>OX375868.1:26863896-26894551 GCA_947359475.1 Heligmosomoides polygyrus bakeri
TCCGACGTCCGTTTTTGAAAATTTCGCCGATTTCGGTAGATTCGATCTCTACAGAGTTATTGCGCTCCGAACACACTCGCGCGAGTGTGTTCGGAGCGCAATAACTCTGTAGAGATCGAATCTACCGAAATCGGCGAAATTTTCAAAAACGGACGTCGGATTCGTAATCAGCTCACAAAATAACCACTAGATGATTTTGAACGAGAAAAATTGGCCATTTTCGAAAAAAATCGATTTTCTATGACGTCATCGTCCGCGCAGGCTCGGCCCGCGTCCTCGATGGGAAATCGTCGAAAAATCTATTTTTCTGTAATTGGTCGAGAGTGACACCATTCGATAGAGCTTTTCATGCTAAAGCTAACGGTGCTATTGCGAGAGTCGAAAGCTCAAATCTGGGTGAGTAAGAGCGGAAGAAACTCTAACCGCTATCTTACGCCGCTCTAAACTGGCAGATGAGGCCAAGGCAGTTCAGGCTGCTGAGGAGTTGTGAGCATGTCATCGTAAAGTACCTTAAGCGTTCTGCTTGCCCATGCATTTGTAGGCCGGTATCTCTCCGCGTCTTCCCGCGGGGGTCGACTGAAATTGGAAGAAATCGTGTCACACAAGGCTAACCTACATTTTCGCAGCGCCGTATCTTAGTCCAATCATAAGCTACATTGCTCTTTTTCAGCGCACTATTAGATCATTTTACTGCCTACAAAAGCCACAAGCTGCAACCGGAAAGGTTCACACATAACAGAGTTATCGCGCTCAGAACACGGCCGCGCGTGCAATGCAATACAACAACGGTCCATGTTCTCCTCGCTCTTACTCGCCCAGATTACAGTTTTCCCCACCCCCAATAACACCATTCAATTCAGCATGAAAAGCTGGACCGAATGTTTTCTAGCATGGCCCAATTGTAAGATATCGATTTTCCATGACGTTATCGTCCACGCAGGGCCTGGGCGTCCACGTCCTCGATGGGAAATCATCGAAAATCCATTTTTCTGTAATTGGTCGAGAGTGACACCATTCGATAGAGCTCTTCGAGCTGAAGAAAACGGTACCATTGCGAGAGTTGAAAGCTTAAATCTGGGTGAGTAAGAGTGCAAGAAACTCTAACCGCTATCTTACGCCGCTCTAAACTGGCAGATGAGGCCAAGGCAGTTCAGGAAGCTGAGGAGTTGTGAGCACGTCATCGTAAAGTGCCTTCAATGTGCTGCTAGCATACGCGTTTGCATGCCGTTAGCACGCCGCGTCTTCCTGCAGGGGTCGACTGAAGTCGGAAAAAAATCGTGTCACACACGGCAAACCTGCATTTTCGCGCCGCTATAATTTCGCTTGTTTAGAAGCAATAACGCTGCACTTTCACGGACTATTAAAGCTTTGCACTGCTTACAAAATCCACGAGCCGTAGCCGGAACGATTCGGTGTCGACAGAGTTATTGCGCTCCGAACATACTCGCGCGTGCAATTTGCGAGTGGTTGCGCCTACTCGATTGATAGGTTCGATTCTGTATGCATTGTTTACGGCGCACTCAAAAGGCAAGCTGAACAGGCTAGGAGCATTTTCTAAGTAGAACGACCGGGAATTTCGATAAAACTCCCGAAACGGTCACTCTACAGGCTCTTGCGCCCATTCGATTGATAGGTTCGATTCTATATGCATTGTTCACGACGCACTCCAAAGGCAAGCTGGACAGTCTTAAGGCAATTTCTGAGTAGGGCGGCTGGGAATTTCAATAAAATTCCCCAAACTGTCACTCTACAGGCTCTCGCGCCCACTCGATTGATTATGTCCGGCCTATATGCATTGTTCATCTCTATTGATTTATTAGTCAGAAGATAGAGCTTGGCCCGCTGAGCTCAAATATATGTTTCTTTTTACAAGCGCTTGATTTTAAAGAAAGTTATTTAAAAAAGCCGCTTTGGAACGCTCCAAAGCGGCTTTTTCGGGAATTGACCAAAAGACATGCGCGGTACTGTAACAATAAGGGTACCCATCATTCCCCCCAGTGATACAACCCACAAAGAGAAATGAGGTAGGTTTTAAAACAGTCAAAGGAGAAAGCAAATAATCATAATAACTTACATCAAAATAGTCACATTTATCAGGAATTTAAGAAAGTCAGAAGTTCATTCATGGGACTTTGTTGGGCGTTTGGTGAAGCGTTTTCCCTAGCAGTATGCAAACATTCGGTAAACTTATAGTTGAAAAAACAGTTCAGCGATAACCACCCCTTTCGGAACGCGCTATAGTTCAGCTTAATGTCGCCAAGAATTTTCGAGTGTTCTGTAGATCTCAACAGCGCGTGGCGTGTCCCAACTCAAATGAGGTTTATCGGCTTCTACTTCATAATCGAATTCGGTATCACTTCATTGAATCCCGGGGGTCTATTAGCATTTCTCTCTTCACTGGTGGGGTTTTACAACCCGCTGTGCGCATTAGCCAAAGAAATATTTCCATGGCCTTTTTAACGTAGAAATAAGATACGAGACGCAATCTAAAGTAAATGACAGGGTTGGCCAACCTGGATATATCCTAAGCTTCCAGGGAAGCCAGCGCAGGTCTTTGTTCCAAAATCCTCGTAAATGCCGAAGTTCAAACCTCTGGCATGCATCTGAAATCGGGTTCTGTGATCCAAATATTCACTCAATTAGTCGGTAATTTAAGACGTGTTAAGAAAAGGGGTTACAAAGGCAGAGACAAAGTTGAGGATGAATGTCTTACATATCTCGCCAGGTTGTGCATTCCGCTGGGGAAGCGTACTGGGTCGGCTGTAAGTCGGCCTGTGCCTTTTTCTCTCTCACGACCCATCCAGCAGTCGTCCACATGCACGTTGACGTAGCCGGCTTCCCGATAGCCGCCTTGTACTGCAAACACGGTTGCTTTGTTGGATGAATCAGTTGGTCTAGTGATAGCCGTACATATTCGCCAAAGTCACTTCTACTGTGAAACAGAAAGCGAGCCGAATTTTTGAAAACGTAAAAGGGCTTTCAGGTATTTGAATGAGCTACTATGCCACGTTAGTACAACAGTTTCTAGCGAAGGTCGTCGTTGGTCAGTCGCTGTTTGGGATGCGCCATGCATTGAACTTCTACAGGATATCGTGGAAGCCTTTCAAATTTGAACTTGACCTACACAATAAATTGGCGATGACCACCCGATAGCGGGTCCAGTGCTGCATCCTTCTCAGATAATCCTAATTCGAATCCGTTATGTCAGGAGAGATGAAAGTTTGGTTGGACCAGGAGTGAAAAGAACATGTTAGACTATTGAAGTGAAACGGAACAAAGAGAGCTTGGATTTTTATACTGCCTCTTCTTCTACATAAGAGGTGGCCAGTGAAAGATCAGAATCCCGAGGGAAAAAGCAATGATCTTTATTATTAAAGTTTTTGAAGTTCTTGAAGAAAAATATTCCTCCCATCTCTTTGAAGCAGTACAAAAGTTGACGCGTATTTCCAGAACGCTTCCCACGATTAGATTGCCCACTTTGACGGCTTAACATCGTTTGTTGATGTTTTCATCCACTGTTTGTTCTACATGCTGTTTGTTAACCTTCTCGAATCGTTTTGGCTGCATTGCTGCGAAAAAATAAAATAAACAAAGAAAGAAATCAATTCTGAGTAGGTCTCCTTCCCAAAGTACGATCAACGCCCACAACTTAGTTATGTATGTAGATAAAATATAGCAGCAGCAGCTTTTTTCACAGCTTCATTCAGTGCCTGCTATTTGCCCTCAAAGTACGAGAGGGCTTATGTGCTTAGGCAGCCAGTTTATTGATCCTGATTACTCTCACAGAAGGACGTATAAGTATTCCTATTGATCTAATAACAGCCAAGCACAACCCGTTTTTAATACGGAACAGATAAGTTCGTCGTCGGAATTTTCGAAAAGATTCGGGCATTTTTCTCCCTTATATTGGGTGTTTAAATTAATTAATTGTTTAATTTATGACTGCGCCACTCGCGATGCTGCAGAATAGGTAAGTATCTAGGGGATCCCCAAAACAACGCACATTGACGACAACCCGTGCACTGCAGTGTTGATCGCATGGGCAATTGACTTTTACGCTAACTGGGTGTACATAAATTACGCTTCACATCTGCTCACAGGTGTGTTGATCTTCTCCATGTTGGGCTGATGGTTGAAGAGGATTGACACAGCGCAACCCTATCCTTTGCTCTAAATCCCACAGATGGCTGCCTGTTTTTGACCACATGTAGGGAATACTGGACCTGCATTAAGCTTCCGGATGGGCTGAAAGTGGCCAGGGGAAAGTCGTAGTGATCAACTATCGTAGATCTCTAAGTTGACTAATACAAACGTCTGGTAGCGCATGACTGTAGAAGTTTCCTGCGGCTACGCTGCACAAGGGCACTTCGAAAAATCTGCTCAAGATTGCTTCATTTCGAAGGAAATCGATTTGCCGAAATGATGTCGAAATTGCCACGCACACACCCGTCTATGTGCTCCATAAACGTTGTTGCCATACACACAACTCAACACCAGCTGTTTTGTCCCTCTTGCAAATTGAACTATATTCCTTTGAAAAAAACAAAAAAAAAGAACCAAAGACTAAAGTGAACCTACACATTTTTCTTTTGCCAACGAATGTCGTTGCCGTTTGCTAACTTGCTGAAGTGATGATCTGTTGAGCTTATAGTTTTTTTTCTACCATGGTTATTGCTGTTTCTTTTCTATTACCCAAATGTTAAGCACGTCTTCTTGACGTTGATAAATAAATAAATAAATAAATAAATAAATAAATAAATAAACATCTGGTGGTCTCTTAATAGTCGTCAACCTATTAAGAGACCACCCGACGAGAATTGAATGTGTTGGGCTTCCTGAGCCGTATTACACCCACCTAGGGCATCGGCCATTTGCATGTAGAGATTCTCGTTGATGCATGAGTTGGGGTGTTTCACGCAGTCCATCTCGCAATAGAATGCCGTCCATGACATCCATCCCATTGGCGGTGTTCTGAAGAAGAGCTATGAGCGAACACAATTAACGCAGTAAAAGTTCGTCCATATTGGATTACGATTTTCTGTAATTAAACTCCTTTTTCAATAAAAGATTCGGCTGCAATAGGCATAGATGAAACAACTCGACTAGATCTTCACTGTTTATATTGCAATATTTATTTGCAGGTGTAAGATAGCATTTTTGAATACATATTCATCTAGCTTTCTAAGTAACGAACGAAATGACGCTGACGTTCAGATTTAGTCATACTTCATGAAAACTGGACCAGCTCTAAAACCCTTATTACTGGCAAAACAATGGTCAAAACATTTATACATAGCCTATTCTTTATTAAATTTTAGATCATTTCATTCTGTTTGCACTTTATTGCACAGTTATAAATATTGGCACGGAAAGCAGATGAAATTTTTACCAAAGGGGCGGTTGATCTGTCACAACTAAAGCGGGACAATCGTAAACGTAAGACACCTCGTTTGGAAGAAACATTAAGAAACGGTTTTACTCCGTAATTCCTGTTTGGTAAAAATAACGATATCTTGGAATGCGTTTTACAGCGAGAAGCTCAGCCTCATTTTTCTCAAAAAATCAGAAAATTTTGCCCAAAAATTTAAAAACGGAAATATTGAGCACAGATAGATGTAGAAAGAAAACTAGCCTTGCTCTGACACGGCTAAAGCTATCAGTTGCGGGAAACATACAAGATGGGCCCTTTTTATTTCTTTCCTTTGGTTGCGTGCAGGTTCGGGAGAGAGTTTTTAAATGTTACAATAAACCTTCAAAAGACAGTCTTTATTACAATTATGGAATCTAAGAAGACTTGATAGACAATTTTTATTTTTATAATTTGGCCATGTCTTCTGATGATGCGTACGAATCGCGCGGACGTTAATTACTGTTCGTCCTTCTCTGGTCTAATCGCTATTTTTCGCTCCCAAACCAATTATGTATTCTACCCCGACGGGCTGATGTAGGAGATGTGTACGGTAAGCGTAACACCCTATGTTGTCCTACTGGTGAAGGCCGTGATTCATTGAATAGGCCAAATATGCCATCCTTCAACCACGTTATCTTAGACTTTTGATGTAGATTTTTTGAAAGCAGAGATAATAGGTTCTCTTTTTCGAATTTGGAAGACTTTGGAAAAGTACTTACTTGCGTTGGGGCTGTTACCCAAAAAATTATAGCGCAGTTCTAAGCAATATAAATATCGAAGCGAGAAACAGAAGGGGGAAGAAGCAGCGCAGTTTTTAAGGAAGCGCTGTGCAGAATGTTACTGAAGCAATGTTATTTAAGCAGCAGCTTCGCAAAAGCAGGTGATAAGGAAAAGGTCTAGGCATTGAAACTGGAAAGAGACCAGAACAGATGAAAAGCCTCGGCCTTAAGCAAGTCAGGAGTGTATTCCCTAGAATGTCCAAACTCTCTCATTCTGCTCAGAAATGTTTTCTCAAACGCACTGAACTGGAAAAATTATTTTTTAAATCAACTAAGCTCTTTCCCAAACCGAAAAGTAACAAAATACCTTGCTAGGCCATTATCCAGAGCGGCAGCGACTCCGAGAAGGACGGCTCCTAACAAGATCATGGAGTCTCTGTAACACTGGCATTACCATAATGTTCATAGTGTTCATCACATAGACGATCAACACAACAAGAACCAGTCTAAACGTAAACAAACTTGGATTAAACTGAGAGGACATAACATCGAGGAGACATGAACGCACAGGAGTAATTGGTGGGCAAGAGGCAATTCCTATGGGAGGTATCCCAATTAGGCAAAACAAAGGTTAATCAATGCGACAGTACAAGTTAAGATCTAACGAAACTTTATGGCTGGTAATTCCATTTCCTTTCAGCTGTCACTGTGAATGGAATTTAGGCAATCAAAAGTAGCAGTAGAAGTAAGATCGATCCTGATCAAGCATCAAGCCAGTCGTCGGGCATTCAGAACGAGTCCTCCCGCTTTTTAACTCCGTGGAACAGTGAACTCTCATTCAACGAGAGCATTCTGCTGCGAATCGCACGAAAAATTAACCATGGAGAAGGAATTGATGGATCTGACGTCTGCTTTAACAATCAAACCTAGGAACAGATCTTATTTCAAATTTATGTAAACGGTATACGACATGAAGGGACACCAACAAATTTTTTGGAGCAATGCGGATTTGGCCTATACCTGTCAGCCGGTTGACATCTCGGTCTCAAACCAATATGTTTGATGCCAATTCAACCACCGCTGCTATGTGGAAGATGTGGTTAGCCTGCTCCAAAACTGAACCAGAGACCTCAACTCGGGGTGCATCCCATAGCCTACGTCTCTCCAGACTGTGGTCTCCTACGAATATTAACCTCAAAAAATAAAAAAGTAAATTCTTATCTTCTTTTATCTTTATAGACCAAAAGCGGTTTCAAATCGCTGTGTTATGCTGTTAAACTGTTTTGATATGATTAACAGCAAGCTGACTCTAACTTAACTTTGTTTGTTCTTTTTACCTAACTACCTCGGTTATTTTTTATTTTTTATGTTTTCCTGTTTTACCGAGTTCACCTGCATTGTTGGCCGCTACATGTTGTGATATAAGCGCATCGTGAGGCACAACTGAACTGAATTGAATCAATGGGAGATCCATAGATTTTCCATGGATTCAAACGTACAGGCCGTTTTTTAATTAATATAATCTAGTGTTGCTACGCTCAGTTAAGCCAAGTTATCCTCAGGGGTGCATGTAGCGCAGTCGGAGGAGGCGCGACTGTCGCGTGCACCCGATACCAGGTTCCTGGTTCGGATTTCCCGCCAAGGCTAACCAAGCCTTCCATCCCTCAGGGGTCGGTGAATTGGTACCAGACTTGTCTGGGAAGGATAGAGCGCTGACTTGTTCATCGGCTGGCCACCGCAAGACATTGTATGGCCAAATACGCATTCAAATCGCCTCCACGACATCCCGCAGAAGTAGAATCCCGGAAGGGATTGAGTGACACCGTTCTTTATCCCTTTATCCTTATCCTCAGGGGTGCTCAGTGCTGAAGGCCTGTTAATCTAATATGTTAAATAGTTTTTTTTTATTGAATTATGTTGTCCTATTTTTAGTTCGTTACGCTTCCTATGGCAGCTGTTTACCTGGCGTTGATGAATGTTCCTGGCTTATGAACTATTTTGAACCTAGGTGCTAGGTAAATTACGTTCGGCGATTCATACGGCCACAGGTGTCATGTTCCAATATATTCTGTAGTCCGCTTGGAATCGTTCACATACTATTGAAAGCCGCTTCTGTAGGACTGTCTAGGGGACATGCTCTTCGTTGGCCCTCGCCGACAGGCGCGGTGTCCATAAAGACTGGTTTACGTAATGTATTCAAACCAGCGGTCTACAAACTTCTAACGGTGGCCTTAAATCCACTGTAAGCTCTTTCAAAAATCAGAGTTTTTTCTTAAGCTTTTACACAACCATCCTTCCGCACTAGGCATTTTTGACTCACCCTTTTTCTCGTCTTTTGGAGTTTGTTGTCAGTATTTACTGTACTGATAGGTGGACGAGGCTTGTTTCTATGAAAAATTAGCCTCCCAGATTAGCTTGAGAATGTCCTTTTGTGGTTTTTCTTATACGGCGGCGCGTCTTATGACGTATTCAATAAATAAGTAAATGTTGTCAGGAGAGGCAGGTCAACATACGTTCAAACGACTAACTCACATCTAAAACGAGTAGGTTAAAAGTAAGAGGCTGTAGGTGGAAAACGTTGAGAACAATATTTGCTTTCTAGACGTTTTTCTTCATTTGTTTTTTTTTCTGATTTCACGAACGCTACGTTCAGTTAGGAAAGGTAAGTAGTAGACTCCTCGTAGAGCGATTTCAAATGGTTCTCAGTGTGGAATAATCTTTCTGCTTCTTATAAGAAAAGAAAAAGTCTATTTTTTTGCGCTAACAAAACATTCAAAAAATTCAAAAATGTCGGTGCGCACTGACATAGCAACTTCTTAATAGTGAGTGAGAGCAACTCACGTAGATCTTCTGCATTGTTTTAAAATTAATTAAGTGTTGGTATTTGTAAAGTGCAGTCCTCCAAACAGAATATATATACAATAGATAAATATAAAAATAAACACAAAAATAAAAATGAATATATGAAATAGAAGAAAAACAATAGATATGAAATAGAAAAATACCCATAAAAAATAAATGCGATATGAAATAGGAAATTGCCCTAAAGTATTCGTGCGATACAAGCAATGCGATTAATGTGGCAAAACACTGTGCAAAAAATTAAATGTTCATATCTCCTGATAAAATTAGATAATAATCCTTAGCTTGTGTCTCAATTAGGGACGTCCGACGCTATTTCGCCGCTTTCGATCAAGCCCAGAGCAACTACTACAAAGATTGTGTGCTGCTGCAACGATGATTTGTTCCGATCAAAACTATTTCCCCGGGCGGAGTCGAACCGCGCGTGCCCTCCTTTTGTCAGGATGTTACGCCCTCAGGTCGCCGGCACTGTTTTATTCAAGGCAAACCGATCGCCATAAATTTGAGCAACGGAAACACAATGTGGAGAAGAAAAGGAAAAAGAAAAAGAAGAGAACGCAGTGTGACACAGTCGATACGCCTAGCTAACCTACCTTTCCATCACTCCAGGGTGGTGATGATAAGATGATGAACTGTTATCAGATTTGCCTGAGTGGAATAAAACATTAACTTCTCCATCGAGTAGCTACAAACCAAATCGCACTCAAATCGCCCTAACGATACGGGCGTCACACATTCACAAAACAAATTATTGACTAACTCCGTCCTACATACTTTGTAGTAAGCTGTCTATAGAGAGGAGCTGTTTACACAAAATTCACCGACAACCAACTGAGATCACCGATTGTGATTACTGCGTTTCAGCCGATAAGTTTACAATAGTTTTTTCTATATTCTCATTCTACCTACTCTTTATAAGATTAACCTTCTAAATTTTTCGGATGTACGGATGAGCTCCTATTATCGATCTAACTCCCAACTTTTACTAAAAAATATTTGTGTTTTCTTTTGTCGAAAAACAGAGTCGTGAAAACTAATCATTTTCTTTACGATCTACGTCTGTGTACAGTAGTTATTGCTCAGGAGCGGTGTATGGTAATAGATAGCTGAACCTTTTAAATATACTGCCCCACTCTCCCTTATTTACCTTGCTTTATTCGTACTGATTACATCGGAATAACAATTTTAAACTATTTGTGCTAAACTTTCTCAACCAAAAACACGTTCCGTAAAAAAGGAGACCCATGGCTCCAGTATGTGGAATGGACTATGTTACGTCGTCGCTTCTAGGTTTAATACACTACTATTATACCTCACAAGGTTCACGAGATTTTATGGCGCAGTTTCAAAAGTTTTTCCTTCATTCCACTTCTAGCCAATTATTTGGACTATTTCAGCAGCGTGCGAAACCAAAATTTGGCGATGTAGATGAACACGGAAATGCATGCTACACCCTGTACTATCACCCTGTAATCCGCCTTGGCCTTGTCGTTTTTCTTCTGGCCATGAGTTTTATTCCTTCACCGTCATGTCTATTGTATCACGTGTTTTTGCGTGTAGTGCATGCTTTCAATAAATAAATAAATAAGTAACTAGAATGTGTTAGGTAAGTTATCAAACTCTGATACGGTGGTGATCGCCATCGTCATAATCGCCATCAAGACTTCATTATGTGGCGTTACATTAAATTCGAAGACGTTAGCTTGAAGTAAAGTCCCGTAAGGTAAGGCAGCAGCTAGGCTAAAGTCTGCGAGATGTTTGTAGTCTTCGAAAAGCGAGAAGAAGCCGAACCATCAGGGAAGTCAACAGGCACGTCGACTGGAGAGGTGAGGTTTAGGGCGACACACACGCAACTGTGTGAAGGTGAGCGGCCATGGAGATGTACACATAGATAGCGCTTGGCATTTTCCCATCTCTCAGAGCGGAGCAAGGTTTCTTATGCACGCATGATGTCACTGATCTTTTCTCAGCCGGAATGACTAACCCGTCCCGCTTACAAAATTGGACACCGAAAAGGACTGCAAAGTCAGACCCCTTGTTTGTTTTCATGCAGTTATCCAAACAGATCAAGATACACCATTGAATTACGAATAAATCTTCCTTTAAAGCTTATCACTGACAAAAATTTAGCGCCTATGCTAAGGCTGTCTTATCAGTATTACCATCGCCGCTTCAAATTATTAACTGTGATGGCTATTACCCCAATTTGCAAATAACTTATACATGTATTAAAAAACCCTCAGCTTTCGTAAAAGATTATCTTCCTAACAAGATGTAATGGATGCTTTCCGTACACTACGGCATATTTATTTACATTATTTATTTAAATTTGCTCGAGGGTAAACTACAACGTCAACGACAACTTTGAACAAACAAGATAGCCGTTAAACCACAACAAAATGAACGTTCCCTTACATAAAAATTGGAAACCTCATTACTTTATTAATCATGTTGTCTCTTTCCATTAATAATTTATTTATATCTTTGCAAGCCCATCCCGTCATGTACTTTCTAAAATACTGCTGGTGATTTTCTTTCTGATTACTAAAACCTTACCTTATACTATGAGTTAGTCGTGAGTCCGTAATCGTCTCCTGAATGCTAGCTCGAAACGCTTTGCATATAATGAAGAGTTTCAATGCTCTGTCATAAAATTTACTGAGATAGAAACCACAAATATTACTATTTGAACCATTATGTTTTAGGCATAAAATTGTGTGAACTGAATTCTATAAGCAGAATAGCTAAGCTAAGCTAATTTTATCTTTCTCCCTATATAACTGAGACGCCAACTTTAGAGAGCTGATTTTGTTTCTCATTTCAGGTGACATTTTGCGATGTATCCTAGTTGGAGGAGGGCATGCGATGTTTTGTGTTTACATCCCGAATCTTGAATTTGTCCCAGAGCCTTAGCTACTGCCGAACAACACCATGTAAACTCAGAGAATATGGCGCCGTGTGCTGGGCGCATCTGTCACCTTACCGCTGCCCTTTCCCACTAGGATTTGTATATATTTATTCGTCCCGGCTATTAACATAGTTGTTTCTCCCGGAGAATTTCAGCAGAAATTGAATGAACTATGTGAGTGACACATAGTGTGTTGGATTTGGACAAGGTGGTGAGACAGATTTGAGTCAGGGTTCATATTTTGAGCTAGTTCATTTAGAAGTTATAAAGGAGCTGAATAGCAGGCTTCCATTTCATACGAATAAAGCACACACACCAATTCTTCCTCCATCACTCGATATTCTGTCACCGTATTTCCCATACTGTCTACTTAGCACCGACAGGAATATGAAATTGAAAAAGACTATATAATTTCATCAAAGAAAGTACTATATAATTTTGTCAAGGGATAAGAATTAGAGTTCGACGTCGATCAGTCCCTGTTACGGATGCGCCAGGCATTCTACTTCTGCAATGTATCGTAGAAGCAATAAGTGACCTACACAATGACTCGGAGCAGACAGATACACGGGACACGAACCACGAACCATGACGCAGCTCCGTCTGCGCCACGTTTAGTTTAATTGAGTAGCAAAAGATCCTTCTAAAAATGTGGAAAGCTGCTAAAAATAAGGTGAGCGGCAAGAGCGGCAAGAGCAGAACACAGAAGCCAGGGCAAACCTCGCCCCTTTAGCTAGACCTATGTAAAATTATTATACACGAATATATAGGCAGAACGTACAATAACTGCCCTACCACGGGCAATTAAGAACCAGAACAAAGCCGGTGTGAGTTTTGCATAAGCTTTCTGCTAAGCGAGGAATATGGAATAGATTAACACTTTTATGAATGCCTTTGCCATGAATAAATCATCTTAACAAGCTTCACATAACTAACTTGTAGCTCCTTTCCGGAAAATTACTCTGACTAGCTTACACCTTACGATTTTGAGAACCATAACGTTTATTAAGCAAATGGGACTGATGCTAACAGTCGGTAGTGGTATCACAGGGGTGAGATAACACACAACAGTTTTTCGTTGTTTGCAAACAGTACAGTAAATGCGGCTCGTATCAATGCTGTGCGAAAGCAGAGCGCTGATTAATTTGAAGTGTGGTATGGCGATAATCGAGAGAAACGTTATCGGAGTTCAACGAAATTGAAACCCTGCCACGCAAGAGCGGCTGAAGTCGAGTAGTCCGCTATTCGGGAGTGAAAAGCATGTAGCACGCGCTATTGCGAGAATCAAGTAAGTAAGAGCAAACAAAGACCAGCTTTTCACAGTGGCGACACTCATACTCGAACACAAAAACACGGGCTTTGGATTCGTCGGGGACAGACGTAGAGGAGGTGGAAGACAGAAGGAGACGGCACACTGACCAGTGTCCCGTGTCAGCTGATATCTTTACAAATGTCGCCTTCAGCGGGGTTGGTAGGAGCAGCCAGCCAATGCGCCAGGCTTACTCAAAGTATGTATAACAGTGCGCAGAAGACTTCTCAACTGATGGTTCCGATTTCTCATGAAATAGTACTTAAATCCAAATTAACGCTAATTAAATGTCTACGGTAAAGAATGTGCGCAGCAGAAACATTCTGAGCGATATTTGAATGAATGATATGATGATGTGTCGTCAGAGAAAATCAAAATCACTGACATTAAATTCAAAGTGTTATAGTTTGGCTACATTCAGGATCGGTTAGCACTCACTACTTTTGACATTGTACTAGAAATAAAAACATGCACACAGTACTCCGCTAGCGCTGAGAAATGGTATTGTTTCTTCTCCAATAGCATTTGCGCAAAATTCAAAAATTTAATCTCGACTTACTGTGCAGCTTGGGTTCTCTCTTTTAAAGCAACTTCAAAAGCGAGCATTATTTAGAAGGTGTCGAAAACTGAAAAGTTGAAGCCCAACTTTTTTATGGTCATACCTCAAGAATTGTTACAAAAAAAATTGACGCCCCATGAAGTTATCACCTCAATCCCGAGGTGCATCAAAGCAAAATGCTGGCTAGAAACGTTGACGAAACGGGATTGGGAAGCTGGTGGTTCCGGCCTTCACCGACGGTCAAGGTTCAAAGTCGGTGCCACCTGCCGAAGGTCACGGATCGGACAACTTTCTTGGGCGACAACTGTTGGGCGAGAGCCGTGAGTGACGCCTATGTATTTTGAGTGCCAGAAAACTTTTCCAAGACGACGAGCAAGACGGCGAATCTCGAAAGTCGGAGAAAAAAATCAAAGTCCTTTTTTCATAGAAAAGAGACTCATTCACCTCTCTAGACGCGGTTATTTGTTTAATAAAGTAATCTTAGCCAATCAATCGTGTACGGCTTAATAATAAATTCAGGCATTTAACTGATACTCACTCAGTACCACAACAAGTGTGTTTATTTAAAAATAAAAAAAGCCATTTTAGTAACTGTTTCCTGCATGACAGTGCAAGCGCTTAACGAAGAATTCCTCTACACGCTATACCATCCCTGAGTAACTTCATCAGTAAATATGTAGGTTTATGTCAAAACTTGTACAAAGGTCGTAGTAAACACACTTCCTATAAAGCCAGTGTAGTTAGGTACTCTTCCAGATGAAGAGCTTTTCCTAACGCGATTTCTGTTGATAGAACTTTGCACTGCTCCATTTCGCTTAGTTTTAATTTTGTTGATGTTCATAAATAACAATGCTTTTGATGTTTTGAGTCAGGACAATCAAATAAATGAAAAAAACTCTTAGCTTTACGTTTTTGTCGCTTTCTATAATAGCTATCTCACTATGTCTTAAACCTATGCGAAAGTGTAGATTTCGTTTTGAGCTACACTTTACCAGTCAACAGTTTGAAGATTTCAGGCCCATAGGGACGCTGCTGTTTTGCGTGCCTTCGAATATTTTTTTTTGGGGGGGGGGGGACATTCCTACTAGCACTTCAACGCAAATATGTACTCAATAGTTAGGTTCCTGGAAGGAACACAGGCTTGTCCATCGTCTGGCGACCTCAATCTATTGAGTAGGCTAAACACGCCTTCACTATAGTAGAAACGGCTAAAGGCTAAACACGCCTTCACTATAAAAGAAATGGCTAAATTGGAATGCCTGCCCTCTCAGATAGGGATTAGTTGTCGACGACACTTAAAGATAAAGGACGCCGTTGCTCAATCTTTCTTGGGATGCGCTACGCGTTCTACTTCTACGGGCTGCCGTGGAGGCGATTTGAATGTGTAATTGGCCACCCAATGACTAGCGGTGGCCAGCCAATGAACAAGGTAGTGTTTTGTCCTTTCCAGAGAGGTCTGACAACAATTCACCGACCTCGTAGGAATGGAAGCCTTCGTTGGACTGGGCGAAAAATTCGAACCAGGAACCTCTTATCGGGTGCACGAGTGTGCCGAAGCCTCGTTCTACTGCGCTACACGACAAAATTTATCATTATTAATACCGCATTTATTTGGTTAACTAAACGTCTAGGAGACGTCTCATCATATGTGCATGTGCACGTTTCGTTGATATTGGATTCGATGTTTGCCTATGAGAGCCATGCGCTTTGATGCAGTCTTTGCTTTCGAGTAGCGACTACAGGGAAAAGTCAAGAAGATTCAAATCGGTGAGTGGGAAATTCATTCTGCAGATGTGATGATGCCCAGCAATTCGGTGTGGCGCCACTACTGAACGACCTTGGCCTTATGAGCTGGAGCGGAATCCTACTGAAAGATCCAGGGCTAACCATCGAAATGAGATCAGCTCCAGGCAAGATCTCCTTCCTCACAATATCCTCCAGATTGATTCTGCTGTTCACCCTTGCCCCTTGCTCGACGAAAGCCAGAGGTGTCTTGCCAGTCTATGCAATGCCATCACTGAACACGGGTGGCCCATACGATTGACAAGTCGGCCTTTGAAATCCGCTGTTATCTCGAGCTAGAATCCAACCGAGTGCTCAATTGTGAAAAGTTTTTGTTCGGTGAAGAGAAGCGCGACTCGAGAAGGGGCAGAAGAGGAGGCACATTTCAAGCCGTAAATTCTTCATGCGGTTATCCAAGCAATGAGTCTTCTGCTGTTTCAACGAACGAAGTCCTTGAATACCTCTGGTGATTCTCCTGGTACGATGGTAACGCCCAGCTCTTAAACCACCTTCCGCATGCTTCTATGCGGATTTCGTGCAGCCACCCTCTTCTGAGATCCTGCGAATTGTAGCAGACAGAGGTCGATCAGTTCGAGGGCGATCCTTCCCTAATCCTGTTTCGCGGTAGGGACGAACAGTAAACTTCATCATCCTAGCGCTGATTCCAGCGATCTAGTAGATCTTCCGTGCGATGCGTTCCTTCGTCCAATGCGCCATAATCTGTCGTTCTCTTTCGGGAACCATAACCCTCAAAATCGAAGTCTTTCAAAGCTTCTTGGACATAAAACGCAAATCAGAAGCGTACCCACCATTTAAAACTGCAATGTCGAAATCCATTCGGAGTAGTTGCGTAACTACTCGTGAACAGGGGCAGGGACTTTTCTTACACCCACATTCCGCGGAGGACCACGTACATGACAACATAACACGGACAATGCAAATTAGGGAAAAACACATAGAAATAAAAGTGGAAAAAATCAACGAATAAGAGAAAAACATCACGTTTGATTGTCGGTGAGATTAGAAACCTCTATGGTGATAATCCTTTCCTTGGCAACGCATGACCAGCTTACAAGTAACACTGAATTAGGCACTTTCGAGAAGACAAATGCCTTTTTTCTAACAATGGTTAAAGACTGTTGGAAAGATATTCTCTCCCGTGAGGAGATATATGTCAGAGCTCTCTTCGTCGCAAAAACGGCAAAAATGCCGCTACAAAGGTACGAAGTTGCAAAGATGCAAGAAAAGGCAGTCTAGAAAAGTTCAGAGATCGGACCCGCTTGCTACTGACTCGTGACTCATTTGAAGAGTCGATGAACCCTATCAGTTTGCCTAAGAGGCCTCTTCAGTGCAGGAAATGGACTGATCGTGGGAACGGCGGCTTCCAGTACCGTCCAAATATTATACTAACAAAGGTTGTTTGAACAGCAGTCCGCTCTTTACGAGGAGAAGAAAAAGCGGAAAGCGACTTGCCGGTGGACGGAAGGAAGGTTGTTTGCCGCGTTTGATGTTCAACTTAGCACCGTCCACTGCGAGAGCAGAAACGAGGTCAGATCGAAGGCATAACTAGTCGCTGTCACAGTCCGTTTTTAGAATTCTCTGAAGTTGACATAAAAAATCCCGATGATTTTTTTATAAAAAATAATGATGGCCACTTTCAGAAACATTGTTTTACACATTCGTTTTGAGCCTACATAGAGCGGATGTATAGACGCTACATATGTATAGACACTAAAAACCTGGGAAAGGATGCTTTAGTGCGATCAAAACTCTTCTATCATATGGGACTCGAGCCTGCAACCTCTACTTTTCGGGCATGATGTTTTTCGGTCCGGAATCTCGTTACTGCAAAGGGTTAGGGTTAGAATGCCGTCTGGCGCGCAGTTTAATCGCAACAAAACTTTCCTAATGGCGGATTCTCGAACCCTAGATCTTTCTTCTGCACTGTTGCGATTCAGTCACTTTCGCATCAGAGGAAAGATCAAATCGGGAAACACTTAGGCCCTTTAAATGTCACGTTCTTCTTTGATTACTCTCTTTTTTGTGTAGGCCAAACATGAGCAATAAATAAATAAATAAATCTAGAGCGTAATTGTTTGTAATCACAAATGAAAGCATATGAACATCGAAGTGTCACCTTATAAGACAAGAAGGTTAAAGCTCCCTATGAATTTCTTCTGAGACGCGTCCATGTATACCAAAAATGGGATCGATGAGGTTGTTCGGAGCTGTTTTTTGGTCCATTACTGAGGCAAAGAAGAAATTGGTGTTTTATTTTTGCAGATAAATGGTTCATTATTTTCAGAAAGATGTAACGCTTGCCTTACATATGCGGCAAGACGAGATCATATGACTGTGAAAGATTTTTTTCGCACTGTCTTCAAATGACTCAGTAACTACCTCGTCTTCGTTTTCTCACATCATCACAGCTTGTTTGACTTTTCCAGGTTCGGGATCGTTAAACTGCTTACTTGCTCGAGATGTGTTTCCGAATTTCCTTCTCAGCGTTTGCCGTGCTTGGAGGCGGGGTCTGCTTCCCTGGGTGCTTAATGTTGTGGCAGTTTTTCCGGCCGAATTGTTACGACGACTCCTAACTAAACCTATTTCCTCACATAGCACATCAAGCCAGCGCTGCTTTGGTCGCTATCGTGGCCGTCCTCCATCACATCAAGTTTAAGACCAGCCTTTCGGACGATGCAGTGTCACTCTTTGCGCAGAGGACATGGCTGTACTATGTCAGACCAACAATAAAACTGTGTAACCGGATGTTGCAAGATCTTCTATTGCGACAAAACCTATCGCGCCAGGCAGGACTCGAATCCGCACTCCCTGCCTTCGTGTAGGATGTTAGCCCACTACGCCATCTACGCTGTTAAACCGCCCGCCACATCCGCGATATCCTAATGGCTTATCAGCACTCTCCCATGATGTGGGAATGCTGCTCGTAAACAAACAGTGTTGTTGCTGTAAAGCAGAGGATGCAGGAAGAAGTCCCATGCAAAAGTTCTGGTCGTTAAAAAGAACATCCAGTAGCAGTAAGTAGAATCTGTACCAGCTGCTCTAGGCTTAAAGCTTAAGTGCAGGATATTTTTTTGAACAATCCGAGTTTTAGTCCACATCTTCTCTCCTTTCCAATGTAGGAAGTCTTCCAGTATACGGAAGCTTCTAACGACTACCAGGAGTCTTCCCCTGTGTCGAAACATTGCTGACTATGAATTTCTGTGAGCCACGTACGTGCGAAAAACGTCGATCTTCGTCTAGTACTTGATCGCATGGGTGCTGGTTGTGACACGAATGGTGCAATAGCACGGTAGGTCTGATCACAGACGCGGTCAGCATCTTGCTCGGCTTCATATTCCGTGTGCGCCGGAACTGAACCCTAGCCGCGTTATATCGGAAGTCATTTTGAATGCAGAGTTCCTCACAAACGCGATAACGGGAGTGGTGTCGTATCCGACGCGTCTTAGGTGAAGTTGGCTCGTAGTGGCGTAAAGGTAAGCAGACCGGTTCCAGAGAAAGTCTACGTCATATCGAGAGTCGCGTCTTATCCGGAGGCGTTGTAACGGCAGGGACACTAGTTGAACCAGGAATTAGGGTTCATTTTCCATGAAGTAACTTCAGAGGGAGAGCGTAGTGCCTTTAGCAATAACTGGTGAAACAGCAAAAATGCATGGAAATTTCCTTCTAGACTTTCTCTAGAGGCAAGTGCACCTTTTACGCAAAAGAAAGAAGAAGGCCCAACGACTTCTAATTTTATTCTATATCCATCTAGTGATGCACAGTCACACGACTCTCGGTCATACTTTACACACCGACCCCAACCTCTTTCGTGTTCTAGCAAAGAAAGGGCCTGAGCGTATGGCTTTGCGGGGAAGCGAGTCATATTGGGAGAATCTCCACACTTCAGGCAGTATCAAACTATGTTCGTATTTGCCAAGTCATTATAGCAAGCGACCAAGCGAGTAAACCTTAAAGCTTACTGTGAAATTTCCGCTGTGGCCGTGCCTCAAAATTGAGTGGCGGCGATACCCCCCACGAACGCTTGTTGATTTTCCTTGGTAACATAAATGTTGGTTGGAAGTAGGATTTGTGCTTGCTGGAAGTCGCCTAAGATTGGAGAGCGGCTCATAGTACGGCAGCTGCTTAGTTATTAACTATTTAGGTCAATGGACTTACAGCTACTTGTTTGGCATGTTTTACAATCGCAGCCCTGCTGGATTAAAGCGCAAGCAGTTCTGAACGCGAGTCCTTCCGAATAAGTACGTGAACGCTGCCATTGATAACATGCTACCTTCTCAAGTCAGCCCTCCCATAACCTCCTGGAAAGAGATGAATCGCTCAAAAGAACATCGGTATTAAAGACCTACTTCTGAACCTAGCAGAGGACAAGTGTGATGAATGAAGACTGAAGACAGAGAACCACTGATAGTAAGACGGAGAACCATTAACTGCGAAATGTGCAGCACACTGGTTGACAGAGCTGATCACACATCAGTCGGTTACACGAGCTTCCCTAACTCAGCGAATTTCCGAGAGAAAGTGGCAGATGCGGTTTCTCCATCTAGCAGAATGTGTCGAAGAGAGCAGTTTGTAAAGCAGAATTGTAAACTTCTTCACGCGAGTGCATCCATGCGAATCCACGGTTCTACTTTCACACTCCAACTCTCAGTCTTCTTTGACAGCAGTATGCGTTCCGGTGCACCTTAGTTCCACCAACATGTTAATGTCACGCAAAAGAAGTGAAAGTTGTTCGCAATGTCTAAGCATAGAGGAGATCGATTACTGTTTGGACAGGAACCGTAGCTACCAACAGTAAAATGAAGAACAGACAGGTAAACTAACGGAGGAAGCTTACTGGAGAAGAAGCGAGGAAATCCGGTGCTGGTGTGCATTCTATCTCGTTGATCTCGGCGCATTATTTATTTGTTTACTACCCGAAAACAAGCACAATAGTGCACATTCTGTACATCTCAATGTAAAAGGACAAAGGATCCTACTGTATCTTCCTACATATAATTCGCTTAATCCGTCGGTCACTTTCTCAGTCAAGGGGAGGGACTGAAGCCAAGAGATGCCTATGACAGTGCGGCGTATGACAGCCGGGCTTTCTTTGAGCTTAACCATGGGCTATTGCTGGCAAACTTATAACCTTGGCGCCGGATCACCCAAGTTTACGATTTATTCAGCGGGCAACGCGTCAGGGTAGGAATGGGGATCGTGAAGTGTAGAGCGTAGGGATTCAGAAGACGTGCCACAGACGTCATCCAACGTGAGTCAGCATTCAGAAGAGGTGCGGCAAACGTCGCTCAACGTCCGTAGAGATACAGAAGACGCGCCGAAGACGTCGCCCTACATACGTGATTATTTAGAAAACGTGCAGAAGACGTCGTCCAACGTGCCTAGGGATTCAGAAGACGTGTCGAACGCACGTAAGGATTCCGAGTAAGGGAAACAAGCAGGAGGGGGACCAGTGAAGAGGGGGTCAACAAGGGGGACCACTAGAGGTGGGGAAGGAATAAGGGAGACCAATGTTTTCCCTCAATATCGTCCAGTGTGCGTCGGGTTTCTTCGGGTTTCTGAAGATGGGTCACAGGAGTCGTAACATGTGTATCGGGGTGCAGAAGGAGTGTCGTCACGTCGTGGCAACGTGGTGACACGTGAGCCGGGATTCAGTGTCACATATGCTTCCTTGACTCTCACTCCGTTTCTTTGCCAGCACATCGGTAAGGAAGTATTAACGAGGACAGTGGTGGGGGAGAGGTAGTGAGGGTGACTATGGAATTCATAGGAGTATTACTGCCGTCCTACAGCAAACGGTATCGACCTGTCGTCCAATACCGATTAGTTTTAATCATGTTTCTGCAAATTAAGCACTTTGGTTCCACGTCCGACTGTCGTTGAATCTTGGCATGTCGTTTAATTGTAGTGTAGGATGTCTTGAAGCCGGTGAGCCAAGATTGTTATCGAAGCTTTATTCGGCTTACGTTTCGGCGTAACCGCCTTCTTCAGAGCCTGGAAAAGTCAAAAAGAGTTCGAGAAATTACTCGTCCAAGGATCATTTCAAGCTACAGGAGTCTCAAAAGTTAATGAGGGAATGAAACGAATAGGGAGTAAGGCAACCCGACTGACCTTATGGAAACAGCCGAAAGGCTGGATGGTCACCCTCGGATGGAGAACGACTGGGTGAATGAACTCTCCCTTCGGGTCAGCCCCTCAGCGGCCCTCCGGCTGGCGCTCTCCAGGGTCAAGCCCACAGAGGTCGGGAAATGGGGCCAGCTCCTGGGTTACGGCCACGCGTTCCTCTCTCCTATTGATGGCGGCATTCTTGAAGGCAATCCACAACGCTTCCAAAGTTTTGCGCGCCGCGATATCGAACTCACGCGCTAGGATCGTCACCGCTATCCCAACCACTGCGCCACTGTGTCTTCGCAGTCTGTGTTCCCCCAGAGGCGTGGAGACTTCTGCAGTCGCCTTCCCTACCGTACGGGCAGACCATGCAGGAGGGACATAACTTGCAATCAATGCAACGAGGAATACATCGGTGAGACGGGCAGGCCTCTTTGGGTCAGAGTGAAGGAGCACGTGCATGGAATGGACAAGTGAGCGATTTCTTAGGTGTGAGGCCTTGCGTTGTCCTGAAACACGGGCCGCCCTCCTCTATTCATCACTGCCGGCCAATATTTGCAACTTCTCATACATTTGGTCTAAATTACAGCAGCAAAGCTCTGCTGTGACTGTCTGACCTGGTTGCAAAAAGCTGCAATGGACTACACCTTTACAACGCCACCACAAATAAGCATAACTTTTTTAGAGTGAAGGTCAGGTTCAGGAAAGGATATTGGAGGAGCATCCTTATCTCCCCGAACAAATCCTCGTCTGCTGTTATCGTAAAGGACCCACTTCTCATCCACAGTTATAATACGGCTTAAAAAAGGCTTATTTTTAAGGCGAACTAGCAGGTGTCAAAACGTGCCAGACGCCGCTCATCGGTCAGCTCTTGCGGTACCCACTTCGACATCTTACTCACCTTTCCGATTCTCGTCAAATGTCTTTCTACCGTACTATGGTGTACGACTAGGTCCTCTACTAAGTACGTATATTCGTCTCCGGATTTGCTTCGACGGCTCTCCTCAAAACTTCAACGTCACGCGACGACCAGCGCCCGCGACTCGGTTTTCCATTGAGATCAAAATCGCCAGAAGCGAATTTTTCGAAGCAGAATCTCACCGTTCGTTCAGAAGGACAGTTCGTTGCAAAAGCGCTGCTAAGGTTACTGGAAGCCTTAAATTCCATGTAGGACCGTTATTGAGCCTTCATGCGGGACCTTCAACAAGAAGCTCAAGAAGAGGGAAAGCTCAAACAATGAGGCGAAATCTAGCGATTTATGATGGTTAACATTTACTAAGCAGTAAGGTGCTTCAGAAAATTTTTGGGCTCAACGCACGCAAACTCATGGGAATGGTGGACGATTATGATTCGCAGACGATTCCACCAAAGAGTGTCATTTCAGAGCGTGTGACACACACATGTGTGAATCACCGAATTCTATAATACGTTGTGCTTCCGAAGCGAAACTCAGAGAATACTAGACGTGCTCTTGTATTAGACGGAAAATTGTGGTCTCACTGAAGCCATAACAGCATCTAGTGTTGATGATGATAGAGAGAAATGTGATGAAGTTCGCAAAGCGCTCCTGAATTTTATAGAAATTTCATTGAGATAATTGCACCGCTCTCCAGTATACCTGTATTCTCGCAAAATTCTCGAATTTTCGAAAGGTTTCGAATGCTGATATTCGAACAATGTGATTTTTATGAATATTCGAATTCGCATACATGCGAAAACGCGATTGATCAAATATTTAAATTCGGATTTGAAAACCTAATCTAATCTTAGGCCATCTCGACAGAAGTATACCTGTAGTAACGGCTTTACAATATTTAGCAATGAGCATTGGAGCCATTTCACCTCCTCGTGGTTAGATTTCAACGAGATCTTGTTCACGATGTACTACAACACACTATAAGTATGGTGCAAATGATACATTACACCAGTAGTTGATAATTTAAAGGATTTATTTAAAGGAGAGTATTTATTTTCTTAAATTGCCTTTACTAGTTCAGGCTCGGAGGTGCAGCGGTGAGAGAAAACCTAAACAGTGTTGAGATAATAGTTATGAAGTGCTGGGAAAGGGGCAGTTTTCAGAATGTACGTTCTGGGCTAATAGTAACTTAGCTACTTAATAATGCACCATGTAGTGAGCCGCACTGTTAAAATGCACAAGGATAACGAACAGAGGCAACTGCTAACATAGGAGAAACACTAAAACAGAGAGATAGCACACATAATTCCTAAGGAGAAGGTACTACAGGAGCAATGCGCAGTGATAAAGAAGCGCATTAGCTCAGCCGCAATTAAGAACTGATCCACGAAAAAGAATAACCATAAGCCGGACTATAGGTAATCCATGTCCGCTGTGCGGGTATATGTAAACTTTATCTATGGCAACTTTTTCGAGTGCTGCTGCCGAATGTATGAAAGGTTTTAATCCAGAGTGTGTCAAAGCATTTGAAAATTAGGCATAAAAATATCACGTAATATGGATATCTGAGCAACCAAACTTCTCACCTGCCTACGCTCGTTGATGTGATGTATGTATACTCTCATGTTCAACTTCGGAGCGATTATTTTCAAATTCTGTAAGACGCGCACGAATAGCTTTATTCCGCTTATCTTTAGCTTCATAAAAATAAACAAGCAAATATGTAGGATTGATTACCATCTCAGAAAAAAGACAAACTTTCCTATAAAGTGGTAAAATTCATATGTGGGTTATACAAAACCGTCACAGAATCTTTTGCTACGTAGATGGCAATTCTAGAAAACATTTTGCTAGGTAATTTGTAGTGGCTCTGGCTCCAGTCTACCGGGCAGTCTCCGAGAGGGCCACGGGAGGAGCTGCATTGTCTAAAGCTCAGCGAGAAATAAACGCGATCAATCTAGACTCGAAAGCAGCTCTTGCTTTCGAGTCTAGATTGATCGCGTTTATTTCTCGCCGAACTCTAGAAAACATTGTTACGTTTAAAAACAATAGGGCTGGCAGAACTTTCTAATGTACTGATTAACAACAGAAAAACTTCTAAGCTCGAAAAATCAACGTATGCAAGCGCTTTAGCTTCAAAGCTTCAATAAGCTTCAATTAACATGCTTAACGTAAGCATTGTGGGCAGCCTAGGTGCACTCACTGCGAGAAACATACACGGTAATTTGTCAAAATAATAATAAAAACAAAGTTGACTAAAAAGCCAGGGTCCATGGCTTAAATTAGAGTGAACCAATAGATGGAAGAGGTTTAAATTCTTAAATTTTAGACCCGCACCTAGTCCGTTACATGGTGCTGTTCAGTTCGTCACTTTGACCAACATGTACTACCTGGTGCTCAGATTATTGGAAGTTGCTTCGCAAACATTCTTTTTCCTAGATGATGCTAGCAGTGGTATGGTCAAGTCAAAGATTTTTTGTTTACATGGAAGTTCGCCTTTGCTGGAAGGGAAAGAGCCCAGGCTCAAAGAGCACTGAAGACGCTGATGCAACGCGACCTCTGCTAGTGATCCTTCGTGCTTACATAGTGTGCCGTGATTGCGTATCATATCAGATGTTTGTATATTTGCGTACGCTGCTTGGCCACGCAGCGAATCAGCAAACATTGAGCTGATTAAAAACGCCTAGTGACAGAGCAAATACTGCTCACGTGGGAATATCTATGTATACTATCGGGTACAGGTGCAATCTAATCGGAATCGAAGTCTTCAGGGTTCGTACAAATCACTCCTGCATATGCTGACGCATTTTTAGGCAGCGCTGGCCTGTACATTGTTGGCCTGGAAGCCAACTGTCGTCCAATGTGGACCATTGAGTTGCTCGAGCGGAAATCAGAAACGTCAGTCAATCTCCAATCAATCCCTTCACGGGATGAGTGCTCCAATGAATGCCCCACGTTCGAGGGACACCAATAGCCTCATTTGTTTAGGGCTTACACGAAGAATTTCTACTAGCAAGTTGGGCATCGCGGGATTCTCTTGACATCCCGCAGATTGCAGGCGGTGACGGCGTTCATCCAACCGAATAGGTACGAAACGCATAGCTTCACTCACCCACAAATTTTTTGACGAATTTGCCATGTGACAGCATCTCTAACTTCAAAGGAAGACGGACCTCGGAACTCCGGAGGACTTCTCTCACTTACGTGAATCATGTCACTTCGAGTATCGTCTCCTCGATTCCATGCTGCTTTCGTATAGCCCAGGTCTCTGAGCGTTTGTTAGGGCAGGAGGAACGACGGAGTCGAATAGGGGGCACGGAGTAGGACGTTCTTCGTCTTCTTCGCGACTTATTCGACGCTCTTAAAGGCTTCCCAAGCCGCTCATTTCCTCCTGCTCAGCTCTGGCGCTTGGTCGTTGACCATGTTGACTTCGCGACCCAGGTAGCTGGAGCATTCGAAGATGTTCGTTCCGTTGAGCGAGGATGGGGCATTAGGAACTTATCCGTTCCTTATGAACATCGTCTCGTAAAATTCAGCTGCAGTCCAACGTTTCCACATACACGATCGAAATCGGCCAGCATCCTCTTCGCCTGGCTTATGCTCGGAGCTATGAGTAAGATGTCGCCAGCGAAGCGAAGATGGTGCAGTTGCCGGCCGTCTACCTTGTCTCCCCATTCTAGTTCGCGCATGTCTTTTCGAGGGTGGCGCTGAAGAGCTTCGGGAAAATGGTATCTCTTTGTCGAACGTCCGTACTTCATGTACCAATGACGTCGTTCTAGAGTGGTGAGATTTTGGCCGCTGTACAGCTCTTGAAGTTCTCTGAAGTACTAAGTAGGAACGCACTTGTGGGCGGGGTTTCGATGACCGCTTAAGTTTCGACGGAGTTGAATGAATACCTTCTTCAGGTCGATGAAAGTAGGGCAGTGCTGCACTCTCGAGGTAGTTCGATGAGCATGGAGGAGGTGTGCATTTGGTCGATTTTCCTGGATTTTACTTTACTATTACTCCACAAGGGCGCATGTTGCGCAGTCGGAGGAGGCGCGACTGTCGCGTGCACCCGATACCAGGTTCCTGGTTCGGATTTCTCGCCCAGGCCAACCAAGCCTTCCATCCCTCTGGGGTCGTTGAATTGGTACCAGACTTGTCTGGGAAGGATAGAGCGGTGACTTGTTCATCAGCTGGCCACCGCAAGTCATTGTATGGCCAAATACGCATTCATGTCGCCTCCGCGACATCCCGTAGAAGTAGAATGCGCTGGCGCATCCCAGAAGGGATTGAATAACGCCGTCCTTTATCCTTATCCTTATTACTCCACAAAATGCGGCTTGTTCGCATGGCTGTCCCTCGTCGAGCGTGGTGCTGATCTCCCTTCTTGCACAACAGAACGGTCGTACTTGTATTTCTATCTTGGTAAAAATTGGGAGACCCAGGCTTTCGGCTTCTGGCAAACGCAAACTGCAGCGAGCAGTTGATCCTGCAGACTCAGTTCAGTAGGTGCAGCGTCAGAGGGAATTGAGATAATATTATGGGCATTAGAAAAGTTGGATTGTTTATATCAAAGACCTTCTTACAAAATGGAGGCTGAGCACATCTGTACATAATGTCTTTTGCTGAACAGATGAAGGTTTGGAATAGGCAGTGGGCTGTAGTACAATACCGCTCATAACTAGTGTCGCATTTCGCGTCGCCGACGCGACGTAGCGTCGGCGACGCGCAGGAGCGTCGCAAAGCGTCGGAATCGTTCGCAGTGAGTCTACAGGAAAGCTGACTACATGGTTGAAATCACCTCATTGAGTAGATCTCGAAAATGAAATCGGAATTTACGTTGCATTGAATCTGACCTAGTTACGATGGTTTATTTGCATTTTTGGTAGTTTCCTTCAAAATCGTTCCTTATTCAAATTACCCACATATTCGGAATTCCCGTGAAGTCAGCTCTGCACTTATCTAAAAATTATTCAGTAATTTTTCAAAAAAGTCGTTCGGTGACCTATATACCTGCCGCGGCGGCCGTCTTGCTCGCCGGAGATAATTGCGCCCACAGGATACGACTACTTAATTGGTTGAAAACCCACACTTCTGCTGAACTTTCCTTGGGAATATATATTGCCCATTTCTGGTTTCAAATCTAAATTCGTACTGCAATATCCTTTATTTCGGTAGGACGTAACGCCATCTTTTGACGACTACAAGCGTCCGCAAGTTATCATGAAAACGATTTTCTTAAACATTGGTCCCTTATATCCTAGTTTATAGCCCGCCCCAAGGAAAATCTAAGTTATGAGATGCACAAAGTAATCAAGATGTGCAGCATATCACAATTTCTCCTTTTGAATATTAGATTGCGATTAGATTCTTCTGAGTAAATACAGTAAATAGACAGTATGCTAAGATTTTGGCAGCAACAGTTGATTTTCTTCATAATTGACGGACGAGAACAATTTTCTGACGGCAGTTGAGAAGACGAGTTTGCTTCAATGCATAGTCGAGTTACTGCACCTCATAACAAGAGGTGCTCTGAGAATAAAGGGGCTCCTTTTCGTCCGGAACAGTCGCTCAAAGTACCTGATTTCTAACGAGTTTTAGGAGGCGACCTACTTTCCTCGATCGCTTAGTTATGCTATATTCGTTTAAAAAATGACCTTCATAATCTTCTTATCTGCACAGCTAGCTATCCACCAATATAAAACTGTGCAGATCGAAAGTAATCGATTTTTACCGTTTTCATACGGTAATCGAGTTCTAGCCCGGCACCACGACCTGATCGCAGCGAACGCCAATTGAGCGACCCAGGCACCCCTCTTGCGCCTAGGTGTGAGGTCCATTGGCGTCGATCCATCTACCACATAATAGGAGCAGTTCATGCAATCAATTAACATTATTAATCAACGTTGAGGCGTATTGTTGATCCTGTTAACTTTTCTGCACCACTCCTAGTTATTTAGAATTTTGTGTTTGAATTCTCAAAAACACTTACCATTAGCGAACTGTTTTCACACCGAGGCAAGAATTTTTAATAATTGCATCCTTATAAAGCAGGTTTGATTGGGCTCAATGTTCAAATGAAGATAGCTGTGCTGCACTCTTACTTAGCAAGGCAACTTTAGATGTGGTTTCGATCTTGACTTCAAAATATTCGTGAGGATAGCCGTTGAGAATATATCATTTTATATTTCGTTAACAGCAGGTGATAGGTTCAAGCAAAAGTTAGTGCTGAACTGCTGAACAGCACCCTGCGATTTTCGCAATACAAACTATCAATAAGTAAAGTTACAACTTTTTTCTATGCAAGGAGGAGGCTCAGTAAAACACTTTAAAGGCAAAATAAGGATAAATGCATTTGCCTGGTCACTTGTTGATTTTTATTGGGGGGGGAATTCTACGGGAATATTTCGTAAAAGTAGAATGCGTGGCGCATCCCAAAGTGGTTGATTAACGCCGTCCTTTACCCGTAATTATCCTGACTCTTTATGCCATCGTATATTCTGAATAGGGCTTTCCGAAATTTCATGATTTTCTACCCTCTAGCTAAAAGCATGTCATGCCAGCATTTCGTTGTTGGATTTTTACTCAACTCCTTCATAATGTAGACGAGGATCTAAATTGATCTAGATTAATTTTGCATTGGAGCCAACTTAACTATTGAGAGCTTGCCGTAGTAGAGATAAGTATAAGCTTAAGCCACGAAAAAATGAAGAGCTCATTACCAAGTAACTATCGTTTAAGGAGTCGAAAATCTCTGAAATGTTCGAGTAACAATCAGCAGAGCTGTTTCCGTTTACATCTTTAGTTCATTGCAAGCCTGTTTTATGTGAATAAAATTTAATAAAATATTTTAAATACCAGATCGGAACAAAGGTATCCTACGTTTTATTGCTTTGAGTGTTTCGACATTCCTCAGTTTTTGTATGTCCAGCCTAGCAATAGTTATAATTTGGCAATTTTTTAGCTCATAGTAGCTAAGTTTCAATATATGCAAACTACAATACAAATCAAAAAATGCTTTTTTTCGGTAAATTTTCACCTAAAATTTTTTGCAGTCTCTAAGATGACTGAACAATCCAGCCGGATTTCCTTGGAATAAGACTTGCCAGACTGTTTGCCACTCGTTCTAAGCACACCAAAGCAAAATGAATTTAATTAATAACAGGATATTGGCGCGTGTAGCAAAGTCGGAGGAGAACGCCGGCTATCGTGCACAACCGAATCAAGATTGGTTCGGATTTTGCGTGTCTGGAAAGGACAAAAACTGGCTTGTCCAAGAGCTGGCCACCGCAAAACATTGTGTAGGCTCTAATACGCATTCAATTTGCCACCATGACATCTCGTAGAAGTAGAACACGTGGCGCATCCTATAAAGGATTGATTAACGGCATTTTTTAATCTTTGTCCCTTCTATTAATTGGACATAACACATAGAATTAAAAGGACATTTTGCGATTTACTTCTGGAACTGTAAGATCAGACACAGGTCGCCGTTATCGTGTCGTATAAATTTCAAGATCAGTTAGCTCCTTGCCGCGGCAACAAAGTGTGAAGATGTTGCATAGCCGATGATGTATATCCTTAGGTGATAGTTGGTGCGACGAGTCATAGAGACGCTAGCCGTAAGTACGCTTGTCGGAGCCTAGGCCATAGCCCATCGGATAATTGGCCAGTTGCAAACCGGAAAAGGATTAGAGTGAACTTAAAAGCAAAATCAGCCTATTATTCACTTCAGTATTTTGTACAGCACCCAATCGGCCGAAACTTTCTCAAAATTGGACAAAATTTTGAACTGGCCTCCGAAACAATTCGATTTTGTTCTTTGGAGCAACTTTGAATGCTTATACAAGAGGTTGCGCTGTTCATAGTCAGCCCAGAAAAACAGAACGGAAGGGTAAGAAAGTGCATTTTGGAAATTCTTCCTTTGGAGGAAATTATCTCGAAGACAGAAAGTCAAGAGCTGCTTCAAATGGGGAAGAAGCAGGTTTGATATATAAGACGTAAGTGGCATCTGGATCCGGCAGTAGTGACTTTCGAATATCTCCACTTTTAACAAGATCACTCCTATGGTGTTTTTCT
>OX375868.1:26894751-27143967 GCA_947359475.1 Heligmosomoides polygyrus bakeri
ATTGCCCATTTCTGGTTTCAAATCTAAATTCGTACTGCAATATCCTTTATTTCGGTAGGACGTAACGCCATCTTTTGACGACTACAAGCGTCCGCAAGTTATCATGAAAACGATTTTCTTAAACATTGGTCCCTTATATCCTAGTTTATAGCCCGCCCCAAGGAAAATCTAAGTTATGAGATGCACAAAGTAATCAAGATGTGCAGCATATCACAATTTCTCCTTTTGAATATTAGATTGCGATTAGATTCTTCTGAGTAAATACAGTAAATAGACAGTATGCTAAGATTTTGGCAGCAACAGTTGATTTTCTTCATAATTGACGGACGAGAACAATTTTCTGACGGCAGTTGAGAAGACGAGTTTGCTTCAATGCATAGTCGAGTTACTGCACCTCATAACAAGAGGTGCTCTGAGAATAAAGGGGCTCCTTTTCGTCCGGAACAGTCGCTCAAAGTACCTGATTTCTAACGAGTTTTAGGAGGCGACCTACTTTCCTCGATCGCTTAGTTATGCTATATTCGTTTAAAAAATGACCTTCATAATCTTCTTATCTGCACAGCTAGCTATCCACCAATATAAAACTGTGCAGATCGAAAGTAATCGATTTTTACCGTTTTCATACGGTAATCGAGTTCTAGCCCGGCACCACGACCTGATCGCAGCGAACGCCAATTGAGCGACCCAGGCACCCCTCTTGCGCCTAGGTGTGAGGTCCATTGGCGTCGATCCATCTACCACATAATAGGAGCAGTTCATGCAATCAATTAACATTATTAATCAACGTTGAGGCGTATTGTTGATCCTGTTAACTTTTCTGCACCACTCCTAGTTATTTAGAATTTTGTGTTTGAATTCTCAAAAACACTTACCATTAGCGAACTGTTTTCACACCGAGGCAAGAATTTTTAATAATTGCATCCTTATAAAGCAGGTTTGATTGGGCTCAATGTTCAAATGAAGATAGCTGTGCTGCACTCTTACTTAGCAAGGCAACTTTAGATGTGGTTTCGATCTTGACTTCAAAATATTCGTGAGGATAGCCGTTGAGAATATATCATTTTATATTTCGTTAACAGCAGGTGATAGGTTCAAGCAAAAGTTAGTGCTGAACTGCTGAACAGCACCCTGCGATTTTCGCAATACAAACTATCAATAAGTAAAGTTACAACTTTTTTCTATGCAAGGAGGAGGCTCAGTAAAACACTTTAAAGGCAAAATAAGGATAAATGCATTTGCCTGGTCACTTGTTGATTTTTATTGGGGGGGGGGGAATTCTACGGGAATATTTCGTAAAAGTAGAATGCGTGGCGCATCCCAAAGTGGTTGATTAACGCCGTCCTTTACCCGTAATTATCCTGACTCTTTATGCCATCGTATATTCTGAATAGGGCTTTCCGAAATTTCATGATTTTCTACCCTCTAGCTAAAAGCATGTCATGCCAGCATTTCGTTGTTGGATTTTTACTCAACTCCTTCATAATGTAGACGAGGATCTAAATTGATCTAGATTAATTTTGCATTGGAGCCAACTTAACTATTGAGAGCTTGCCGTAGTAGAGATAAGTATAAGCTTAAGCCACGAAAAAATGAAGAGCTCATTACCAAGTAACTATCGTTTAAGGAGTCGAAAATCTCTGAAATGTTCGAGTAACAATCAGCAGAGCTGTTTCCGTTTACATCTTTAGTTCATTGCAAGCCTGTTTTATGTGAATAAAATTTAATAAAATATTTTAAATACCAGATCGGAACAAAGGTATCCTACGTTTTATTGCTTTGAGTGTTTCGACATTCCTCAGTTTTTGTATGTCCAGCCTAGCAATAGTTATAATTTGGCAATTTTTTAGCTCATAGTAGCTAAGTTTCAATATATGCAAACTACAATACAAATCAAAAAATGCTTTTTTTCGGTAAATTTTCACCTAAAATTTTTTGCAGTCTCTAAGATGACTGAACAATCCAGCCGGATTTCCTTGGAATAAGACTTGCCAGACTGTTTGCCACTCGTTCTAAGCACACCAAAGCAAAATGAATTTAATTAATAACAGGATATTGGCGCGTGTAGCAAAGTCGGAGGAGAACGCCGGCTATCGTGCACAACCGAATCAAGATTGGTTCGGATTTTGCGTGTCTGGAAAGGACAAAAACTGGCTTGTCCAAGAGCTGGCCACCGCAAAACATTGTGTAGGCTCTAATACGCATTCAATTTGCCACCATGACATCTCGTAGAAGTAGAACACGTGGCGCATCCTATAAAGGATTGATTAACGGCATTTTTTAATCTTTGTCCCTTCTATTAATTGGACATAACACATAGAATTAAAAGGACATTTTGCGATTTACTTCTGGAACTGTAAGATCAGACACAGGTCGCCGTTATCGTGTCGTATAAATTTCAAGATCAGTTAGCTCCTTGCCGCGGCAACAAAGTGTGAAGATGTTGCATAGCCGATGATGTATATCCTTAGGTGATAGTTGGTGCGACGAGTCATAGAGACGCTAGCCGTAAGTACGCTTGTCGGAGCCTAGGCCATAGCCCATCGGATAATTGGCCAGTTGCAAACCGGAAAAGGATTAGAGTGAACTTAAAAGCAAAATCAGCCTATTATTCACTTCAGTATTTTGTACAGCACCCAATCGGCCGAAACTTTCTCAAAATTGGACAAAATTTTGAACTGGCCTCCGAAACAATTCGATTTTGTTCTTTGGAGCAACTTTGAATGCTTATACAAGAGGTTGCGCTGTTCATAGTCAGCCCAGAAAAACAGAACGGAAGGGTAAGAAAGTGCATTTTGGAAATTCTTCCTTTGGAGGAAATTATCTCGAAGACAGAAAGTCAAGAGCTGCTTCAAATGGGGAAGAAGCAGGTTTGATATATAAGACGTAAGTGGCATCTGGATCCGGCAGTAGTGACTTTCGAATATCTCCACTTTTAACAAGATCACTCCTATGGTGTTTTTCTTCTCACTGCTCTACCCTGCTGTGGGGCGTAAATATGTACCTTTCAATCATTAGATCTTGAAAGCAGGTAAGAACATTGCCTCCGAAAATGCGCAGAGCCTAATTGAGCCCAATCAAACCTGCTTTATAAGGATGCAATTATTAAAAATTCTTGCCTCGGTGTGAAAACAGTTCGCTAATGGCAAGTGTTTTTGAGAATTCAAACACAAAATTCTAAATAACTAGGAGTGGTGCAAAAAAGTTAACAGGATCAACAATACGCCTCAACGTTGATTAATAATGTTAATTGATTGCATGAACTGCTCCTATGTATGTGGTAGATGGATTGACGCCAATGGACCTCACACCTAGGCGCAAGAGGGGTGCCTGGGTCGCTCAATTGGCGTTCGCTGCGATCAGGTCGTGGTGCCGGGCTAGAACTCGATTACCGTATGAAAACGGTAAAAATCGATTACTTTCGATCTGCACAGTTTTATATTGGTGGATAGCTAGCTGCGCAGAGAAGAAGATTATGAAGGTCATTTTTTAAACGAATATAGCATAACTAAGCGATCGAGGAAAGTAGGTCGCCTCCTAAAACTCGTTAGAAATCAGGTACTTTGAGCGACTGTTCCGGACGAAAAGGAGCCCCTTTATTCTCAGAGCACCTCTTGTTATGAGGTGCAGTAACTCGACTATGCATTGAAGCAAACTCGTCTTCTCAACTGCCGTCAGAAAATTGTTCTCGTCCGTCAATTATGAAGAAAATCAACTGTTGCTGCCAAAATCTTAGCATACTGTGTATTTACTGTATTTACTCAGAAGAATCTAATCGCAATCTAATATTCAAAAGGAGAAATTGTGATATGCTGCACATCTTGATTACTTTGTGCATCTCATAACTTAGATTTTCCTTGGGGCGGGCTATAAACTAGGATATAAGGGACCAATGTTTAAGAAAATCCTTTTCATGATAACTTGCGGACGCTTGTAGTCGTCAAAAGGTGGCGTTACGTCCTACCGAAATAAAGGATATTGCAGTACGAATTTAGATTTGAAACCAGAAATGGGCAATATATATTCCCAAGGAAAGTTCAGCAGAAGTGTGGGTTTTCAACCAATTAAGTAGTCGTATCCTGTGGGCGCAATTATCTCCGGCGAGCAAGACGGCCGCCGCGGCAGGTATATAGGTCACCGAACGACTTTTTTGAAAAATTACTGAATAATTTTTAGATAAGTGCAGAGCTGACTTCACGGGAATTCCGAATATGTGGGTAATTTGAATAAGGAACGATTTTGAAGGAAACTACCAAAAATGCACTTAAACCATCGTAACTAGGTCAGATTCAATGCAACGTAAATTCCGATTTCATTTTCGAGATCTACTCAATGAGATGATTTCAACCATGTAGTCAGCTTTCCTGTAGACTCACTGCGAACGATTCGGACGCTTTGCGACGCTCCTGCGCGTCGCCGACGCTACGTCGCGTCGGCGACGCGAAATGCGACACTAGTTATGAGCGGTATTGTATATCACAAAACGCACAACATATATGATATAATACTGCATAGTTGTAATGTACAGCTATTCCGATAGGCATATCGGCATGGCTCGCACTTGAGCGGTTCGTGCGAACTTGCACTACATATCACTAAGCTAAGGTCACTTAAAGTTTAGTGCTTCACTTGCGCAGTTTACTCCCCTTCCTAGTAGTTCAAAAAGAATCCTAGCATGTTCAAACCCTGCGCTATCCTAATCTCCTAATACAAGCTGACTAGTATTGTGGTGTGAATCGAATCGAACATAAGGTCCAGCCCTCCACAGCTAGTTCAGTATCGGCATCAGTTCTAGGCGGTTCATTGGAGTCACTGGTTTGTGCGGATCAGCGACTTCGCCCTTTGATGGACAACCCTCCTGATGCCCTACAGCACGGCTTTCCTATCTTTTCCTATACAGCATCAAAATGACTATAGACAGTTTTGCTCCTCTTCTTTAAACGGTCAACGGTGGGCGATTTCGCTCACATGACAAAAAGTTTTCTCTGTCAACGGAGGACTCCCACCACCTCTCATACCGTGTCGAACAAAAACATTTCCAGAAATAAACTTTCAGCACCTCTTGAAAAATTGATAACATTGATCGGTATTGGTTACTTGACCGAAGCTTTCAGCTATTGTAAAGCTCATCCGGCAACCATCAAATCGATTGAATCTGAGAGAAAACTGATATCACTTGTCAAAAACCGATAATACTATTGATCGATATTTGCCTACCGATTGAAACTTTCCAACTGCTGGGAACAATCCCGACACCATTGGAAGACGTAGGGACACGCACTTTGGATCACGACGTACGTCGGAGGATGTGTGGGTAGTTTCCACCAACTTAGGGCACATATTAGCTAATTTCGGTTACTTTTCGCAATGACTGATTGCTTAAGCGCTGTTCGATAGATCACAGCGCATTAATATAAAGTACGACATATTATACGATCCTTTTTATGAGCACAACTGCAGGTCACATTAAGTAGCGGCAGACAACTGATAAGAATGGTGACAACCGGGAATAAATTCTAGCTTTCGATTAAATTAGAACGCGGTAACCGATTGAAGGACACTAGAGATCGTTTCAGCTGCCTTTGGCATAACCTAGCCCGGTTCGTTGTCGTCACTCGTCATGGTTATGCAGCTGTCTGAGCTGTGAAAATCCGACAGCTATTGAGCATTCTTATTTTTGAGGTCCTACCAGGGAAACGGATTCGTCTCTCGTGCTGGCTACTCCGGTCATCAAGTTCAGCTTCAGAAGCACTTTGAACTCGTGCTAGCAGATCACCGAATGGCTCTGGCAAAAAGCGTAGAATTCGCGTTTTCACCGTAATTGCAGTAAAACGGCCAGTCTGACAAGTGCATGACGATTTTTTAAACATACTAAATTGTTGTCACCTACTTGTGAATTAAAACAAATTCCGAGTCACTATTTTTGCTTAAAAATTACAAATTTAGTGAAGTTTAAAACAGTGCTTTCAGTTAGTGAGAAGAGTGAAATAAAAATGTTATGGAAGGCAATAGTAAACTTTCCTTGCACAGAGAATTATTTTAACCGTCTCGGAGAGCCTCAGTATGTTGTGGAAAGTTGGTATTGATTTAGAGGATGTACAGTTTGATTTACAAGTGTCCAAAATGGTTTGAAAAGTGTCCAGATATGTTTGTAAGGGTCCAGTTTGATTGGAAAGGTTCCTGTTTAATCTAAAAAGTGTTCAGTTTGAGGTGAACGTGGTGTAAACAAATATGAGGAGAGAGCAAAGACCGTCTTACGTGCAGCAACTGTATGCACAGGGGATGATGAGGCGGTCAATTTCACGTCCAGGCAGGGTATCATGCAGTTACGCTTACTACACGTTTAGATAACTTGAGTGGGCGCCAAACGCAATAGCAATCAGACTATATCGGTACCTGTGTTGGGTAAAAAAGCTCGAAATGAAGGCTATTCATGGCAAGAGAGCGAGCAGTTGTAATTCGGGTTCCACCAGACGGAATGGATTCCCTACATTCAATAACCCACTGCTTTGCTGGAACAGCCATCGCCTTCCTGATGCATAACAGATAGTGGCTTCCAATTCCAGAAATGAAACTCGCTTTTGATCTGTGAGCCAAACGAACTTGAATTCACATCGTGTCGCACATTGCTCATCCATTATTCCTGCGCACACTTCTATTTGAGGAACATTCTCTATGTTTTTGTTTTATTTCTTAAGGTTGAGAATTGTGCTAGCAGGGAGTTTTTATAAGGTTCTGCAAGGTCTAGAAAGAGGGACAACCTTGTATTTCTTCCAAGACTGGCAGCTTTACACCTCCCAAAACAGGCTGTGATTTTCTACAACCGTTAGAGTGTGTACTTATCCGAGCTTATCGTTTTGACACCGCAGGTTTTGGTTAAAGTCCCTGAAAATCAGGACCTCTCTTTCTCTACTTGGACGGATAATTGTACCACGGAACGAAACGAAACTCACATATTTTCCGTTATATAAAAATTTATTGCATTGTTACACAATATTGCATTTTCAATACTATCACCACAAGCTCTTTGAAGCTTTAGAAAGCTCACCCGCACTTGCTTGGGAAAAATTTAGAGAACGCTATGTTTTAAAAGAAGTGGGAGAAGCATTACAATTGTAAAAACAAACATTATAATAAAAAAGCCACTGAACAAACATGAAGGAACAAGTGACGAGTAAGTGATGTGTGAAAATGAGCGCTTTGCAACAAAAACGAATCGAGGTTAAAAGGAAGTCTGAGAACAACAGAGCATTCTGTAGTCTGAGTCTGAAACCTGAACGATGGTAAAACGTGCTCTGGAAACCCGCAGAAAGCTCAAATTCCATTGGAAAGATCTAGGCCAGAAGTCCTTTACTGATAATTCTGCTGATTTTCAAAATTATCCACATCGATAGGTTGAGCAATGAAAACTTACAAATGAATAAAAACTATATTGCATGCTACACGAGAGTAAACTTCAAAGGGCTGGCTTTCTGACTCGCACCCGTATTTGCTCTCTTCTACTGCAAAATCTGACCAAAGCATGTAACGCTTAGGTAATGGTAAGAGGCAGGAAATGTAGAAGTCTAGTGCTGAGGTTGGCAACACTTCAATGAGATCTTATTTGTCAAACACTACAATGAACAAAGATTGAAGAAGAATGGCAGAGTGTTCAAAATTCTTAGACAAAACAGGGAACAATGGTGACAAAGACCACAGAAAACCACCGCCAGCGGTCAAGCGACGGCCGAATGGAGACCGACGGAGTTGTCGACGAAGGTGAACGCGTTCTCGTAGACGAGAAACACCACCGCGTTCACGACGAAACCTCGTATGGACATCGCCAGACCACCGCGGTAGAAGGCACGCGCACCGTCTTCGCGCCACAGCTGCCGCGCCATGTCCGTCGCCTTTCTGGAATTGAATGGTTCACTGGTCTGCGATTACCATTTTTCACGTCAAATTAAACGCTCTTCTATCAAGGAAAAAACTTTTCTTAGCGGGTTAGACGCTTTTGACACCAAACTTAACATATTCCAAATCAAGGTCAAAATCTTCCAGATCAACATAGAGACCCTCTGAGAAAATTACTTTCCCCAAAAAATTAAGAATGACCATCTTTTTTACGGAGAGTCTCTTGTTTAACGAGTAAGAATCTATTCTTAATTTCGAAGATGTTCAGTTTGATTACAAAAGTGTCGTGCTTGTTCCGATGAGTGTCCCATTTGATTTGAAAATTGTCCAAACTGGCGTGGAAATTGTATACGCACAAATACAAAGAAGCACAAATACGGGGAAACTATTCGTATAAAAACAAAGGGTGAAGGTTAAGACATTCCATTTCAACAGGATATTGTGGAGGTAACTTGAATATGTGGGCACGTGAAGTGCAACCGGAGGTGGCTCCGGCTCTCCCATACACCAGGAATCGATTAATGGTTCGGCGGTCTCCACCCAAGCCGACCGAGCCTTCCATCCCCCTGTGGTCGGTGAATTGTTACTAGACTGGTCTGGAATAGATAGAACAATGCAATCTCCATTGATTGACCACCACAAGCCGTTGTATAGGCCAAATACGCATTCAAATGGCTTTCACGACATAACGTAGAAGAAAAATGCCTGGTGGATCCCAAAAGGGATTATTTACCGCCGTGCTTCACTTTTTTGCTTTAGCTCGAATGTGTATTTGGTCTTTAACACTACTGGTGGTGACGATACGATAGGCAGTTCAGTGCTTAATCTATCACAAGGAAGTCTGCTACCAGCTCATCTACCCCTACAGCATGAAAATCTCCAGCCTGGATTACGGATGCTCATTATTAGACAGTTCTCAATAGGAACGTGTCTAACTATGAGTGTAACTGAAAGAGAATTTGGGCTAATTTCCATCCTGTTCCTGAACAAATTCAAGGCGACTTTCAATTGCTGTACTGATAAGCAGTTTAAAACCGTAAACTGTGGATAAGAAGTCCAACTGCCTAGCCTGTTTTGCGGCCCCGACAATTGCATTTACATGTTCATTGTTTTTGCTACATAGGGCGTTGTCATGATCCTTATCAAGGCCAGACCTCATTGCTTGACATTCTCCTAACATCACTCACACATTCATCGACAGCCACGCTATTAGGAGTGTTGTACGCCGTCTTGACTCATGACTGTGAGTATCACCAGTGATCGAACGATAACGATAACCACATAAAATACCCATTTCGAGAGGTTAAGCCACACTCCGAGATAGTGTAAGCCCAACAGATTAGTTGAATGTCAATTGCACAGATGTAGAAGGAGATAGCCTCTTCGAGGAAGGCGATAACTAGGCGTTTAGGATATGCACACGATGGGGTAGCTGGACGCTGGGCTATACTGAAGGTCTAGATAGCTTGAAAGGCTCATATAGAGCTTGCAACTGACAGGACGTCGGCTACTTGTGGTGCTCTTATCTGACAGAGTCGTCTATGGCTTCCTCAGGTTGTATTAGGTTGTCCCATAAGTCCCCGCCGTTTTTTTCAACGATTCACTGCAGATTTCGCCGGCGGTCTCTTGCATAGCGCTGCATAGCTTTCGAAAGAGAATGAATCGTTCTATCAGAAAGTGTATTGCATTACTTTTTTCATCATGAAATTTGTCAATTTTTAGGTCGTTGAAGTGAAAAGTGAAAAAGTGAAAAAGTAGCCATTTGCGCACTTGTTCTCTCCGCTTAGGTTTGTAATTTTTTGCGCAGTTTTTTATAGCACTTGGAAGACAATGTTCTGTACTACAAGAATATGTCCTACTTTCTCACTTGCCCTTCATTGATTTTTAGGCCATCAAATTGGGAATTCCGACTTTTCTGCCCGAATTTTTACCAAAACTCCGGTTCTGTGGTTGGACTTTTTTGCTTGGTGTCATATGTTGTTTGGAAGAAGATGTCTTGCTCAGTAAGAATTTGTGTCGCGTTTATTGGCTCATGCCGATTTCTGTCGAATATCAACAACTGAAGAAGGAGAAGGAGTTGTTGGTGAAGACGATTTTTCTCTTTTTGGCATTTTGTTAATATTCAAAAGAAATCAATAAACGCGACACACATTCTTATAGAGCAAGACATTCTCTTTCGAATGACATAAAACACCAATCCAAAAAGTCCAACCACAGAGCAGGAGCTGTCGGCAAAAATAACCATCCTCCTTAGGACGTCCCAATTTGATGACATAAAAATCAATAAAGGACAAATGAGCAAATACCGCTAACACAGATTCTTGTAGCTCAGAACATTTTCTTCTAAATGCTATAAAAAACTGCGCAAAAGTCACCAAACTAAGCGGAGAGAACAAGTGCGCAAATGGCTACTTTTTCACTTTTTCACTTTTCACTTCAACGACCTAAAAATTGACAAAATTCATGATGAAAAAAGAAATGCAATAATAGAGCAAATCGTTCTCTTTCGAAAGCCATGCAGCGCCATGCAAGAGACCGCCGGCGAAATCTGCAGTGAATCGTTGAAAAAAAGGGCGAAGACTTATGGGACAACCTAATACATGGATTTGGAGCGAAGTGCAAGCAATATGCCGATGACATCAAAATTTATGCTGAATCAGACAACGTCTCCACCGGAAATTTGCAGCTTGCAATTGATGCCGCTGCTCAGTGGGCCCGTACCTGGTCGTTACCCCTAACATCAGAGAAAACGCTACATATGAGACTAGGTAACTCAAATAACCCATCGCGGTTCAATATCGAAGGAAATGATATCTCTGTTGTTGAAAGTGTCGCTGATTTAGGATTTTCGTATAACAATAAGCTGAATTTCTCCGAGCATCACAAAATATTCGCAGGAGGGTGTATGCACATACCAAATTTTCAAGGGTTGGGCCACGAAGAACAAGGGCGTACATACTGCTCAAGGTTTACAAAACCTATGTTAGACCAATTCTAGAATGTGGTACTACAGTCTTCTCTCCTTGAAAAAAAAAGGATATAGAAGCGATCGAAAAGATTCAAAATAATTTTACCAGAAAGATTATGATTAGATACTGTGGATTTTTCTACTCTCGCATTCCTAGATCTGGAATTAGGAACAAATCTCTTGACATTCACACTCATTGTGAATGTCAAGAGACATTCACCTCTTGACAATCTCTTGACATAATTTCTGGACTGTGTGATGTGGATGGTACAGCTTTCTATAAAACAACCAGGGGTGGCAATGTAAAATTGAGCTACGGCCGGCCTAAAACTAGTATGCGAGCCCACTCATTTGCAGTAAGAGCAGGATCGGCATTTGTCTCCCTAAGATCTGGGCTAAGCCACTCCTCAGCCAATTTTGTTACTTTCAAGTGACTTGCCTCAAAAAGCATGCTAAATTTTTAAAGTCTGCCTCTCGTGTTTCATCGGCTTCACAACTTTGTCTAACTATATCTAACTATTTTTATCCTTAAAGCAATAATATTTGCTACCGTTTTTCTTTTCTCAGGTTTGTGTTTCATTGTTTCATTGTTCGCTTGTCTCACAACTGTCTTATACGTCGTAATAAATTATTATTATAGTTACAATGCTGTAGTCAGAGTCTTCTTGGTGAGTTAGGTGAGTGGTGAGCAGTGCTAATATTAACATGTACGCCCCAAATCCTAATGATCTGTGTACTGACAAAGAGTAATGATTGATATTGTTCTATTCTTTTGTGGAACACGACACGCATTCTCTTTCTACTAGAGACGTAGGAGCTGTTTCACTACGGAATAGAGCTGTTTGATGAGTGGATGGACAAGTCAGCGTTTCATTTTTCTCACGTTGCAAACTTACATTTTTCTGACGGTGTTCTCGGCTTGAATGCGATTTTTGATGACTTCCAACGGGCAAACGGAGAGCCATCCAGAGACTCCAGCGCAACCACCAGCAAATAGCTGAAACGTAGAAGTACAGTGTAATTTAAGGAAGGAACCATGGCTCACTTTCATTTCCCCTTAAAACTGATACAGTACACGAGATCTCACGAAGCGCTGAAAGATGCAAGCTTAGGGACGAAGAGAACCATCTGAAGAATTCCTCCGTTTGTTTTCGAGAGCAAGAATTCCAACAGTTTTCTTTCACCCACGGCATTAATTCCTGAGCTTCATAAAAACATCTGAATTTTGCCACCAGTGCTACCAAGTACTCAGTCAGCTACCACATCTCTGCAGAATTTAGCTCATGTTGATGGAGTACTAGTTTACTACAGCATCCTTCTGCAGTGTAGGCCAAAATCTTAATTTCCCTTAATAAAAACATTGGGAGTGCTTTAGCGCAGTGGGGGGAGGCGCCGACCATCGTTTTCACACCGAATCAGGTTGCTGGTTCTATTTCTCGCCCAGGCCAACCAAGTTTTCCATCCCTCCCAGGAGATAAATTCGTACAGAGTTAACTGGAATGATAAAACACTGACTTGTTCATCAACTAACCATCACTAGTTATTGAGTAGGATAAATAAGTGTTCAAAAAGGCCTCCACTACATCCCGTAGAAGCAAATTTCGTGGCGCATCCCAAAGGGATCGAGAAACGTCATTCATCCTTTATTCTTTACTTTATAAACTTTATAATGTATCGAAAATGTCGCATCCTGCAGGGAGTTACTATAATCCTATATTCAAACTGTTTCTACATATACCTGCCAAGGTATTCCTTATATGATGGGTATGCTTCCTTTGTTCTTTATTAATACTATTTATTTTGATGTCATTGAACGAGTCTCCTCTTTCTGGAGACGAATAATGTTATCCAACTAGATTCAGAAGAGGTGGAGATGACTATTAGCTGTGTACTAGTTGGAAAGTTTACACCGAAGAAATGCTGGGAACGTCCAGGTGCCAGGTCATCTATTCAGGTGCCCTCTGCTATGCACCTGGAATAAGTGCACAGCTATATTTTTTCAGCGCATGAGTGCGATACAACCTGTGCTCCTGTTTCGTTCGCATTCTGAGTTCTCATGAAGCGCAAAATCAGCTCATAGACGGGAATGTAGAAGAGGTAGCCGATGTTGTCGCGCAAGAAGATTACTTTTCCTCCCTAAAAGCAGAGGTCATTCATTTTAGCGTTTATCAAAACAAATGAATCCACATCGGTAGCCGACAATTTTGATTAAACCTTGAATAGACCTCCAACGCCTTCGGTGCGCACGATCCGTCGTGCACATTCCATCGGGCCGGCATACAGCGTCGAAGAGTGGCGTGTGAAATGAGAAACGTTCTCTCGTTGAACCTTAACTGCTTAATTCAATTTCTTCACGAGAATTGCAGTTCCCATTGTGAAGGCGACAGTTTGACTGTAACAACCATCAAGGGCATGATGTGTTTGCCTAAATGAGGACGCAATTTTAAGTAAAGTTTTTTGTGGTCAAACCTACTGAGGCAATTTACTGAGCAAGTTATAGCACTTGAGGTCAGAAGCTGTCGTTTCGACGTCCAGGAACACCTGCACTTTTCTTTGCCGCTAATTTAACGCTAAAGGAGCCCCTCTCTCTCGTTCTTTTTATTTTTTCCGCTTTTTTCTTTTTTTGTGCTCTAGAAAATGTTAGCTGAGATGTAGCCTTCACCATTCACTCTGCAGAAACACGTGCGAACTGATAGTATCTCTGCGTTTGCAGCACCAGCTCTAGTGAGAAATATTTTCAACCAAGAACTTCGTGTAACCCACTGTCCTGGAAATCGTCGATCTGATGAGGAATTGCAACCAACCAACAGTATACGTGGCGCTTCGTTAACCCCAGACCTGGTGTTAGTTTGACATCCAACAGCCGTGGAATGTCAAAATATAATAGCAGCAAGGCGCTGTAAATTCGCCGCTTCAATTTCCTCGTGAAATATCTGAGCGAAATATACGGCACCTATCATGTTCTTTAAATGAATAAATTTCCCATGGTTACAGTGAACAAATAGAGGTGGTGCAGGCGTTCGCTTGGGCAAATTGACAATTGAAGAAAGAACATGAATACAGGTATGTATAATATAGCACCGACGGTTCTATAGCCGCTGTGTCTGCTCTCATTCGCTGACTTTGATTTTCCTTTAGGTATTTAGTGGGAATGTGTTTAGTCACTAATACAACAGAACCTGCAATTCTTCATTTGTTCTGTCGCGGAGCGGCTGCGTTTTGTGTTTGTCCAAACGTATTTCTTTTTCTTTGAATTTCTACTAGTTTTTGCTTCACTTCCTTCTTACGGCAGCCTTCTATTGTCCCTCCTTGCGCTGAGAGGGCTGAATTTTCGTAACATTTTGTTTATTATCCTTGTTCTTCTAGTTTTTTTTCAGGATCAATAATACGCCGTCTATCTACGGCAGATCAAATAGTGCGAACGACCCGTAGGCAGGTGACCAACAACAACGGCCTCACCCAAGGAATCGCTGCTCCTACCGCAAACAGCTCCGATTGTCCCTCCACCGTTCCAAGCGATGCTGACCTCAGCAAAATGTCAGCAAAAGACCTTATTAATAACATCTTGGAACGGAACAATGATCCAGTAATTGATGAGATGTTGAGAGCGTTATCAGCGAAAATTCCGAAGAAATTTTCTGAATATGTTGAAGCTGAAAAACGCTCTCGCAGCATCGGTATTGCTGGCATTAAGGAGGCAGTCGGAGACTGTTCACCCTCCGAACGTCAAAACGATTTTGAGGGTAAGGTAGCGAGCGTATTAGATGTTCTACAGGTTGAGTGCAGACCTGTAGAAATTTATAGGATGGGTAAAATGAGCCAGGACCGTGCGCGTCTAGTTAAAGTATTGCTTCCTTCCTCATTTCATTGGAGGAGAGCACTAGCGAACGCACGTTTGCTTCGCGCTGCCAGCTTCGCGGACGTATTCGTTCGCAGAAGTATGACAGCGGAAGAAAGGCTCAGGGATTTCGAATTACGTAAGGAGGGTCGGGGGAAAAACAAGGGCAAGGAGAAAAGGGAATGGGTTGTCTATCGTGGTGAGCTGAAGTACGTTTCTGAAATCTCCCGTGGGGTTCCGGGAAATGTGTGAGCGAGCACGGTGGACCACCATCATTCCTTTGCTCTCTTCTCAACGCTCGTAGTCTAGTAAACAAGCTCCACCACCTCAATTACCTCCTCTCTGACACCGAGCCTGACATAGTTTTTATAACCGAGACATGGCCTTCATCGAAAGTTCGAAACTCCGAAATTATTGCCAATCTTCCTTATGAAATACTTAGAGTGGATCGCGGTAGGTCTAGAGGATGAGGTGTTTGCTGTTTAACTAAACGTGGAATTCTTACGCACCCTGTTAACGTGGAATCTCGTCTAAAATCGGACGTCTTGTGTGTGGACATTCTATTACCCAACATTTCCTCTTCCATACCATTTATAGGTGTGTACCGTCCACCTAATTGTCTAAGAAGTGATGATGATGAACTGATTGAATTACTCTCTACTCTTATAGCGGGTAGGACTAACACAATAGTTCTCGGAGACCTCAATCTGGGAATTGACTGGAGTAGCCTAGTCCCACGGAATCCTAGCGCAGCATGCTTTTTGAAACTTTTTATCGACTCTGGGTTTAAGCAAGCGGTCAATGAATCAACACGTGCCGAAAGTATACTTGATGTTGTCTTACTACAACCCCTATTGTCCACCGTGTTACAACACACCCTCCTCTATCTACCGCTGACCATAAACTATACCATCATAAACTTCTTCGTTGATTCCTGGCAAGTCCTAGAGACTGAGAATCTACCATTACCTGATTTTGGAAGGACAGACTATCGTTCATTGAATGAAAGCCTGAACCATATTGATTGGCTAAAGCTGTTTGATGGTTATTCATCTACGGCGGAACTTTATCAAAGGTTTTGTAGTATTATTTATGATAGGCTGTCCCATTTTGTGCCCTTCACCGTACGAAAGCTACCAAGTCAGCTGTATGTTCCTCAGCATATACGAAATTTACTAGCTCAAAAGAAGAGGCTATTTCTACAGTCACCTGACCCTCTGAATGACACTCTTATCAAGAGAGTCTGTTTGGACATTGGCCGTAATCTAAGGAAATTCTTGGCTAACAGGGAGCGTCGTTTGGCATCTCACACGTCCTTAAGGAAGTTGCATGCATACATACGGAGCAAAATGAAGTCTGATGGACAACCTTCTGTTCTACTTAGGAAAGATGGTTCAGAATGTCGTACTGATATCAGTGAAGCTTCAGCGTCAGCTGATTACTTTGCATCCGTATTCTCGAACGATAGCGCCTATATCGCCACTCATGTTGGACTAACAACTTCTTGCCATAAATTATGCAATATCTATTTTCATCCTGAAGAAGTTTATAAGGTTCTGAAGGATTTAAAACCATCAACTACGGAGCATTACGATGGAATTCCTTCAATTGTGTTCAAAAAATGTGCTAGTTTTCTGAGTAAGCCTCTAGAGCATATTTTTAATGTCTCCCTGATGTTAAGTGAAGTACCTGAAGTGTAGAAGGATTACGGCTATTCCTAAGACGCTCAATCCTTCATCGGTAACCGATTACCGCCCAATAAGTCTTAGCCACAACCAGTAAAAGTTATGGAAAGAATAATCAGTGATAAATTAATAAACCGCTTGAACAGGCTTCGTGTTTTTCCACCAGAACAACATGGTTTCCGTTCTGGTCTCTCGACAACCACTAACCTCGCCGATAGTGTGTTTGATTGGAGCTTAGCACTCAACCAAGGTAATTCAATTGATGTAGTTTACGTGTACTTGTCTAAAGCTTTCGGCAGAGTGAATCATTGTAAGCTTCTTCAACGACTTTCTTCACTTGGTATAGGTGAAAACCTGCTAGATTGGTTTTCATCATATCTCAAAGGAAGGCATATGACAGTAAGGATAGGTCGTCAATTCTCCAAACGCTATTGTTGCCCCAGTGGCGTTCCTCAAGGAGGAGTGCTTTTTCCGCTACTTTTCTTGATTTACACTATAGAGTTGCCCCTTTTGCTTAAGACATCACCATACGTTAAAGTTCAATTATATGCCGATGATATAAAAATTTACGGATTATACAATAGAGATAATTGTGCCGAGGTGACAGCAGCTCTAAAACTTCCCATTGAAAAGCTTACTGTTTAGGCAGTTGAGTGGGATCTAACCGTGAATCTATCTAAATCGTTTGTTGTGCATTTTTGTGGTTTACCGCCCAACAGATACGAGATAGGTGGGGTTGTTCTAAATAACTGTGACATTGCCAAGGACCTTGGTGCAGCCGTTGATTCTTCGCTCAGTTTCAGAGTGCATATTGATCAAGTGGTGAGAAAGGCATATACAGCTCTTTTTCCATATTGCGCCATGTCCACACTGATAACCCAACAATCTTGGTTCGGTTGTACAGATCCTACATTCTGCCACATTTAGAGTATTGCTCCCAAGTATGGACTCCCTCTACTAAGAAGCAGGCCCTTAAATTAGAAAGGGTTCAGCAAACTTTCACGAGGATAGTGTGCAGTAGGATGAAACTAAACTCACCGCATTTACTAAATATGGTGATCGTTTGAAGCTCTTGGGCCTAAATACTTCATTGTACAGGCAGATCGTTGCTGACCTCACCTTTTGCTTTCGCCTGCTTCGCGGAGAGGCAAGACTTGCGCCCAGTAAGTACTGGATATTTAGACCATGCGGCGAACGTTCAAGTGGGTTCAGGCTAGATTATTCTAAGATTAACAGGAATATGGAATCCAAGTTATTTAATTTTGTTTTCTTAAGATTTGCCAGGTGGATTCATCTCTTGCCTGCTGAGTTTCTAGCCTCAAGCAACACTACTGTCTTTAGAAATAAGTTGGCGAAAACTAATTTACTGCAAGTACTAGGCATTTAGGATATACAGTAGTGTTTTCTTTTATCTTTGCATTCAGGAAGTCTCAAAATCGCCGCATCTATGCCTGTAATTGTGGTCAAACTGCCGTCACCCTAGCCAAGCTTGCACTAACTCCTGTGCTTTCAAGCGGCATGGGTTACGTCCTTTCTTCTTCTTGTTTCATGATTAAGTGTGTTGTCCTAATGAATATGTTCTTTGCTCTACACTGAATTGAGTGGTCTCACTTCTATTCTGTTCAGCTTTAGTAATGTGTTCTATTACTTCTCAATACGTGTTGCATTCCCTTCTGTTCATATGGGTTGTGGGGATCTATATCCAACCAACATGCACTATTTCTCCCTATTGGTAGCTGACTATTTTTTTTCATTGTCACAAGTTGTCTGGCCTAGATGCCGGTTCCATGGGGCGGCCAGCGTACCCATGTGTCGAAGTGCCGGTATCTACTATAGTTGCGCCCGAATGAATATTCGAGCATTCGAATTCGAATAATTCTATTCGAATTCGAATATTCGTATTCGAAAAATGCGATTTTCGAATGTATTCGAATTCGAATGCTCGAAAAAAACGGAATTTTCGAATGTATCCGAATTCGAACTTTCGAAAAAACGCGATTTTCGAATGCATTCGAATTCGAATGCTCGAAAAAATGCGATTTTCGAACGTATTCGAATTCGAGTGCTCGAAAAAATGCGATTTTCGAATGCTCGAAAAATGCGATTTTCGAATGTATTCGAATTCGAACTCGAAACACACGTGTTCGAATGTTCAAATTCGAATGCTCGAAATATTCGAATTCGAACGTTCGGTGGCTACGAAATCTGCGATATAACAAAATAATCTATCTTCCCTGCTTCAAGAATCCCAGAAGCAAATAATTTACACTCCAATCAGAAAAGTGCGCGCCCTCATCGGGAACTCAGCGTATATTCTTCGAGCGCAGAACCAGGCTAAGGAAGGGACTCCAGGGTGTGTGCCATCCAAGCTGCTCGTGTGAGAACTGCTTTCGTCACCCAGGGGAGTCCGCAGCTGGGCTCTGCGCTCTCCAGCGCGGAAACGCATACAGCTGGAAAATGCACAGAAAACGCTAGCGAGTAATGTAGACGTCAAACACTTCAAATCTCAACCACTCCGTTGAAAATGCAAAAATCTCGCAACGGAAGAAACCTCCCTCGCATGAATCAACGCCACTGTGCCCCACAACCTGCCCAAACATCTTCTGATTCCACAGGCACGTTATCCACATCGGCGGCACATCTCCAGAGGTGGTTTTCTTTTATCGCTGCGGGCGATTTTCTTTTATCGCTGCGGGCGATTTTCTTTTATCGCTCAGAATGTGGAAACCAATGTTAAACTAGACACTTTTCAAATCAAAATGGACATATTTCACGACTAATTGGACACTCTTCTCAACAAGTGTAGCTCTATTGGAATCAACGGAACATCTTCCAAATCGAAACGAGATTTTTTCCCATTAAACTAGAGACTCTCCAAAAAGGGTTAGAATAATGATTAAATAGAAAAATAATTCGTGACTGGTTAGAACTGTTCGTTACTAGCCAAGACAACCTTCTTAGTTTGTCGAAAGTGCATTTAAAACCTTCATCAGGAGAAATGTCACCTTCGATCCGCCTTTATCTTGTCGGCGTTTTTCTAAATTTTATTTCGTTCCTGATATATGTATGCATTGTATAATGTATCATTGGGTGTACAATGCATGCCTTACATAAATAAATAAATAATTTTTGTTCAAGGAAATTTTGCATAACTTTTTGAAATTTTATTTCACTGCTCAACATGTTGTCACGTTGGTTGAAATTTTATAATGCTGCTTTTTTTGGCGAGGGAGAATAATGTTAGGCTGTCGCAGAATTAATTTCCGTTTCGAGGTATGTATAGATAAATAAGTTTTTTTTACCTCAAAGCATCCAATCTCAGGGAAAGTCACATATACCGTTCGGTAGGTTTTTTCCTGCACTTTCAAAACATATATGTAGGTTTCGCTCTAATTTTTCTAGCCGACTTTCTCCATAGCCCGTAAAATCATGAACCGACGCGACTATCGAGTCATCATGCTTTACGAATTCAAATTGGGAAATTCTGCGACAAAGGCATCCCGTAACCAGGAGACTAGATCCCGACGCCGACTCGCCTACGTACAGAAGCGGGATCGCTTGGATCCGCTCCCGAAAGAAGCTTTGAAGAGTCGACTTTGACCGGTTTTGATGAATTTTTACTTACCAAGGAAGGATCTCAGACGTAACGGGGAAAATGGATAGTACTGCAAGAGTTTCCACTCTTCATGCAGTAAAAAAACATGCTTCGTTCAGTTCCTGAACCAGAAGAGCTACGGGTCCTCGAAGGTAGGGTAGACTATCGCATCGTCAGTGAGTGCCCACGTGCATACGTGTGCGCGCTACGTATGGGAAGTGGCGGAAGGCTGTGCGGCGAGCAAGTCGGTGGCTCAGCAGGGTGCCACGCTGCTTCACAGGTTCTAGCCCGGATGCTCGGCTCCGGTGCCGCACTAATTTTGCATTTTCTCATGAGCGCTGCCTCCTTTACCTATTTGCTTCCCACACATCCCCTACACATTTATCTCATTATAAATTGTCAAATAAGATTACATTTTGAGCTCTGCTTCACTCACATCTCTCATTTTTTGTATTATGCAAGGTAATGTGTTTTTCCAGCGGATGTTAAACAGTGACCTCACAGCAGGTACGGGTGACTTGGGCTGTCAAGGTCATAACCACCGATTTCGCCCAAACTTCTCCCAGGGGGGTTATTTGGGTGCTGACCACGAATCGTTTTTGGTATTACGCTGGAGTACGGGAAGTTACAGTAGGCATGGGTGACTAATGGTAAGGTCATGGTCACCGTTTTCGTCCAAGCTTTGTCTATAGGGCTTATCTGGGGTGTTGATCACAAATCTGACCCTTTTGACAATTTAGGATGAAATAAATGTGTAGAAGATGTGTAGGAAGCAAATTGTAAGGAGGCAGCAGACATGAAAAAATGCAAAAATTGTGCATAGCACGGGAATCGATCATCTGGCCTAACACCTGTGAGGCAGCGTCACACCCTGCTGAGCCACCGATTTGCTCGCCGCACCGCCTTTCGCCACTTCCTATACGTCGACGCGCGCACGTATGCACGTGGGTACGCGCTGACGGTGCGTTACTGTACCCCACATTCGAGGGTCCGTAGCTCTTTTGGTTCAAGGACTCAGCAAAAAGGAAACATGTTTTTCTACTACATGAAGAGTCGAGATTCTCGCGGTACTATCCATTTCCCCCGCTCAGACCTACGCCTGAGACCCTTCCCCCTTTAATTGGTTTTGATGCATTATCACTTCCGCAAGAGGAGTTGAAGTTGAAAACTGAAATGGAGTTGTGCTTTTGACACCTTTTTCATTTCGAAGGCAGATCCGCTTCCAAAAGAAGCTTAGAATACGCTGCGGTTAGTTTTCTTTTATCGCTCAGTATGTGGAAACCAACGTGATAAAACACATCTGGGATTATAAGCGGTAAGGGTTATGGCAGGTCTTAACGGCCGTTAATTTTAAATAAGGGTTAGAGGGGTGACGAAAGGTGAGGTGTGTTATTCTCTCAATGTTTCGTATAAGATTGCTCACCAGACTGTTAATTCACAGTATAAATGAGAGGAAAGCAAGAGGAGGGGAGGTGAGGAAGCTGCCATTTATGGAAAAGATCTGATGATGTGACGACCGCATTGAGAAATCTATTTGCCCAAACTTTGAAATTTGTAATCTTTACAACGGGTTCGAACGAACCCAAACCAAAAAGAACTTCATGGATTGCACGATACAATTAGTGTTGGTGATCTTACCCACATATTAGCGATTACTTTATCCCAGTGTATGAATATGTTTATCTTATACATATATTAGCGACAGACATCAAGCTAGGCGAGCAAGTGCGAAGCCCACGTACAGATGGGGAAGGGCACTTGTCGTCAATATACAGGGTGTCTGAAAAAATGTGAACACTGTTTGAAAGGTGATAACCTCGCTCACCTGAAGGTACTCAAGAGATTAAGGACAGGAATGAATGCTTCTAAAATATAAATTTTCTCACATATGAGTGGTGTGGATTGCGCCAAGCACTCGTCTGATTTCTTCCATTTTACACTTGATTGATTGTGTTTCACTTAAATAATTGTAATTTCTTCTTAAAGGGGCCGTGTTGATTAATTTGGGCTTCTTTAAAATTTAAATTTCAAAAACACACTACGGCTTGCGAAAAATGGAACTGTTAGGTTGTACGGAAAATTCTCAGCGTGTTGAGTGCTTCACTTTGAAGTACCATTACTTTCTCAAATCTTATCGGATTTTGTCGAAATAAGCACCGTTCGAATCAGCACACCTTTGCCAACGGGTCAACTGTCGACCTATTCCATCAGCAAAAAAATGAGGTGATCAAGATCCGACAAATTCCGCGAAAGCTTGCTTGGCTTGGTCCTAATTGGTGAAGATTTTACCAGCGAAAAGTTCTGAAAGTGTTCGAACAGGTGGTAGTCGGCTGGTGAGAGGTCTGGAGAATGTGGCGGGTGAGGCAAAACTTCAACCCTTAATTCGTTCAATTTTCGAATAGTGCGCGAAACGTGTGGGCGGGCGTTATCGTGCAAAACAATCGAGCCTCTTCTGTTGGCCAATACTGGTTGAAGTTGCAATTTTCGGCGCATTTCGTCGACTTCCTTACAGTAGGTCTCTGCTGTGATTGTTTGGCCTGGGGCCAAAAAATTGTAATGGATCACTCCAGCTGCCAACCACCATATAGTGACCATTACCTTTTGTGAGGAGGTTCGCCTTTGGAAAATGTGTAGGGGGATCGTCGTCGTCCACCCACTGTCCGAAACGTTTCCTGTTATCACACAGGATCCATTTTTCATCACAAGTGATGACTCAATCCAAAAACGGATCGGTTTTGTTGTGTAAAAGTACAGAAGAACAAATCTCGAAACGTGACAATTTTTGCCGATCGCTCAACACGTGGGGCACCCACTTTTCGAGCTTTTTCACCTTCCCGAGGCGTTTCAAAGCACCCGCAACAGCAGTTTTACCGACGTCTAGCCATTCTGCGATCCAGCGAACTGTTTAGGATGGTTCAGCTTCCGCCAAATCCTTCAACTCGCCTTCCAGAATTGCTAAAAGTCGACCGCTACTGGGGTCATATACGAGGCTGAAACCTCCCATCCGAAATTTACTGAACCACAGGTACGCAGTGCTTTCTCCAACACTATTAGGCCCCCACACTCGATTGAATTGTCGAGCTGTCTCTGCTACGGGTTGTCTCAATTTGAAATCGAAATAAAATCTCGTTCGGATTTGCTCCTTCGACATACTTCAATAAGCACTTCAAGAACAGAAGTATAAAACAACGTTGAAACATAAATGAGATAGAAAAATTTTGTGCAGAAAGTAGCATTAATGCGCAATGAAAGTTGAATTTTTACCTAACAATAGATGATTGAAAAATTGTATCACATAACGCTGAAAACTTTCCGAACATCCTAATACTATATTTTAAAGTTCTAACATTTCTGCTAGTGAAACATTCGAAGCTGTTTTATTGAATCCACAATTTTCCGTTCTCACTATTGCTCTAATAACGCTTTCTACATGTCTGAGCCCATAACAAGAGTCATGCCGGCCCTAGGGTTTCTTTCGAGGAGAAAAAGTTTATCCTGAAGTGCTTCTAGAAAATCGAAAACATCGTCGGAGTGCAGAGCAGGGATGAGCGGATTAACCGTTATCCGTTATCCGGTTTCCGGGGGGTTTTGGCATATCCGTATTGTTTTTCGTTATACGGCGATTTTGGGCCGGATAACGAACAACAAATTACATGACTCCTAGGTTTGAACGTGATGATGGGTGGACTATGTAAAGGATCCTTCACGGTCGTGAGAGTGGTTGTCAAAAACAGCGGAAGTCGTTCAATTCCAGAAGGGTTAGTTGAGGTATTTCCTCACTTGAGAACTGGTTACATAGCTTTAAAGATACCTCAATTCTATCCTTTCAGAGTCGCTAAGCATCTGTCATACAATCATGAGGCCTACTAAGCATAATTCATCTCAAGTCATGCATACCAAGAAGGTATACAAACTGCTATTAGCGACCGTTAACAGTGCAGGGCCTGGCTCAACCTAGAATGAATTTTTACCGCCGACCTTTGCTCCGTGTCACATGTGGCTCCACTATTGCAGTGTGTTCGTTTTGCTTGCATGCGGTAGAGGTGTGCTTTTAGTCATATGGTGTTGTGAACTACCAAACAAATACCACGATACAGCAGTAAATACGAGCGAAAGGGAAATAGGTGCAATTCGGATACATTGAGGGAGCGACTTCCCCACTAAACATTTCAGCGGTGCAACAAATTGTATTAAATAAACTTAGAATCGCGGGTGCTGCAAAACATGCAGGTTCGTTGTATTTGTGAGCTTTCTAGTGAAGTTTTCTAGTTCTCTATTACACAGGGAACCACTCCCTTTTTGGAATGCGTCGGATAATCCTGCCCTTCTGGATGTCATGAGTCCTTAAATTTGCGATTGGCCTACTCAATTGCTTGTTGTTACTAAAAGATAGAACGTTAGTATTGTATCTATCCCAGATAATTCCATGTTCAAGTACCTTAGATCTTGGGGTGCTATAGGGCAGCAACAACAATAACGGTTTTTATATTGGTGCAGAATCAAGATTGTTGTGTGGACTTTATTCGACTAGACGTCTCCGCCTTCTCCATAGCATGGAAAAGTCAAGAGACATCGGGAGAATTGTTCTTCCAAGGATCATTCTATTTTTTAGCAGCTTCAATTGGAAAAAAAAAACTAAACGGCTCATAAATGTAGGGTGTCGTTAATCCTGCGACTGCACTACGCTTAAAAAACGCTATTGAAATATCTAGGAATGGCTTATAAATTAACAGTGCTTCAACTCCTAATCTGCCGTTGAAATTAGAGCAATTTGAAACGAGTTTTAATTTTTGTTGTTTGTTCGTTATCCGTTTTTCCGTTATCCGGCCATTTTCGAGCAAAATTATCCGTTTATCCGTTATCCGGGTTTCAAAATTTCATTGGACGCTCATCCCTGGTGTAGAGGCGATTTAGCGACTACTCCAAAGCACACCCCACTCGTGTGACCCATACACAGTCAATCAAGTCTGAAATGGAAGGTTTCTGGTAGGGTGTGGAACAGTATGACTATTTGCACGCCACAAAAATTTCGTTACCCTGTGCTTTAGTCTCAAACAGCTCCAAAAGCTTAACTAGAAGCGATGTTAGAACCTTTCAATTAGTACTTGCATTTTTAGGGTACCCTGCATTTTTCGCAAGCCATAGTGTGTTTTAAAGTTTTAAACATTGAAAGAAGCCCAAATCAAATGACACGGTTTCTTTAAGGAGAAATTAAAACAGGTATTCAAGTGAAACACAATAAATCGAATGTAAAATGATGAGAATTCAGATGAGTGCATTGCGCAGTTCACACCGCTTGTATGTCAGAAAATATTTTTATTTTATTAAGCTTTCATATGACCCCTTAACTTCTTCAGTACCCTTACCTTGAGCAACGTTATCACCTTTCAAGCAGTGTATACCCCGTTTGCTTTGATGAAATGATCCTCTCTCCCAAAACCCTAGTTGAGCCCGAATGATTATTCGAACATTCGAATTCGAATATTCGAATTCGAATGCTCGAAAAAACGCGATTTTCGGATGTATTCGAATTCGAATGCTCGAAAATCGTCGCTATTCGAATATTCGGTTATTCGAAATTTTTGGGAGAGCACAACTATAGTATCTACTCAGGGCGTCATAGCTGGCTGACGTGGACAGGCTGGCTTCGTGGGCTACAATCAAATTTAAATGCTTACTATAAAATATTATAGGTTTTCTGTATTATTCGTTTGCTTGATTGACATTGCTTAGGCTACCTGAGAAGATTTTGCTCCAGTATCTAAGTTGCTCTCCTTACTTTTCGAGCACGACATCATTATATAGGCTCTCGCAACCCAGACAGATGGCTTCTGAGATTCCTATTTAATGCATAACGTTGTCGCTTCAATTTTGTATTTCTACCTGGTTCTGTTTTTTTTTTTGGTTTCACGGCTTATTCTGTTTTTTGTTGCTCTCACATATAGTGCGCGTCCTTGAGACGTAAATAATAATAATAATAATAATAATAATAATAATAATAATAATAATAATAATAATAATAATAATAATAATAATAATAATAATAATAATGCTTTAACACATTTGCTTAAGCCTGGAGCGGCTGGTAGAGAGGCTAGCCTCTCTACCAGCCGCTCCAGGCTTAAGCAAATGTGTTAAAGCATTGTTACTAGTAAGGTCTCCAGCTTAACCGGTTCCATGCTGATATCAGCGGCCGGCCCATCCCGTATCACGGGTGGGTGCTGACAGACCTGGAGGATATCGCGGATGTTACGTGCGATCAAACAGCGCCGGTGGTGTAAGGCGAACATCGCTGCCCGGAAAGCAGAAGATGCGGGTTCGAGTCCCGCCTGGCGCAAGAGTTTTGATCGCAACAAAACATCCTGTAACAATAATAATAATAATAATAATAACCTGAAGTCGAGTTTTCAGCAGCTCGACCGGTATCACTGGTATGACCTGTGCCAGAGTTCCGCAGATCGAGGCGATCATTATCTGAAACCAACTGATTTAGAAAGCACTGAACTGCCTGTTTGAGTAGTCGTAGTTAGACGGCCAATAGCGCATTATAGATGAGCGGTGATTTGCTGGGTGTATGTAATTCCCTCCTCGTAGATATATTCTCAATTCAACCTTCGGTAGATCAGCATGTGGGGCACTATTAACGGTGACCCTTCCCGAATTAAGAGCGCTTTTACTGTTTTTATAAAAGGCTTTCTGTGCTGGGTTAGCAAATGTGGCTTTCTAGGAACACTGCATTTGGAAGCTCTTATTTCATTCCGCAGCACGGGCTCGGAATTTCAAGGCGTGACTTTAAAAAAAAGCGATTTTTTTATGTTTCTCTTCTATAATGTTATTAACGATGATAGATTTCTTTCCGTTGTTGTTAGCGAAGAGAAACCGTTGTAGAAAAACCATTTTTTAACAGCTTTCGAGCACCTCTTCGCTCGAGTTGCTTGCTACATAGAACGAAGATGCACGATAATAAGTTCGAAACCCTAGTTGTACTCGAAAATATTATCTGATCTCGGTTACAGATCCATTTTCTTAAGAAATGTGCTGTGAACTAATGAATTAATTCAATAGAATCAATTTTAGTTTTTTTACCAATGCAATAAAGTAAAGCTTTTAGCTATAAACTTTTTTTGTATACCAAACTATGTTGAAACTCTTGCCAAATTAATACTGTATCAACGTGGCCGAGTAACTATTTGTGATGGTGTCTACATATATTTCAAGAAGATAGTCCTACAGGCTTGCACGCTTTCATCAGTTTTTACATGACCTAATCTATGATTTAAAACTCACCTCGGACATCGGCAGATCCTTTCTTGCCTCAACATTTGACTCTCCCGGATGAAGAAGTCGAAGTGCAGCTCCGTAGCCAGCGAACAACATGGAGTGCAAAGCACCGGTCGATAGGAACGGCAACCACATTCCTTTGTAGAGGCCATAGATCTGAATTCTTTAAAAGAAATCATGTTAACCTCTCTATCCTTCACTGTTTGAGGGGTTTTCACCATTGTTTTCAAGAGGACAATAGTTGTCCGTCCTCGAATTGCTGTAAATTGACGTCTGTAATCAGGACGAGAGGGAGAACACCTTTTTGTTCCATTCCTTCTTTTTTTTAATTTTCAGAGGGCGTATCAAATAGTGAATGATCTAAGGCGACAGATGTCCTACGAACTATACATATTTTAAGCGCAGAGAATGTTTTAGGCGAATTTAGCAGATTCTTACAAGACGGGTATTTTTCGGAAAACGGCAAGCGATGACGTACGCTTTCTTGCTTAGCTGTCTGCAGGGCGCAGTCTATGATTCCTTTGTAGGCATTCATCGTTTGCAGTCGTGCCTTCACCGTATCCAATGGATGACCGACCAGAAGTCCAGCACCGCCTGAAGGAAGTATTTCTCAGCAAACATTGGTTTATTACACACAGATAAGGGATAAAGGATAAAGGGCGGCGTTAATTAATTCCTGTGAGATGCCAAACCTGCCACTCTACTTCTATGAGAACTCATCTTAAATGCGAACAATGACTTGAATTGGCCGGCCGATGAACAGCCCTTTAGCCTTACAAGGCGAGTATGGTACCAATCACTGTCCCGGAAGAAAGGCCGGCTTGGTTGGCGTGAGCGAGAAACCGGAAAGAGGAGCGTGGAATCGGGCGCAGCGTCAGCCTTGATCGTTTAGCGTTACCACACACCAGGAGGTGCAGTTTGCTAGGAGAAACTAGACAACGCCTGACTGATGCAGATCCGGAGGAGCTTGAGGCAACTCTTCATGGCTGACTTGATGTTGGTTGTTTGTTCGAATTTGATCCACTCTTTGATGCAGTATAAAAAACTTTTTGACGGGCATATCCCTTGGTGCAGCTTAGAGGTTTCTCTCCTCACTAGGATGATTCAACTCATTCAACTGATGCTTGTTTGCTTTTTCCTGCTTACAATGACTTCAACTCACTAAACTTTGCGTTGTGCAGCCTTTGCATTGTTATCCATGTATAGAATGAATAAATAAATAAATTAACTCAGAAATGGTACTGTAGGCCAACCAAGAAAGTGTGAAAGAGGCTCAGCTTCAAAATTGTTTCAGGTTCAATTCTTCATCCGGTAGAGCTACGGGGTTACATTCTGTTGACAAGGGTCTTCGAATCTGCGGCATAATACTAGGTTGAAAGGAACCAGTTTTTCAGGTAATATTCATATCCGTGGGCGCGTGTGGCGCAGTTGGAGGAGGCGCGACTGTCGCGTGCACCCGATACCAGGTTCCTGGTTCGGATTTACCGCCCAGGCCAACCAAGCCTTCCATCCCTCCGGGGTCGGTGAATTGGTACCAGACTTGTCTGGGAAGGATAAAGCGCTGACTTGTTCATCGGCTGGCCACCGCAAGTCATTGTATGGCCAAATACGCATTCATGTCGCCTCCACGACATCCCGTAGAAGTAGAATGCGCTGGCGCATCCCAGAAGGGATTGAGTAACGCCGTCCTTTATCCTTTATCCTTATTCATATCCACGTTCTATATTCTATTGATCTAAGGACGCACAAAGCTAAATGTCTAGGCACCCACAGAATGCTTTTTACGGTTCTGCAACCCGCCCTGTCAAAACATTTGCGTTTCCCAAGTTTGTCTTACAGTTTTGAATTACTACATCCTCCCTTAAGACATGCGTACTACGCTTTTCTCATATCTATCCCATAATTTACAACTCGTTCAAAAGTCAAAGGAGGGTACTGAAATTGAAGCGAGGCGAGGACACCAAGAAGGACAGAACTTTTTGGTGCAAATCGACTAGAATCCTGGATGACTAGGAAGGTTGGAATGCCAAGAAGGAGTTGACAGGCCCTCACTACATACTTGATCATAACTAGCAAGAATATGTATTTGTTGCTGCAGCTGCAATTTGTTGCTTGTTTTTGAAAGAGAACAGGCCTAACGACTGAACGACATTTGCTGAAATAGTGGTCTGAAGTCAAAGCTAATGAGCCACAGACCATCGTTGCTGACCGACCATCCCGAAACATGAACGAACTGCGCTAGCACTGGGTGCCACGTTGACTCACCAGAAGCGTCGACGCGTAGGAACGTAGAATAGAGATCACCAACGTCAAACATATTGGACAAGCTCGGATATAGCTACACGCTTTTTTCCCAAAAGCCTTCCTTGGGAAAGTTATGCTTGTGAAACGAGTATACTCCTTCTGCTTACAAGCGGAGGAATTCATCAAGTTTTCAGACAATCGAGAAATCTTTCACATCGGCAGATGTGAGTCGTGCTAAATAGTTACAGATTAAGTGCTTTCTGAGTTATGAATAAGCTTCGAAAACTGACAGAGGTTTCCTAACCGCCTAATAATCGGGCGATTTTTGTTTATTTATTGTACGTTCACACAGGCAAAACTAATTACAATCAGCTATCCAAAAAGGCAACGCGAGATATGCACAACGAAAAGAGCAAAACATATGTTTCGGCAATAAAAGAATTCAAACAACACCACCCTAATGAATCATCCTTTGAGCTATTATTGAGCTTTTTAAATTGTGAGATAGAATTTAGCAGAGAATATTTTTGGAAACTAAAAAAAAACTTCGAACCAGCCCTTTGGATAGAAAAGGGAGCTCGTATATAGTCGACGTCTTGCCTCAGGAAAACAAGTTTTGTTCCTGTTCGAAGAGAAAGTTGTGTCAAATTTGTCGAGACGCATGTGCACTTTCACAGTGATCATTTTGTAAATCATGAACAAATTGCTCCTGTTCTTACAAAGTAACAGAGTAGAGAAATTGAACATTATGTTTCAAACACTGCAAGATTAATTTTTAACAATTAAGTTAATTTTAGAGCGCGTGTAGCGCAGTCCGAGGGGGCGCGACTGTCGCGTGCACCCGATACCAGGTTCCTGGTTCGGATTTCCCGCCTAGGCCAACCAAGCCTTCCATCCCTCCGGGGTCGGTGAATTGGTACCAGACTCGTCTGGGAAGGATAATCGCTGACTTGTTCATCGGCTGGCCACCGCAAGTCATTGTATGGCCAAATACGCATTGATGTCGCCTCCACGACACCCCATAGAAGTAGAATGCGCTGGCGCACCCCAGAAGGGATTGAGTACCGCCGTCCTTTATCCTTTAAGTTAATTTTAGCCCCTCTTCGCCTGGATCAGTTAGAGCGCTTCTTCCACTTGATGTGAAAGCGGATCTACTTTACTGGAACACGCACCCACTGTGCATGGGTTCCGAACGGTAGTGAACTTTATTGTAGACTATTCTATAAGGAAACGCACAAGTATTCAGGAGACGCCATGCATGTATGTCTCTCTCTCTTTCTACCAGGGTAGATCGGCATCTCTAGTTGATTCAAGCTGTTTGGGTGAGACCGGGGCAACAAAGCATTTCATCTCACTGGCCCATTGATTTGGTGGAAAGCTAGCCTTGCCTCGAGAGGGCAAAACGCTAGATTTAGCATTATACAAGATTTAGGTCACATATGGGTTCAAATTTCATTCCGCAGAAGTAAAACGCGTGGCATATTCATAGCAAGATGAATTGGATCAGCGCCAATATTAACGCTTTCATTTTATTTTGAAGAAAATGGCCGCCGTAATAGAAAATATAGAAGTCGAAATTAAGTAAAGGTCAGTAATTGAACAGAAAATTAAAATACTCGTCGTTAATTTACATTCCTCTACATTTAACTAAAATAAGAAATACCTGCTGCCCAGCCAGCGATGAAGTCCGCATACATGTGAGATTCGAGTGGAAGCAGCAGCGAAATTCGAAGTAAAGACGGAATATAGCTAACGAAAATGGCTGTGAACAGCTGCTCTGATAGTGTTCTTCTGTGCTTATGGTATCAGAAAAATGCCGATTACGAAGAAAAAAGAAAAATAATGTCTCCAGCTAGTAAGAAGAGCACATAATGAGATTTTGTTTTAGTCTGCCGAATAATTGGGGAATGAGTTAGGAAATGTAGTTTTGATAGAATCAAGTCTGAATTTCTAGAAAGACAGAAGCAATTGTCTCACATGGTTACCGAACTCCTCCACGCCAAGCCTGATGGTCAACTAGGTATCTAAGCTGGCTAAAACTTGTAAGTCGTTAAGGTGAGCGCAGATGAGAGTGGTGAGAATGCGGAGAGCAACGCACCGTTGCCTAATTAACCCAGCGGTGACATTCGTGTGCCCTCATCCTTCTCGAAGAGTCCTAAAGCAATCGCGTCTCGTCGCAGTGGGCGGCGCTCTTTGAGTAAAACTCCATCGTATAGCGCTGTCTAGGGGTAAGCTATCTATGTGAGGTCATCGCGGCTGCTTCGATAGTGTCCCAGAGAACAAGCAATGCTGTGAATCGTGGCGGTTGCTGTTCGATTAAATATTCGAGAACAAATAGCATTAACGGCACTTTGTTACAAAATCGAAAAGATCAAAACACCTTCTAATATTTTGTCTGTTAAGCCGTATCACGAGTTAAAAAGAGGCTCTGAGGTAAAAACAGAATAAAGTTGCTATTGGCAGGCCGCGGAGTTTAGAAGGTTTCAGAAAACGACGCAAACCACAGCGAGCTTCTGCTGAACTGTTCCAAAGCAATGAGTTGCCTTATATGTTATCTACCGCTGAATTACTAGATTTACAAAGAAAACTTCCGTCATGAACTCTCCTCTCAACTGGTCAGAAATCTGGTTTCATAAACTTTTTACCGAAACGACTATAAAGATAGTTGAATTGGGTTAATGACACAAGATCACCTTTCATTAGAAAACAAGCTACGGTATAAGATGTCATATGGGAGAACTGTCATACTTCTGTTCTTTGGAAATATAGTATACTCCAAAGCTCCGCCTTCTCAGTTTCAAGCTCGACTTCGGTTCCTTAACTTTTAGAACAGGCTAGAAGACTCTCGTGTTGCAAAAGGGGTACGAATTTCCGTTACTTACTTCTTTTTATCTAACAAGTTTGTAAGTTAAAACGAAAGCAAGTAAATTTATCGTCATTCTTCTTTTGAAACAGGAATGTCTCCTAGTTTATTTTAAGCGGAAAGAAAGATAGATCTTCTTCCACTCCAGATGTGGACATCGTGAATTGTACTTGTTTGAAGTACGAGCATGTATAATTGGTTGATACTAAAAAGTGACCATTTCCGTGGTATTTTGCATTCGACAGATCTGCACATTCTAGGTGGCTTTCCTTACTTTTTTGGAATACCATTGACTACTTGGGACTGCCTACAAACTTGAGTCCAGATCAACTGTCTTGAGAAAAGCTTCGGCAGCCAACTTGGCTATCGAACGAAACTGATTACTGCAGTCTAAAGAATAAAAGGGAAAGTGCAGAGTTATGAATTGGACGAAGGGCTAATCATATGCAAAAAAAGTACACGTCTTATTCGCGTAATGCTAACGCAGAATATACGGATGACGCTGCATGTTCCAACTGTAGGCTTACTACGGCGTAATCAACTATTTTCGCAAACGTTCGGAGCGATTGAAGTCAAGAGACATTCTTCTTGAACGAGAACTGAGACAGCTGCGCAATTCCTATACAAGTTCTTCAAAAAGCAATTGTTTCATCGTTAATTTGTAAGGGGTTCAACTAAGTTGAAGCTGTTCCTGAAAGGAAATGTTCAGGAAAGTAAAGTGTTGTAAACATTCTTTCAACGCATACATAGTTTTCGATCGTGAAGCTTATTAAATGACAGCGGCAATAACATGTCAGCAATGAAAAACAGCTATTGGATAAGGTGGCAAAGTTCACAGAAAGATTTTTGCAGTGCTGCAGGATTTTTGGTGCTGAGCTTTTCCGTAGCGGTAAACTTTTAGGACTTTAACTTATTGCTTTACTTTGCTCAAGCCATTCTATGGGGCACCATCTTATACGACGAGCAACGTAAACAGCTACCATACCGTTCGAAGTACCACTCATACATTCTGTCGTAAACGAGAGCAAGTTGTCGTAAAAGCCTTTCGCTCCGGCAGTTTAAAAAAATTAGAATTTTAGAACTTTACTGATTTTCAGAGAGCGAGAAAGCCAAAATTCCATGCCTTGTTATAAACTTTATTGTTGTATAACGTTTTACAAGTTTTTTTAGTTTGCAGAGGCTTTACCAGAACCACGGTTTTACCACCAACTCCTACTGCTGAAAAAGATTAGCCTTAACTATTATTTAAGGGAGAAACTGAAAATTGAGAAGCCGTAATGATCGAGGATTCTTAAGTGAGGCAAGTGGAAGTGGTAGAAACAATAGGGAGACATTAATTCCGCAACCATTGGTTAGTCGAGCGATGGTTTAGCAACGACCGTATCTTTAATTCCGCGACCGTACTTTCACGAAAAGGGTAACGATTGTTGGCGGATATTCGAAAATTGGAACAATTCCGGTGTAGACCATTATTTCTCCATGAACTCTGAGAATCCTTAAGGCATGAATCTCAATTAGTGATCGCATAACCACCCACTTGTTAAAATCGTGCCAATACCTTAGTTTTGTTCAGTGTTTTGTAAGAGAATTTGCTCATTAAAATGATTAAATTGAACGTTAGTATTCCTTATTTCAAATTTCCATTCAACCGACATGCTAACAAATATTTTAATTTCAAGTGGAGTACGGTTTTCTAGGAAGCCCCTGAATAATGGAGTAATGAACACCAATGACTAAATCATAATAATTCTGAATTGAAGTTGTAAGGTAACGATACTCATTATTAGCGCAATTCTGCAGTCAAATGACTATGCGAAGTTAATGCGATTGGGTGACCGTTATCTTATCAGTTGGTTGGGCTTTTTAACGCTGGCCAGCAACAGCGATGGTTCGAAGAAATCGTTTATGACAGTGATGTTATCCGAACACCCATTTCACTGGCAGTGGTTAATTCATCAATTTAATTCGGTGACAAGAGACAAATCTTAAAAACGACTTCACACGCCATAGGATGTTATTCAATAAATAGAACAGTGCTATTACTATTCAAAACTAACGACAACGTTAACAATCTGCATTACTTGATGACTTATCTCTGGAAACGTCATGAACAAGTATTTAAGAATCTGTGATCAAACTGACTACAGGGAGGAGTTTCACCCGAGGAACGGATATGATCCATATTGGTCATTGATCGATATTTATCGGCTGATCTACTTATTATTTATTGTGAAGTCCATTTTGTGGAAGAAGTAAACGAAACGTACCTATCCCGCCATTGACTGTGGGAATAATTAATGATGTTGATGGGAGCTGAGAACACGACTTCGTAAGAAGGATCTCAACCATGCAGGGTTAAATGCATTATTCTAACAAAACTAATTACATACGCGACAAGTATTTCTTATAAACTGTAAAAGGACTGCTTTCGGTGGTCATGTTGCGACATCACCCTGCCCATTTCATGCGATTTGTTCTCAAAGTCTGTCCCTTCTCTTTCTGGCGACAAACATATGAACACGCCTCCTCGTTTAGCATATAGGATTGTGCAAGCCCTTTCGTATGCCTAGTCTGCGAAAAAATATACAGAATTTAATTGTTGCAGGCGTGCCCAACATAGTGTCCGTTAGTGGAGTCCTCCACGACAGTCTTATCCCCAATAGGAAAACCTGATTAACCCCCTGGAAAAGTGCAGAATAGCTTCACTCACAAAGTGCTTATTCGTAATGGTGGCTTTTTGTACTCCAAGGTACCTAAAGTGTCGATAAGTAAGCAATAAGTTCTCAGGTCTTTTTTACTGGGCATCCCGTTGAAAAAGCTTTGATATGTTTGCGTGGTCTATAAGTTACTCCACAATCCGCGTTATAGAGAATCCAAGTTCTTTGCAGTGTGAGTTTCTCAACTAAGGCAGAGCATGAAAAGATTTCAAGTCATCAGACCATCAATCCATCATCAACAAGAATAAGAAAAATCGACAGTTAAGAAAATGGGACGATTAACGTGCAGCCAAACTGAGCAAATTTGATATCAAATAGATCGCCATGATGAGGCAAATCCTAAAATTAGCGTGAAATACACTTTCGACACCATTTTAAATTTTTAAAACTTTGCTGGGCAGGTTCATTTCTGCAAGTAGACATAATTAGACGAGACTTAGAAGCGAATATGGGTCGTCAAGGCAAATACGATGCTCGCTTAATTAAGTCATCTCGGACTCAAAAAGTACACTTCATTGGATATAATCGGAACTGAAGAGAGCTATTGCAAAGCTGTGGAAACGTCGCATTAGTTCGTTCAATTTTTTTCCTAGAAAATTTAACAAAAGGTAATGTCTATAAGGAAGCATGTGGGCGAACCTCGAAATCATAAAAGTCATTTCTGTCATCTTTCCGAAAATCGCTTTAAGGGAAAGAGGAACCTAAAAACTATGAAACTTGTGCTAAAATCCTACTCCTACTCTGCGGATAACTTTGACGGTCGCATTGCTTGGTGATAGCGCGAAAATTGGTTGGTTTGGTTAGATTGGTTGGTGCGGATACCTAACATTTGCTAGAATGGCCACGTCTGAACAATGCCGTCCTTTAGTAAGAATACCTTTACAAAATACAACGTTTGTTAGGCTCTCCTGGAATTCTCTGCAAGAGTTATTTCAGTGTATGTTATTAGACCGTTGCATATGAAATGGCCGATTATGACTAATAACTTTTAAGATCATAACTTTGCTTGGAAGCAATTTTGTTAACCGAAATGAACACCATTACGATTATTGAGCTTCTTCCAACGCGGCAATAGCATAGATATTCCATCCTTATAAAAATCGCAACTACGAAAATTAATAAAACAGAAGTCATTTTCGGTATTATCATGGTTGCTGAGTTTTTCATCCTTCGTAGGACGATCTAAATGCTTGAAAAAAAAGATAATCTGTAGGTGACTGATCTGGTGGTGAATGTGCTAAATGCGGCAGGGTTTTGTATCCCATTTCATCCAGTTTCTGGACAACATTTATTGAAACGTGCGAACGTTCGTTGTCATGCAGTAGGATGGGCCCTATTCGATTGACCAGAGCCGGCTGCAATAAACTTTTGGTGCATCACTTTAATATCGGCACAGTACTTCTCCGCTGTGATAGTCTCTCCAGTCTTCAAAAACTTGTAATGCACTACACCGGCCCCTGAAACAGGAAAATTCGTGACCACGAAAAATCGACGAGAAATCGACCATTTCATGTGGAACGACCTACGATTATGACGTAGTAAAGCTAAAAGCCTACAAAAGCTAGATAAAGAGTTAGGCTGACAACCGATTGACAAATCCGCGTCTTTTTTAGCCCACATTTCTCTGGAAGCAATCCACCGAGAGGGATGGTGCAGAAGATATGTAAGGCCTGACATCGTCCTAAAAATGTGATTCAGTCTCCTGCCTTCACTTCTCCTCCTTAATGTGTGGAGATTGCGCCTCATCTCATTGTACAGTTTATTTTCTTTGGCAATGGTAAACGAAAACAGAAAATTCTTAGAGGTAAGGTTGTTAACAGGGACAACTGTGCCGAAACATAGCAGTAGTTTACAATGTATGATAGCTCCAACAATCCATCATCAACATGAACAATTATTGCACGGTTAACACTCGCATAGCTGTCCCTTCAGAAATAAACTCAAACCCTTGCTCAAAGAGAAATTCTTAGTGGAATAAGATTTATTTCATGAAAATATTTAATACGTAACAGTAAGGATGTATAGTGAAATAATAGAAAAAGTTGTCGAAAGCGAAACATAATTTAATAGAGAAAGGGCAAACAAACTCGCTCGAGATAAATGTAGGTGGCAAACCTCTAGCGGCTATCGATGTCGTAGAAGGAGGACCGGTTTCGACGACCAAAGAGCGCTCATTCCATCCGGAATGGATGAGGTTGACGGCATCGGTTCACTGAGGAATTCCACGCATCGAGTGAAACAGGTACATAAGAACGCTTGACAGCAAAGAACATCCATTGCTCCACTGAAAAAAGTTAGAATAACCTTCTCCTGCAACGCTTGCATCCACATGGAAGAAGCTGTAACCTCTACCCTGGAAAATTCAAACTGCTTGCATGGTTAAAATCATTTTTTGTTTAAGCTGACCCTACAATAAGAAAAAAAGAAAAGGTTTTGTTATTCAATGTTGTTATCACTTCCAGTCCTTTCTTGACTGTCTCGAATGTTGGCGCCTTCGGCACGGTGTTTTAGGGAGTGCTTGATAAAGAATCGAAAGAGGTTAGGCTGTAGCCACTGCGGGATGTGGTAGTTTTTAGGTGGATCTTTATTCACATCTATAGTTGAAATGCAGATGTAAGTAAAGATCCATCTAAGAACCTGTGGCACAACACACCAAGAAAGAAAACTTACCATATCTAGGTTTCAAGAAGGCAGAAGTTGGGAACAGGATGTAGTGTTTTGTGTTCTTTAAGAAACTGATTTGTGCAATGTGTAGAGAATCAAAGAAAATGCGCGACGATTGAAATACAAGGACGCACTCTGCAACAACATATATAAGGCTACTAAGTAATGATAATGGAGAAGGAGAACCTTGGAATTTTTCTTTTGGTATGCGCCACGCATTATAATTCTTTTGGATTTCGTGGAGGCAATTCGAGTGCGTGCGTTGTTGGCCTGTGCAATGAACTGCGGTGGCTATCCAATGTACAAGCCAGTGTTAATTTATTCCCAGACAATCAATGCTGTTAGAAGAGTTTTAGAATCCCATCAATGCACTGAAAAATAAAAACCTTGAGACGCGACATGTAGATGGCAAGTATTGTTGTTAAAAACCTCGTTTCGATTTTGTACGTTCTTGTGCAAAACACACAATTGTGTCTGACTATATCCCTGTGCTATGCTTTTCATAATTCTAGAAATAAAGAACAGCGCTGTTAATCTTGCAAAATAGGTATCTTTAAAGATACGTGCAATGACTGAAGAGCGGCAAGGTGATTGGTAGCAACCCTATAAGCGAAAGATAAAAGTAGCAAAAAAAGGGTAATAAATGAAAATATCAGTCTCGGAAAATCAAGTCTCCATCTTGCGACTATTCAAATTTCATCCAAAAACGTATACACTTTAGGTAGGACTGTGTATATTCATGCTCCACTTTTGTAGTAAATTGAGCATTCTGCAACATAATAGCACCGCCGTTAATTCAGTATCACCATTCTATCACTTGCCAGTGATATGATTGGGCATATGGTCATAATCGTCTATAGTTTCATCTTTGTTCGGCGAGTCATATTACAATACCGGCCTTAACTTTTGGTCATTGGGCGGAAAAAGCGAAAAAAAAACGCCTTTTCCGCCGCTTTTCCGTTCTCTTCAAATTGAATACATTTCAAAATCAAACACATATTCGGGATCAGCACCGAGCAATCTTCTAGATGAGCTTCAAAGCGTCCAGCGAGCGCTTCAAATTTAGTTCAGTGACCTAATTTCTACCTGCCGCGGCTGACCCCTTCCCTCGCGGGAGATAATTACATCAACCTGATCTATGCTCTCTCAACTTGCTAGAGGAGAAGGAGATTAGGCTTAATTTAAAGCCTTACGTTTACGTTTCAAGAAGTGTTACGCTTCAGTAGTCATTAGAGCAAAACAAAAATAATCTGAGATAAGAAGTCCAGGTGAGACTAGGTAGATATCGTAATGGGATTAGCTCGGTACTGCAGTGAATTTGTGAATGTTTACTGAGGCTTATAGCAAATTTTCCACTTTCTGTTTACCCCAGGGTGTACCTCATTAAATCAGTTGGACCTCATTGATATATCAAAATTATCATAATTAAATTAATGTTTCATAAAAAATTAAAACATCACATCACAAAGAATAAAGTGTGTTAATGATTGTTTCGGATGCGCCACGCATTCCAGTTTTATGGGACGACGTGGAGACCACGGGAATGTGAGACATTAACAACTCAGTGTTTCATCCTACCCACTCAGTCGAAACTATTAGCAATTGACCGACCTCGAAGCTCAAATGGCCTCCACGACATCCGAAGAAGTAGAACTCGTAGCCCGTTTTGCAGAGGGATTCACCTATATAATCTTTATAGTGCACAGACCATTTTCTTCTGGAGAGTCTCCAATTGATTTACCACCTCTCCAAAACCTCTATCGGCGTTTTACACGTTTACTCCACCAGCCAGTCCTAGCGAAATACGAAACTCTCTATTTTTCCAGATGGATCTGAATTCAGCTTGTTGTAGCTAATACTGCGATATCAAACAGTACCTCATTTGGTTAATTTTGATCCCTCTGCAGGTCTAATCCAAATATGTTGAATGATCACATTCCGACAGTCGTTTCTCACTAAGCATGGTCTGTCGTGCAAATATTTTTTCACGTGAAGTTAACCGAGAAAAGCTTCTTTCAAGTCCGAAAGATTCGCTCTAAGAGGTCAAAAACAGGTCACTTTATTTAACGCCAAATTCGCAGTTTTCTGTCTGCAAAAAGGATTTTCAGCATGTTGAATTACCTGTGAGATGAGTACCAGCGTAGCGAGGGAGCTCAAACTTTTTTAGTGAATAGCATGGCTGGTATGTAGTTGAAAACTGGCAACAGATCAGGCTGGCTTTGTTCGTAACAATCATCATCTGGCCTTTATTGGAACCCAAATTTGCGAATTTTTCTAGTTTTCCTCGATCTGGCTGTTTGGTTGGTCCTGAGTGAGAAAATGCTTAAGGCCCCCGCAGACTTCTGCGGCGAGTGGCGGGCGAAATCGCTGAGTGGCGCCGCTAAGCGGCGACGGCGAACGGCGAAACCGCTGAGCGGCGCCGCTCAGCGGCTTGACTCATCATCAGTGGGAGCGGTGACGGCGAGGTACTGTACTGTTTCTAATCGGGACCGACTGGTGCTTAACAATAACGCGCCCCGATGACGATAGCGCGCCTGTATCGACCGTCTCCGCTCTGGATCCCGCCGCGAAAGGGCGCAGAGCGCAGACAGACAGACGCTGGAGCGGCGCCGCGGGGTGGAATGATTCAAGTCATTTCCACCAGCGACGCCGCCGGTGCCGCTGGGCGGCGCCGCCGGTGCCGCCGGTGCCGCCGGCCGGTCAGCGGCGCCGCTGGCGGCGAGCTCTGCGTCTCTGCCCTATGGTTAAGCATAGGGCAGCGGCGACGCCGCAAAGTCTGCGGGGGCCTTTAGGTTGGTGATTTTGTTCACATTATCAGCTTTCTGGCAACATAATATGGCTCAGATTCGAGATGGTCGAAATTTCACCTATCTGAGGAACCCAGTCGATTTGATACCACGACAATCATGGACCTGAGCTCTGCGCTGGGCGCCGATGACCCTTACTCGGTTTGCACCTTGGTGCAATAGCCAGTGGCAGGCACTACTCCATTGGAGCAATAAAACCAACGCCGATCTTTTCGAGAACAGTCCTACGCTCATGAATTCTTAATGCTTTTTGCCCCAACTCGATTTAGAAGTTAGGATAAAGGATAAAAAGATGAAGGATGGCGCTACTCAATCGTCATTGGGATGCGCCACGCATTCCACTTCTATGGGATGTCTCGGAGGCGATTCGAATGCAAATTTGGCCTATACAATGACTTGCGGCGGCCAACCAATGACAAAGTCAGCTTTTTATCTTTCACAAACGAGTCTGGTATCAAATCACCGATCCCGGATGGATAGAAGGCTTGGTTAGACTGAACGGAAAATCCTAACCAAGAACCTGGTATCGGGTGTAGCACAGCCTGTACCTCCTCTCCTGATTCCTGACCTAACCTGATTTCCTTCCTGCGCCACCTTATCCTACCATATATAATATGTCACAAGCTGACTTCTACTCCCGCATGAAAATTCCATTCGTGTCTTAATTCATCACAATTACACTTCATCAATTGCGTCCTTAGCCCATTGCACCTAACTGTTACAAACTCCTCATTGGTATATTTTTTCCACAGATTTGGAGTGAGACGTGTTAAAGTCGCCTACTCTGGGTCTAAAAATTCAGATTCATTGTTTTGACCAAGCAGGTAAGGGTATGAGGCGCACGTCTGAACGCTGAAGATAGATAGCACTGCGGGACTCTCCTCCCTTCAAATAGTAGCGAAGTATAGTACATTTTTGCAAAGTCAAACCTATAGAGATAGGCGCTCTGAAAATTAACAATGATTTTGCATTATCGCACAAGGCAACAGCTACCAAACAACGAATATTCAGAAAATATATAAAAATATTGCTTTATGGTCACGGATCAGCTGTCCGATTCATTGTCCTTATAGCATTTTTGCCTATTTTCAGCGTAAACGATGTTCAGAATGTGCTGTGCGGATGGTGTTTCATTTTTAATTTTCAACGGCTCTAACTCTGATACGCTCCAAAAATGGGGCGTATTTTCTGACTATGTGAAGGGTGGGCATTCCTGAAGTGTTATTCATTTTCGGCTTTAAAAATGCGCCTGTGACCTTTCCCTGGTAAGGAGAACATGAGCTTTTCTATGACCACTGCTTTAAGTATAGAAAACAGTTTAACAACAGTCAGTGAGAAATATAACTTTGGACAGTATTATACATGAAAAATAGTATACGAAAGGATGGGGGATATCGAAGTCGTAAGTTTTGAAGGCGTAAAGAAACGAAATTAAATTCGAGTGGCTTCTTTGGAATGCGCTTTCTTCGGCTAATGCGAGATAATAACTAAGAATAGAAAGCTAAGCATGATAAATGAAGAGAAGACGCCATCGTTAATCAGACACGCCACGCATTCTACATCGCTGCCATTTGGATTGATCAATATCGCGCCGCGGCTCCTGAAGTGTGAAGAGTCTGTTTAGGCGATGTACGGTGTCCTCAGAAGGCGCGAGGGGTCACAGGGGCAGGCGAGCGGACTGACTCCCCACAACTAATCGGCGTCCAAATCCGTGCGCTAGAACGTCTAAACAGCGAGAGCAGCGGTTTATATAAACGAAAAATTAAAAGGAAACAATCATTTGGCTCAGATTTCATTGGCGGATGTACTAGTAAGCTATTTTTCCAATTTGGAAGAATTTTTTAGGTGAGACTAAGTTCGTATTGACAGCGAGTTTGAAGCCTAATTGAGCAGCAGAAATCTCTTCTGAGGTAGCCGAAATCTCAAATGTTGGAGCCTGCGGGGGGGTTTTCATGGGCTTTCAATTCTCTAACCCTCATTTTGCAAAGAAATCATTCTATTATCAGTTCAGTCGCAGGAAAATGCGCGAATGACTGCCAAAAAGTGTCATGTGGGCTACTTTGGCAGCGTGCAGGTTTTGAAGTTTTCAATTCTAAGATTTTTCCTTCCGCAGTTTTGTTCCAGCCAGAACAGTTTAGCGAATACACAAGTATAATCATCCGCAAGCTTGGTATTACAAAGTTAGAGTTCTTCAAATTCGAGACATTCCCTGAAATTGAAGACACTGAAATTAGCTAGCCTTCAAGAAATTACATCACTGTGATCTTCAGGAACTGGATAGTACAAAAATGTATGTGGCATCAAGTGTAACCTATCCAGTAACCTGGAATTCAATAGAATCTTCTTGTTTCTAGACCACTTAGGCGTAAATATCCTTTGGGGGTAATTATCTCACGCGAGGGAGGGAGCCCGCCGCGTCTAGTAGAATGTAGGTCACCGAACTGAATTTTTTCATATTCGCAGGGCGGTTAGCAGCTCATCGGGAAAAGGGCTCGGTGCTGATCACGAACATGGGTTTCAATTTACAATTTTCTCAATCTGAAGGGCGCTACAGAAAAACGGCGGAAAAGGCGGTTTTTTTCGCTTTTTCCGCCCAAAGAAGAAAAAATAAAGGCCGGTATTGTAGTATAAACGAATGCGCTAAATTTGATTTATTACAGAAGGTATGATGCAGTTGTGACGCGGTTTGTGGTGCACTCATCTGTCGTTTACCTAGTCGTCCCATTCGAAGGCCTGACTCCTAGTTCTAATATTCTTCGTCTTCAATGTCACTGTCAGATAATACAAAGGAGACTGCAACGGGAACAAAATGCATGATAAGACAATGAGATATTATATGAAATTAACTAAACAGGACTTAAGCAAATAGATTCATTGCAAAATTAGTGCAGAGATCGGTTTGAAAATCAGTAGAGCTGTGGCGTGACTTCGATGATGTAATGAAATCACCTTCTAGCAGCTTAGACAAATGGAAGCACCTAGAAGTTCGGTTCTAAGTCCAGTCATACCAATGCCTTCATTACGCTTCCATTCAATACTGCTTCCATAGGAACTGAAATAATCAAACCGAACTTGCAGTAAATAATATGAAAGTAGGGAAAAAATCCATGGTGGTTTGCAAAGGCTCCTCTGCACTTAGGTTCTATATAACCGTTTAAGTCAGGCAAAAAAAGCAGGCGGAATGACTATTGAGGAAAAACACAAACAAGAACAAAATGTTAGTATCACTGCACAACATCTCAGGAACTCGCGCCCCCCTCCGCAGAGCATATGCTAATGGAGAGTTAGATCTGTAGTCAACTGAGAGTAAGGAAACGCGTAGGACGATAGCCTAGAATAATTCAGGATTAGCAAAAATGCAGGCAGTTCAGTAACTGCGGAAGATCCAATCTCATAATGCTTCTTTTAAAGGTTTTCGCTGTGTCTGCTTGAAATATTTCAACAGGAAGAAGACTCATCCATCTAGCACATCGATAGGAAAAAGAGGGAAAGCAGTTGAGCAGTGTTTTCAATTAATCTTCCTGTATTGAACATAAACATGAACATTTATTGAGCACAAAGAGTACAAAACAAGTTGAACACAAAAATCTCTGCAAAAGTTGGCTCCTCAAAGACAAGCAAAAGTGAATAGCAATTATAATACCAAAAGAGATCCAAAATTAATTGATCACATGAAGTTACAGGAGAAGCGCTCTTTTTGAAGATTTGCGAAAAAAGACTTCTTGCATGAGTGACGCGAAAAGTGTTTTTTAAGGGCTAGCGAATCACTGAAAAAGGTACTTTATCAAAATATAGCTGATTTGTTTCTAGCCTATGTAACTTGTAGTTAGTTTCTCAAATCAGGAGGCTTCATCACAAGTTCTAAGAACAAGAGCCGAAAATGATTCGTGAAAGTTTTTGAGTTCCGTATTGCTTTAACAGAGCTCACAATTTTTTTACAGATGTAAGTTTTCATTCAGCCGAAGCGAACACACTATTAATTTATTTTAAAGGTTAAGCACATTGGATATTTAGGCTATTTGTTCTAGGGCTAGTAGGTCTATAGATCCAGTACTTGCTCGAGAGTACCTTAACCTCCCGCCTTAGGATAGGGTAGCAAAATACCATGTCCGCAAAGTCTTCTGCACTGTAGACAAAGCAGGGAAAACAATCTTAGTCGGTCTTTGTAGTTAGGCAAGGCAGTGCGATTGGGACAGCCAGTTTTCCACCATAGAATTTGAGTAAAAACTTGTTGGATTCTTTCGACTTTTAGCACATTCTTTTTGAGATAAGGATTCCAGACTTGCGTGCAGTACTCAAGATGTGGCAGTACGTGCATCTTGTAAAGACGTATCAATACTGCTGTATCCGAGCACTTATTGCGCAAAATCAAAAATAGTGCTTTATAAGCTTTTTTTAGGCGAAAATTCAATATGTTTCGAAAACGTGAGTTCCTGGTCAATGAAAACTCAAAGGTCTTTGACAGAAGTGCAATTCGGCAAACCTACACAATTGATATAAAAACCGACGGGATTAGAATTGCCTATTAGCAGAACCATGCTCTTACCTAACTTTAGAGGAATATTCCCATTAATTCAAATTTTGAGCTGAGGCTAGAGGAGCTGCTTGTACCACTGCCTTATTCAACACGTCGTATATGCCATATATTTTAATGTCATTGGCGCAAGCCTTAACATGAATTCGAGGGACAATCTTCAGGAGTTCAGGCAGATCACGGGTATATACCAAAAAGGGAAGAGGTGACAAGACAGCACTTTGAGGTACCCTAGTAGAGCAAATATAGTTTGCAGAATAAGATTGACTAACTTTGACCGTCATACGCCGATCATCAAGGTAGGACCCAAGCCAAGAGTTTACCACAGATGCCTACAGAGCTAAGCTTTTTAATTAGTTTACTATGGTAGACCTTGTCAAAAGCCATGGAGAAGTCAAAGTATATGGCATCAACTGAATTTCCATTGTTGACTGCTTTATCCAATCATGGAAAGAGTCGAGAATATTCATTGTAGTAGAAGCTCCACGTAGCCAGGTAGAAGACCGTGCTGCTCGTAAGGAATAACAGAGGTTTTATTAAACCATTCAATCATTTTGTCTCTAATTATTCTTTCCATCACCTTCACTGGAGCAGGTGTAATACTTATTGGACAAAAGTTCCTAACAACACAGCTCTTTGAAGAAATTGGTATAGATGTGACAAGAGCGTGCTTCCACAAGTGTGGAACCCAACATAAATGAAAGGCAGTAAACAAGTGTGCAATCGGCTTACCCAAGGCACTTAGCATTTCTTGTAAATTATGTGAGGAAGACCAACACAGTGTTCGCCCGTTGCAGATTTAAGTCTTTTGGGTGCGGCAGAAATATCTTCGGGATAAAAGTAGATATCAGCAAGCTTATTCTGAGTACTGGTGTTTTCAGAAAGTAAGTCAGATAGAAGAAAATCGGTAGTGAGTGATAGTGGACATTTGCAAAATACGATTTAAGAGCTTCAGCTTTTTCGTCATCTTCAACGTACCGATTTCCAGCATGATCAGTTAGAGTTGGCGGTGAGGTCTTATGCCTCACCTTGTCCCTCAAATATTGATGAAACTCTATCCGAGACGAATTTTCAGCCATATGGGGTCCGTAATTGGCCAAAAGTTTTCTGAGGTGAAAACTAAGATCAGAACAGATCTTCTTATAAAACCAGTTGGATAGTGGATCACGGAATTGCTGATAAAGTTCCTAGTTTCTGCTCCAAGAGATTCCTAATCTGAGGCGGGTAGTTGATGCGCGAGTATTTCGGGAACTTGGAAGGAACAAACATGGTAAGAGCTTTGCAAAGGATTGCATAAAATCGTTGACAACCTTCAGTAACAGTTGAATATTGATCGAGAACTCAAAACCAATCAAGGGCCAACCGATCAATGTGTATTGATTGAGAGAGGAAAAATCGGAGTTGGAGTAATCAGGGATTGGCAAACTCAATTCGCCCAAAAGCGCAAAATATGTCAGAGGTAACAACAGCATGGTCAGAAATGGCTAATGGAGGCAGTGTGAAAACATTACATAAACTGGGGTTAACGAAAAAACGACATCAAGGATCTTGTTTCCAAAGTGGGGTCTTGCGAGTACCCTTTAGAAAGCAGTCAAGAATAGACTCGCTCTAGAATAGTGGAGTCATAGTAGACCAATTTACTCGTAGGTTAAAGTCACCCATCAAAACAGTAGAAAAATGGAAGGAAGAAAGCTCGCGGAGCAGATCTAACAGCAAATTGTGGTCGGTTGAAGTTGAATTCGGTGGTCGGTAAACAGTGATAAAAAGGACGCGAGAGAAAGATACAGGAAAAATAGATCTACGCATAACACATCCGCTTTTAGTGTTACATGATGCTCTATAAAATCAGCACATAGATCAACTCTGATAATGCAACAGGCCCCTCCACCTTTTTCTAGCTTACTTTCCGACCTAAAGATAAAATAGGGGAGTCCACCTATAACTTCAGAATCTTAAATTTTGTCAGATAGCCACTCTCTGTGGTGAAGACTAAGTCAGGGTTATTCCTGTGCAGTAAAGACTGCAAATGACCGATTTATTACATTTGCTACGAGCGTTATATAAAAAGCATCTGACAGTAGCGCTCCCATGCAGGTTCATGGGTTTTCCGAGTATTTGAGGAATTTCAGAAGCATCCTTTATAAACAACCCACTCTTTAAATCCTTTGTCTCTGTTTCGTTCTTATTCCGTTTGCCAAAGCTCGTATTTCTGCTGTCGAACTTCAGCTATCATGCTCCTGCTTATGTACTCATTGGGAAATCCAGTCTCTTTCAGCAAACGAGCATTTGCTGAAGCAATGCGCCAATGTGATTGAGAAGGAAAGACAACTTTAACTAAGCGCTGAAGTCTAGGGTCAATTTTTCCCGTACGGTAGATTTCAGATGGTCGGCACTCAACATTTCTGGCATCAAGAACCTTGGTGAACTTCTCCTCAAAACGTTTATGCCGACCAGAAGGCCGAGTTTCCATCGGTTCAGCATCACTCCCGCTAATGACCACACTGCGGTCACGCTTCTCCAGGGATGGGGAAGACTGTGCTCTCTCAAGCAGGGAACCAATAGACACCCTATCAGGATGGGGCACAGGATCAGGACTGGCAGACGGTCCGGCATCGATTGATGAAGGTGGCTTCGACAAGGATGCACCGGATCTCAGAACGCGTTGTGTCTTAGGAGGAATTCAATGAGAAATTTAGGCTAAACACAGAGCAGATATAATTGGACAAGACTATAGAAAGAACCTGGAAAGAAAAACCACAAAAGATTCAATCAGAATTATATGGCGAGCTAGAAAAAGAGGGGTGGGGCAGTCGTTCGGTGCACCGCTGCCCGCCGCCCACTTCCCGCCCTGCCCGCGCCGCCCTATTTGGACAAATTTGCTGCGCGCCGTCGTTAATTGGCGTGACGTGTCCAAAAACATAACAGCTGATATGAGGCGATTGGGAAGCGCATCTCGAGAAACTCTGAAGTCATTTTCCAGTCGGTTCGGTTATGGAGCCAGTTGAGGAAAGGAGAACGTCGCTCTTCTCTCCAGATTCTTTTAATTTTCACCACAATTCTTTAAATTTTCGCCTTAACTAGAGACTAGGCCATGGGTGATTCCGGTCAGAAGTTCTACATTGAAGGCTTATCCGTAATTGTGCGCAAAACAGGCTCACCGTCCTCTCTTTTCAAGGATCAGACAATTTTCTTTGTGTTGAAGAACTTTATAGTGAATGGTCGCGTTGTTGTCATGACGTATCTCGCTAAGATGTTACTGTACTTGTCGGAAAATGCGGACGGCGCGTTAGTACTGAGCAATGTGGCGGGATCCTCAAGAAAGCATTGGCGCTGAAAGCGCAGCTGAAAACTCTGTTCCTCCAAATATGTTGAACAAGATTCTGACTCTTGTCTTAAGAACGAAACCAGTTCAGGATAGAGCTGCAGGGCCAAGGAAAGTTATAAGGAAGGCGATGCCTCCATGCGAAGGCAGGGACCTGGACATCTTGTCCTTGGCGCACCCCTCGCCCCGCCCCTTTGTAAGGGCGGTGTATCCAACGACTCTCCGCCGAAAAAGAGAGATATGAATGGGATCAATGAGAGAGAAAACAGCAAAACTCAGGCCTAAAGAGCTAGGCACCAAAGCATTAGCAACGAGTAGAGCTAACAAAGATGCAAACGACACAGGAGACAAAGAACAAGGTACTAAAACCGCAAAATTAACAGTTGAAACAAAAAAAATAGATGGAAATCCACAAAATCGATATCAGAGAGCGGGTCCGCACTACCGCTCGCGATCAAAGCAGAATATCTATATCTTGTGCAGCTTTTCTGTGGAATCTCATTTCTAACGAAGAGGGGACATCTTCATTGGAGATAGGGAGCAAGCCTCGAGGCAGGACTGAATACTCGTCAACCGGTGGTGGGATGTTCATACGTTGATGAATCCTTATATTGATAGGACTCGCCGATCAAAGATGACACTACGGAAGATTATGATCTGCTTTTGAATTGACCACAGTTTTGTGTGGGGTTTGCCTGAATTTCCGTTTAACGAAGTGAGATCGAATATCAAAGACATATTAATGGGTTGTCTAACATGGGAAGCCCATGGAACTTCTCCTAAAACTTCTCAACGTGACCAATATGGTCTTGTACAGTACCGGACATGTCTTTTGGTCATTGGCCGAAAAGCCGCGCCGGCCGACATAGGCCGCTTTGGAGCGTTCCAAAGCGGCCTTTTTGAATAACTTCTTTAGAAATTAGATACTTGTGAAAGTAAACATAAATTTGAACTCAGCAGCTCGAGCTCTATCTTCTGGCATATAAATCTTGGTAGAGTTGAACAATGCATATAGGCCCGACAGAATCAATCGAGTGGGCGCGAAAGCTTGTAGAGTGGGCGTTTAGGGATCTTTTAAATAAATTTTACTGAGGAATTGTTCTAAGACTGTCCAGGTTGCCTTTGGAGTGCGCCGGGAACAATGCATATAGAATCGGACCTATCAATCTAGGGGGGACAGTTTATAGAGTGAGTTCGGGAGTTTTATCAGAAGTTCTCAGCCGCCCTACTCAGGAATTGGTGTACTCTGTTCCGGCGATACTTTGGAGTGCGCTGTGCACAATGTGTATAGGATCGAACCTATCAATCGACTGGGTGAGTCAGCTCGCAAATTGCACCGCGGGGTGTTCTGAGCGCAATAACTCTGTCAGTTTCGAGTCTTTCCGGCTACAATTTGTGGATTTTGTAGGCAGTAGAAAGTTAAAGAAGCGCGCTGAAACATAGCGACCTAGCTTAAGACTGGACAAAGTTGCAGCGGTGCGAAAATGCAGGCAAACCTTGTATCACACGATTTTTTCCGAGTTCAGTCGATTACTACGGGAAGGCGAGGCGAGCTAATGGCATCCAAATGCGTGGGCGAGCACGAGACTGAATGTGACATGCTTGCAGCTGTGGCGAAAACTGTCATCTGGGCGAGTAAGAGCTCGGAGAACATAGACCATTGTTGTGCTAAATTGCACGCGCGGGCGTGTTCGGAGCGCGATAACTCTGTTAGCTTACAATCTTTCTGGCTGGAACGTGTAGATTCCGAAGGCGGTAGTATGCCATAGTGAAGCGTTAAAACACAATATATTATCTTACGAATTGGCAAGGTTACGGAGGTGCGAATATGCAGGTTGGGCATGTGTGACACGATTTTTTCAGATTTCGGTGCGGGTACAAGAGGAGAGTTAAAGGCACGCAAACTCGCGGACGAGTAAAGCAACGAAGGCGCTTTACGATGATCTGCTCCTAACTCTCCAGCTCCTATACTGTCTTAGCCCCATCTGCCATTTTAGAGCGGCGGATGGCAGCGGTGAAGATTTTTCCGCCCTTACTCGCCCATGTTCGAGTTTTCGTGCCCCAGCCAGAATACCATTCTGTTCAGCTCGAAAAACTCTATTGAACGGTGTCAATCTCGACCAATTCTGGGAGTATCGATTTTTTAACAATTTCGCATCAGACGCGAGGCGGCTCATATCCGCGGCAGAAGGACAACGACGTCATCGAAAATCGAGATTTTTGTACCGGGCCAACTTTGATACCGTTCGATAGAGCTTTTGGTGGTGAATTGAATGGTGTCACTGCGAGCAGCAAGAACTGTAATCTGGGCAATTAAGAGCGCGGAGAACATCGACCGTTGTTGCGCTAAATTGGACGAACGGGCGTATTCTGAGCGCAATAAATCTATCACGTTTAAATCTTTCCGGCATCTACTTGTGAATTTTGTAAGCAGTAGAACGCTCAATAGGTGCGCTGAAACACAGCAACGTAGCTTATGACTGAGCAATGCTACAGCGGTGCGAAAATGCAGATTAGCCTTGGGTGACACGATTTTTTCCGAGACTTCCACCCTTACTCGCCCACTTTTGAGTTCTCGACACAATCATTGTTACGTTCTGTTGAGCTCGAGAAGCTCTATCGAACGGTGTCAACCTCGACAAATTCTGGGAGTATCGATTTTTTAACAATTTCGCATCAAAGGCGAGGCGGCTAATATCCAAGGCAGAATGACAACGACGTCATCGAAAATCGATATTTTTGTACCGGGCCAACTTTGATACCATTCGACAGAGCTTTTCGTATTGAATTGAATGGTGTCACTGCGAGCAGCAAGAACTGTAATCTGGGCAATTAAGAGCGCGGAGAACATCGACCGTTGTTGCGCTAAATTGGTCGAACGGGCGTATTCTGAGCGCAATAAATCTATCACGTTTAAATCTTTCCGGCTTCTACTTGTGAATTTTGTAAGCAGCGAAAAGCTCAAGATGCACACTGAAGGACAGTAACGAAGCATATGAATGAACAAAGCTCCAGTGGTGCGAAAATGCAGTTTAGCCTTGGGTGACACGATTTTTTCCGAGCGGGAAGACAAGACGAGCTAACGGCATGCAAATGTGTGGGCGAGCACGAGACTGAATGTGCTTTGCGATGACATGCTTGCAGCTTTCCAGCTGCCAAACCTGCCTTAGTACCAGCTGCCATTTTAGAGCTGCGGAGGGCAGCGGTGAAGTTTCTTCCGCCCTTATTCGTCCACATTTGAGCTTTTGACACTCGAAATGGTATCGTTCTGTTCAACTCAAAAAGCTCTATCGAACGGTGTTAATCGCGGCCAATTCAGGGAAAGTTGATTTTTTGACAATTTCCTTCGAGGACGAGGGCTCTTCGCATAGCCTGTCCGGACAATGACGTCATCGAAAGTTAGGAGCAGATCATCGTAAAGTGCCTTCGGTGTTTTGCTCGTCCGCGAGTTTGCATGCCTTTAACTCGCCTCATGTACCCGCAACGGTCGACCGAAATCTGAAAAAATCATGTCACACATGCCCAACCTGCATTTTCGCACCACCGTAACCTTGCCAATTCGTAAGATAATTTACTGTGCTTTAACGCTTTACTAGATCATATTACCGCCTACGGAATCCATACGTTCCAGCCAGAAAGATTGGAAGCTGACAGCGTTATCGCGCTCCGAACACGCCCGCGCGTGCAATTTAGCACAACATCGATCGATTTTCTCCGCGCTCTTACTCGCTCATATTACGGTTCTTGTTGCTCGCAGTAACATCCTGCAATTCACTACGAACGGCTCTATCGAATGGTATCAAACTTGGCCCGGTTCAAAAATATCGTTTTTCGATGACGTCATTGTCCTTGTGCCGCGGCCTTGGGCCGCCTCACATTTGATGCAAATTGTCAAAAAAATCGATGTTTTCGGAATTGATTGTGAGTGACACCGTTCGATAGAGCTTTCTGAGCTGAACAGAACGGCACCATTAGAACTGTGGAAAACTCAAATGAGGGCGAGTAAGGACGGAAGAAACTTCACCGCTGTTCTCCGCCGCTCTAAAATGGCTGCCGGGAGCGAGGCGGGCTAGAAAGCTGGAGAGCTCTGGGCACTTCTTCTCAAAGCACTTTAACTGGTTTGCTCGATTACGCATTCCTGGACCGTTAGCTCGTCACGTCTTACCACAGTGGTCGACTGAATTTGGAAAAAATCGTGTCACACAAGGCTAACCTTCATTTTCGCACCGCAATAATTTTGCCCGTTTAAAAGCTACCACGGTGTACTTTTGGGGACTACAAAACCATTCTACTGCATACAAAATTCACTAGCAGCAGCCGGAACGATTCGATCTCCACAAAGTTATTGCGCTCCGAACACGCCCGTGCATGCAATTTGCGAGCTGTCGCGCCCACTCGATTGGTAGGTCCGATTCTGTATGCATTGTTTACGGCGCACTCCAAATGCAAGCTAGACATTCTTATAGCAATTTCTGATTAGGACGGCTGAGAGAATTTCCGATAAAACTCCCCAAACGCTCGCTCTACAGGATGTCGCGCTCACTCGATTGGTAGGTCCGATTCTATATGCATTGTTCAACTCTACTGAGATTTATATACCAAAAGATAGAGCTCAAGCTCCTGAGTTCAAATTTATGTTTATTTTCACAAGTATTTGATTTCTAAAGAAGTTATTCAAAAAGGCCGCTTTGGAACGCGCCAAAGCGGCCTATGTTGGCTTTTTCGGCCAATGACCAAAAGACATGTCCGGTACTGTAGAGCATCAGATGAAGATTACAGAACTGTGATTTGTTTTTTCTAAGGGCCACTGGGAGGTCCGAAAATGGCAAAAAGTGGTACCGCTTCAGAGCCGGCTGATAAAGCAAAAGTGACACCTGGAATGGCCTTGTCCTGCTCTGAGCTTAACTTACAAAAGGTTTGGAACTCAAATTAAAGTTTGATTATAGTAATATGATAGTTTCCTGCGTTTCCTAGACGAAGCTGCAGTGTACGTTCAAGTGATTCATTCGCAACTGTGTCGGCAGCGACTGGATAAACGAGTGGATAGCGAGACGGACTTACGTGGGAGGCAAGGGTTCGATTCACAGGATGGGATTTCTGCGCCCCTACGTGGACTGATATCACTTTTGCATGAAGATTACATTTTGGCTTGGTAGGGTACCTTCTTCGCGTCCTAACCTCGCTTTCAAACTGTTGTCAAATGTGGAAGAAGCTGGTTTTGTTGAGTGTCGATATCGCGCGTCCATTAACCACACTTGTCTCGCTGAGGAAGCCCACTTCAGGTGCTGTCCACATATGACCGCTTTCGAATGTTCTCAATTAGTTTTGGAAGTGTTTCTCACTGTCACCTCATTCGTGAGCACGATCAACAAGCACTGATTTGACCCATCATCAAGACATGCTCATTGCTCATTGCTGATTTCTTTGCAGACTGCTTTTTATTCCTCTCGCAGCCTTTACAATTCCACTGTTGGCGTCAATACAACATATTTGGTCCACATCATGGCATTTAGCCGTGTATTTTTTCCTGACCATTCTCCTACACACTTACAGAAAACGGGTCAGGGCATTGCAGATATAATAGGAGCGCTTGTACTCTCTCCTTCATCGAAAAGGTTTTGTCACAAACTCATATATAGGGTTATCTGGGATGCACATCACCAATCTGGCAACCATTTTCGTTGAAACGATGGATGGCAGAAGGTTACGATGGGTATATGTTAGTAACGGGGTGTACGCAGAATAACCGACACTGCTGCCTTTTCCGACTCCAGAGATCGAGGAAAGGATGAAAAAAATTTCGCCCAAACATCGCCCACGGGGGTTATTTTGAGTGCTGATCACGGATATGATACAATAGTTTTTAAAATTTCGGTGTATTACGGCAAGTTACGGTAGATATGGGTCAGTAAAGCTGCCCACTTTATTGGGATCGCTTCCTTCTCCAATGTAGTCAGTCTTATTTTCCAACTTTCGAGTTCAACCTTCAAGGAAAGTAGTGCAAGCAAAGTAATAATTTAGAAAAAGAGTGACAGAGTCGTGTTCAGCAGCTAACAGCAGCTGTTCAGATAACATGAATTGAATGCCGCATTCAATTCTTCCTTGATGATGCCAATCCACATCCGATCGCTGCTTGCCCTTGCAGGCCGCGGACGTAATGTCCCACAGGTTTCTTTTTTCGAAACCTCCTCAATTAGCGTCATGCGGCTCGCATCCGTCCAGTGTGGCACCAGTTTGCGGAATTGTTGGCCTCCACTCTGACGTTCTTGGGGTGGTTCCGGAAAGAACTGAAAATGCAGATTGTTGAACATCTCTGCGAAACGCTGGTGAATCTCACCCCTCTGCTCGGCACCCCTCTCGGCGTGGACGGCTGCGACGACGGAGTCTAAAAATGTTATCCATGAAAACACCTCTAGTGACAATACTTCAAAAGTTCATTTTAACACACGCACGTCTTCCATGATGTCGAGGTCCTCGTCAGAGTTCCGCTCAGGTGACCGATCTCCAGTCGATCTCTTCCGACCCTTAAATTAGATATGTTCCTGCTGTGGCTCCCATTCCCTCTCGATTATTTACCCACCGCCTGCACCATCCGCATGTACGGCTTCTTGTCGTCCCTCCCGCACGCGACGAATCGCATTCGAGGCGTGCCTTCGCCTTCCTCCATCTGAAACATGAAATGGCGAGGTACTCTTACGCAGCATTAAGGTGAATCCAAAGCTTCATACGTGCGCATACGGACGAACGAAAAGAGAATGAAGAGGGCGCAATCCTAGTTGGGGGCAGTGCAGAGTAAGAGAGGAAGATCGGCGTTAAATCAGGCCATTTGCAAGACACGCCATGCATTCTGCTTCTAGGAAGTATCGGCACAATCACCCCCCCCCCCTCCCTCCCTACCCACAAAGAGTCACACATAGATTCCCAAGTAGCAGAAAACCATCGTAACAATGTAGAAGGAAATTATGAAAAAACAAGAATTTGCTAACAAATAACAAAGCGTAGCGCTTTCTATATTAACAGCGACCCCCTGAGAATAACAGAACGACAAATGAGATGCAGTGCAGCCCTGTTTAGAACGACCACATGGCTTTGTGACCGCCACCACTTACCTTGAATCTGCTCGAGAGCGCTTTGGTTTTTTTGTTGGATGAGTGGGGGTGAGGCATAGAAGGCGGTAGCAGTTGTCCCAAATGAGATACAATCAGCAGCATTTTTACCATCGTTGATTATTTCCAGGTAAATTTCACTGACAAATAGTGTCTACTGAAATGCATCTTGAGGCCGCTCAGACAACGAAGCCTCCTAGAGAAAGGCTGGAATTTTTGAAGGCTTCAATGTTTAGGAGAATGCTTGCTTTCAAACTTTCAACGAGCATGAACGAGAATGTGTCTGCGGTAGGATTACACGCACGTCTTGAAGTCCGGGGTAATTTTTTCATAGTTACGATACCTTCTCACAGGTTTACCCGCTATTGGATCCCTTCCGATCTATCTGCCTTTAACATCTTTACAGTATGACTGATTTTGTTCTACAGGTGGACGGCAGGACAAGTTGGGTGAAAGGAGACGTGAGTGACTTGCACGAGGTGTAGAAAGTTGAACAGAAATAGTTAAAGTATACAGAACTCTTCGAAAAGCAAACGAAAGAGCGACTCGATGTTTCAGGGCGCTTGGTAGCGATAGCGACTCCTCACGGAACACTTGCACGATGCAGCTAAGGAATGGATTGCTAGCGACAAGGACAGGAGGCGAGTTCGAGCAAACAGATGAACGACGTGAGCGAGGAAAACCAACATGTCACAGTTCGCAACATTTGAAGGACGAACGTCATATGCCCCACTTTTGAAAAGCAGCGTGGTAAAAGGAAGTGTCCAAAAGCTCCGTCAGCACAATGCGCACCTGCGCGTAAATTCAGTGAAATGAAAAGAATGTGAGACAGCCGAGTGACGGTTTCCTGTCCACCCAACAACCCTTCGAATCGCCGGCGATGTTTGAGTTTCGCACGTTCACGCTCACCTGCAACTTAGAGCATGTTTTTCCTTACCGTCTATAAGCTAAGTCTAGACTACAGACCGTACCATGTCCTTCAAGTGAATGAGTTCCAAACCTTGCTATCAAACCCATCAAAAGAATGCGAACATCCGATAGGCACAGCATGGCAAGAGTGTTTATTACCCTGTGCCCACAATACTTATCGATTAAGAACTGCACAACCTTCATGGGATTATTTAAAATGAACTCACTCGAGCATGCTCAGCACTCTCTGTGTTCTCCTTCAAAGTCTGCAGCTTCGCAAGAGGAATGATATCGATCTCGTCTCCCACTGGCCGTTGCCAGGTGGTCTTCATAGAAGCCGCATTGTAGTAATAATAGCGACCCATCTTCGAATCGAATAGTTCCCACCATTGGTTTTCATGCGTACGCTTTCTGAAGAAATTTATTCGTATTGAGGACCATATACTACTACTACTACTACTACTACTACTACTACTACTACTAATAATAATAATAATAATAATAATAATAATAATAATAATAATAATAATGTCCAGCTTCCATCTTCTTCGTATTGTTAGTTGCTAGTGTCATGAGTCACATGAGTTTTTGCGGTGCATTTGAGTTCGCAAGGCCCTAACGCTTCGACTTCAAGTCGTCTTCAGACCCCAATTCGATTCATCGCCAGGGCTGATGTTCGCCCGTGTTAGTTAACCATTTGGGCGAATCACGCCTGCGGCGGATCGAATCAGTTCTCGTGGTTGACGATTGTGACACGAGATACACTAACAATAATAACGTATCTTGTTGTTGTTTAAGACAAACCTACAAAGCAGGACAAACTATACAAAACCTAAGAATATGCGACATGCTAATAAAGGCATCAAGACGAGACAGAGTCAATGAGGCATATGTTGAAGAGTAGAACTCTGCTATGGACAGTGGACGTCTGAAACTATAAAATCTTTTTTGAGGCTTTCTTGATGCACAACGTTTCAAATCTTCAGTTTTAAAATAGTGTTTGCTCACCTTAGCCTGATCTTTTCTGCCACTTATAAAGTTCTCTGTGCACAGAGAACTGAATAAATAAATAGTAAGTAAATAAATGAAAATAGTAAATAAATTTACTATTTTCTCGAATATGAGGCAGAAAGCAATTGCTTACGGGTTCGGTTAGTTATTTTTCGAAGCGCTAAATGGATCCTTTCTCAAAATCGGTGTAGTGTGCGAATGCATCCAGGGCCTGCGAATGTCTTGGCTCATTGTGCATTGACCAAAAAAGTAAGCAACTGCCGACATAATGAACAGCTGTCAGCTTGTGAACACGCGTTCATTTTGTGGTGACGATGAAAATGCACATCCATTTTTCAGGCATGGCTGATTCCATTGACTGGTCAAATTCGGAACCACCAAATCGCTATGTCCTGGCGTATGGTACTCAGCACTGCCTTATTGAACAAGACTATGACCACTCCATTTACGAAGAGTGCAGTTATGTCTCAAGCAGGACACTAGTCAAGTGCAAGTCTGTACGCAAGAAGGAAGACCTCAGGGCTAATGGCGGCGTTTGCGAGATGGTCGGTTCATTTGTTTCTGCTTCGATCTGCTCTTGTTTTCGATTAAGCTTTTACGCTCCAGCACAAGAAGTTCTATGACTCCATAAAGGAGCGGTTTCTATGCGAGGAGCGACGGCTGATGCAGGATAATGGACAGGGCAAGCCAAAGTATAGCCGATTCATAAACCAGGATGGTTTGATTAGGTGAGGTGCCGTTGTTCGAATCTTTCGGAATCATTTGGCCGCCGCTAATTAATGAGGGTCCTGAGTTAGGCAATAGTTCGCAGCTTTATTAACGCTCCCATGCTTAATTTTACACTTCATTTTGGAATACCCTTGGCTCATGCAAAGTTATCGCTGGGAGTCTACCTTGCCTCGCACTGTATATGACGATGCGCCCGACGATGATCCAGTCGCTCCCTTAAGGTTGTCTAAGAACTTTCTTTGGTGATGAACTCCCTTCTGCAACGGTCTGCTTTGAAGAAATGCTGGCGTTTTCACTGAGAAAGACGTTCTGATGATGAGGAAAGCCTTATTGGAGAAGAAGATCGAATATCTGACGCTGCATGGGGAAATGACGGTGGAAAGAGCTCGACGAGAGCCCATGATCTGTTCGGTAATAACAGAAAAAGTGGGCGGTGATCCTATTTTATAGAGGGATCTCCATTTTAGGACATTGAAAGATTTGAAAGATGTTAGTGCCTAAAAGACGATTGAGAGGTCTTTGGAACGAAGAGCAAGGTGTATTTCGAGATATTAAAATGTATGACGGATAAGGTTGTTCGAATCTACGCGCAACCATTTGTGCTCCATTAAGTTACGAGAGGATAGAATTACGTATTTTACGTATTTACAGCTCTGTAAGCCTGTGTTTGAACTTTACGGTGGTCACTCTCGACGAATCTGCGGCAGCATTCGCCGCAGCGTGCGCTTCGTTGGATAATTACGGTTCCACTTCTAAAAGGATAGCACTATTTCACAAGTACAACAGGGTACGTCCCTTGTAGATGCCTAGCACTGCCTTCTATACATATACCCTTTGTCTTTGCCTTTGTTACTTCCTCTTGCACGTTGAGGATAACTGTAGCTCCGTATCAAGTGTGTGTACGAGTTTTCTCAAAGCAAAGCACGCCCTAGATCCTTTTCCTTCTAAGCGTTGACATAGCTCTTCAAGCTTTTAGGGTGAATGGGAGAGGAAGGAACCTCCGTTCTGTTCATTTGGAAGGCAGAAATCAGACACTGATGAAGTGTTTCTGCAGTTGTTGCCTCTGTAGTGAGTGCAGTGCTTGATTGCTGTGTTAAGGAGGAGGATGATATAATAAGCTACCCAGAACTCTAGGAGAGCAGAGGTTTGGGATGGCAGTACCATTGTAGTCTTGGCATAGACGATAGGCTTTTACCCCATTTACATTCCAGAACCCAAACAAGCACCTACACCTGTTGAAGAGGTGACAATGACAGGAATATATACACATTTGTAAGCACGGAAACTAATTCAACGAGAACTAATAGTGAGCGACCGACCAAGCCCAGGGAGCTGAACTACACAACAGGTCCAGTTGTCACTTTCCTCACTCAATTTGACTTACATTCACTTAATTTCTCTCATAGAAATATGAAACCAACGCAAGGTGACCATCTCCCAAACGTTCACCAAAGAAACAACGTCCAAATCAAAGGCAGTCCGAAGAAATATGCTTTTTGTGTGTACGTTCCAAAAAGAAGACGAATGTAAGGAAACGAAATTCTAACGAAATCAGTTCTAAACGACAAGAAAGCACTACCACAAAACAAAACGATTGAATTCTCACACTGAAGCATCAGGCGGCGTTTCCCACGAGTACTGCCCTGATATGAGATTGACATACATGTGCTGGTTCGTTTGCGGTTCCACGATCTCCACCCATTCCACGGAATTGCTGGAACAAACGAGGCCCATCTCTTGCGGCATATCAACCAGGACAAAGCGGCACTACCTCGACACCGAGGACAATCCGCATTTGGCAGCCGGCGCACTGCCACTGTTGAGGTTCATGCTGGAGTAGGCATAGGGCATGGCTGATCAGCGGAGCATCCTGCAACGTTTGGACAGTGAAATCGCCACACGACGGTGATTAAAGTCGCCGAACATCAATGAGACGGCACGCACGAATTCCCACGCAGATTCAGATTCGCAGAGCCAGTTTCTCAGAAAAACAAGATCCAAGCAAAGGAACGATTACCTGACACCCTAAAAAAGTCCGAACTCCTGAGCGCCAGAGCGTTGAATGCGAATGAGTTCTGAGAAGATTCGAGAAAATATCTACGAGAAGACGCCTAGACAAGTGCATTCCGTGCGATTGCGAAATTTTGCACCGAGGCGAGGTGTTGAAATACCACAGCCACTTTGGCAATTCCTAGCACAGGGGACGAAAGGAAGTAACATGTTGTGCTCGAACATATAAACAAAGGACGACATTCAAAGAAGGGGAGATTAAAATTTTTCGATCACAGGCAGGTCCGATGGATGTTGTCGTCGCAGTTGGCTTGAACAAGTCTGAACAGCTGATTCAGGTTGATGCGGGCGCGCGATCGTCATCGGGGCGCGCTATTGTTAAGCACCAGTTGGTCCCGACTAGAAAGACTACAGTACCTCGCCGTCGCCGGTGAGCGGCGTGGCTGAGCGATTTCGCCGTCCGCCGCTCGTCGCAGAAGTCTGGGGGGCCTTAAGAGCTAGCTTCTTGCCTTCTTCGGAGCGGTTCACATTCTCCGGTGGCTCGACCTCTGAACGCTCTTCGTCGTCACCTAGTAAGACCGTCTTGTACATCTACTAGAGGCCGTATACACATACTTTGTTGACTAGCATACAATGACAGAGAAAAAAGGCAACTCACTCTTGTCGCTGAGTAGGAGATTTCGGGGTGAGAGAATGGAGCTTGCTCCTTCCTCTCCTCCTTGCTCCTCTCTTCTTCAGAGCGGAATTTCTTCGGTGGCTCGTGGTTTTGACAATCTTCGTAATTCCAGCTTGCCGGCAATGAAGTTTAGAGGCTTAATACATTGGGAGTCGAGCGAATTGGGGTTACCTAACACCCTAAAAAAGTCCGAACTCCTGAGCGCCAGAGCGTTGAATGCGAATGAGTCCTGAGAATATTCGAGAAAATATCTACGAGAAGAACCGGAGAACCGACGCGGCCGTCGAGCATTGCAAACGAAATGAGCGCCTAGACAAGTGCACTCCGTGCGATTGCGAAATTTTGCACCGAGGCGAGGTGTTGAAATACCAGCCAATTTGGCAACTCCTAGCACAGGGGACGAAAGGAAGTAACATGTTGTGCTCGAACATATGAACAAAGGACGACATTCAAAGAAGGGGAGATTAAAATTTTTCGATCACAGGCAGGTCCGATGGATGTTGTCGTCGCAGTTGGCTTGAACCAGTCTGAACAGCTGACTCAGGTTGATGCGGGCGCGCGATCCTCATCGGGGCGCGTTATTGTTAAGCACCAGTTGGTCCCGACTAGAAAGACTACAGTACCTCGCCGTCGCCGCTGAGCGGCGTGGCTGAGCGATTTCGCCGTCCGCCGCCCGCCGCACGTCGCAGAAGTCTGGGGGAGGGGCCTTAAGAGCTGGCTTCTTGCCTTCTTCGGATCGGTTCCCATTCTCCGGTGGCTCGACCTCTGAACGCTCTTCGTCGTCACCTAGTAAGACCGTCTTGTACATCTACTAGAGGCCGTATACACATACTTTGTTGACTAGCATACAATGACAGAGAAAAAAGGCAACTCACTCTTGTCGCTGAGTAGGAGATCTTCGGTGTGAAAGAATGGAGCTTCCTCCTTCTTCTCCTCCTTCCTCCTCTCTTCTTCAGAGCGGAATTTCTTCGGTGGCTCGTGGTTTTGACAATCTTCGTAATTCCAGCTTGCCGGCAATGAAGTTTAGAGGCTTAATACATTGGGAGTCGAGCGAATTGGGGTTACCTGACACCCTAAAAAAGTCCGAACTCCTGAGCGCCAGAGCGTTGAATGCGAATGAGTCCTGAGAATATTCGAGAAAATATCTACGAGAAGAACCGGAGAACCGACGCGGCCGTCGAGCATTGCAAACGAAATGAGCGCCTAGACAAGTGCACTCCGTGCGATTGCGAAATTTTGCACCGAGGCGAGGTGTTGAAATACCACAGCCACTTTGGCAACTCCTAGCACAGGGGACGAAAGGAAGTAACATGTTGTGCTCGAACATATGAACAAAGGACGACATTCAAAGAAGGGGAGATTAAAATTTTTCGATCACAGGCAGGTCCGATGGATGTTGTCGTCGCAGTTGGCTTGATCCAGTCTGAACAGCTGATTCAGGTTGATGCGGGCGCGCGATCGTCATCGGGGCGCGTTATTGTTAAGCACCAGTTGGTCCCGACTAGAAATACTACAGTACCTCGCCGTCGCCGCTGAGCGACGCCGCTGGCCCGCCGGCAGCCGCCGCTGAGCGGCGTGGCTGAGCGATTTCGCCGTCCGCCGCCCGCCGCTCGTCGCAGAAGTCTGGGGGGCCTTAAGAGCTGGCTTCTTGCCTTCTTCGGAGCGGTTCACATTCTCCGGTGGCTCGACCTCTGAACGCTCTTCGTCGTCACCTAGTAAGACCGTCTTGTACATCTACTAGAGGCCGTATACACATACTTTGTTGACTAGCATACAATGACAGAGAAAAAAGGCAACTCACTCTTGTCGCTGAGTAGGAGATCTTCGGTGTGAAAGAATGGAGCTTCCTCCTTCTTCTCCTCCTTGCTCCTCTCTTCTTCAGAGCGGAATTTCTTCGGTGGCTCGTGGTTTTGACAATCTTCGTAATTCCAGCTTGTCTGCAATGAAGTTTAGAGGCTTAATACATTGGGGGTCGAGCGAATTGGGGTTACCTGACACCCTAAAAAAGTCCGAACTCCTGAGCGCCAGAGCGTTTAATGCGAATGAGTTCTGAGAAGATTCGAGAAAATATCTACGAGAAGAACCGGAGAACCGACGTGGCCGTCGAGCATTGCAAACGAAATGAGCGCCTAGACAAGTGCATTCCGTGCGATTGCGAAATTTTGCACCGAGGCGAGCTGTTGAAATACCACAGCCACTTTGGCAACTCCTAGCACAGGGGACGAAAGGAAGTAACATGTTGTGCTCGAACATATGAACAAAGGACGACATTCAAAGAAGGGGAGATTAAAATTTTTCGATCACAGGCAGGTCCGATGGATGTTGTCGTCGCAGTTGGCTTGAACCAGTCTGAACAGCTGACTCAGGTTGATGCGGGCGCGCGATCCTCATCGGGGCGCGTTATTGTTAAGCACCAGTTGGTCTCGACTAGAAAGACTACAGTACCTCGCCGTCGCCGCTGAGCGGCGTGGCTGAGCGATTTCGCCGTCCGCCGCTCGTCGCAGAAGTCTGGGGGAGGGGCCTTAAGAGCAGGCTTCTTGCCTTCTTCGGAGCAGTTCACATTCTCCGGTGGCTCGACCTCTGAACGCTCTTCGTCGTCACCTAGTAAGACCTCTTGTACATCTACTAGAGGCCGTATACACATACTTTGTTGACTAGCATACAATGACAGAGAAAAAAGACAACTCACTCTTGTCGCTGAGTAGGAGATCTTCGGGGTGAGAGAATGGAGCTTCCTCCTTCTTCTCCTCCTTGCTCCTCTCTTCTTCAGAGCGGAATTTCTTCGGTGTCTCGTGGTTTTGACAATCTTCGTAATACCAGCTTGTCTGCAATGAAGTCTAGAGGCTTAATACATTGGGGGTCGAGCGAAATCTGCAGTTCAACTGTGGAAGACATTCACTTTGATTTCAGAAGCATCGACTCTAAGGCAAGTCTACTCGAGAACCAAATTTGGTGCCGGTTCAGCGAGCCTTGACCGAATTCGAGCCTACATATAGTCGATATGACGTGCACATAAGAGCGAGCGCCTCATCGAACTTTGCATGCCATGCTATAGAGTAATCGGGTGCAGAAGAGCGTACACGACACGCTATGGTGCTTACAGCACTTGTGGCTATGGTATACTCCCATGGGATCATCCGCGGACAGTCGGGAACCCGCGCCGGGATCCCTCATCTAGCCAATCGCAGCGCCGCGTCACCGTCCTCTGATCGCCGCCTGCGGACGTTGAGGGGGCTGCTATACTTCCCGCCCGAACGGCAGCCATCCGCGGTGCACTGCACCGCGGGAGGTTGTCGTCCTGCGGAGACCGGCGCCAAAAATGCGCTCCAATGTAACGCTAGCCGCCCAGGACGACGACGACCGCCCGCGGTGCACGTTCTTCCCGCGGACGTTCCGCGGATGCTCTCGCGGGAGTAGACAATAGGCCCTACAGTGCGACTTCACATACCTGGGCCTTACGCTTTTTTGGAGCGAGGCAAGGCGTACAGCTATATGAACGAACAGTAGCTACAGTGTCCGTAGACGAAGCGGTAGTTGTGTGCTGGTCTGGATACGAAGGCACAGCAGCTGCAGTGTCCGTAGACGAAACGGTAGTTGTGTCCTGCTTTAGGTACTCAAGCAGAGCAGCTACAGAGTAAGGAGACGTAATGTTAGTTGAGTGCTGCTCTGGGTTCGAATGCAGAGCCGCTAGGGAGGCCGTAGACGTCATGGCACTTGAGTTCTGCTCTGGGGCGACGAACTTCTTCTTGAGGGAGGCGATCTGAAAATAGCGTTTCCATCAAGAAATACGTCGGAAATAAGTCAGAAATAGCACCGCCCGCCGCACCAGGTCTCTACACCTCTGTAGGGCGTATTTCAGGCATGTTCCGAATGTACAGTATTTCACTACACGGCACGACTCTATCCAGGAAACGGTTTCAAGCCCCCATGAAGCATTTAAGGGTGATCTATGTAGGCAGCTGGACGGAGCTGGGATCCTGATCCCAAGTGTCAAGGTTAAAACTGCAAAACGCATCTCATGAACGAGTTCTGACCTACTGAGCTTGCTTGTTGTGTTGTTTATTAGCGCAGTGCACAGTTCTCGCGCCATGAGAGGTCAAGTAAGATGTTTTGCTCTAAAATACATATTTCAGTAAACACACTTACAAATGTGGTATGCATTGCTTACGTATAAGCCGTCGAAAAGGGGCACTATTGTACAAGGTATCCTTTAATGTGCACGCAACGCGCGACGCGATGTCACGGTAAGCTCCCATATCGATTCATCGCTACACGCGATCGATATGAGAGCCTGCCATACCATCACCTCGTTCGTCGCGTGCACACTTTTGTCAAAAATCGACCCCTCTTCCCACCTGCCCCGTATGAAGACTTCTTTTTTGAAAAACGATTCTTATATGGTAAGTTAGCATTTTTCTTCTATTTTTTAAAAAGCCATTGTGATTTTTGAACTTCGAAAAACAAACGAGTTATTATCACTTTTGTGAAGTTACTCCAATGTTGTCGGTGCAGAGTCTACGAGAAGTTCTGCATAAAAATGTTCATAACTCGGTTCATTTTTTGAAATTCAAAAATTCCCGTAGTTTTCTGAAAAATAGAGAAAAATAGATTTCTATCCGTATAGAAACCTGTTCTCAAAAAGGGGTGTTCATACAGAGCGGGGGGGGGGGGGGGAGGGTAGATTTTCGGCACGTATTTCTGCAATAATGGACCAGAAACCGAAACCCCTCGCACCGTATGAAGGTCTCCATATTGAAAACTAATTTTTGTATTGTTCGAAAACCCTTTTTCTCTAGTTTCCAAAAAGCCAGAGGTTCTTTGAAATTTCAAAAAAAACTTACCGAGATATAGATATTTATACAAAATCATTTAAAATTTTCGCTCAAAAATCGAAGGCTCCCGCACCGTTTCTTGAAAACAAATTTTTATTCTCGAGGAAAGCTCTTTTCTTCCATTTTTCAAAAAGCCATTGGTTTTTTCAATTTTCCAAAAGCTTACCGACCTGTAATCATTTTTGTTAACGTCCAATTTTGTCGTTCCCAATGACGCCGGTGGCATATTGACCAGAGGTCGATCCAATTTATTCGTTTCAGAAAACCATAATTTTTCACTATGCATGGTCCAGAAGTTGAAATTTTTTGCGGCAGAGTTTCAACTGTGTAGATGTTTTCCTTTGAGATAGAAAATTAAATTTTCATTAAACATGAGAATTTAGAATACGATCCGTCCTAATCATACCGAACATCGCTGCGAAGAAGCTTAGTTTTCTTACTGTATATTGATCAATATATTGATCTTCAAGACAAAACAATTTTTTTCGCGACAATTTTCACTCTCTCATGTTCTTCCTTCGGAAGGTGGAAAATATTTGCTGCGAGAAGTCCATCCTTCAGTTGCTATCGATGAACGCCCATAACCGTAACTTACGTAACCCACCATATTTCGCAGATTTTTTTGAAGTCTGTGAAAAATTCATAGAGTTTTGAAAACTGTAAGAAGTGTGGATTGTACGCTTTAAAAAGCAAGGTAAAAAGCATTCTGGTGTCATGACGCCACCTTCCCCGATCCAGCGCTAGATCAGGGTGGACACCAGCCGCTTTCAAGTCCGTATGTAACGTATCAGCCCAGCGCTGCTTCGGGCGCCCTCTAGGCCGCTTTCCTGTTACCTCGAAGTTAAGGCCTATCTTGCGGACGCTATCTTCCTTTCCACGCAGAACGTGGCCGTACAATCGTAAGCGAGCTTCGCGCATCTTGTCCGCTACCGAACTTCTGCCGAATGACATCGTTTCGGATGTGGTCCATGCGCGTGACTCCAGCCGTCCAGCGCAGCATCTTCATCTCCATGACGCTGAGTCGCGTTTCAACTTACTTGGTCGCAGGCCAACACTCAGCGCCGAACATCGCTACCGGCCGGACGACTGCCCTGTAGATCTTCGACTTCAGCTGCTCTGGTATATTCCTATCGCAGAGCACGCCAGTCAACGAACGCCACTTGGACCAAGCTGCACTCACGCGTGAATTCACTTCGACCATCAGTTTGCCGTCAGACGCGACTGCTGATCCCAGGTACTTAAAGACCGCAGTGCGTGGAAGCTCGATGCCGTTAACCTCGATGGAGCTGGACTCGGTAACGTCCGTCGTTAAATACTCGGTCTTCTTCACGTTCAATCTGAGTCCAAACCGCTCCAAGCGATCACACCAAGCTTGCAACTCTCGCTCGAGTTCTCCTTTGTCTTCGCTAGCGAGCATCACGTCATCGGCATAAAGCAACGTCCAAGGGACGGGCTTCTGAAGATCTCGTGTGATGGCATCCATGACGACAAAGAGGAGTGGGGAAAGCGCAGAACCCTGGTGTACCCCGACAGAGATGGGGAACTCCATCGAGGTTCCAGCTGCAGCTTGAACTCGACTCTTTGGACAAGAGTAGAGAATTCGCACCCACTCTATGAGCGCTTCGGGAACACCATGATGTCGCAAGGCGTACCACATCACTTCACGCGTTACGCGGTCAAAGGCCTTCTCCAAGTCGAGGAAGGCGATATGCACTGCCTTCTGTTTCTCGCGATGCTTCTCTATCAGGAGGCGGTCGGCGTGAATGGCATCAACGGTGCCACAACCAGCCACGAAGCCGCACTGATTGCTGGAAAGCTGGACGATGTCCCGAATTCGTCCATCGACAATTCGCTCAAAGATCTTCATGCTGTGCGAAAGCAAGCGAATCGGACGGTAATTGGAGCAGTCTGCAGGACTGCCCTTCTTCTTCGAAATCGGGATCGTCGTACTTTGGCGCCAACACTCAGGCACCTTCTTCTCCGCCACAACCTGATTAAAGAACTTCGCCAACCACTCAGCAGGGTACCAGTACTTGGACTTCCACAAATCAGCTGCCACGTCATCGAGCCCAGTCGCTTTGCCTGGCCTCATCTTCTTCAAAGCCGCTTCAATCTCCTCCACGGTGATCTTCTGAACGGGGCCGTGGGTTGGAGCCGTTGAAGGGATGGCTGGATGAGGGAACTCTACCGTAGAGATTTCCTCAAAGTAATCGCGCCATCGCTTCAATGCCTTCTTGCGGTCCGTAAGAAGATGGCCGTTCTCATCATTGATGCCGAAGAACTTCTCGATGTCCTCGGTCTGGCGATGGCGATTCTTTGCAAGTCGGTACAGATACCGCTCACCATCACGAGACTCGAGCTTCTCGTTGACATCTCCATAATGAGTGGCTTTCGCAACAGCCACGGCCTTCTTTGCAGCTTTCTTCGCTTCTTGGTACTTCTGCCAGTTATCGGCTGTCTTTTCGCCGAGAAACACGTGATAGAGCGAATTCTTCTCTCGCACTTTTGCTTTCACGTCATCTGTCCACAGCCATGTCTGCTTGTCAACCTTCCATCGCCCAGGCTTCGTAATGCCGAGTTCTGACTGTGCAGCTTGACGAATCGCGTCGGTCGCCTTCTTCCAAGTTTCGTCGACAGTCGTGACTGTCGGTAACCGCACGCGGGAGATCACAGCTGCTTCATTCTCTCTCATTCGCCACCACTTGATTCTTGCTGCACCGCATCGCTCAACCTGCTTCAGCCTCGGAGGGGCGATCTTCAAATGCAGATCAGCGGTCGATGCTGTGGGGCGACCGTCTCATAAGGCACGATCTTCGCGTCTGTGACAAGACTCCGGTCGCGATCTCTCACAAGGACAAAGTCTATCTGAGTCTTGGTGCTCCCACTGTAGTATGAGATAAGGTGCGAGTCGCGTTTTCGGAAGACGGTGTTCACTATGGTGAAATTATGCGATTCCGCATAATCAAGAATGCGCTCACCATCGGCGTTACGTGATCCGTATCCGAAGCCACCATGACAGCTGTACCCGTCTTTCGTAGCACCTACGTGCTCATTAAGGTCACCAGCGACTATGATGACATCTTTCGACGGTACCTCTGCTGTCTTCTCATCAAGCAGGTTCCAAAACTCATTCTTGGCTTGATCGGAGCAGGCAGTCTGCGGAGCATACTCAGAGAAGAAGTGATAGAGTCGCTCCTTAGCGGCGACAACGACCTTCATCAGTCGATCGCCAAAGCGTTCGACGCTTACAATCGAGTCACGAAATCGTTCAGAGACGATTATTCCGACACCACTGGTGGTCCTGAGACTTCCACATAGAACGGCCTTAAAGCCACGTCCTATGTCCCTTGACTTGCGGCAAGACCAACTCGCCTCCTGCACCGCACAGAAATCAACTCTTCTACGCTCCAGTGCTTCAACCAACTCGCACGAGCGGCCCGTCAACGTACCCACATTCAGCGTTGCCACGGGGGTCCTGCTTACGTTACGGGACTTTCGGACTAGCACAGTTGCCCCCCGATGCCGTCCTCGCATCAGGAACCCTCGCGTACTTCTCACACTCGCCGGGCTCTGCGAGTGCGCGTCGCTGTCATACACCATGTTATGTGACACGGGTCTTCGTAGGCCGGCCTGTCACAAGGGCCTGTCGCCTGCAATCGAGTGTCCGTGTTCGGCTTAACTCGCGCAGAGCGAGTAGTTTCCAGTGGCACCACGTGGAGGAACGGACATCGCCACCAAAAAATGGAAACCTCTCATCGACTCCAAATCGGTTGGCAGAAAATCTTTATTTTCCACGCGTAATACAACCACCATTTAAAACTATTTTAATATTTAATTTTGTAGCAACAGGGAACGATGGTGAGACTTCACGTGGTCGTAGACACTCCTGAGAAAAAACGACTTGTTAAAAATTACAAACAACGTCTGAAAACCTTAAAATTCGACAGAATCCTCTGCCAATACCGAAAGAGTACGATCACCCCCCTTCCAAACTGCGTGGTACGATCCTCCCCTGGAGCCTGCTCGCGGCTTTGCGGTAGAAGTGTGGGGGGACCTTGAGGGCCCGTTTATACTTCGACGCCGAGGGACGCGATGCCACGTATTGTGGCCATATTGATCGGACGACGCGAAATTTGGCCAATATACATGGCATCGCGTTGCGCGGCGATAGAAGTATAAACAGGGCCTAACGGTGTCTTACTACACATATCGTTGCTCCAAAAACCCTTAAGTAACGCGAAAAAGGGGGAAACAAGAACTATTGATGATGTATTAGGTTGGCAACTAAATTCGTAGACTTATTCGTTGACACTTCTTCTAACGCAGATTATCAAGTTATTTGTGCATCAGTTCTCTTGCTCTTTTTACTCTTTGAAACCAATTAGTCTGTACTTCTCGAAACTACTTTTGTTGTCCTGCCATTGCGATTTACCGGGAAGTTTTTCAGTCTGAAATCAGGACAGAGAGTCACTATTCGTGAGCGCCCTCTACCAGTACCAGTTCGGCCACTTTGGAAGACGAAGTTGTCCAACGATCGACAGTGTTCAAATGGTTCAACAGGTTCCATGAAGGCAACAGCGTTGAAATTGAAGACAAGTGACGCATCGGTCGACCGATGCCCTTCATTGTAGAGTTGTAATTCGTGTCATTGAAGGAAATCCGAGATTGACAACGCGTATGTTGCCAAAAGTGATCTATTGAGACGATCGTAGACAGCGTTGGCTTTTCTGCAAAGCTCGGTAAATTGGTGCCTCACGACTGGACTCCATCACAGAGCAAGAAGCGTGTGGATGCCGCGAATGAATCGTTGGATCGTTACAAGCAGGAATCATTTCTCCACCGATTGGTAACATGTGATGAAAGTAGATTCCATTGGATAATCGTCAGCGTTCTAACGAGTGGCTTAAAGCAAAACAGAAGCCGCTGCCTACATCTAAGCCTGACCCCCACCAGAAGATGTTGACGCTCTCCGTTTGGTGGTATCGGGGAGGTGCTATCTTCTCGGAACTCATCGAGAGCGGTTCCAACATTGACGCCGAAGTCTACTCTTCTCAACTTGAACGCGTGCAGGCTGAACTCCGTCAGAATCGGTTCCGACAGCTCTTCAGGGGTGGCATTAGGCCCTGTTTGTACTTCGTGGCGCCGCGAGGCGATGGCCATGCAATGAGGCCAAATTGATCGATCGCGTCGCGCAATCAATACGGCCACTGTACGTGGCTTCGCATCGCGCCGCGACGCAGTATAAACGGGGCCTCATCCTTCAGCAGGATAACGCCGGACCACCCGTCGCGAACCGGACTCTTCAAAAAAATCGAAGATCGTGGCTAGGAGCGTCTAAGGCCCCGTTTACACTCCCACGCCTAGCATGCGACATCAGGTATAGTGGCCATATTGATTAAGCGACGCGATCGATCAATTTGGTCACTTTACATGTCGTCGCGTCGCTCGGCGTCGAAAGTATGAATGGGGCCTAACTCGTCTATTTTACAACCCAGACTGTGCGCCGAGTAGATACCATTCTTTTCGTTCGCTGCAGCACTTCTTGGCTGAAAGACGGCTTACCAATCTGGACCAGGTCAAAATCCACCTCCAAGGATTTTGCGCCTCAAAACCACAAGAATTCTACAGCAGTGGGATAGTCCAGCTGCATGATAAATGGGAAGCCGCTCAGTGTTTCAATGGATCTTACGTCGATTGATTATTGTTATTGGTTATTTGTTAATGGGAGTGTGTAGCGCAGTCGGAGGAGGCGCCGGCTGTCGTGTGCATCCGATACCAGGTTCCTCGTGCGGATTTCCCGCTCAGGCCAACCAAGCCTTCCATCCCTCCGGGGTCGGTGAATAGGTACCAGACTTGTCTGGAAAGGATAGAGCGCTGATTTGTTCATCGGCTGGCCACCGTAAGTCATTGTATGGCCAAATACCCATTCAAATCGCCTCCCCGACGAATCCCGTAGAAGTAGAATGCGTGGCGCATCCCAAAAGGAATTGAGTAACGCCGTCCTTTATCCTTATTTGTTAATAAACACTTTTGTTGAAGATGCTTGAGAGTCCACGAATTTAGTTGCCAGCCTAATAGTGAAATTATATGATGATATGTTGACTCCTAATGATGACATATAATGAAATAATGTTATGGTGTGTAGCTCATACTGATGATATATAACAAGAGTTCTTCCTGCACGGTTGGTGTTTTTGTCTGATTTCTGCGTTCTCATATTGTGTGACATCAGGGGTTAGCTTGGATGCAATCCTTAGAACGGAACCGTTGCTGTCTCAGAACCGCTGGGTTTTGCAGTGTGGTTGTAGCACCACAGCGTTCCGAGGGCTACGAAGATCATCTACCTAGTCAGATGGGATGTACTAGGTTGTTGCGAAAGTTCCCGCCATTTTTTAAATGTGCTTTTTTCTCACTAACGCCACCTTATAGCGACCTATCTTTTGTTCACATAAAGAGACCAGGTATGTGTAAGTTTACTATTATTGGTCGCTACTCACTCTCGCGCAGCTCCTTCTAGAAAAATGGAGCTTTCAAAGGAGTACATCCGAGGTCTTTTACTGCATGACTTCAAATTTGGTGAGTCAGCAGCCGCTTCCTGTCGTCGCAGCAATGGTGCATTTGGAGAGGGCACAGTGTCCGATCGCACTGCACGAGAAAGGCCCGCACGCTTTCGCAAAGGTGAGTTTACCCTTCAAGATTCGTTCAGGTCAGGACGTGGATCCGACGTCGACAACGACCGATTGCGACAGCTGGTGGAATCGGACGGGGAACGGTCAGGAGGTATACCCACCCCTTGCTGTGTGGGGCGTGCGATCTTCCTCTCATCCCTCTTGCTCCCCCACCCCCAACTTCCTAGGCTTTACCGAGAGACTAACGGCTGCCTTAGAAAACCTTTGACACGCAAAACAAAAGTTTCCGGTCCGCAGAGCAGTGGCTGTACCTCCTGACGCCACGCCCTCCAGCAGGGGCAGGTGTACCTCCTGCCTGTCGCCCTGCCGGTGGAGTCGGACCCACAGCGGACAACTCGTGAACTTGCGCAGGACTTGGGTGTGCACTACGCCACCATCGCCAGGCACCTACATCAACTAGGTAAGGCGCACAAGTTGGCACAATGGGTTCCCATTGACCTCACCGAACGCGACCGCCAGCGACCTGCTGAGGTGGGCACTCAATCGCTCTCGTAGAAGTGCATAGTAGTTGGCTGAAGTCCATCATCACAGGAGATGGGAAGTGGTGCCTGTACGTCAACATCGAGAGGAGCAGGCACTGGGTTGACAAGGGTGTGCAGCCTGAACCACAGCCAGAGGAGGGTCCCACTCGACGAAGGCCATGCATTCTGTTTGGTGGGATTACAAAGGTGTCTTCTATTACGAGCTCCTGTATCGTAATGAAACTCCAACAGCGGATTTGCGCTGTCAGCAGCTGGATACACTGAGCGCCAAGATCACAGAAAAGTGTCCGAATCATGGCTCAATCCGATTCTGGTACGACAATGCTCGACCACAAATTGCAAGAAAGACTCGCCAATAGCTTCTTGACCTTGGATGGGAAGTGCTGCCTCACCTACCGTACAGCCCAGATATTGCACCGACAGACTACCACCTTTTCCTGTCTCTCTCCAATGCCATGCAAGGAAAAAGGTTTGATGACGAGGGCGACATGGAACGCTGACTGGCTGGGCTTTTTCGAATCAAAGCCAGAAAAGTTCTACGCTGACGAGATGGGGAGTCTTCCCAAAAAGGTGGAGAAGTGTGATAGAACATCATAAAGATTACTTCGTTTCTTGACGTGTTTTCTTTTTTTGTAAAACTAAAAAGTGTGGTGCCCTGAAAATGGCGAGAACTTCTGCAACAACCTAATACGATGGCAGAGTGGTTCCGGAGCACGAACTGCTTCTGAGAACCTGTGGTGGGTGGATCAAAAGTGTTCATGCGGTGTAAATTTATTGCGAAGAAATCAGTATCTGAAAAGAATCCGATCTGGCTTTATTGGGGAGATGGGGAGATCATCAGATCCATTCTGAAACTCACTGCAATGAAGTACCTTCTGTTCTAAGGCTTGTCATCCCGTTGCTCTCCTTCTGCTGTGTCAGCCCTAGTTTATACTTGCGCCGCCACGTGGCTCGGCACCACGATCGTCAGAGATATCAATTTTTCGCGCCGCTCGGTCGATATCTATCCCAATCATCGCCGCGCAGCCGCACAAGCATAAACCAAGGCTCAGGGAGGCTGTCGCGGCAATGCTGAAGTACAGCATGCACCACCGCATATGCGCTGCTGAGTTTGACAAGTTCATTTCATCATTTTATCAAGTGCTTACCGCCACAAAACCAGAAATTCAATATAGGCGTCATCATGGGCCTCCGTGACTGCACTAGAAGGTACGTATTGCGCGTGTAAGGTTTACGGTAGACCTAAACTCCGCTATCTCCATTTTTGTTTGTGAATGAGAGTTGTTCTATGTGCTCATCCCTAATTTAGCATTCTTTTGACCCTTTTTATGTTAAGATTAAATGATCTCAGACAATGGAGGGAGGAGTTCGAGAGTCGCGATGGCTAACATTAACTGGTCAGAACTTGTTCAAGAAGTGCATCTTGCAATTTTTACCTGTATTTTTGCAAGCTTGGCTTGATCGTTCTACAAGATTCTTGTGGATTTTGAAGTGTTTCAGATGCAATCCTAATTGGAGGGGCAATATCAATGAAAAATGGGAGAAAAGTATTGACGCTACTAAACGAAAACAAAAAAGCAAGAGACATCCTAAATTGTAACAAAATTGTATGGGGAACTCCGTTAAGAATGTTGAAAAATTAATTTCCTAAAAAATTCAAATCGAATCAAATTGTCAAGCCAGATTTTAACGGGAAATTCTGTTAATTCGTTAAAATATTTGAATCGTCAACCGTTCCAAAACAGATGTCAGATTCGTGTTCTGCAACCTAAATAACCTCATTCGACGAAGCTTAGTCGACAAAGTTCTGCAACCTCTGGAGTCGTGAGAGCTCTTTAGTGCCAACGAATCTGGCATAGTCTCTAGTGGTAAGTTCGATCACGATTTTAGGGAACGTTTAGAGTACACACACGATGAAATGATAAGCTCCCATATCGATCGTGCGACGTGATGAATCGATGTGGGTGTCTTTCATTACTTGGCGTCGCGCGTCGCGTGCACGCTAAACGCTTCCTTACATGGACAGCTTCAAATGATCGTCCTCCATTTATTCTTGCATTGTGCAGACATGCTGTCGCTCCGAAGAATCGAACCACGAACGTCGCTAACCGGGCCCCATCATACCGTTTCTCTATCCACTGCGCCACCGCTGGTGTTTGCAGTCCATGTAGATTAGCAAGGCAATGTGAAAATGGTGCACAACTCGGCTCCCAAATGCCGCTGTAGGGCATGGGTACACCACTAGTTGGTTAGGTTAGTGATCTTCGTTAATTCCTCTCCTTCATTTTGTCGTTGTCGTTGTTTCCTTTTTTTGAAGGAACAAATGGATAAGCAGGCTATGCCTTGATTGCGTTTTGAAGGTTTAACTCACCGAGCGGGCTTTTTCCATTTCTTTTCTCAACTCGAAACTCAGTTCGATCCTGAAGTGTGATATGGTCACTGAGTGCACAGTAGATGGAGGAAAGATCGACGTTGTTGCGATTTATCCGACCTACGGCAATATAATTGAGTACTTCTACATAGACGCGGATAAGGCGGAGAAACGAAAAAGATGTGCACGAGAAACAGGAGTATACGGAAGAAGCATGAAATGAACACGACAAAACGGCTCAAACTGCTTTATAAAACTGAAGACTAAAAGCTCCACCGACGGCCTACTAATCTAATTGGCAAGCTGACAGAACAAGTGGTCCCGCAACGACCGCCTGGCCAATGTGGGACAACTCATCTCCACCCTCGACGATTTAGTCGCCAGTCTCCGTCCACACCCGGCCAGGACTGATCTCTCGAACGAAGTGTAGACACAGCGAGCCGGCCGCGCCAGGCGACGAAGTGGACGAGAGTATCCATCGGCCGGCGCGATGCGTGTGGTCTGGCCCGGTGTTCGCGCGGTCCTGCAACGAGCCGTGATTACGGTACGTCGAGCCAGCTCGACCCCAACAGTGCTCCCGCAGCCAATCAATGGAAAAAAAAACTGGACAAGGGACCTATTCTAGGTTGATTGTTCGCGATGGCTCTAAATTTCCGCAAGAACATTCAGACTGTACGGGCCTCGAATCTTCATCCTGATAAGGAGCTTGATTCCTGGATGCTCCTTGAAATACAAGTTTTGTCGGCACTAGTTAAGTTCCGACTCCACCTACACGACTTCGCTCAAAGTTTTTTCGCTGAAACTTTGTATAGGAGGGAAATTTGGTGTGCTGATCACGAATCTGACATCGCTTTTTCACGATTCGGTCGGAGACCACCCATACCGTTAACAAGGGTGGTCCAGCCAGGGTCACCGATTTCACTGAATCTTTGTCTGGGAGGGTTATTTGGGGTGCTGATCACGAATCTGACATCCGTTTTTCCAAGATTCGGTTGGATAATATAGATTCATGAAGGCACAGGGTTACATTCCTAAAATTTCTGCCGGTGACGGTAAGAAGAGGTTGGTTGATGTCAGGGGTGCACACGAAGTCCCGTGCGTTAAATTTTCTTAACGAAAGTTTTTTAACGGAAAATTCTCGTTAAATTTCCGGTGAACACGTTAAATTTCGTTAAAAGTACAATTAGCTACAAACTACTACTTAAAATGAAAAAAATCAAGGAAAACGTTATATTTTCCAACTTCAACAGACGAAGAACTAAATTCAAGGATTGACGTGTGACGCTACAGTGTAAAACAGGCAATTCAATATCAACAAAGTGTGGACAGCAAAAAAAAGCTCCTAGCAACAAAATTTCTGCGTGTGGAAGAAGAATAAGTATGGAATTATCATTCAGGAGGACGGTACTTAGTGGGCTGGGTAAGTTAGACCAGACAGATCTCGAGATTTCACTCTTTCATAGTTCTTTGCGAAACCGCCTTGTGTGACTGTTCTACGAGCACGTGCAATCTTGATGGAGGCACAAGCCCGTTAGTACAGAAAGAATTAATAAAAATACAACTGAAATCCTATCAGTGTCAGCACGTTGGCGAATTTTTGCGTCGAATTTTTGCGTACCTAGTGCGTGGGACCAATGTCGGGACCGTGACACGACTCAATGTCACACGGTCCCACACTTCCGAAACGGTGTGACACGGTCGTGAACGTGTAGACGTTTAGGAAAAGTAGCTTTCCAACGTTTCTTTTTGTCATCGTTTCTCACAAATCATTCAGAATTCGATCACCGACTGAAAGCATTCTCTTTTTCTCAACTGTTTCAGGTGGCGAGCAAAACCATTTTGGGATAGGCAGCGTCACGTGGGAATAGGCGTATCTTGTGTTAGGGTCAGACTAGAATCATTGTGGATTCGTTGACGTGCTTGGCGGCTCAGCGAAGGAGATCCTTGCTCCAAAATGCATTAATTTTAAAAAATTCAAATGTGCCATAGAATATGTGAAAATTGCATAAAAAATTGAGATATTGTCGCTGATTTCAATAGTTTTTCAGGAACTGTTCTGAGAGGGTGGACGAGGAATACAATATTGGTGAAGTCTAGGGGAAAAGTGATAAACTTACTAAGAAAATGTCTGATAAAAACTCCGTTAAATTTCTTTCTTTTCTCTCCGTTAAGTCGTTAAACCAGATTTTAACGAAGGATGCCGTTAGTTCTTTAAATTCGTTAAATCGTCAACGAATTAGCGGCCTTCTTAAATGTCAAATGTGCAACCCTGGTCGGTCTGGGTAAGTGGTCGGTTCCTCGAATTACGAAATCCGGGAAAATATATGGCGGGAGAAAGAAAATGAGTGACTGCTGTTTTGAGTCGTTCGTTGAGTGCGCTACAACCATAGCACTTCAAGCTGTCCAAAGGAATCGTCGTCAAGTCGAACTGCAACTTCAGATTGAAGGATTTGTACGTGTACGAGAAGCTTGACCTGTGCAACTTCAGATTGAAGGATTTGTACGTGTACGAGAAGCTTGACCTAGACAGCTCTGCTTTCCAAGAATGGTTGAGAAGTATGGAATTGTTGCCGACGCCTCTCCGTCCCAGTTGCACCGCCTCGATGACACTTATACAGACGAATCGTGAAAAACGGATGTCGGATTCATGATCAGCACACCAAATAACCCCCCTCCCCTAGACAAAGTTTCAGTGAAAAAAATTTTTCGGACCGAAGTCGTGTCGGTGGAGTCGGAACTTTTAACTAGTGCAGTTTTGTCTCAGAATTTGGTAGGTAAGCTCAATCATCAGCATGACAGCTCAAGTGGGACATTTGAAGGAGTCCCATTAAAAATCCTCTCTTGCACTTCTTTTGCATTGCAGTTCGATGCCGATGAAATATGTCCCATCAAGAACACTCATGTAATTGTGGTACAGACTAGCGCATGGCGCAATCCCCACTGAACCTTCTGGCACGAGTATACTTGTGGTGGCGAGACGATGGACAAGTTAGTGTTTTATGCTTCCCAGACGAGCCTGGTAGCAACTCTCCTTGTCTCGGTTGTTGGCCTGGATAGATACCACCGGTTCATAAACTGATTCAGGGTGCATGGAACCAACGCCTCTGCCGACTGCTCTTCACATGCCCCACATATGCTTGACCAAGGCCTATCTTAGGCATTTGTCATACCATCGCTCACCCCGAGCTACTCCTAATGATATGCTCCCATATCGATCGGGCGGCGCGATGGAATCGATATGCGTGCATATCATTAGGCGTCGCTCGTGGTGAGCGATGGTATGACAAAGGTCTTATGCTTCGACGACGCTGTTGTCGGCGACGTCGGCGACAGTGTTGAGCGGGTGCTATGCCTTGCGTTAGGAGCCCGCGCAACACTGTCGCCGACGTCGCCGACAACAGCGTCGCCGAAGTATAACATAGGCCTAACGTCGACGTGTTGAAAACCCGGAATTCTTTCGTGCTCCTTCTCTTCGCGTCTACGATCTGGTCGCTAATTGTGCAGAAGAAGCAAATACTATTCATTCAGGAGCGATCGTATTCATATTCAGGAGCATCGTCAACAATTCGACGTCTAGACGCCGCAAAACATCCTAAAGAAGAAAAAATTAGCAAATAAGTTTCCGTGGATCTCCTTCCACTCACTTCCCAACTTTGCAGTGTGTTGTCTCTCTCCGCATTTCTTGGCCCTAGCTCGTTTCGTCGTCTTTCTCTTTCTTAACTCGTTACTTGGTTTTTCTCATTTTTCTCCTTTCGTCATTCATTTCTTTTTCACAATCTTAAATTACGGGAATAGTGGGCCCTGGCTGTAAGTGTTCTGTGAATGTCAATTTTCACAGAAAGGGCAATCCTAAGAGGAGCCAGAAAGTGTGTGAAGGTGAAAACAAGGCCTTATCACATTACTCTCTTTCGCCTTCTTTCTGTATTCCTGAATCTTGACAAGTTTTTGGCTCTAATGCCTTAACTTATTTATGCATTTACACAGAGCGGTGCATTTCTGTTAGCGAGAAACACAGAAGAGGGTACATATCTCCAGTATACAGAACAAGGACAAATATAAAGAGCGACGATAATCAAAACTTTTGGATTCGCAATTTTTGAATTCTTTTTGAATTCTACTTTTACGGGATTTCTTCTTCTTCTTCTTCTTCTTCTTCTTCTTCTTCTTCTTCTTCTTCTTCTTCTTCTTCAGCGTCTGTCCCGCTTCGTAGCGGGGTCCGCTATTCTGGTGTCATGACGCCACCTTTCCCGATCCAGCGCTAGATCAGGGTGGACACCAGCCGCTTTCAAGTCCGTATGTAACGTATCAGCCCAGCGCTGCTTTGGGCGCCCTCTAGGCCGCTTTCCTGTTACCTCGAAGTTAAGGCCTATCTTGCGGACGCTGTCTTCTTCTCCACGCAGAACGTGGCCGTACCATCGTAAGCGAGCTTCGCGCATCTTGTCCGCTATCGGCGCGACACCGAACTTCTGCCGAATAGCTTCGTTTCGGATGCGGTCCATGCGCGTGACTCCAGCCGTCCAGCGCAGCATCTTCTCTGGCACTCGCTGGCCCACAGTCGGCCCATTTTCCAACGCGGGCCTCACGGCCACCTGCTACTGCGGCGCAGTAGCGTTGTTACTGTGTCGAAGCGTGTTGATGGGGTGTCGGCCCGAGTTGCTAAGGTGTTGCAACGCGGGAACACGAGTTGCAAATGCGTTGCAAATCGGCATATCCGCGTGTATATCCGCGCATATCCACGCGTATATCCGCGTATATCCACGCGTATATCCACGCATATCTACACATATATCCACGCATATCCAGCTCGTACATACAATGGATGTCCACAATACATCCATATACTGTGTATACACGCGCGTAACACATGAAATATATATACACACAATATACACATATATACACGTATATACACGCGTATATACGGTGTATATATATCCATATATATGTATGTATATATGCATATATATACATACATATATACATATATATAGGTTTACATAGATATACTCGTATATATGCATGCATACACAGTATACACCACTGTATATACATGTATATACCGTGTATACATGTGTGTACACGCGTATATACATGTATGTGATCATATATATGCATACATAATGTGTGCTATACATGGTCACACACATGTATATACGCATGTACACACATGTATATACGGTATATACATGTATATACAGTGGTGTATACTGTGTATACATGTAAATACACATGTATATACGCACGTAACACATGTATATACGGTATATACATGTATTTACAGTATATACGGTATACACATGTATTTACAGTAGTGTATACTGCGTATACATGCATATATTATACGAGTATATCTATGTAAACCTATATATATGTATATATGTATGTATATATATGCATATATACATACATATATATGGATATATATGCACCTGTATATACGGGTGTATATACGCGTATATATATCCATAATTACAAATTTTTTATGTATACATTTATTATCGCAAGAGCATTCTAATTTAAAATGTGAGACACACATGGTATTGAAGACAAAAAATGTGATGGCAAAAATGAAAGCGACATCAATGAAAACGATATCGATCCGAGTGATGATCAGATATTCAAAGACAAAGAACATGATGTATAGGAAGAAAAACAAGGGTGGGTGCTCTGCTTAAGGGAGTTCAATTCCAACTCATTTCAACTCAAAAAGCAGGTCTTTTGCTTAACTTTTCACTAAAGTTTTTGACCGAACTTTATCCAAAAGCTGAGATGAAGTTCGGTCAAAAACTTTAGTGAAAAGTTAAGCAAAAGACCTGCTTTTTGAGTTGAAATGAGTTGGAATTGAACTCCCTTAAGCGGAGCACCCACCCTTGTTTTCCTTCCTATACATCATGTTATGTAGTTAACCGCTAGTAGTTTTTTATATTATATAATATAAAAAACTACTAGCGGTTAACTGCATAACAATGATGTATAGGAAGAAAAACAAGGGTGGGTGCTCCGCTTAAGGGAGTTCAATTCCAACTCATTTCAACTCAAAAAGCAGGTCTTTTGCTTAACTTTTCACTAAAGTTTTTGACCGAACTTCATCTCAGCTTTTGGATAAAGTATTCAACAAGTAGAACAGCTGCTGTTGTGAAGTTGTCTAATTTCACGCCAAAAGGTGTCGCTAAAGACAATTAAAAATGATGATAGACAAGTAGTTAAAATTTAGCATAAGTTAAAACTTAGCATAGAGCGCACACCCTTGTTCAAAGAGAAGCATGAAATACATGAGCCGGATGAGGAATCAAAATGTGGAGCGTTAACCTCTCACTCTAAAATCGTCGTCGTCAGCAATCAAAGTCGGCGTTGTCGTAGTCCTCGTCATGCGTTGTCCTAGTCCTCGTCATCGTCATCGATGTAATGGCGGGACGATCGTCGTGTGTGGCAGCCGTGGACCAATTTCATCTTCTGGAAAAATTTAATTATTTTTGAATTATTTCGAGAGGAGAAAGAGAGGAGAAAGACGCACCGGAGCGGGAACGAGGACATATTTCCTGATGTCCCTCCTAAAAAAAGATAAATTTGGTTAATCTCTAGCTCATGAACAGATGAGAAGAAGCGAGTATCAGGCAACCTACAGCGCACGTTGGAGCGCTGCTTTTATCAGTCTCCTCCAGCGCCTCATGGCTTTTCTGCGTTCTTCAAGCTGTGTGCGCCTCTCCTCATCTGTCTCGCCCAATGCGGTCCAATACCTGAACTTTAAGAAATTAGCCAGTGGTTAGTCAGTAAAGTAATATAGTAAGGTAGTATTTATATAGCAATGGAAACCAACGGGGTGGGGTGGGCCTTCAGCGTTTTAGGCGAGAGGGACAGCTCTTGTGCTCCCAGCTGCATGCCGTCCAGGCAAATTCCTGCAAAAGGAGGGTCAAGAGTTGAAGTTGGAGGCAGAACTAAACAGTGTGGGGCTACCTATGAGGGGTTCCACAATCTGCTCAGGAAGATCCAGCAGTGGCGCCTTTACAGAGCCCTGAATCAACTGCGGGGGATCACAGGCCTAGAAAAATATGGTCCTACAGGAAGCTATTGAGAAGGTTATGGTTTATCATGCATGGAGAGGGAGAACCTCCTCAACTGCTCCTTCGTGCTCGGCACCTCGTCGACTACCAGCCTCTCGAATGGGTTCGCCTTCGCCTTCCTGTCTACTACTACTTGCTCGTCTGAGGGGAGTCGCGGGCGGAAGCGGCGGGGCTTCAGCTGAAGAATTCCGACTCTTCATTCTTCAAGTTTCACTTAGAATTTTAAAGGAAATTAAATGGCGATATCGCTACTACCATGTAAATCAGCAAGCGTTTTCCTCTTCCTTCTCCGTGGGGGCGGCGGAATGGGATACGGATGCGACATCGAAACTATCCGAAACTAACAACACTCTAGCAAGAAAAATTGAGGTTTAAAGACTTGCGCTACTTGGTAATATACAGTCTGAGGTAGTAGGACAGAACCCCTGACACCACCGGCATCGCTTCTCGCACAAATTATCAATTTTTATCAATTTTTTTGCTAAAGCAAAGCAACACGAGATCGAAGTGCGAAGCTCTTCTCCATTTAAGCCGACAGCATCAGCAATTCATCAGGGTTGTCCGTTTCCGTTTCGCCTTCTGCAGTGTCCTCATCTCCTTCGTCTTCCTCCTCGTCCTCCTCCTCTGTGCTATCAACGATGCTTTCGACGTCGTCCTAATAACAAATAACCTGCATTAACCTGCATTATTGCTTCACGATTTTCCGTTTCTCATTACAACTGAACCCCTTACGTTCCTCACATTCCTCGATGCCGAGTTGTCCCCTTCGAGGATAGAAGCTTGGGAAGTCTTCTGCCTCTTAGAAGCTGAAGCCTTCATAGTTGCGTTACGCTGAATCAACTGCGGTGGATCACAGGCCTAGAAAGATATGGTCTTACAGGAAGCTACTGAGAAGGTTATGGTTTATCATTCATGTAGAGGGAGAAGACGAGGGGACACTACTAACCGTCCTCAGATACTTTCGAGAGAAGTCCACGCAGGAGACGATGTGGTCGTCTTGCTTGATGCGGCCGTTGCGAACCCAGAGCTCGAGTACTCTGTTCAGGTTACAGCTCTATAAACCACACTTTGGTGTTGCGTTCTTATTCTTAAACTGGAGAACGAAGAAACACCTCTTTACATCGACGCTACCGACCTTAAAGCAGGCATTAGGTATGTCCTCCATTTCGGAAACGTCCAGCTGCGGAACCCGCCAAACTTGCGTGACAGCGAGGAAGGTTGGCTCGGGCAGTGTGAGCTCCTTCGACTTCGTTGCAGTGTAGTCGGCCTGCTGTTGTTCCAGTCGCTGCATGCCCGCTAGGAAGGAGTCCAGCTCCAGAAATCCCCTAAAATGCTCTTAGCGGCCGATGACTAGAGGCTTTAGCTTTAGTTGCTTGCTCTTGTTGTTGTTGCTTTCTGTTTGTTGTTGTTGCTTTCTATCTTTTCTTGATTCTTTGTGTTGCATTTCGTTCTGTTGCTAACGTCTTCCTGTTCTTGTTGTTTCTTGTTGTTCATGTTGTTTGAACTAAATTTTAAATTTGTTAAGGTTAAGGTTAGTGAGTGTTAGTGTTAGTGTATGATGTACATGGCAAAAAATGAAAAATCATGCATGCAATAACGATGAAATCGCAAATTGAAATCGAGAAATCGTAGTAAAATTAAATCGAAAACGAATCAAACATTCATGCCTTATCGACAACGCTTATTCAATAATTTAATGCTTAAATACTCAACTTAAGCCTATGAGTTTTTCTTTTTTCTTCTTACTTATACTTGAGACTTCTTAGTCTGCTCTCTCTCACTCATCCCACTCACACACAGTCTGCTCTCTCTCTCACTCATCCCACTCACACACTCAGCATCCCACCCACACACTCAGACAACCACACCAGTTCACGAAAAAATCCTAGAAAAATCAGAGTTTTCCCTAGTTTGCTGAACTTAACTTCTTTTCGATAACGCTTAAAATTCCGTTTTTGACGTTTAGACTTCACTTAATTCGTTTTCGACTTAGTTTAACGACTAACAACACTCACTTCACCACTCACTTTCATTCTCACTGTGTACATTTCCATTTTCACTACGTAACCAATTCACAACAAAGTTACCATTCTCCCTGGTCAGTATAGTTGTGGTTATTCGACTTTCGAAAAATTATTCGAACAATTTATTTTACTATATTATTCGAATTCGAAGCTTCCTGGTCTTCCAATATTCAATTTCAAACGGAAATCGAAAATTAGGAAAGTTTGAGTATTCGAATACCAGCAATTATTTGCGTAATTTGATCGAATAATTATTCGAATAGTCGAATAGGCACAACTATATAGTGAACTTAATTTCCTCAATTCGTAAAATCAGATCCGGTGCAAATTGGCTCGCGGAGGGGGCTTAGAGGGGGCTTATGTTACAAATCTCTTGTAAATCATCAGTGATCATCTCTCTTCAAGGTATATATGAATGTCTCTTCTCACATCAAAAATGGTTGAGCACGTTCATGAAGTTCATGAAGGAGTTCGAATTCTCTTCTCACCAGTATTCAGTTTCATTTTCAATACAACAAGGGGCTTTCTGGCACGACGACCCCGTCCCCCGAACCAATTTACGCCATCACTTTGCTCGGCCCGCATGTCATTCTCGCTTAGATCCTGACCGATACCGATGGCTAGGCCCTAGGCGAGAATGACATGCGAGCCGAAACACCAAATCAAACAGTCGATAGGCCAACAGCCTTCGGTATGTTCAGTATGTAATGCCCTACCTAGGAATTATCTCAATAGTTCAGTATTTTCCAAAAGCGTCCAACAGGACAGAAAGCTCACCGTGCGTCTTCGAACTCGATGAATGCGTAGAGTGGTCCACGTCCGCCCTTGATGTCGACAAAACGAATCTTTCCGTACTTCGCGAACACATCTTCAATGTCCTTCTCGCGAGTGTCTGGAGGCAGATTGCCAACGTAGATTCGTGTCTCGTCGCGTCCCATGTCTAAATCGAAGAGATCTCACTAAATCAGCACCAGACAGTGTATTTCCACACACGAGAAACAAGGACGACCGGCTAAGGAACACACAACCGCAAGCCATCGGAGCAGATTAGCGAAGACGGCGTTAAATCGGAGATAAGACTGCATTCACATTCGCTGTATGTAGCTACCCGCCACGGCTGTCCGCCGCGGCAGGCCATGTTGACCCCCCCGACCCTATTTGCGCCGTGAGAGCACACGAAAGAAAGCTTATTAGCTCCGCTAAGGGCCAGTCAACACTGGATAATCGATATTCAGCAAAGCTCAACGTTATCCAATTGTGAAGCGGTAGAACATACTGGATAAACGGCATGGATCAGAAGTGCGATAGACACCGAAGCCTCCCAAATATACAACGACCGTTGCTAAACGTCGGAGATGGAACGGCGTTGAATAAACAGTGTAATTCTACGTCAGCGCCATGTTGCTGACGCAAATTTGCACAACAGAGGATTCCACAATGTCGAAATTCCGGCCTGGGCTTTCTAATTCTGCAGTTGTAGGCATGGTCACTGGGTGAAGGTATTACAAGGGAGGCGCAAATAGGGTCCGGGGGGGGGTCACCACAGCATGGCGCGGCGGGCCGGCGTGGCGAGTAGCTACATGCAGCGAATGTGAATGTAGTCTTATCTCCGCTGTGCTCTGCAGCTCCGTTCTGTGCTCTCCCCCGCGTCAGCGGAGGAGAGCACAGATTTGGGCAGGGAAGGGACTCCAGGGTGTGGCTTGAGTGGCGCACCCGTGCTAGAATTGCCTACACCCGGGAGCTCCCTCCCTTGCCAAATTCGGAAGCACGTAAAACATAGATCTGTAATCGAAAAGCGGAGATAAGACTACATTCACATTCGCTCCATGTTCACCCCCCCCCCCCCCGACCCTATTCGCGCCTGAACAACAAACAAACAACTGATGGAAAATCGCGACGTTGTGCTCAGCGTCAGCGCCCAATTCGATAGAACAATCGGTGAGGAGTTCAGGACGGAGTGAAGAATCAGACGAATCTGACGAACCACGGAGTGAAGAATCAGACGAATCTGACGAACCGCTGGCGAACGATACGACCACACGCCAACAGAAGCGAGTTGGAATGATGATGGGAGCCCAGAATGAGACGTGGAGCCGGCGGAATAGAACGTGTCCGAACGCGGCAACGGCGTCGGACGGACGACGTTTTCCGACCGCCGCGCGAGCCGCCCGCATCGGACGGAAATCGACGCCGGGTCAGCTCATAATCGATCGCTTCCCTTCCAGGCTAGCCTAAAACTTTTTAAACCAAAGCAAAGTCGGCGCAAAGAGCCTCGAAGGAGATCACCCTGTACTCCGTGGATATTCGCCTTGGTAGTAGGCCACATGTGCGTCTAATTACATCAGAAATGGCCTAGCTCCGTTCAACATAGGGGTGGATTACACCAGTGCCGCGTAAAATTTTCATTTCCTATTACCCAAAGGCGTTGTATAAGGCGGCGCAAATAGGGTCGGGGGGTCACCTCCTAAAAAATGTCACCAACACAAAAACAAAGCGACAAAACACACTGATAGTAAAGAATAGGTAGGCGCAAGTAGGGTCCGGGGGGGGGGTCAACATGGCCTGCCGCGGCGGGTAGCTACATACAGCGAATGTAAATACGGTCTTATCTCCTTGTTTCGATTACAGATCCGTGTTTTATGTGCTTCCCAATTGGGCAAGGGAGGAAACTCCAGGATCTAGGCAATTTTAACACGGGCGCGTCACTCAACCCACACCCTTGAGTCCCTTCTCTGCTTAAACAGAACAGAGCTGTACCATTGTTTGTACCTTGACCCCCCCCCCGACCCTATTTGCGCCAGGGGGGTCACCTTATAAAAAGTGTCGCTAACACGACAAAAGAAACGATGACACACTGATATTAAATAAAACAAACAAACAATGACAAACAACATCATCAACTTATATGCGTTCACAACGCCGAAACATAAACCGCAATAAAGTCTGGACCCACAATCTTGGCTACGCTGAAGAAACCGCTAGTCTATTACCACGTCAACGATGCCAGGATTCAATACGACCTCAACGATGCCACGATTCATCCAGAGTTGGACGTGGAACGCATCAACTTGTATATGTTCACATGACGGCATGAGCAAACGGCATGCAGTGTGACTACGGCATGCACACGCCATCCCACGCCGCTATTCACTGCGCCCGGATAGCAACACTGCGTTGCTACTGCGTTGCTACCCTCAAATTTTTCCTTTCCGCGCGAGCGGCGCGAGCGGTCGCATCGGAGCACGCTAAACGCTTCCGCCCGAATAGCAACAGAGTAGCAACAATTTCCAACGGAGTAGCAACTGTGTTGCTGTTACCACCCCAATAGCAACTGCAGTTGCCATTTGCAACTGCAGTTGCTATTGGGGTGGTAACAGCAACACAGTTGCATATTGCAAATGGCAACTGCAGTTGCTAAACCGTTGGGGGGCTGAAAATGGTTCGGCCCGTGGCGACCCAGTGTCCGAGTTCGTCTCCATGACGCTGAGGCGCGTTTCGACTTCCTTGGTCGCAGGCCAACACTCAGCGCCGTACATCGCTACAGGCCGGACGACTGCTCTGTAGATCTTCGACTTAAAGCGCTCTGGTATCTTCTTGTCGCAGAGCATGCCAGTCAACGAGCGCCACTTGGACCAAGCTGCGCTCACGCGTGAATTCACTTCGACCATCAGTTTGCCGTCAGACGCGACTGCTGATCCCAGGTACTTAAAGACCGCAGTGCGTGAAAGCTCGATGCCGTTAACCTTGATGGAGCTGGACTCGGTAACGTCCATCGTTAAATACTCGGTCTTCTTCACGTTCAATCTGAGTCCAACCGCTCCAAGCGATCACACCAAGCTTGCAACTCTCGCTCGAGTTCACCTTTATCTTCGCTAGCGAGCATCACGTCATCGGCATAAAGCAACGTCCAAGGGACAGGCTTCTGAAGATCTCGTGTGATGGCATCCATGACGACAACAAAGAGGAGTGGGGAAAGCGCAGAACCCTGGTGCACCCCGACAGAGATGGGGAACTCCATCGAGGTTCCAGCTGTAGCTTGAACTCGACTCTTTGGACAAGAGTAGAGAATTCGCACCCACTCTATGAGCTCTTCGGGAACTCCATGATGTCGCAAGGCGTACCATATCACTTCACGCGGTACGCGGTCAAAGGCCTTCTCCAAGTCGAGGAAGGCGATATGCACTGCCTTCTGTTTCTCGCGATGCTTCTCTATCAGGAGGCGAGTGGCGTGTATGGCATCAACGGTGCCACAACCAGCCACGAAGCCGCACTGATTGCTGGACAGCTGGACGATGTCCCGAATTCGTCCATCAACAATTCGCTCAAAGATCTTCATGCTGTGCGGAAGCAAGCGAATCGGACGGTAATTGGAGCAGTCTGCAGGACTGCCCTTCTTCTTCCAAATCGGGATCGTCGTACTTTGGCGCCAACACTCAGGCACTTTCTTCTCCGCCACAACCTGATTAAAGAACTTCGCCAACCACTCAGCAGAGTACCAGTACTTGGACTTCCACAAATCAGCTGCCACGTCATCGGGCCCAGTCGCTTTGCCTGGCCTCATCTTCTTCAAAGCCGCTTCAGTCTCCTCCACGGTGATCTTCTGAACGGGGCCGTGGGTTGGGGCTGTTGAAGGGATGGCTGGATGAGGAAATTCTACCGTAGAGATTTCCTCAAAGTAATCGCGCCATCGCTTCAATGCCTTCTTGCGGTCCGTAAGAAGATGGCCGTTCTCATCATTGATGCCGAAGAACTTCTCGATGTCCTCGGTCTGGCGATGGCGATTCTTTGCAAGTCGGTACAGATACCGCTCACCATCACGAGACTCGAGCTTCTCGTTGACATCTCCATAATGAGTGGCTTTCGCAACAGCCACGGCCTTCTTTGCAGCTTTCTTCGCTTCTTGGTACTTCTGCCAGTTATCGGCTGTCTTTTCGCCGAGAAACACGTGATAGAGCGACTTCTTCTCTCGAACCTTCGCTTTCACGTCGTTTGTCCACAGCCATGTCTGCTTGTCGACCTTCCGTCGCCCAGGCTTCGTAATGCCGAGTTCTGACTGTGCAGCTTGACGAATCGCGTCGGTCGCCTTCTTCCAAGTTTCGTCGACAGTCGTGACTGTCGGTAACCGCGCGCGAGAAATCACAGCTGCTTCCTTCTCTGTGATTCGCCACCACTTAATTCTAGCTGCACCGCATCGCTCAACCTGCTTCAGCCTCGGAGGGGCGATCTTCAAAGTGCAGATCAGCGGTCGATGCTGTGGGGCGACCGTCTCATACGGCACGATCTTCGCGTCTGTGACAAGACTCCGGTCGCGATCTCTCACAAGGACAAAGTCTATCTGAGACTTGGAGCTCTCACTATAGTATGAGATGAGGTGGGAGTCGCGTTTTCGGAAAACGGTGTTCACAATGGTGAGATTATGCGATTCCGCATACTCAAGAATGCGCTCACCATCGGCGTTACGTGATCCGTATCCGAACCCACCATGACAGCTCTACCCGTCTTTCGTAGCACCTACGTTCCCATTAAGGTCACCAGCGACTATGATGACATCTTTCGACGGTACCACTGCTGTCTTCTCATCAAGCAGGCTCCAAAACTCTTCCTTGGATTGATCCGAGCAGCCAGTCTGCGGAGCATACGCTGAGAAGAAGTGATAGAGTCGCTCCTTAGCCGCGACAACGATCTTCATCAATCGATCGTCAAAGCGCTCGACGCTTACAATCGAGTCACGAAATCATTCGGAGACGATTATTCCGACACCACTGGTGGTCCTGGGACTTCCACATAGAACGGCCTTAAAGTCACGTCCTATATCCCTTGACTTGCGGCAGGACCACCTCGTCTCCTGCACCGCACAGAAATCAACTCTTCTACGCTCCAGTGCTTCAACCAACTCGCACGAGCGGCCCGTCAACGTACCCACATTCAGCGTAGCCACGCGGGTCCTGCTTACGTTACGGGACTTTCGGACTAGCTCAGTTGCCCCCCGATGCCGTCCTCGCATCAGGGACCCTCGCATACTTCTCACACTCGCCGGGCTCTGCGAGTGCGCGTCGGCTCCCGCGGACGCCGTAGCACTATCTCGAAACACTTGAGCTGTCATACACCATGTGATGTGACATGGGTCTTCGTAGGCCGGCCTTTCACAAGGGCCTGTCGCCTGCAATCGAGTGTCCGTGTTCGGCTTAACTCGCAGAGCGAGTAGTTTCCAGTGGCACCACGTGGAGGAACGGACATCGCCACCAACTTTTACGGGATTTCGTGGGAGTGATTTGAATGCGTATTTGACCTATGGAATCACTTGTGGTAGCCAGCCAGCGAACAAGTCAACATTTTATCCTTCCCAGACAAGTCTGGTACCAATAAACCGACTCCGGAGGGATGGAAGGCTTTGTTGGCCTGGGCGGGAAACCCGAACCAGGGGCATGGTATCAGGTGCACGTAACAGCCTACGCCTCCTCCGTCTGCTCTGCCACGCGCCAATAAAACAACATAAAGACCTAACAAATGCAAGTTAGCATAAGAACAGCGAGAAGAAAACTGTGAGCTACAAATACTGAATATCGGTTCTTCAACAATTATTAGGTTGTCCGGATAATTTTTAGACTAATGTCGGAGAACATTGTATGGTTAATAAGTAACTTTATTGAAAACCACTATCATTCGTCAAAATATCGACCATTATGATCTACCACATATTGCCATCTTTCCGGTAGAGAGCGAATACCATGAGCGAAGAACTAGGGAGACTTGGACAGCAAGAAGTTGTTGACTCCACTTTTGACTTCTTCCCGATTTGTGAACTTTTTTGCAGCTAAGAAAGTCTGCAGTGACCGGAAAACGTGGTAGTCACTGGGTGCAAGATCAGATGAGTACGGCGGATGGGGTACCAGTTCAATCCCGAGTTGCTCCAATTTCTTTTGCGAATTCTTTGCTGTGTGTGGTCTGGTGTTATCCATGAGAAGAATTTTTCTGCGATGACGTAGGATTTTGTTCATTTTTTCCAGGTGAGCACAGATCATGCTGGAGCCTACCATGGAATCGGTTGGAACCAATTCCCAGAATCCGGGGACATTGATGTCCCACCAGAAGGAAGGCGATTCCTTTTTGTCGTGATCAAGACGTTTCGGCCATGGACGGAGCAACTCATCGAAGTCCACCCAGTGCTTGCGACGCACCAAATTGTCATAGATGCAATACTTTTCATCACTCGTGACGATCGAGTCGATCCAAGCAAATGTACGGCGACGGTTGAGAGAGAAGTGCAGATGTCAACACGCTTCCGTCTGTCTTGAGATGTCAAAGCATATGGTACGACTCGAGGCAATTTCGCAATTTTACCTGAAGATCGAAGGACGTCCTTTACTGTGGACTTAGGAGTATTTGTAAGGTTCGAAAGTTCGCGTACAGAGAGATCAGGTCGGGCACCGCATGTGGCGAATACGAGATGTCTGTACTGCGTATGTGGTCGACTTGTGCGTCGGAAATCCTCGAGCGATTCGTTCGTCACCGTTGTCGAACTTGCGGTACCAATTGAACCACGAAGCCCAAGAGGGGGGGGGGGGGCTTACGCCTTCATTGTCTCCTCTAAAGAACGATGGGTCTCGTTCGCGGATCGGTACTGTAGAAGGAGAACCGGTCAGTAGAGCATCTTCTTGTCGTCCATTGTGAACGCACCACTGGGAACAGGAGACGATATGTCGCACATGATGCTGACAGTTACATATACAGGACATGAGTTCGGCCCGCTCACAACTTCAGCTGGCAAGGATACGTTGTTTTGAATCATACCATGCAATTAGTCTAAAGCCTTTCCGGACAACCTAATAGAAACCGACAACCTGTGAGCTCATTCCACGTAGCACTCATTCTAGATAGTGCAGCTGTGCAACCCGAACTGGTTCCATATCCTCCTCCTCAGATTTATAAAATACTAACTTATCACGAGGAGAAAGAACATGGCTGTGCAGCAGTTGGAGGCGTCGGCTGTCGTGTGTACCCCCAATTGACGACCTTGGTTTGAGTTCACGCCACCAGGCCTTCCATCCCTCCAGTATATGTGAATTGGTACACATAGTATGTGGGAAGACCAGCGCTATGTTGTCGTGTCAGGTGTTACCCCTGCGAGGTAAAAATCACTTTGTTTTAGTGTCTACCGAAAATGGCTTACAGCGAGTCAGCAATATTGGATGGTTAACCATTTTTGATCGACTATATTGAATTTTGTCCGTAGATGACCTGTTAAAGTGGGAGGGTCACTAACGTGATGATGTAAATACATCAAACGAGCATCGATTGATCATCCATTAGACTTTGCCGATTTGTGTCCAACGTTAGCTCTATGAGGTGAGATTCACTTTATTAATTGCTAATGGAGATGCTCTACAACAAGAGAACAGTTTTGACCAGTAAACCATTATTGATGGATTTCATCGATTTTAATCCACATTTGGGTTTTGAAGTGGAAATCCAACGAATACGGTTGTTGATGCATGGGCTTTACAATATCGATCGGTCAACCAATATCGATAGATTTTATCGATTTCGGGTGAATTTGGTGGCCTAAAAATGCAGAACAGGTTACACTAATTCACACTGTTTAGCCAAACCTCTCGTACCGCTAGGCCCCCTGAATCGTGGCGAGCAACAGAGCTCTGTTGCCCTACATAGGACGATTCGATTTTTCAATCAGTGAATGGATTTTTAAAACCTGTGTACCACGTCATTGTAAAAATTGTTATTGATTTTATGCAAAATTAAAACTTCGCTGAACACCTGGAGTTCATTTAATACAAGACGTGGGATGAGCTGGAGCGACTCTTGTCGAGACGCCAGTAACCATGTATTAGGTTTTAAGGAAAGTATCCCGCCAATTGTGCATTTTTTCAAATTTATTTCTTTCGTTCCATACATACAACAACTAACGTACATATTATCTACAACGTTGTCATTTGTCAGGCAATTTGTAGATCCCGCTTCTATAGAATTCCTGGGGGTTTGACGAAGAGAACTCAGTGAGGCACTTTTCAAGTCAATTTGTTTCTGCTGCAAATGGTTCGATAACTAAAGAAGTGAACGGTGGTCCATTGTAGCAAAGTGTGGTGAATACGGTGGGTGGGCCAGAACATGCCATCCGAAACACTGTAGTTTTTTCCGAGTCTCCTTTGCAACGTGTGGACACGCATTATCGTGAAGGAAGAAGATCTTGTCCTGTTTCCCACGAAGGGCTGTTTCAACGCGATCCAACTGCCTGCAGTAGACATAGCTAGCGACAGCTTTACTCGCTTTTCGTCGCCAGAGACCAGCTTCTCGAGTCAAGAAAAATTCCGTCGTAAAGTCAAGAAGTCGTGCACGCATCCCGCACCTGCAGCTGGTGGCCGCTAGGTGCATGCGGTATCCATGCACACGTATACATTATAGTTGTGCTCGAATAACCTATTCAAATAGGTATTCGAATGATTTTAATTCGAATTTGAGTATTCGAATTCAAATGTTTAAAAAATCGCGTTTTTCGAATGCACTCGAATTCAGGTGTTCAAAAAATCTCGTTTTTCAAATGTGTTCGAATTAGAATGTTCAAAAAATCTCGTTTTTTGAATGTACTCGAATTCGAGTGTTCAAAAAAATCGCGTTTTTCAAATATATTCGAAATTCGAATGCTCGAAGATTGCGGGTATTCGAAACCATTCGAATATTCGAAAATTTTGCGAGAACACAACTATAGCCTACATGTCTTCCCAAGGTCACGCAGGTGTTGAGCTACGGTGGTGTAACTGCGCTCGAGTTCCTCTGCCAGTTCACGGTTTCAACGCCGGGGATCCTCCTGCACCAACTCCAGCAGAAGGCGCTCCTGCAACTGGCATTCACTGCAACTGGCCTTACAGACCGTGGTTGGTCCTCCAAGCAGAAGTCTCCGTTCTTCAACTTTCGGAACCATATATTCGCCGTGTTATAGGAAACGGTGGCAGGACCCATCGTTCCACGTGTGTTATCCACCGCGACTCTTGCACTGCCTTGCTTTTCGAACTCGTAAAACAGAAGCAGTTGAGCTTGCTCGCAGTCGAGAACGACTTTCTCTGCCATAGGCCTGGTTTATACTCGCGCCGTGACGCGGCGCGACGCAATGCCGCCATAGATATCGATTTTTCGCATCGCTCGGCCGATATCTGTTCGGACTATGGTGCCGCGCCGAGCAGCGGCGCTACTATAAACCAGGGCATAGTCATAACGGAATATGATGACATAGGTAAACAAATTGGTGGAGCTACCGAAACACCTTGCCACGGGGATTCATAGTTATTGTTCAGCTGAAGTGATTTCCTCAGGATAGCCAACACCGGAACTACTGAAATAATTTATCTCACGTCTCAGATCACCGACACCACAATCTCTTGCTGACGAGCTCTTGGAAAGGATCATGGACGACGTCGAACGGCAGTGGTTGGAGGAACGATAGCGAAGAGAAGGCGAAGAGGGGCCCCGATCCCTGGCGTCGTCATCCTTTATACACGTTGTCACTCGAAAGAATATCAGCTTCGTCCAGCCCTGTTAAATGTTCCCATTAGATTGGCTACTCGATAATAGATAAGCTTGAAAAACTGTGAAATGCATTCTGACCATAAACTTCTACTACCACAGCTGAATATAAACGCGTTATTTGGAGGTGGTTTCAGAACACTTCAGAAATTTGGCGGAACGCCAAAGTGAGTGTCGGGAAACTTCCCTTACAACCTAATATGTAGTTCCAATGCGCTTCTGCGTTTTCTGTTTCTGATAGGACGTCCCCTCAGATGGGCAATCATTGAGAGAGAAAAAAAACACTCGCAAATACGATGACGGCGTCGGTCTGCACAACACGAATTTCCCGTTAAACTTCATTTCTTCGTGTTTTCAGTTCACTTGCCACACTAACACGTCTACATCCTTCTGCATCGGACGCGTAATCGAGCGCATCTGCAGAAGAACCACAACTGAAGCATGAAGCCCAAATCGAAGGCTTGGTGAAGATCATGTTTAAGTATTATGACCAAAGCAGAACAGGTCCTTATGTATTGCGAGGTGTTAGCAATCCTCAAAGAAAGCATTTTTAAACTTTTGATTTCGTCAAAATATGTGCTGCTTACGATTTCTCCTCCTAGCATAGTTAGGAGTTCATTCATCAGTTTCCAAGCAGCACGGCATCATGATGGCTATCAATATCGATCGCTTCTAGCGCCTAATCGATATTAATAGCTTTAATGACGCAGCCCGGCGACCGAAGTATATACCGTTTTCACGTCGAACGCGACATTATTTAGACCAAATGAACACTGTTTTAAGTAAGCCTGACGTTGTTGAAATCAAACTGTGTATATTCAGATCAAAACGAGAGCCAAGTTGAACTAGAGACTCTCTGAAAACAGCAGATTAATTGTTGTTCGAAGGAAGTTTAGTGTGACTTTCTTTGAAATTCTTTACTTTACTTGCTCTAGTGACACAACGAAATTTTATAAAATAACTTTCATCTATCCTACTCGGAGGGGGCATACAGTCCCATGCATGAATTTCTGCAAGAGTTTCAGTTGCTGTCCCATCATGCGAGGGTTTTCAGTCAAATTCAGAGGACGTGGTTGTGTTGCATAGAGTCACATACGAATGTGACACTTAGAGTTAGCCGTTGCCCCTTCCCGACTAGGATAAATCCAATAATTCTTTTTAATTTAGGGAGAAATATAAAAAGAACTTGTTTTAAGGTTCATGAAGGAGATAATTTCTTGGTGCTAAACAAAGAAATTCCGCTGTGTGCTCGTTCAGCACGTCGCGCTATGATTGATGTTGGCAAAAATGTTGGCGCCTAAGAGTAGTTGGATCAAATAGGTGGCCACGGGCCACGTGTTCTTCGCCTTCTTCACTTCTTCTCCTCAAGCAGCTTGTTTCCTTCTGCATTGCTCTATCACCACGTAGTTAGTTGGACGTATCGACTTGAGGACCTGGATACATATAGCTGGAGAATTTCGAGATGATATCGATGTCCTCTAGAATCGGCCACCAAATTTCCATTAACGTTTTCTCTAGTCATACCCTGAACGTAGGTGATATTCGACGTTATATCATCTGGCAGCGAAGACTTTTCACAGCGAGGGAATTGTTGTGATTCGAGTTTTTGCATTAGTTTCCCGCATTCATACACCTCCTCGTTTTGCTGCATACTTCATTTGATGAATAGGTGTTTTTCGCCCAATAATATTGTGTCGCATCCTAGAGTTCCAGCAGGGAGCCAAAGTAAAACCGGACATCAATGGAAAACTAGGGAGCGGTTAGTGAAGTTGCTAAATGTCTGATCAGTGGTCGCATCGGATAACTTAAGTTTTTTTGTTTTAGTCTGGGAAGGGGACAGGGACACCACCATAGAAGCGAAACAGACACAAACAATGTGGCCTCTTGCAGGAAATCTACCACTATATAATGGAATTAGTTGCCAGCGCTGTGGATGATGAAGCGTATCTCACGCAGGTTAGAAACCTGCGTGAGATACGCCTCGTCGCACCCCGCGCGATCAAAATATGCCTTTCAACATGGAATGTTGCTGCAGCAGAGGAAGCGCCGCCTCCTCCTGCTTGACTCTCGTTTTTGAGCGTCCTGTTTCCGAATACGTGTCACCGACGTCTGCCGTGAACATGGATGGACCACTAAAAGCCCCCACAGAGTTCTGCGGCAGCGCCGCGGCCCTATGCTTAACCATAGGGCAGAGACGCAGAGCTCGCCGCCGGCGGCGTCCCTGCCCTATCCTTAATCATAGCGGCGAGCGGCGTTGCCGCAGAACTCTGTGGGGACCTTAAGGGGGTGGTGGGGAAGGGAAGTAAGGGACTCTAGGAAGGACGTCAATGATTTTTCCGTGGAGGTTTCCAAAATGATCCGATGGTTGTAAAGGATTGTCTGGAAAGCACCGTAGTGGTTTTCAAATTTCCTGAGGACATCTGGGTAGGTCACAAAGTATAAAAAAAAGCTGTAGGACTTCAGCGCGGTCTGATAAGGCACAGGCGACGCCATTAATGGTCTTGCAAAGATCAGAAATTAGTTTGCAAAATATTTGGAGCTCCAACTATAGTTAGATCTTAAAAATCGGACATTTTGTTGGATTTTCTCAGCAACAAAAAAAGCCGCGGAGTGTATTGGTGAATCATTCACAGCGCATTCGCAGCGATTGGATGGCCGAGTGGGTAGCGATACCGACTTGCAGGAGTGGGATCGAGAGCTTGATTCTAGGGCATGGTCTAGGATTGCTGTTTAGATTTCTTCTTTTGATAACTTTGGTGGAAATCTCAGAAAGTTCATTGACGTCTCTTGTGAGTAATGTGTCTCCCCCCTCCGATCTGCCGGTTTCATCTGGGCGCCTTTCCAGCTGCATCCGTTGCACCCTTAAATAGCGTAAACCCCACAAACTACAGAAAGTCTATAGAATGATGGAAGATTCGGAAGATTGAGATGAGAGGATAAAAGATTACCGGATCTATCCTAATCGGGCCAGGAAGGTCGCCGGAAGAACTTCACATCGGAACCCACGGTTTGGAGTGGAACGAGCAAGGTGAAAGGCTGTCTGAGTTTATCATGTCGACCAAGACCATCCATGGAAACTCGCAGTTCCAGAAGCCTCCCTCCCTACGATGGACCTGGGAATCCCCCGGTGGCCAGTTCCACAACGAGATCGACCACATCATCTTCAATCGCAAGTATTGCCTGACCGATGTCTCCGTTGTCCCCAAGTTCTACACGGGATCGGACCACCGCCTCCTTCGCGCGAGGTTCCGCTTTTCGCGTCAAGGAGAGAAGGCCGCGAAGTTCAAGAAGAGGAGTCCCAGAACGACCATCAACTGGGATCTCTACACCTCTCTTGTCGGCCTTTGGGAAGATGCCGTCATGGACAACGTCGACGAGGAATACAATCGCTTCGTGCACCATCTCCACGATAGTGCTAAGGGGGCCGAGAGCTTGAAGACCACCAAGAGACGCCTGTCTCCGGAAACTCTCGAGCTGATACGCCAGCGTGGAGCAGCACGAGCGTCAGGCAACTATCAACTGACGTCCGAGCTTGCAAAGCTATGCAGAGCGGCGATAAAGGAAGATCTGAAGGAGAGACGGGCGAAAGTGTTGGCTGAAGCAGCAGAGGCAGGGCTGAGCATCCGCAATGCCCGCCGGAACTTCGCCAACTTCAAGACCAAGATGACCGCTCTCCGACGTCCTGACGGAACCATCACCTCTTCCGGAAGGACCATGGAGAAAGTCATTCACGACTTCTACTCCGATCTCTTCGATAGCCACGTCCACCTGCCTCCATGCCATCTTCCGCAGAATGGATACGTCGTCCCCTCTGTTCTCTCTTCCGAGATCCGACACGCCATCTCGTCGGTGAAGAAACGTACAGCACCCGGTCCCGACAGGATCAGACCCGAACACCTGAAGAACCTCCCGCCAGCGCTCATCAACACCTTGGCGCGGCTCTTCACACGCTACCTGTCCGAATGCAAGGTTCCATCTCAGTGGAAGACCAGCAAGACCGTCTTGCTGTACAAGAAGGGAGACGTGCACGACATTGGCAACTATCGCCCGATCTGCCTGTTGTCCGTAGTCTACAAGCTGTTCACTCGAGTCATCCTGAATAGGATTAGTAGAACGCTGGACGAAGGACAGCCATGCGAACAAGCAGGATTTCGGAGAGGATTCAGCACGATCGACCACATACACACCATTACGAAGCTCATCGAAGTGTCGCGAGAGTACAAGCTGCCGCTGTGCCTTACGTTCATTGACCTGAAGAAGGCATTCGACTCCGTCGAGACTGAAGCGGTCATGGAAGCCCTGCTCACCCAGGGCGTTCCTACTCAGTACATCAGAGTCCTTCGAGAGCTGTACAGTGGATTTACGACCATGATCTCACCATTCTACAACGACGTCGTCATTGACGTGAAGAGAGGGGTTCGACAAGGGTATACCATATCCCCGAAGCTCTTCAGCGCCACCCTCGAAAACGTCATGCGCGAACTAGAATGGGAAGACATGGGAGTGAAGGTCGACGGCCGGCAACTGCACCATCTTCGCTTCGCTGACGACATCGTGCTCATAACACCGAGCATCAGTCAGGCGGAGTGAATGCTGGCCGACTTTGATCGTGTATGTGGAAGCGTTGGACTGCAGCTGAATCTTACGAAGACGATGTTCATGAAGAACGGATGGGTTTTTGATGCCCCATTCTCGCTCAACGGAACGAACGTCTCCGAATGCTCCAGCTATGTATCTGGGTCGCGAAGTCAATATGGCCAACGACCTAGCGCCAGAGCTGAGCAGGAGGAAACGAGCGGCTTGGGGAGCTTTCAAGAGCGTCGAAGAAGTCGCGAAGAAGACGAAGAACGTCCGACTCCGTGCCCACCTATTCGACTCCACTGTTCTTCCTGCCTTAACATATGCCTCAGAGACCTGGGTTATACGAAAGCAGGATGAACACGCGATCAGCGTCGCGCAGCGTGGAATCGAGAGGACGATGCTCGGAGTGACACGACTCACGCAAGTGAGAGAAGGCCTCCGGAGTTCCGAGCTTCGCCGACGTTCGAAGATCAGAGACGCTGTCGCATGGGCCAAGTCGTCGAAAATTAGGTGGGCCGGCCACGTAATGCGATTCGCAGACACCCGCTGGACGAGAGCCGTCACAGATTGGATTCCGCGGGATGTCAAAAGAACACCAGGACGCCCACCAACGCGTTGGTCGGACTTCTTCGTGAAAGCCCTGAACGACCGATATGACGCTCTTCGTGTCCCTCGAGCGAGGAGGATCCATTGGACCACTCTGGCACGCGACAGGGACGAATGGAGACGCTGTTGGCGCCCGCTCGAGCAAGTCGATGATCAACGTTACGACAGGTGATACAGGTGATACAGGTGATCTTAATCGGAGGAGGCATCGCTAGAAAAGTGAAACGAATTTAAACGGCGTGGAATCTTTCGGCTAGGAATCTGAAAAGAACGGTTCTCTTGTAGGCCATTTCTCGGTATTGTCGTTGTGAACTAATCTGCTCTCAGTTTTGCCGTTTTCAAACATTCCGAGTGGAGTGCCCCTCCCCCCCCATTGGGGTAGATCCGATTACACCATCTTTAACGTTCTCCTACTACCCAATAGCATCTTCACAGTTTTCAAAGAAGGTCTACTTTCGCTGACGCCAAATTTATCACGCATTCCATTCACCAAACATCTAAGTCTTTAACTCCAATGTTTTCCACTCCATTCCACTACCCATGATTTATCTTCAGCTTCACATATGCTACTGTTGCTGCTCCTTTAGGCGGCTACTGCATAATCCTAGACGGATTATGCTTACGCCATCGCTACACCCACTTCCTCCGTTGTCTTCCAATCTTGGAGGACGGGATCATTTCTTCAGTCGAGTGTCTTCAGAGATTTTTAAGTCAAGAAAGTCATATTCTTTCACCGCAGCAGACCTGTTTCTCAGTACTTTTTAGTGTCATCGATTCAGAAATTAATATTCTAGAGGACCCGTGATAGCACAGTCAAAGGAGAAGTCGGCTGCAGCGTGCACCCGATACCAGATTTTTGGTTCGGATTTCCCGCCAGAGCAACGAAGTTTTCCATCCATTTGCGACGAATTGGTACCAAACTTGCCTGGGAAGAAAGAAGCAGTAAATTCATCATGGGCTGGACACCACAAGTGCAATTGAACAGATCTCCCTACAAATAACTCGCCAAGTGATAGAAACTGACGGTTTTACTTCAAACATGGGTAATTAAACCGGGGCGTCGTAGCCGTAGGGCTGTCGTCTGCCCACCCCCTAGTTGGCTAAGATTCTTGGAAAGAACCTGCAGCCCAGGTCATCCAAGCTATCTCTCCTTCCTGGCTGGTCGAATTGGTACCAAACTTCTCTGGGCAGGGCAAAACACTGATCTACCGAGTCGGCCACCGAATATCATTGTATAAGCCAAATACAAATTCAGACTTCCTCCAATATAATGCATTCCAGATCGATTAAAACCGTATTTTATCATTTCAGCACCATTATAATAACGTTTTAGGCTTATTGACCTGTTCCACAGCCACCTTCACATGGTTTGGTTGAGTCTTCTCAGCTGAAAACACATTTCTCCTATTGACTAACGACACATGCGTAGCTTTATAATCAACAATCAATGAAACCACACAATTTTGACATTGGACAATTGAAATTGATTAAGAAAGGTCGCGAATGTGTGCAGCCTTGGTAGGTAAGAGTGCGCCGGCCCTCCATACCCTCTCTGACTGACACACCCATTTGATACTGCTTGATTGGCTGGCATCTCTTTGCTGCCCATATTCACGACTAGGACCAAAAACACAAGGCACAACAATACCAAAAAACAGCGATAATGGTCATTCGTCAGAAAGTCTACACAATTCCGAAGAACTCGGAAGTTATGATTCTAAGATTAGGTGATTGACGAACACTTGAATACCCACGGATACAGGACGCCGTGTAATCTTAGGATTTCTGTTGTTTATGAAGAAATTGATGTATTTCAGGATCAGCACAATTTACAAAGCAACCAAATGCCTTAGTTTTCTGCTTTAATCGTGTCTCGATTTATGTTCGTTTCTTGTTCTTTTTATTGACATGATGATGATGATTCTTTTTTCATGGATTGCGTACTTTCATCATAATTTATTTTCAAAGTGATCGGCACTGGTCTCGTTCTTTTGGGGCGTTCTTTCGATTTGGCCAATTGTGCCGTCCATCATATTGATAGAGTTTCTTCCTGTTTCAGTCACAATGTCGCTTTCTAAGTTTAGGGAACAGAATTATTGAAACTGAAGCAATTGTTGTGGTATCGGATTTATCAGAGATTAAACTGGTTAAATTAGCAGTTATAAAACGTTATCTTATAGTGCAGCTCTTTTTTTCATTTTAGATGGTATTTCGCACTCCGTTGCAAGATTGTTGCGCTTCCTTGGCTGGAGATCTTCGACATTGGTACCCGGAGGAGTGCGATTGCCTTTTTCCTTAATGCAATATAAGGTATGTTTTATTATTAACACAAGTATTTAGTATGTAGTCATGCCATCGTTTCATAGCCCTCTTGCGGTTCGTCAGTAGATGGCCATTCTCATCGTTGATGCCCAAGAATTTCTCGATGTCCTCGGCCTGACGATGGCGTGCCTTGGCAAGTCGATAATGATGTCGTTCACCATCGCGCGTCTCGAGTTTATCGCTGAGATCATCATAATGGACGGCTTTTGCAACGGCTACGGCCTTCTTTGCCGCTTTCTTCGCCTCCTGGTACATACGCCATTTGTCTGCAGTCTTGTCGCGCAGGAACGCGTGATATAATTTTTTCTTCTCTCAGACTTTTTCTCTTACGTCGTTAGTCCACAGCCACGCCAGCTTCTCGATCTTGCGGCGTCCAGGCTTAGTCATGCCTAATTCAGAGCATGCAACTTGTAAAATCGTATCGGTTGCATCTTTCCATGTTTCGTCGACGGTTGTCACCGTCGGTAACCGAATACGAGAAACAAAAGCTGCAGCGTTTTCCTTCAATCGCCACCACTTGATTCTCGGAGGACCTCATCGCTCGACATGCCTCAGCCTCGGAGGGGCGAACTTAAGAGTGCATATCAGCGGACGGTGCTGTGTGGCGACAGTCTCGTACGGCACCACCTTCGCATCTGTAACCAGCTTTCGATCGCGATGCTTCACAAGGATGAAGTCGATCTGTGTCTTGGTGCTCCCGCTATAGAACGACACCAGATGGGAGTCACGCTTTCGAAATACGGTGTTCGCGATGATGAGGTTATGCGAGTCCGCATACTCAAGGATTCGCTCACCATCATCGTTACGTGCTCCATATCCGAAACCGCCGTGACAGCTGCGACCATCTTTCGCAGTCCCCACATGACCGTTGAGGTCACCTGCGATAACGACAGCGTCTTCTGACGGTACCTCTGCTGTCTTTTCATCAAGCAGGGTCCAAAACTCATCCTTGGCTCTCTCAGAGCAGCCTGCCTGCGGAGCGTATGCAGAGAAGAAATGATACATACGCTGTTCAGCAGCGACTACGACCTTCATCAAGCGGTCATTAAAACGTTCCTCGCTTATAATCGCGTCTCGGAAACGTTCGGAGACGATTACACCAACTCCGCTGGTGGTCCTGGACTGCCGCACAGAATGGCCTTGAAGCCCCGGCCTATGTCCCTCGACTTACTACAGGACCACCTCGTCTCCTGTACCGCACATAAGTCGATTCCTCTTCGCTCCAGTGCTTCTGCCAACTCGCACGAGCGGCCCGTCAACGTACACACATTCAGCGTAGCTACGCGGGTCTTGCCTACGTTACGAGACTTTCGGACTAGCTCAGTTTCCCCCCGATGCCGTCCTCGCATCAGGGACCCTCGCATACTTCTCACACTCGCCGGGCTCTGCGAGTGCGCGTCGGCTCCCGCGGACGCCGTAGCATTATCTCGATACTCACTTAACGTCATCAACCATGTGATGTGACATGGGATCTCCATAGGCCGGCCTGTCACTAGGGCCTGTCGCCTGTACTCGAATGTCCGTGATTAGCTTAGCTCGCAGAAGCGAACAGTTTCCAGTGGCACCACGTGGAGGAACGGACATCGCCACCATCTTCCTTATATATGTGTAACCTAAAGAGGTATAGGCCATTGTATTTAATATCACAGTTAAACCTGTTTATATAATTTACCCTAGCCTGTCTTGGTCCTGCAAGGTTAAGGTCTTCTCGCGTGTTATGTTAATGTTTAAGTCGCTCTTTCGATTATACTCGTACAATGCTTTTCTACCGTCATTCATGAAATAACGCCAAAAGTCATAGGAGCCTGTTAAAACATTCTTCAGTGCATAGTAGTGCATTGTACAGGTTTACAATTCTATACTATTACCCTTCTGTTACAGATTCATTTTAGGTTATATTATTTCATAATTTCTACTTATTTTCTAACTGCATGGTGTTCTTATTCAGCTTATCGACAGTTGTGACATATCTTCGATGCAACCATTCTGGTATGTTTTTTCTTTCTTGTTTCTTTAAGGACCTCCCTCCTTACTGAGGAGTTTCGGGGAGGTCCTTATTCTTTTATGTGATTCTTTTTGCTTGCAATCGTCTAACTGCAGAAACGAAACGGTTGCAAGCCCCTTTGGTTTTTCATTCCTTTTGCTATTCCTCTTTTGTTTAATTATCCATAATTAGTTGTTGTGTTTTCGTATTAGTGTCACTCATACTCAACTCGAAATGCTAGAACCGTTTCGTCACGTTCTGCATGCAAGGGGAACCCTGACGAGAAGAGCACTACAGCTAGAAGTTTAATGTAGAAGAGGTCATGGGAGACCAAGGAAACTCTGAGCGAACACGTTACATAACTACCTGGGTCGGTATGCATATCTCGCTCAGGGCCTCCCGTCGAGGAAAAATTTACAGAGCGGTGGAATCCTGCAATGCACACCTCCGAGGAGATACCGTATTCCCTAACCTGTCGGGTACCCTACTCTGACGTAAGGGTAATGCTGTAGGCAGTGAACAGCGAAGGGGAAAAAGGGGTGTTTAGCTGTATTTTTCTATAATATGGACCTCACTTTCCACTATACTCACTTTATTGAGAGCCGTTCACCTGTCTCCTTGAATTTTCGATTTTTCGAGATTTTGAAAGAATTATTTGCTATTATTGCAAAACCAAACAAACAACAAATCAGCCTCATAGCGCAGTAGACGGCAATAAACTAGCGCATTGTGTCGAACTGCCGCATACATTCAACTGAGCGATTATAAGGATAAAAGGATAAAGGACGGCGTTACTCAATCCCTTTTGGGATGCGCCAGCGCATTCTACTTCTACAGGATGTCGTGGAGGCGACATGAATGCGTATTTGGCCATACAATGACTTGCGGTGGCCAGCCGATGAACAAGTCAGCGCTTTATCCTTCCCAGACAAGTCTGGTACCAATTCACCGACCCCGGAGGGATGGACGGCTTGGTTGACCTGGGCGTGAAATCCGAACCAGGAACCTAGTATCGGGTGCACGCGACAGTCGCGCCTCCTCCGACTACACGCGCCCACTGAGCGATTATACTCTCCAATATATATTAGGTTGGCAACTAATTTCGTGGACTCTCAAGCGCCTTCAACAAAAGTGTTCATAAACAGATAACAAATAACAGTTTTCAACCGAAGTAAGATCTGTTGGAATGCGGAAGTGCTTCCCATTTGTCAGCTACCTGGCCCTTCCCACAGCTGTAGAATTCTTGTGCTTTTGAAGCCAAGAATCCTTGGAGGTGCATTTTGACATGGTCCACATTAATAAATCGTCCTCCAAGCAGGAAGTGCTGTAGGGTGCTATAAAGGTGCTAGTCACTTGCTGCACATGCTGGGCTGTAAGGTGGGTGAGTTAGACGCTCCCAGCCAAAGTCTTTGATTTTTTGAAGCTTCCGATTCGCGACGTGTGATCTGGCGTTATCTTGCCAGAAGATAATTCCGCTGCTGAAAATCTTTCTAAACCGATTCTAGCGGAGTTCAGATTGCGCACAGTCAGGTTGAGAAGAGTACATTTTAGCATTAATGCTGGAGCCGTTCCCGATGAGCTCCCAGAAGTTAATACATTCTTGACACCACCAAACGGAGGGAACATAGCGAATCGGACGCCTCAAAAAATAGAAGACCTTGACTGGGAGCGTCAAACTCATCCACCTTACAGCACAGACCTTGCGCCGGGTGACTACCACATTTTTAGTTCGGTGCAGTAATTCTTAGTTGGAAGACGATTTATTAATGTGGACTGGGTCAAAATGCACCTCCAAAGATTCTTGGCCTTAAAAGCATAATAATTCTATAGCCGTGGGATAGACCAGCTACTTGATAAATGCGAAGCACTTCTGCGTTCCGAGGGATCCTATTTTGATTAAAGAGGTTGTGATTGGTTATTTGTTAACAAATACTTTTGCTGAAGATTCTTGAAAGTCCACGAAATTAGTTGCCAACCTAATAGCTTTTTCTGAGAACCGAATGGCGCGTTACCATTGCCAGCGTGTCAGAAAATCGAGACTGCCGTTTAGATGTTTTTGTGTGTCTTTTTGAAGCGGAGGCCCATCCCTACTACGTGGTGTCACAAAGCGGTGAAGTGTTATGACATATTTCTTAAGGCATAGAGTTTCTCTTGAGCAAGAAGACCGTTAACAAAATTTTGGTCCTGATATGGTAGCATCTAAAAATTATCCTGCCTCAAAGGGAATTAAAACTTTCACGAATTTTCGAAAAAGCTACCTTTAAACATTTTCTTCACGTAAAATTATATTTTTTATACACGGAGTAGCTCATTCAAACTTAAGCACTATTAGTTATAAAAACGAAAAAAGCGGAAAAATTAAAACTTGTACGCAGACAAACTCGAGATTGGGCTAACACCAGTAAAATGATTATCTGAACATAAAATATTAGGTTGTCCCGTAAGTCTTCGCCGTTTTTTTCAACGATTCACTGCAGATTTCGCCGGCGGTCTCTTGCATGGCGCTGCATAGCTTTCGAAAGAAAATGATTTGCTCTATCGAAACGTGTATTGCAGCTCTTTCTTCATCATGAATTTTGTCAAATTTTAGGTCGTTGAAGTGAAAAGTGAAAAAGTGAAAAAGTAGCTATTGGCGCACTTGTTCTCTCCGCTTAGGTTTGTAATTTTTTGCGCAGTTTTTTACAGCGTTTGAAAGACAATGTTCTGTTCTACAAGAATATTTGTTAGTGCTATTTGCTCATTTGTCCTTTATTGATTTTTAGGTCATCAAATTGGGATGTCTGAAGGAGGATGGTTATTATTGCCGACAGCTCCTGCTCTGTGGTTGGACTTTTTGGGTGGGTTTTATATTCGAAAGAGAATGCCTTGCTCTATAAGAATCTGTGTTGCATCTTCACCAACAACTCCTTCTCCTTCTTCAGTTGTTGATATTCGACAGAAACCAGCGTGAGCCAAAAGACGTGACACAGATTCTTACTGAGCAAGACATCCTCTTCCAAACGACATACAACACTAAGCAAAAAAGTCCAACCACAGAACCGGAGTTTTGGTAAAAATTCGGACGGAAAAGTCGGAATTCCCAATTTGATGTCCTAAAAATCAATAAAGGGCAAGTGAGAAAATAGGTCCAACACATATTCTTGTAGAACAGAACATTGTCTTCCAAACGCTATAAAAACTTTGCAAAAATTACAAACCTACGCGGAGAGAACAAGTGCGGAAATGGCTACTTTTTCACTTTTTCACTTTCCACTTCAACGACCTAAAAATTAGCAAAGTTCATGATGAAAAGAGAATTGCAATAATTATCTGATAGAGCAAATCATTCTCTTTCGAAAGCTATGCAGCGCTATGCAAGACACCGCCGGCGAAATCTGTGGTGAATCGTTGAAAAAAACGGCGGGGACTTATGGGACAACCTAATATTTTTTATATTTATTTATTTATATATTATTATTTATTCAATTATTTATATTATTAACTTATATTTCAATAAATTATAATTACTATTATTTTAATTAATTAATTTATTTTTGCACAATGTAAACGTACTTTTGTGAAAAGGCATATGTGATTATGGGTGTTTGTATTTATGTTTGTATGAATGTTGTGTATGTGAATATGTGTGAGAGAGAGAAGTTGCGTATTTTTTTATTTTTTATTTTTTTTAACTGTTCAATGCTTATTTGTAATGCGAAGTAATTATAGTTGTATAACTAGATGCCTTTAATTATGTGCTTTTTAGGAGTAGAAGATATTGGAGTACGAGCTGTCAAAAAGTTATGGAATAAACTTTATAGTAAAAGAACAAGGTATATATTTAAGAATAGTATAATTAATTGTGGGTTAAGAAGCATGTAAATATATAGTTGTTTAGGGTATGCTGAATAGTGCTGGGGGAGAACGCGGACGGTCTTATTTGGAAAATAATTAGGTGAATTTGTTGTATTATCCATTTTGTAATTGAATAATTGTAATTGTCAGATTATTATGTGGCTCAATATTTTTTAATAACTTTATATTACTTTATGTCGAGATACCAATTTAATTTTTAGAACACCGTGGTGGGCAATGGATGTAAATCGACGACGGATCAGCAAAGTTGTATACATACAAAGATTTAGGATAAATTTAAAATATATGAATCCAGTTTTGTGAACGCAAACAGAGCTGTGCTAAAGATTAAATTATCGTTACCTGAATTTTTCATTTGCAATTTTGTAAGCTTTAACCTTTCAACAAAATCTTTTAACTTGAGACAAGGGCAGGTTATCCTCATTATTTCTATGTATTTAGTCTCTTTTAACATTAATGGATAAGTTGGAATAAAAATTGGGAAACCTTATAATTTGGAAATTAAAGGAGTCTATTTTATTGAAGAGTTTAGTGATAGTTTTATTATTTTGTATATTAATGTTTACATCCAGATAATTACAGGAGAATTCGTTTTCATGTGTAATTTCTAATTTTAAAGAGTTATCATATATAGATCAAGCCATGTTGTGAATATAATTTTTGTTATTATTGTGTATGATTAGAATGTCGTCCATGTATCTAAAGGAAGCGAATAGTCCACGTTCACGCGTTTTTGAGCAAATAAGTATTCGTACTAGGAAAGGCTTAGGTCGGCTAGTAGAGGGCTAGCATTGCTGCCTTGAGGAACCCCAATTTTTTGAACAAACAATATGTTAGCAAATTTACAGTAGCTGTTTTTAAGTAAATAATCCGTCGGGTATAAGATGTCGTTAATACTGTAATAAGTATAATTGTGTTCAGTTGGGTTATCAGTAGAGAAAAGCAATTTATGGTGATTATAGGCTATGAATTGCTTTTGTGAATTTTTGAAGCATATTTTAAGAATTTCCTTGAGGTTGTTAATAATTGTGTCATGTTTAAGATTGGTAACATATTGGGGGAATCTGAATATAATTTCATGTTAGGTTCATTAATATTACATATTTTTTCACTGACATTAATGTCTTGTACGGACAGTAACCAACAAATTTGTTGTCTTTAGTTCTAATATTACTAACATAGTTTTTAAAGTGACTTCTAATAAATGAGTATAGTAAAGTAAACAAAATTGATAGAGATTTTAAAGTGCTATTTGCAGCCCCTGTAATGAATCTAAACTTTATGGGACTTTTGTGTAGTTTAGGAAGTGCATAAATTATAGGAATATTCCCATTGGGTGTAATTTTCAAGTCGTTGTTTTTATTTAACTGCTCCTGTTTTGCTATGATAGAACATATGTTTCTATTCTTTGATAACTCATAAGTATCATTATTATTAGAAGTGTAAATGTTAGTGTTTGTTATTTTTATGTCTATTTCTTCCATCATTTTATTAAGGAGGAATTTTTTGCATATTATCCCGTAGTTATTACTAGCTTTGTCTAATGGGCAAAAAATAAATAGTTGTAATTTTTAATTGCTGTAATTTTTGCTTTAATTTTTTAATGTGTATTGTTGTATTGCTGATACGTTGTTTATTTTTAAAATATCTTGAATACATAGCGTTTTTAGTTCGCTAATATAGTTATTATGTAGTATTAGTTGAATTTCCTGTAGTATATCATTTTTTAATTTATACTTAGTCTTGTTAACTTTAATGTAGTCGTTAATCCAATTATTTGCCCATTGTTTTACAATTTCTTTATTAACATATGGATTAATTTTATATTTAAGCCCTTATTAATTACAATTGTTTAGGTGGTTTGAACTCGAAACCGAGATAGTACACGCTTTATTGACGACTAACGTTTCGGCGATGTGGCCTTCTTCAGAGTCTGAAAAGTCCAAACATATGTTGAAGCTACCAGGCCAAACATCGCCACGAACACTGCGAAAATTCAAAGACCCCCGAACAGCAACCCTTCCAGCAGAGAGATGTGACAGCAGCCCAACATTTAGAACACCCGAGAGACCCCACAAAGTGAAACTGTCTAAAAGGCGAGACTGAGGTAAGGGGTGAGCTCGCGGGTTATATAGGCGCATTCCCCCGCCGATTCAACCTCTGGCTCTTGGCCTGTATCCAGAACCCTTCCAGGGTTTTGCGCGCGGCCTCCCGTGCTAGAATTTTGAAAGTGACCCCAAAGTCGGCACCGTTATGGTCGTTTACCCTGTGGCAGCCCCAAGCAGTTGATGGTCGTGACCTGCTCTTCCCTTCCAGGTGTTCCTTAACGCGGACGTTGAAGGGCGAGCTGTTTCACCGATGTATTCATCTCCACAGCTGTTGCACCTTATGAGGTAGACAACCCCCGAAACCATGCAGTCTCCTTCTTACCTACAGGACAGATGGCGCAATTTGGGGTTTCGCAACTCCTGTCGTATAGGCGGTTGCGCACTAAACGATTTTTCAGGTTAGCGGGAGGTGTATCTGCCACTTTGACATCGTTTTCCAGTCCCGCCCTTCTTACGCACCTCCTAATAGAAGTGCTGGCAGCTACTTTATTAAGTAGTTCTATTATTCCTTCCTCCTTAACCACTTTTGTGTTAACTGTGATAATGTGCCCGTAATAACTATCTGTCTTGTTGTTTCTTTCTTTTTGCAAATGCAGTCTTTATTGAGTATTTCAATTAAGTCTTTTTTATCAATATTCTTTAGTGTTTTGTTGTAATTGATGATAGTCTGAAAATTTATTGTGTTGGCTATTTTGTTCAAGTTAATGTTATCTAAGAAATTATGAATGTAATGTGTTTTAAGGTTGTAGTAGTTGGAATTGTTTTGTTTTTTAGTAGTAGTTTTGGCATGAGTAAAGTGGAACTTACCCAGTAGACAATGTAAGATAAATATCTTGTCCTTAGGAAGTAGATTTAATATTTTACCTTCGTAGCAATATTTAATTATTTGTCTAATAACAGGTTGCTTGAGGTTGTATAGTGCTTGTGTCATAGTAAGTATATCGTTATCGGATTTTTTTTTCAATTTTTCCTATTGTATTTAATTTTATTTTTTTATGCTTTTTGCCATTTTTAACCCTGGTTTTTAGAATATTTAGATTAAAGTAAGGGTGATTAGGCTTAAGTGTGAGTGGATTAGTAATGTTGGATATGTTACCATATGCTTTAATGCAGTCATTATTGCCAAAGGGGAAAGAGGTAACTAATAGTTTAATTCAAAATAGCTCTTTTTCTTGTAAAATAATTTTACCGCCATTATCGACCAAATTATCTAAAATGTGGAATTTAAATTGGTAATTTTATTAACTTCGCCTTTATTCATATAGTAAACGTGTTCTCTGATTCTTTCTTTAAACTTCCTGGTAGTGAGAGCCACATATTGTAGGCCACAAGTTACACAGCTAATACAATATATAATATTTTTACTATTACAGTTAGCCACTTGTGTAGCAAAGGTATTGATTTTAAATTTGGTGGTGTTTGAAATAATATAAGGTTGTTTATCAATGACTTTGCAAAACTTACAACTTTGACTACATTGAATTGGAGGGTTATCGGTGCCAAAGCAATCTAAAGTATAAGCTCCGTTAACCTTGCTCTTCGTAAAACTGTTAGTAGCGTGATAATAAGTACTGTTGTGAGAAGGAGTAGTAGACCCATAGGTAGAGTATAGGGTGGGCCTAGACCGTATACTCAGTGGGAGGGTTTTTGGGGGTTTGCCTCAGAGAATCCGCGAGTCCCGAAGAGTGGGTTAGGTTATGTATTCTTTGTGGAGATGTCTAGACTCCTTTGAACCCCACCCCTAACCGGCCACCACTTTTATAAACCTTATCAAAAGAGCCCCTATTGTTAAAGGGGTGTGGTCCCGTGTGTAAAAAATGGGTTACAGTGTGGTCAAGAAATAAAGGACTGTAAGTAACATCATCATTCATCATTTTCAATAGCGTTTGTCCCGCTTGGTGGCGGGGTCCGCTTTTCGGGTTTAGTGATGCCACTTCTCCCGATCAAACGCTTGGTCGGGATGGACACCAGCTAACTTCAAGTCCATATGCAACGTATCTAGCCAACGTTGTTTCGGGCGTCCTCTGGGCCGTTTTTCAGGGACTTCAAGTTTCAGGCCAATCTTCCACACGGTGTCGTCGTTAGCGCGAAGGACGTGGCCATACCATCGTAGACGAGCTTCGCGCAGCTACTCGGCTATCGAGGCGACACCGAACCTCTGTCATATTGCGGCGTTGCGAATGCGATCCATACGCGTAACTCCAGCCCTCCACCGTAGCATTTTCGTCTCCATTACACCGAGTCGGCTCTCAATTTCGTTCGTCCCGGGCCAGCACTCAGCACCGCACGTCGCTACTGGGCGGACGACTGTACTATATACCTTCAATCTGAGGCGCTCAGGTATTGTCCTGTCGCAAAGCATCCCAGTCAGCGAGCGCCATTTGGACCAGGCTGTCTCACACGCGCATTCACCTCCAACTTGAGACTGCCATCGGACGTGACTGTTGATCCAAGATACTTGAAAGATGTAACTCGTGAGAGCTCAGTACCATTGATCTTAATGTATCCATGCTAATTCACATCCGTCGTCAAGTATTCCGTCTTTTTGACGTTCAGCTTGAGTCCGAACAATGCTAAGCGATCGCACCACGCCTGTGCCCGTCGCTCGAGATCGGCTTTGTCTTCACATGCAAGCATGACGTCACCGGCATACAGCATCGTCCAAGGAGCTGCCTTTTGGAGATCGCGTGTAATTGCATCCATGACGATCTCGAAGAGCAGTGGGAAGAGCGCAGATCCCTGATGCACTCCGACAGAGATTGGAAACTCCATCGAGGTGCCCGCTGGTCCTCGCACTCGGCTTATTGGGCACGAGTAGAGGATGCGCACCCACACAATAAGCTCTTCAGGGTTACCATGTTGCCGCAACGCGTACCATATAACATCTCCTGGAACGCGGTCGAAGGCCTTCTCCAAGACCAGGAAGGCGAAATGCACCGGTTTCTGCTTCTCGCGGTGCTTCTCTAGCACAAGACGAAATGCGTGTATGGCATCAACTGTCCCACAGCCGGCAACGAAACCACACTGATCATTGGAAAGCTAAACGACGTTCCGAATACGTCCATCGACAATTCGCTCAAAGGTTTTCAAGGTGTGCGAAAGAAGGCGAATTGGACGGTAGCTAGCACAGTCTGCAGGACTGCCCTTCTTCTTCCAAATCGGAATAGTCGTACTTTGCTGCCAACCCTCAGGCACTTTCTACTCAGCAACAACCTGATTGAAAAACTCAGTCAGCCAGTCAGCAGAGCACCAGCCCTTCGACTTCCACAGGTCAGATGGCAGGTCATCGGGACCAGTGGCTTTGCCTGAGTTCATCTTCCTCAGGGCTGCTTCAGTTTCGTTCACTGTGATCTTCTGAACGGGACCGTATACAGGTGAAGCAAAAGGAACGGCACAATGTTCAAATTCTACATTCGAGATTTCCTCGAATATTCGCGCCATCTCTTCACAGCCCTCTTACGATCCATCAGAAGATGACCGTTCTCATCGTTAATGCCAAAGAACTTCTCGATGTCTTCTGCTTGGCGACAGTGAGCTTTGGCGAGGCGGTAAAGATAACGCTTGCCATCGCGTGTCTCCAGTTCTTCATTCACATCAGCGTAGTGTGCGGCTTTAGCAGCGGCCACTGCCTTCTTTGCCGTTTTCTTCGCTTCTCGATAATTCCGCCAATTATCGACTGTTTTATCGCCGATAAATACGTGACATAACCGTTTCTTTTCCCTGACCTTCTCTCTGACATCGCCAGTCTACAGCCAAGCCTGCTTATCGACCCAACGCCGACCAGGCTTCGTTGTGCCGAGTTCGAGGCGTGCAGCCCGAGTTGTCGCATCGGTAGCATTCTTCCAAGTTTCGTCGACAGTTGTTACCGTCGGCAACCGAATGCGAGAAATAACAGCTGCTTTATTCTCTTTCAGTCGCCACCATTTTATTCTAGCCGTCCTGCATCCCTCAACACGTTTACACCTCGGAGGTGTGATCTTCAGCGAGCAGATCAGTGGACGGTGTTGCGTGGCAACCGTCTCATACGGCACGGTCTCCGTGTCTGTGACAAGACCATGGTCGAGACGCCTAACAAGGACATAGTCAATCTGCGTTTTCGCGTTCCCGCTATAAAACGAGATGAGGTGGGAGTCACGCTTTCGAAATTTGGTGTTCACGATGATGAGGTCGTGTGAGTCTGAATACTCAAGTGTACGCTCACCATCGGCGTTGCGGGACCCATAGCCAAAACCACCATGACAGCTATAACCATCTTTCGTTGCTCCGACGTGACCATTGAGGTCACCTGCCACAACAATCATGTCTTGTAACGGCACTTCCGTTGTCTTCTCATCAAGCAGGGACCAGAACTCGTCCTTGGTTTGCTCAGAGCAACCTGTCTGCGGAGCATAAGCGGAAAAGAAATGACATCGTCGCTCTTCTACGGCGACAATAATCTTCATCAAGCGGTCATCGCAACGTTCTACGCTTGCGTCACGGAAACGCTCGGAGACGATCATACCGACACCACTGGTGGTCCTGGGACTGCCGCATAGACCGACCTTGAAGCCGCGGCCAATGTCCCTCGACTTGCAGCAGGACCACCTCGTCTCCTGCACCGCACAGAAATCTATCTTTCTTCGCTCCAGTGCTTCTACCAACTCGCACGAGCGGCCCGTCAACGTACCCACACTCAACGTTGCTACGCGGGTCTTGCCTACGTTGCGGGACTTTCGGACTAGCTCAGTTCAGCTCAGCCGGCGGACGAGCACTTCAACAACGCCACGGAACCTCAAACTTCGGTAATTATTTGCATTTTAGATCTCAACTGGCAGGAGGACTAGTTGTGAAGAACAAAGGAAACACGTTGCCGCAAGCGACGAATATGATGCGAATGATAAGGCTAAATCTGATTAGCAGTCACGAACTTACTTACTGGAAAGGATCTCAGGCGAAACGGCGAAAATTATTGCAATTGCGGAAATCTCCGCCCTCCACGTAGTAGAAAAATGTACTTATTCTTTGATGAGTCCTTGAACTCAAGGAGCTACGGCAAAGTTTACTAGGGCATCGCACCGCCACCGCGTGCGCACGTGCTATGTGCCACGTGTGTTGATTCATTAGAGGCGGCGAAAGGCTCTGCTGCAAGCGTCGTAGATGAGAGGTCAGGTGTTCAGTTCCGTGCCCGTACGTGTCTGGGAAGGAAAAGCGTTGACTTGTTCAGCGGCTGGTCATCGCAAGTAATTGTTTCGGCCAAATCCGCATCAGACCGCCAGAGCGACTTCTCCTAGGGATAAATCGCGTGGGGCATCCCAAAATGCATTGAGTAACGTCATCCTTTATCCTTCATTTTTGTTTTTTCCTTGTTTGGTACTTGTCACCTCTCCAACTTTTCTAGGCAAATATCCACCAAAGGCTCCCAAGGTGTGTTAAGTAAGTGGTTTTTATTAGTTACCCTCCCTATATATGAGACCCCGCATTTTGGTAGACATTTCTAGTAGAGTCCATGACTAGGTGGAATACGAACTTTCCAGCTATCGAAATGAATACCGCAACGGCAATTACGAGCACCGATTGAAAGCATCAGTTCAAAATAAGGCATCGTCATTCGCCTGAAGTGTGCCACATGTTCTCAATAAAGCATTGCTGGTTGTTGCAGAATTTTAGTGGTACCCTATTGCCAGTCTAACAGGGAGAGCCTTCGGAGTGGCGGTGCGCTTTTGCGATGCAATTTTTACAGGGTGTAGGGTCCCGTGTGGTTAGTTCAAAACCATAGTTACTTCTTTCGGAATGCTCTTCTGTAGTGAAAAAACCGTGTGGACGCCTTAGCGCGAAGTTCAAGGCGTCCTGCTGCTACCCAGCCTGCTGTGGTCGGTTGGCGTAGTGGCAGCGGGGTTGACTGTCGGGCGCAGTGAGGGTTTGATGGTATGGTCCCTGGTGTCGCCGATGTTTTTGCACACATCGGATAGTTATTAATATAGGCTTGCGTGATCACAGGGTCAATTTGCACACGATTAATGCTTTTAGTATTTAAACCTAGCATTTTTGGACTTTCATTTGAGTTATCTCTCAATGGATCATATTTGCACTTTACCATTATATTGAATCGTTAAGATGAAAAATTTCTTGCTCACATGAAGTACTGACAATGATAATCAAAAATTGTGATAAAGAACTATGAAACATTTGAAACATAATCGCTTACCACACCAGCAGCATCTTACTAAAGCTAAGGACAAACAATCTTCCTCTCCCTGACACTGCCTCCTGAAGAAGCCGTTTTAGAGCATCTCCATTTGCAATTTCTCTCCTTGTAGGAGGAGTGAAATCAGGATCGAGCGCTGACAGAAGTCGAGCGACGACACGTTTGGGTGAAAAGAACGTTTTATAGTTAATGTTAAGTTTTTACCGGTATCAAACCAAATTCATACTTATCTCATGAAGTTTATGTGTTTGTGTGCATTTACGGTATCGTTGCTGTTATGATACAGTGCAAATGCGATGCATTGAGAGGTAACTCAAATGAAAGTCCGGAAAGGCTAGGTTTAAATACTAAACCATTAATCGTGTACAAATTGACCCTGTGATCATGCAAGGTCATAGTAATAATGATCCGATGTGTGCGAAAACTTCGGCGACACCAGGGAACGAACCATCAAATCCGCTTGGTGTGCCCGAGAGGCGTCCCCGCTACCAACACGCCAACCGACCACATCGTCATGGGTGGCAGAGGGCGCCACGAACATCGCGCTCACGCTCCAAACGGTTTTTTCGACCTCAGAAGAGCATTCCGATAAAAGTAACTATGGTTTTGGGCTCCCCACACGGGATCCTACATCATGCAAAAATTGCCTCACAAAAACTCACCGCCACTCCGGGGACTCTCCTTGGAACAAACACAAATTGGCACACTGATGGTGATAGGCAAGTAACTACTGCAGTCTCATCAGATCAGCGATAAAACTTATGTATTTACTTATTTAATAATACATCCATAATTGCGCCAACAATGAAGGATAATTGTTCACCGTCTTCCCGTTATGTTCTGCTAAACCGCACATTGATCTGGGAACACGCCGTGTTAGCTGACCATTTAAAAGTTGCTAATGATAGATAGGTTTTTCATTAAAGATAGGAGAGGAATGCTAATAGGGGAGGGATAGACCAGATGTTTGTGACAAAGCCTTCCCTCGGCGTAGATACACACTCTCCTGACTATAAGATTATTATGGGTAAACCTGAAGCGGCACTACTGTACTTTCGTATTCCTAGGGGGTCACGAAGAGGTTAAAAAACCACCTAAACTTCGCCCAGGGGTGATTAGGAATGCTGGTCACGAAGATCCTATAAAACTTTCGGCAGATTATGGTTGTTATTGATCGGTACGAAAGAAAAGCGAGGGGGAGAAAGGATATCAATTTTTTTGCGTTTTGACAGACAGACATTTTTGCGCTGCCTCCATGGTTGAAACAGCGTACTACCAGAATGAGTAAGAGGACATTTGCTGCAAGCGGTGGCAATCCTTTGCTGGGGACTGCCAAAACTCTGCAGCAACATACAAAGTGTAGTATAGTGTAGTATACTAATGGATGATGAAAACCTCTTAGTGAACACGTATTTGGGAGCTTGCAGTGAAATACGAAATGTTGAAAAGGTAATAAATATCAAACAAGGGATGGCAACTAAAATTGCAAAATGTGGCATGTTGGTAAACCAAATACCTAAACTATCACATATAATCACTATCACATAAACTATCAGTGTCTGTAATATTATGACTTTCTAAACGTTGAATGTAATCCAATCAGTGTCTATCGTCTAGGCAGTTCTGATCAGGGTGGGACCATTTACTTAAAGTTGTGCTTCCTTCACGTATTTTTCACCGTTGTGCTGTGAGAAGAGCTCCTCGCCTTCGCTTTTTCGCTGGAGGAGGGGTTTACCTTCGTGAATCTCTAACTCTTGAAGAGAGGAAGCGGAGACAAGAGCAGCGTATACGGGGCACAGCGTCTGGTTCGGGTCCGCCATTGTCTGCCATAGGTCAGCAATTGGGAAGCACCAGAACTGCGTCCGGCCCAATATCGATTTCTGTTGTTATTGAGGAGGAAAACTGATGTGCCGTCCTCGGATGTTTAAGCGTTCATTTAGATGTTACTACGCCAATGTAAGGTCGATCTCCAAGAATTCGGATTACGTCGATTTCGTTCTTGGACATTTCTATGATATATATGCTTTTAGTGAGGCGTGGTTGAATAACAGCCACTCTATGGCGTCTGTCTTAGGTGAGACAGCCTCAAACTATGAAATCCTGCGTTGCGATAGGGAAAAGAAATCGGTGGAGGATAGATGTTACTCGTACATAATAGAATTTTTCCTTCGGTTGTAATCAAGGAGTCTGTTGAGAATGCTTATGAATTACTATGTGCTGATATCTGCTACGAAACTTTCAGTTTAAGATTCGTTGTTTTATATCGAACACCTTCTTGTCCTCCTTCGAAATCTGAACAGCTTGTTAAATTTCTAAGTGACTTGAATGCCTGTGAGTTGCACTCAGTAATAGTTGGTGATTTCAATCTATCACAGTTTGGTAAAGAGTCTCCTGCCTCTTCCGTTATGATGTTACTTGAGGAGTTGGCTTACAGCCACAATCTCACGCAATATATTAAAGAGCCTACCAGAATGGGAAACATTCTAGATCTGGTTTTTGCTACAAAACAAGACCTGATAAGTAGAGTTACGATTTTACCTCCTGTGGGTACAAGCGATCATAATAGTATTTCATTTATTATTGCACATACTGTCATAGAATGTATACCTGTCTACGGCCGTGTGTATTCTTGTTGTAATTTCGCTGAAATTTGCAACGAACTAACAGTCTTGCGATGGAGAGATCTTTTGGAGACCAAAAATAATGTTAATGTAAAGCATGAATTGTTTTTGTCTATCTTGCATTATGTTATTGAATTTCATGTGCCTTGGAAACTAGCGTCTTCTTTCAAATCCACCCGCCTTCCTCGTCATATACAAAATATGCTAGAACACCGTGATTGTTTATTTCTAGAGGCTAGGAGATCTAATGACTGGTCAAACTATGTATAAGTCCTTCTCTCATAGACTTAATGCTCAACTGTACAGATATAACTGCTACTTAGAAAAGAAGACAATTGAAGACGGTGATAAACGTAATTTCTACGCATATTTGAATAGTAAAATTAACGAAGTGAAGCGAATTGGATATTTGAAAAAAGACGGACTCATTGCAGCAGCTGATTATGACAGAGCTAACATGCTAGCTAACCAGCTCGTGACTGCTTTCCAAATTGACGACGACTCTGCTCCGTCTAAGTCCCGCTCTCACAGTACCCCCATGAAGGATATCCCATGGTTTCAGTCTCATCAACTTTATGAACTGATTATGAAATGCCGGAATTCCTTTTCAGCCACTCCAGATTTTGTATCACCATTTGTAACACGTAAGGTTGCAAGTGTTATTAGCGGCCCTATAGCGTATATTTTTAACCAATCATTAATGTATGCAGAAATACCTTTGAGATGGAAGCACTTGTCTCTGTCCATAGGATCATTCCTATACAACAACATGATTTTGTATCAGGAGGATCTGTAGAGACGAACCTAATCAAATGCATGAATGATTGGACTGAAGCGCTTGATAGCAAGCGCTGCTGTGATGTTATTTATTTTGACTTTGCTAAGGCGTTTGATAGGGTATCTCACAAAAAGTTGCTGTTCAAATTGGAAGAACGTAGAACACATCCAATGCTAACAAAGTGAATCGCTGATTTTCTAAATGAGAGAACGTTTCAAGTTGAAATTGGACATGTTTTCTCCGAAGTTAAACATATAACAAGTGGAGTACCTCAAGGAGGGGTATTATCGCCTATATTGTTTCACATTTTTACTCCGGAAATACCAGAAATTTTGCGAAATGTTTGTGATTGTGCCATGTATGCAGATGATGTAAAAAAATTCAAGGTCATTGATGGTGTTGATGATGAATTATGTCTTCAAAGAGGAATCAGCTTATTGGTGTCCTGGTCTAAACAATGGCAGCTCCCTCTGGCTCCGCACAAAGCAAGTTTCATGCGTATTAGCAGCACTCCGTCAACTGCACAGCATACATATGAAGTGGACGGTCTCCACGTCACATCGGTGGATTTCACTAGAGATGTTGGATTCACATACAGTAGCAACCTAGACTTTTCTGAACATGTCAAAAACCGTTCTAGGATAGCGCCTCTGCGAACATTACACATATTTAAAGCCCTTTCTACAAAGAACAGAGCTCTTTTAATAAGGGCCTACAAGACATATACGCCCACTAGTTGCAACGAGCACTACAGTATTCAACCCTAGTAGCATTAAAGGTACCCCTAGAATTGAGAAGATCCAAGACAATTTTACTAGCAAATTATTTATTCGCATGGGAGGCTTCTTATACTCCCACATCCTCAACGCAGTGTTCAGAAATAGGCATTTGGATCTTCCATCCCTCGTATCACGACGAAAGGTATTTGATGTTTGTCTCGATCATAAAATTCTGTACCAACCTAGTGAATTTATATAGTTTAATGCCTTCCCGAACTAGAGGTGGTATAATGAAAATAGCCCTGCCTTGTCCGAGATCTACAGTTCGTGCTTGCTTCTTTACGCATGGAGCAGGTAGCGCTTACATAAGAATCACGAAAAACCTGTCAAATGCTTACTCTATACCCCAGTTCGAGCGGTATGCATCAAAAATGTTGCTTAAGCTTAACGGACTCTAGTCATGGAGATCGACCACAACCTATTCTTGTTTGATTGTGCATTTTTCTGAAGTTTTTTGTTTATTTTTTCGTACTGCCCTACTTCTATCTCGCGTCTGCCTTTCGCGACGTAATAAAAATAAATAAATAAATATGCCGTAGCCTCACTCATCCTTGAGCCACTAACCCGCAACGGAACCTTTCGCCGCCTTTCTTAAATCAAAACACGTCGCACGTAGCATGTGTGTAGGTGTTGGTGTTCAGCTCGCACTTATGCAGAGCACAAAAAGGCCCATTCGCTGAACAAGGTCGTTTGAAGACTCGCATGCAGCTCTTTTCCTCCTATCTAGCTCGTCTTCTGAATTGTTCCGCATGACATTTGAAGCTCCCATATGAGCGTAGAAGATCGCACGTTGCAACCCTTCAAACTAGCTGCTTATACTGAATTTTCATTTTAGTATTTCTAATTATTGATCACTTGTAACGTCTCGATGTGAATGTTTTGCAATGTTCGCCGTTCTCGAGCTCTCTATGTGTCACATACCGTTGTGGTCTGATCCGTTGCTCTATATAAGCAGGCATGAGATTGTGCACAATATTTTCTCTTCTCTCATTTTCTCATTTCTTGAATCGTTGTATCCCTATGCCATTCTTAATAGGTTTAGGTAAAGTGCACGATAAAAGTCCCACTACGCTCAAGGCACTACAGGTGTGATAGGGATAGGGAGGAATTGAGCCTGGGTATCTCACCTCTTCTCGTTCTTGGAGATTTCAACTTCTTTGACATTCCTTGGACAAACCTCTCTCAGTTTGCAAGTAAAGCGGGTGCTAAAAGTCAAGGTAGGCTTTTTGCAAGCTTCGCTCTCTCGAATGGATTTAAACAACTGGTGATGCAACCCACACATGGGACCAACATTCTTGATGTAGTCCTTACGAATAGTCACACCGTTATCAGCAGCGTCTCTGTTGTTTCCCCATTCTCTACGTCTGATCACGCTTCTGTCGCCCTCTCGCTGCTACTTGACAAGCCCTTCTCTGTTCCAAAATATTACATCAACTTTGCTAAAGGCGACTATGCCTCTATATGTCGCCACCTTCTTCAGATAAACTAGCAGCACGTCTTTGATTCTGTTAGAAGTATTGACGACTGCTACCTAGCATTTGCCAAATACTGCCACTTCCTTATTGCAAAATTTGTTCCTAGTGGATTTCGCTCTGGCAGCGAATTCAAGTTGCCTCGGCACGTAAAACTCTTAACTGCACGAGTGAAAAAATTATTTAGTTTCGGCAGCTGTCTACAAAACCCTAAATACCTTCGACTATCTCGACTATTAAACAGAAAGCTAGCCAAGCTTAAGATTGCTCATGAGGAAAAAATTGCCTATTCTAGAAATCCTAAGTGATTTTGGAGCTACTGCAACTCTAGATTAAGTCTTCGTCTTCTTTGGGCACAACAATTTCAAAAGATGGAACATCATGCGTCGCTGATGGCGACAAGGTGGAGGTCTTTGCTAAGCATTTCGAATCATTTTACAAGGAGACGTCTACCGCGCCTCTCGAGTTGATTGTCAGGCCTCGTGACGTCCTTGATTGGGTTGATATAAGTTCTGATAATGTTTACCGCACTCTGCGTAGTCTCCCTCTACGAAATTCATGCTCACCTGACGGCCTTCCCTACGTGTTTCTGAAAATGGCTGCACTTGGCCTTACTCCGGTTCTCACTCAACTGTTCAACAAAATTTTGCTGAATGGGGCTATACCCGATATTTGGCGTTTGGGTCTTGTTAGACCTGTGTACAAAAGAGGGAATCGAAACGATTACAAGAACTACAGACCTATATGCCTTTCTTCGTCTATTAGTAAAGTAATGGAGAGGATTGTTTGTCGGCGTTTCAAGGAATTTCTTACTTCCAAAAGGCTTATCAACTCTTGTCACCATGGTTTCCTCCCAAAGAAATCTACATCCACCGCACTCCTTACAACCGTTTCTTTATGGCACAACCTACTGGATAAGAAGAAGCGTGTCTACGCTGCATACATTGATTTCTCCAAAGCCTTCGACTCTATACCTTTATCTCACCTTTTTTCAAGCTTGAACGTATCGGAGTTTCTGGAAGCCTGCTTAAGTTTATAAAGTCTTTCCTTTCGAACAGATACCAACAAGTTGTTCTCAATACCTCTTATTCTAGAGTGTACAGAACTGAAAGCGGGGTTCCGCAAGGGACTTGTCTTGGGCCCCTTCTCTTCATTGTTTACATAAATGATTTACCTGACTGCCTCTTTCCCGAAGTCTACTGCTCCATGTATGCCGATGATGTTAAAATTTTTTCTCTTAATGATGCAGGTGCGTTACAAGCTGGGTTGGACGCCGTGTTTAATTGATCGCGCAGATGGAAGATTGACATTTCATTAAGCAAAACTAAAATTCTCTGCCTTGGTACTCCTCTTTTAGATCGGCCCATATTTTCCATCAGTGGGGTAATGCTAGAATCTTCTAGAAGTGTATGTGACTTAGGCATTATCTATTCCAGTTCTCTCTCTTTTAACGAATACATTGACAAAATAGTTAACTCAGCGAAGTGTAGAGCTAATTTTATTTTGCGGGCCTTCTCAACTAGAAACATTCATATTCTCTTCCGGCTTTTTACACCATTCGTTCGACCACTATTAGAATACTGTCCGATGCTATGGAGTCCCTCGACTCGGGCTGATGTAGAAAAAGTTGAGAAGTCCAAATGCAGTTCACAGAAAGAATTTTTGCCAGAGCAGGAATTTTTCACGTGTCATACAAAGATCGGTTTCGTAAATTAGACACACTTTCGTTAGAAATGAGAAGAAGGTTGTACGATTACGAATTCGTCTTCAAAATTTCTGCTGGATTGGTTGACTTGGATTTTGAAACCTTATCTACAAAATCTCCCACTATTGGCCTAACACGGTCACAGCTTCAGAATCTTTAGAGAGAAAGCTCGAACGGAAGAATTCCGAAACTCTTTCACACAAGAATCATCTCACAGTGGAACGATTTACCGCTATGCGTAGTGAGTTCCAATTCTGGTCGTTCATTCATCGAGAAGGTTAAGAAAATAATGATGGCAAAGGGATGGTACTGATAACTTCGCGACATGGTAGGTTGGAATTTTTTTGTTTTGTTTATTTGTTTTTACGTTTTAATCCTCTTCTTCTTCAGGTGCGCCTGGGATTCTTCGTAAATTTAGCTGTTATGCATTGCTTGTTCTATCTCATGTTTGCTCTTACCTCTCTTTAATCAAGAATAGCTTAATTTTGCTTGTTTCGCCATTATCTTCTCCCCCTCACCCCAGTCGCATCGACACCTTAAAGTGGGTCAAGGCACAGGTGGCGGACCTACTAAGTTGGCACCCACAGCCCGAAATAACGGCCTCAAGGACTTGCAGTGTTGGCGGCCACTGCCCATGCTGTGCCTGACCACCCACTATTCCCTGACACCTTCCCCATTTGCATTGACTTTTTTCTGTTCAAGTCGGTTTGTTGTGCTGCATACGAGTTTGTGACTTGCGTTGTTAATTAACCGATAATAAACATAAACATAAACACTATAACAAGGAAGCTGGCATTAGGTAAATTATTAGAATTTTGACCTTTTTCTATTGTTTGCATATTCGTGAATAATTTATGTAATTTATTTATGTATTTTGATTATAAACGTTTAATTACCCAAGTTTGAGGTTGATCTACTGAACCACCACACCTACAAACCGAGCAGAGTCAAGTGCTAAATTACTGTGTCACCTTTTCTTCCTGTGCGATTGAATGACAGTTAAATGACAGTGCAAACCCATCTTTTTGTGGAATGCTATGGAATGATCCTTCGCGAGACATCAAAGAGGAATTTTATTTGCGTGCTTAGATTATATAATTGGATAGATAGGATAGAGAGAGTTACGCCAAGAACTGTTCAGTAATAATACCTACTTACCTTTGGTGGTTTCTAGGCGTCGAAGTGAACTGATACTATCTTGTGACGACATTGAAGTAAACTGCTATTCACAGCAGAACGTGTTCCAAAACAAAACTGTTTTCGGTATCCAATTGACAAACAAGCAGTGTTACCTACATGACCGGCACCAGTCTCTTAATTCAACAAGAGATCAAAGACACGCTTGACATAGCAATTATATGTAGACAGCATCGTCTGAGTGGTACATCCAGTAACTTTTTGGGTACATAATGCTGTGAATTGTGCTGTCCTGCAAAGCCCTTGTTGGCTTCCAAAGGCTCCACCAGTGTAGCTTTCTGTATTAAATCTAGTCTTTTCTTACGAATAGACAACCCATTAATGTCTTTGTAATTTTATCTAACTTCGTTAAACGGAAGTTTAGGCAAATCCCACACAGAACTGTGGTCACTTCAAAAGCAGGTCATAATCTTCTGTAGTATCATCGTTGATCGGCGAGCCTTATCAATATAAAGGATGCATTAAGGTATGAACATCCCACCACCGGTTGAAGAGAATTCAGTGTTGCCTCGACGCTTGATCCCTATCTCCAATGCAGATGTTCCCTCTTCATTAGAAATAAGATTTTACAGAGAAGCTGTATATCGCGTGGATATCTTGAAAGACAATCACAGTTTTGATTCCTTGGGTTCATTTTCTCCACCCTGTGCTCGTTCTTGCACGATAGTCTAATTTATGCGTTGATCCATTCAACGGCTAACTTGAAAAAGGAATTTCTATTAGGAAGCGTCGAGTTTAGTATCATCGGCTAACATTGATTAGTCGCTGTAGATAATCCCAATCGAGTTCCAATTGAACGGTGCAACGAAGACGAAGAATGATAGGACTAGTTGGCAGGCCTTCGAAGGGACTCATCTGAACGACAGATGTATGCGCGACAAAGCCTACGTCTCCAACAGTGCTAAATAAACTCTCTCGAAATGTTCCAGGTTTCAAATGTCACACGTCATTCTTCCAAATGATGGTTTCCTGCAACGCGTTAGATTAGAACATGAAACGTCCTGGCGCACCAGTATCAGTACAGCGTGTACAGGAGGCGTTAGTAGGCACTCACTCAGCTCTAGGCGGAAACCTGAGTCTGCTTGGAAGTCGTGTTTCTGTCACTTCTTTCCATCATCTATAGTGTGCTTCACAATTTGAGATTGTCACTCTCTCATTCCCTGTCTTCGGAAGCGGCAGAGCAAGGCGTCGAGGACGGTGAGACCGGTATTGTGCTGTCACAGCGGTTGATCACACAGACAAACATCCTTTCCAGAACAAGAGTCAAGTTTGATTTCGCGCATTTGGCAGCATTGTATAATATTATCCCTTTTGCTTATGTCTGTATACCGCCATTGCCCCTTACAGTTCCGCAGACAGGATCAACTCAAAGTCGTGATGGTGCGCAGAACTATAGGATTGGAATAATTAAATAAGCGAATTAAATTATTACCAGACAAGATGTCCATTGTCATTGTCTGCACTAAGATAAAGGATGTTGCAGGTATATGATTGTGACCTTGGAAACCGTGCAGTACAGTTCGCCAACAGCTGTGCTCGTGGTACTTATCTTCGACCAGGGGAAAAACAGAACTTTTCAGTTTTTTTCGAACGAGGGCTTTAACTAGTGTAGAAGCTATTGATGTTGCACGTAAGTTAATATATTAGGTTGGCAACTAAATTCGTAGACTCAAACACCTTCAACAACAATGTGTTTATTAAGCAATAACTAATAAAATTTTTCAATCAAAGTAGGATGCCTTGGAACGCGGGAGTCCTTTCCATTCATCGGCTGGTCCATCTCACAGCTGTAGAATTCTTCTGGTTTAGAGGACAAGAATTCTTGGAGATGCATTTTCATCTGGTCCACATTAATAAGCCGTCTTCTTACGAAGAAGTGCTGCAGCGAGCTAAAAATTTGGTACTCGGCGCAAGTCTAGGCTGTAAGGCGGATGAGTTAGACGTTCGCAGCCAAGGTCTTCGGTTTTTTCAAGCGTCCAATTTGCGACGTTTAATCTGGCGTTATCTTGCTGAAAATAATTCTTCATACCTGAAAAGCTGTCTGAACCGATTCCAGCGAAGTTCAGCCTGCGTGCAGCCATGCTGTGAAGAGTAGATTTATTTCATCGTCAATGCTGGAGCCGCTCTCTATGATCTCTCAGGATAACAACTTCTTGAGACCACCAAACGGAGAGCGCTTCGTTAATCGGACACTTCAAAAATCGAAGACCTAAGCTGGGAGCGTCTAGCCCATCGACTTACAGCCCAGTCTGTGCGCCAAGTAATTACCACCTTTTTAGTTCCGCTCAGCATTTCTTGGTTGGAGGACAATTCATTAATAGACCAGATCAAAAAGCACCTCCAAGGATTCTTGGCCTTAAAAGCACAAGAATTCTACAGCCGTGGGATAGACCACCTACCTCACAAACGGGGAGCACTTCTACCTGGATCTTATTTTGATTAGAGATTTTCATTTGTTATTTGTTAAAAATTACTTTTATTGAAGGTTCTTTTTTTATTGAAAATTCACGGATTCAGTTGCCAACCCAATAATTTCTTATGGTTATAATTTTAATAGCGCTGATATTTAGGCGATAAAGTATTGAAAACAAGTGAGACTTAATCCTGGTATTGGACAGAGAGCCATCTAAGAGCTGAGCACATCGACAAACCTTATAGCAACTTTATCAAGGTGAAACCACATGTTGTTCTGGCATTCCACCGGAACTGTCGGCTCACTCTCTTCATCCCTCTCCATGGGTGCTTATCTGCCACTCCATGACGAGAAGTTTGCCATAAGTGATTATGTTGGCGTGACCTCGCCTGATAGAAAGAGGCCACGCCCGTGTCTGTAAGATTGGGCTCATACATCAACATATTCTACCATTGACCACTACGGTCCTGTAATAAACTTTCTTGTGGAGCCATCATACTCACAGAGGTACGCATAAGGAGCCAGAATACTCCTATTGCACGTCAGAGCGCCACCATACGCTCTTAACCAGGACATTTCTGGTGCATCGGCTAAATCTAGCCAAGAAGTTAGCCTAGTCTAACTTGTTCTTTTCGAAGCAACTAGTTTGCTTCACACCTTGCACTTGTGCGAGAAGAGGTTGGGATTTTTCCATATCTTGGTGTTAATAAGCCCTAGATTCCGTGCCCTATTCAACAGCAGCTGCGCAAGAGGTTGGCCTAGCCAGTCCTTGGTGCTACTACAGCCCTAAATTCCGTGCCCTGCCCAACAGCAGCTGCGCAAGAGGTTGGCCTAGCCAGTCCTTGGAGCTAATTCAGCCCTAAATATCGTGCTTTGCTCTACCGCAACGTCATAAGAGGTTCGGTTAACGAAACCTTGGGCCTCTTACAGCCCTAAACTATCTTATTTGTTCAAACAAAACAGAATAGCCGAGAAAATGTCGCTCTTCTTCCACAAGAAAGCGATAATGGCTGGCGTAGAAACCACTAAAGAGGTTTTTGACAAATATCAAGCGTATACACAAAGAATAGTATACCCTGATGATGACGACAAACGTCTAGAAGAGTGCACGGCTAATTTAGTGCTTCTTAGCTGTTGCTTAAGTCATGTAAAATCAGCAACGATGGCTTTAGAAGGCAAAATTGATAAGATGGAACGATTCTTCACTGCCATCAAGTCAAAATCAGAGCGAAATAAAATTATGGGAGAAATAGAAGCGCTAGACAGAGAAACCCAATGCTGGGGTCTGATTATAGACGCCACATCATTCGCTTTAAAGATAGTATCACACATAGCGGACGCTGAAAGTGAGTTGCAAAAGGTACTGCTGAAGCGAAAATGGCTAATAATGCACTCCGCTGTATCCGAATATAGCGAAGGAGATTATAGCTTCTTCCACGAAGAAAACAGTAACGCTATACCGCTAATCAATAGCTCATGTTCGGTAAGCGTTTCAGCGGTAACGCTTTCGCTGTTTAATACATGCTCATCAGAGTTTCTCCTAGGCAATCCTGACCGAAACAGCCAACTTCCTCAAGGTCTATGCCATAAAAGAAACAAACAGTTGATGAAAGTCAGTCCCACTGCGGATGCACGACGGCCATTTGGGTCATGCCTAGCAGCAAACAACAGCCCAACCCTTGCCTTGTGGTTATCGATCAATGCTGGAAAAGTCGAACTGTCAACCTGTACCTTCAGTGGAATGAGAGAGCAAAACGGCAGACCACAAGATACATGTGGAAAAGCTTTTCTGACTTCAAAGAAAAACAAAATCCCTCGTCAACATGGAGTGGAATGGAAGCCAAAAAAGCGCTTCTGTCAGTACAGTATTAGTTGTACGCGTATGCGTATGCGCACAATTTCTCACTGTACATCGCTGTCTGCCTTTTACTACATTTTTGTCTCCAGTATAATCCTCTATTCGTCACTCCACTTCACTCTTCTTTATCGTCAACCACAAGCCGAACAGTCAACAAGGACGATGGACGACCAGCTCAAACCAATGGCAAAAGCGAAGCCATGGGAACGACATTGGAGGCCTTACTGCGGCCTTTGTGATGGCCCACAGCAAGTTTCGATAATTTCGTCATGTACGTACAAGCTAGTGATTAGCTCCTTGTATGCTACTACAATATTACCATACCTTCCCCTTTATATGTGCACTGCTCCTCTCATTTTCTTTCCTTTTGTTGCCCCGGAGTGTTCTGGCATTCCGCCAGAACTGTCGGCTCACCCTCTTCATCTTTCTCCATGGGTGCTTATCTGCCACTCCATGACGAGAAGTTTGCCATAAGTGATTATGTTGGCGTGACCTCGCCTGATAGAAAGAGGCCACGCCCGTGTCTGTAAGATTGGGCTCATACATCAACATATTCTACCACTGACCGCTACGGTTCTGTAATAAACCTTCTTGTGGAGCCATCATACTCACAGAGGTACGCATAAGGAGCCAGAATACTCCTATTGCACGTCAGAGCGCCACCATACGCTCTTAACCAGGACACATGTGGTGACTACTGTGTTGCTTTCTGTGTTTATGCACTAGGGTGGCTTTACCACCATTATCTCGACGAAGTTGTTCACAGCGTTTTCAAACAATTCTTGCCAGGCATGAACGTCTACCTTCCTTCCTTCCTTCCTGGGTCCTTTCTCAGCTTGTCCTACTGACACGTCATGCGTTGATTCTCTTTCCGTTGCACCAGTAACCGCAGCCCGAGTGTCCAAGAACAACGATTCGTGATTTTCTTTTCTTCTTTCCTTTGTTATGACTGAGCATTTAAAATACGAAAACTACTTTTACTCATGATTCTCTGGAAAAAATTAACCTTTGATATAAATCATATGTATTAGTTGCACCATGAACGCTGGGTATTTATACACCTCATGAAAAACAGCTTAATACAATTGGTATAACACTGGAAACCAAAACGATAGTACCTAGTACTTTGGAGAGATAGTATAAACCATAATAAAAAGCGCATGAAAACGATAATAGTTCTTTGCTAGAACCAATAGCAGCTTTAAAAAAGTTGAGCACTGTGATTTACTTATTTATTTATTTAAGACAGATCTACCAAGACAATGATAAAGAACGACGTTATCGAAATCCTTATGGAATGCATTTGATTTTTACAATATATTGAATTAGATATAGTGCGTATTTGGTCTACAAAGTCATTTAAGACTTATGGCCACAGACGAGCTATACTATCATATTAGGTTGCCGAGTACTCGAATCAAATTTGAGCATTGAAAGGGAGCCACAGGGAGCTATTCAAATATTATCCAAAAATCGATCCTGGACGATTTAGCTCGGGATCGGGAAAGATGGAGACATGGCACCGGGGAAGCGGTCCCCGCCATGAAGCGTGACAAATGCTGAAGAAGAAGAAGATTAGAAAATCGAATGATTTTATTCGAATATCGAATAAATTTTCAATCTTTAAGCACATAAAGTGATTCGATCAAGTTGGTATACATGCAAAGCTCACAGAGGGAACACATATAAAAAAGTGGTTAGATTTACTCAATGCATTTGCGTTCTTCTCCCATGTATAGACTAAGAGAAGATGTTACCGAAAGAGCAACACGAAAATCCTTATTCATTGCTGCTTTGCCTATAACTCCAACAAGAAAATGAGTATTATCAGAAACATGTTTCGAACTCACCTCTATACTGCGGAGGCCATCGGCGCGTGTAGCGCAGTTAGAGTTATAGTTATATGCCGGCTGTCGCTTGCACCTGATGTCAAGTTCCTTGTTCCTGGTTCCAGCACAGGCCAATCAAGCCTTACGTCCCTCCGGGGTCGGTGAATTGATACCAGACTCGTCTGGGATGGACAAAGCGCTTCAGAGTTCTTGATGCAGTAGACAACATTACTGCTATTGTAATTTCAATGAGCCATTAAATTCAACAAAACTCAATGCGGATGAAAACTTTGCAAACTGATCGCCTTCGTGCCCTCTGCGCTATTTCCTACAGATAAGAAAGCACGCATACACATTTTGTATTCATCCTACGCTGTATGCTGTACGCCATGCAGAAAACAAAAATCCCGAAGTTTGTAGCCCTGAAGCACGTCAGATAGACAAGTGACAGTTCTACTCGTTAGAGCCAGCTGTAGAGTCGTACAAACTTATGAATGGAGTCGAACCTTTACGATGTTTTTTATGTTGCCTACCATGATGGACTACTGAAAATGGCTGACAAGCTAATTTTCATGAAGAAGGGAGTGTTCGAAAAGTACAGGGATAGAGTGCAATATAGTAGGCAGAACGGCTGTCCTAGAACAATCATGAAAATGCGCGCCAAAGAGTACGCGAATGTGATATTTAAATATATTAAATGAAGGACAACAATTTTCCTTAGTGCAAATACGTTACTAGTTTGGCACTACAGTACAGCTAGCGCTTGTCATAAATCTGAAAACAGTAAGCTGTTAATGTCGACAAATCAATGCAAGCCTTCACCTGTTAGTCATTCCCGTTATTCTTATCAATTCTATGTTCAAATAACGCATTTCTTCAACATTCACTGCTTATCATAGAGTCGATTTCGAACAAGCTGCTATTTTATGTTGTCATTAGGAATGTTCACTAAGAAAACATTGTCCTACAGTTGCGCACTCACAGCAGCTCTTTGAATGTCAGCAGCAGGGATGTGCGGAAATTTCTTCAAAACAGATTTTCTAGACATCAATAGCGAATTAGTTTATAAAACGCTTATTGGCTTTCCAGCTCGCAACTCCACTTCTCCTGACGGGGTACCGTATATTTTCCTCAAAAAAGCAGCTGTAGGACTTACTTCAGCCCTTACGCTACTCTTTAACTGGTGCTTTCTTCACGGAGAAGCTCCGTCAGCATGGAAGAGTAGTTTTGTTAAGCCGATATTCAAGAAAGGTGATAGAACGGATTTTAGAAACTATAGACCCGTGTGCCTCACATCTTCGATAAGCAAAGTTTTGGAGAGGATAGCACGCAGCCAGATTCATGGTTACTTGCGAGATAACAATCTTCTCACAGAGGCACAGCACGGATTTCTTGAGAGAAAATCAACCCTAACAGCTCTCATCTCAACGGTCTCAGTTTGGCAAAAAATAATCGATTCTAACGGCTACGTTACAATCTGTTATCTTGATACCAAGGCTTTCGATTCAATCAATCTTGCTTTTTTACTTGCCAAACTAAGAGCATACGGACTTGATTGTTGCCTTTTTCGCTTTCTGGAGTCGTTTTTAACTGAGCGGACCCAGACAGTCTTAGTCAATGGTGCCACATCGGACACGTATGAAACCAAAAGTGGAGTTCCTCAAGGGACGTGTCTAGGACCGCTCATGTTTCTAATTTTCATCAACGACCTGCCCAATTGTCTGCCTTATGAAGTGTCGTGTTCTATTTATGCGGACGACTCCAAAATATTCTCGTTTAGCAACACGAATGCCTTTCAACAGGCTCTTGATGCTATTGATATGTGGTCTAAGAAATGGATGCTTGATATATCGCTGGAAAAAACAGCTGTAATGTGCATATAGAAAAGGCATCCGAGGGATTTAGCGTTTCAGTTAGGGCGCACTGTAGTGCACACCACGTCATGTGTTCGAGACCTCGGCTTACTGTACTCTGATGCCCTTTCGTTCGAAAAATACATCGACTGCATAGTAATATCTGCCCATAGAAAATCAAACTTTATTCTACGTGCCTTTCAAACACGTTCAATGTCTACACTTTTCCAACTTTTTACCACTTATGTTAGACCAATGCTTGAGTACTGTACACCAATCTGGACGCCCTCTAAAGTAGTATACATTGAAAAGCTCGAAAAAGTTCAGAAAAGGTTCACTAAACAGGTATTTTCCGGAAATGGGTTGTTTAATGTGAACTACCGACAGAGATTAACTCTACTCGGGAGCACGTCTTTGCAGCTAAGAAGGGTCCTATATGACCAAATTCTTATTTATAAAATCATTTCTGGGCGCTTTGACTTCGATAGACATAAACTGTTTGATTTTGTAGAATTCAATCACCGCACAAGAGGACATCTTTTGAGGTTGTCCACAGGAAGAGTCCGCTCTCAGCAGTACTTAGACTCATTTCTTGTACGAGCTGTAAGAGTCTGGAATAATTTGCCTGCAGCTGTGGTGTCGTCGTCAACATCAGCAACATTCAGTCAGAGATTGGAGTCGCATTTAAAAGAGCAGGGGTTTTTCTGAATTTAACGTATTTTTTAAAGTTTCGCAACGGCAAATATTACAGGAACGTGACGGTACCATCTTCGAGCAAAGTTTCTTTCTCGTGATAATCTCTATATCCCAGATATGTTTTTCACACCTTACATCTGTTAAGCATCAGTTTTGCTAATTTGTGTTGGTGTTCATCCCTATTGTTTTTTAATAGTGTGTTACTTATTTTTCTCTACTATAAGCTCGTTTTTTTAATGTTTCTCCCTTTCTCTGTGAGATGACCGGCACGAGCGCAGCTAAGAGAGCTTAGTCCTTGATTACATATGACTTATAAATATTTGATTTACATACATTTATCTAGACGTACATATTTACATTATAATATACTTTCCTTGCTGTCACTTTTCTACAATTCATACAGCTCTCGTCTCGTACCTCCCTACCAGGCAATCGCTGGGGTGCGTACCAGTTTAAAGGGGCCCTTGAAAGATAGGACCCGCCCCAGAGTGACGTGCTTAGTAGGTCGTAGCGCCAGCGTCTTCCGTAAATTTAAATTTTGTGACGCAATTTTTGTGACGCAATTTTTTTCTTTTTCTCTTTTGTTTAATTTTTTTCAATATTTTGATGCCGCTGAGATCTTGGGCTGCTCTCGAGCTGTGCTAATCACAATTCCAGGGTTTTTGTTCGTGTTGCTACATGGCCAATCATTGAATTTCTTGTTCTTATGCATAACCGTTTCTGTTATGGCTATTGGCTAAAATAAACATAAACATAAACATAAACAAGAATAACGGAACACAGAATACAGAACTGAAGAGCTCAAAAAGGGGCCAAAACTACAATCCGAAACACGGAAACGGAAATAACTGAAAACTCATTACCCCATTTAAATTCTCATAAATATCATGCTATATAATAACGCGCTAAGAGGTGAGTCATACTATAAATGGGCGCCGCTACAGAAATGAGTCAAAAAATAGGGGAAAATCGAGGAAAATGGGGGAAAAATCGGGAAAAATAGAGGGAATTACGGCACGAAAAGAGCAAGAATACCCAGACGTCTTCTCCCTGCCTAGTAACTTCAGCCCTGGAGCGATCGAGGTCCCTAAACACGGATCTGAAGTTCGTTTTATAGTACCGATCGCCATCAATCGATATTGATCAAACTACGGTGCGAAAAAATAGCGTAAATACCTCGACGTCTTCTACGTGCCAGCGGATTCAGAAAACGTGCAAAATACGTTGCTGACGTGCCAAAGACGTCGCTCAATGTGTTTGGGGATACAGGTAGAAGTGCCGAAGACGTCGTCCAATGTGCCTGGGGAAGTTGTGCCGAAAACGTTGTCCGCTAAGGCGGATCATCGTGGGAGACCAGTACCAGTAATTGGGGACCGTTTCACTAAGGGAGGATCATCAGTGAGGAACCAATAGATCGCCCTATCATAATATATATGTACTGTACGTGCAGCGAGCCCTAGGTAGGTGAAAAAGCTGTACAAGTAGAGCAGCAAGCTTAATGGGATTGTCCTTAGCTTAGTGATACTGCAACATCGCGCGAAGCGTGCAAGTGCGAGGCACGCCGATAGGCCTGACGGAGCACTTGTATATTCATAATGGTAGTAATAACTAAGTTATCGCTAACGAATTTAGAAAACGGGCAAGGTCAGCATGTGACTCTTTCACAGCAACACATGACCATAAAAATCCTTGAATTCATATTATTATTAGCATGGCTTTACAAATATTACGAGTGTGAGAAATCGAAATTTATGCAAAATCTTACTGTAAACATTAAGAAAGCATTTTAAACGCATGAGTCAAGCTAACGAGTAAGATGCCAAAAATTTCGCAACTTAAAACACAGTACTGTTTTTATTGAATATCCCAGATCTATCATAGTTGGGAGCGAGCAACGCTAAGGTTACAGCAGCGTTCAGCACCAACGACACTACACCCATTCTCTGAATTGGAATGGGTACCATAGTATCACTTGGCAGCAGCTGAAGCTATGGAAAACCTCAAGGGAGAGTTGGAGAGGCAAGACGGCGACTGGGATAGACCCTATGTCTCCTATTGAAAGCAATGTTGGCGTGCTTACGGAACCCTGATCTAGAATAGGCGTTCCAAGTCAGACCTGGGGTTATCAGGCAAAAATATATGTATGCTCAGCATGAAAATATAAGCAGCAAAATTAATTTAATTCATGATTCAGACACATGAAACCTTCTTTGGTGGTTTACTACTCGGCAGTAGATCTTCTCAAGAAAAAAAGGAAACTGATTCAGTTATTACACTGTTTCGACATCAAGGGCCGGATTCATCAACGACTTACAGCAATGTAACAGAGAAAACACAACAGAAATCCCTGATAGCGCAACGAAATGTCTCAGCATATCGCTTGATAAGCCCCAGGATGCAACACCGGTTTGAAGCAACACAATCCCAAAAAGGTGATGCATAGTTGGTTTCTTTCTTCAGCCTTATTTAAGTTCAAGAGAAGAATGAAGTCAGTGCAAGACAATCGAGAAGTGATTGTCTTGCACTGACTTCACTCCTTTCGTTCTGTCTTCCGATCGAAAAGGGAGCGGATCACGGAGCGGAAGAAAAGGGCTAAAAACGGCCAAAAACCGGAATTCGAAACACGGAAACGGAAATTCCGCACATCCCTGACAGCGACTAAGGGATACAAAAAGGTCATTTTGTTTACTCGGAGTCCCCCTTGGTGGTTAATGTGGAACGTTCGACGACGATTTAACAGTGCACAGCCATTTGAAACGAGTATACTGGAAGAAATTCTCCAGGGTTCTTGACGTTCGTTATGACTTGTAAACATTCTGCTGCTGTTCCCAACATATTGCTGAATGCTAGTTTCACAGCAACAGGGATCAAGACCTGGGGTTTATAGAACAGTCGTCCGCCCAGTAGCGACGTACGGTGCTGAGTGCTGGCCCGTGACGAAGGAAATTGAAAGCCGCCTCAGTGTAATGGAGACGAAGATGTTAAGGTGGACGGCCGGAGTAACGCGATTGGACCGCGTTCGCAATGACACCATACGACAGAAGTTCGGTGTCGTTCCGATAGCCGACAAGTTGCGCGAAGCTCGTCTACGATGGTATGGCCACGTCCTCCGCGCTAACGACGACACTGTCTGTAAGATTGGCCTGAATCTTGAAGTCCCTGGAAAACGGCCCAGAGGACGCCCGAAGCAACGTTTGCTAGACACGTTGCACTTAGACTTAAAGATAGCTGGTGTGCATCCCGATCAAGCATTTGATCGGGATGCACACCAGAAGAGCGGACCCCGCCACCAAGCGGGACAAACGCTACTGAAAATGATGAATATTTCCCCGTTTTCATCCTCGATTTTCCACCTATTTTTGAATAATTTCTGCGGCGGCGCCGATTGATAGTATGATTCAGCGCTTAGCACGCTATTATATAGCATGATATTTATCCCACGGATCTCCCTCGATAGAGAGCCTTCGGGCTCTCTTGTTAAGAGGGATCTCGGGCCGCTTGTCGCAGGGCCACGTGGCGCGTCCCCGGGTGGTGGATAGGGGAATTAAACGCGAACCAAATGCGACCGTGTACTGCCCAGAGACGCAGGTGGGATGCAGGGGATGGACTCCTTGCTCCTGCTGTGTCGGGTCGATGCGTTCCTTGTGCGTGGGAGCGGCATGTTCGTGCACAGTGTGCGTGGATGTGTCTGTGACTGTGCGGATTGTAACTGTGTCGGCTCGGCCAAAAGCTTGCACTCGGTAGACTGGGAGTACATGTAAGGCGATTCGAGGCCGCCTTAAGTCTCGCCCCGTCCCTTCGGGCAGTCTGGCTGGCTGCCCGGAGTTCTTCGCCCGCACGACAGAGCCTGACTAGCTACCCGTGTTGTATTCCAGTCAAACACAGCAGCACTAAAGGGCCTCATTCCCCTGACCCCGAAAGAGCCCCCATTTCTGCAGCGATGGGAAGGACGAGTACGGAGAGGCTGCTAAAATCTCAGGGCCTAACCAGGCTGCGCAAACTGAGAAGGACTAGGATGACGATCTGTACTTACAACGCCCGCACGCTTGCGTCGGAAGCATCCGTCGAGGACCTGATGATGCAAGCCAGGAAGATCAAGTACGACGTCATCGGATTGACCGAGACGAGAAGACACCACCCCTACACGCCGCCTACGACCCCGGAGAAGAACTGTTCCTCGGAACATGCGACAGCAGGGGAGTAGGCGGCGTTGGTGTCCTCGTCAACACGCACTTGGCCATGAACATCGATTCGTACGAGTCTCTGACAAGCCGAATCGGACGTCTGCGACTGAAGCGATGTGGCTCCGTGCCAGCCTTGACTGTGTTCGTCGCATATGCCCCAACATCCGACTACGACGACGAAGACGTCGAGGCCTTCTACGTGGAGCTGGAGAAGTTCTATAAGGAAGATCACACCTTCTACAAGGTGATCGTCGGCGACTTCAACGCCAAGATCGGGCCACGAAGGTCGCCGGAAGAACTTCACATCGGAATCCACGGTTTGGAGTGGAACGAGCAAGGTGAAAGGCTGTCTGAGTTTATCATGTCGACCAAGACCATCCATGGAAACTCGCAGTTCCAGAAGCCTCCCTCCCTACGATGGACCTGGGAATCCCCCGGTGGCCAGTTCCACAACGAGATCGACCACATCATCTTCAATCGCAAGTATTGCCTGACCGATGTCTCCGTTGTCCCCAAGTTCTACACGGGATCGGACCACCGCCTTCTTCGCGCGAGGTTCCGCTTTTCGCGTCAAGGAGAGAAGGCCGCGAAGTTCAAGAAGAGGAGTCCCAGAACGACCATCAACTGGGATCTCTACACCTCTCTTGTCGGCCTTTGGGAAGATGCCGTCATGGACAACGTCGACGAGGAATACAATCGCTTCGTGCACCATCTCCACGATAGTGCTAAGGGGGCCGAGAGCTTGAAGACCACCAAGAGACGCCTGTCTCCGGAAACTCTCGAGCTGATACGCCAGCGTGGAGCAGCACGAGCGTCAGGCAACTATCAACTGACGTCCAAGCTTGCAAAGCTATGCAGAGCGGCGATAAAGGAAGATCTGAAGGAGAGACGGGCGGAAGTGTTGGCTGAAGCAGCAGAGGCAGGGCTGAGCATCCGCAATGCCCGCCGGAACTTCGCCAACTTCAAGACCAAGATGACCGCTCTCCGACGTCCTGACGGAACCATCACCTCTTCCGGAAGGACCATGGAGAAAGTCATTCACGACTTCTACTCCGATCTCTTCGATAGCCACGTCCACCTGCCCCCATGCCATCTTCCGCAGAATGGATACGTCGTCCCCTCTGTTCTCTCTTCCGAGATCCGACACGCCATCTCGTCGGTGAAGAAACGTACAGCACCCGGTCCCGACAGGATCAGACCCGAACACCTCAAGAACCTCCCGCCAGCGCTCATCAACACCTTGGCGCGGCTCTTCACACGCTACCTGTCCGAATGCAAGGTTCCATCTCAGTGGAAGACCAGCAAGACCGTCTTGCTGTACAAGAAGGGAGACGTGCACGACATTGGCAACTATCGCCCGATCTGCCTGTTGTCCGTAGTCTACAAGCTGTTCACTCGAGTCATCCTGAATAGGATTAGTAGAACGCTGGACGAAGGACAGCCATGCGAACAAGCAGGATTTCGGAGAGGATTCAGCACGATCGACCACATACACACCATTACGAAGCTCATCGAAGTGTCGCGAGAGTACAAGCTGCCGCTGTGCCTTACGTTCATTGACCTGAAGAAGGCATTCGACTCCGTCGAGACTGAAGCGGTCATGGAAGCCCTGCTCACCCAGGGCGTTCCTACTCAGTACATCAGAGTCCTTCGAGAGCTGTACAGTGGATTCACGACAAAGATCTCACCATTCTACAACGACGTCGTCATTGACGTGAAGAGAGGGGTTCGACAAGGGGATACCATATCCCCGAAGCTCTTCAGCGCCACCCTCGAAAACGTCATGCGCGAACTAGAATGGGACGACATGGGAGTGAAGGTCGACGGCCGGCAACTGCACCATCTTCGCTTCGCTGACGACATCGTGCTCATAACACCGAGCATCAGTCAGGCGGAACGAATGCTGGCCGACTTCGATCGTGTATGTGGAAGCGTTGGACTGCAGCTGAATTTTACGAAGACGATGTTCATGAAGAACGGATGGGTTTCTGATGCCCCATTCTCGCTCAACGGAACGAACATCTCCGATGCTCCAGCTATGTGTATCTGGGTCGCGATGTCAACATGGCCAACGACCTAGCACCAGAGCTGAGCAGGAGGAAACGAGCGGCTTGGGGAGCTTTCAAGAGCGTCGAAGAAGTCGTGAAGAAAACGAAGAACGTCCGACTCCGTGCCCACCTATTCGACTCCACTGTTCTTCCTGCCCTAACATACGCCTCAGAGACCTGGGCTATACGAAAGCAGGATGAACACGCGATCAGCGTCGCGCCGCGTGGAATCGAGAGGACGATGCTCGGAGTGACACGACTCACACAAGTGAGAGAAGGCCTCCGGAGTTCCGAGCTTCGCCGACGTTCGAAGATCAGAGACGCTGTCGCATGGGCCAAGTCGTCGAAAATTAGGTGGGCCGGCCACGTAATGCGATTCGCAGACACCCGCTGGACGCGAGCCGTCACAGACTGGATTCCGCGGGATGTCAAAAGAACACCAGGACGCCCACCAACGCGTTGGTCGGACTTCTTTGTGAAAGCCCTGAGCGACCGATATGACGCTCTTCGTGTCCCTCGAGCGAGGAGGATCCATTGGACCACTCTGGCACGCGACAGGGACGAATGGAGACGCTGCTGGCGCCAGCTCGAGCAAGTCGATGATCAACGGGACGACAAGTGACAAGTGACAAGTGATATTTATGAGAAATTAAATGGGGTAATGAGTTTTCAGTTATTTCCGTTTCCGTGTTTCGGATTGCGGTTTCCGCCCGTTGTAGAGCTCTTCAGTTCTGTATTCTGTGTTCCGTTATTCTTGAAGAAATTTCCGCACATCCCTGTTGACATTCAAAGAGCTGCTGTGAGTGCGCAACTGTAGGACACTGTTTTCTTGTGACAACAAACGCTAGCTGTACTGTAGTGCCAAGCTAATAACGTATTTGCACCAAGGAGAATTGTTGTACTTTATTTAAAGTATTTAAATATCACATTCGCGTACCCCTTTGGCGCGCATTGGCATGATTGTTCTAGCACAGCCGTGGTGCCTACCATATTGCACTCTATCCCTGTAATTTTGGAACACTCCCTTCTTCATGAAAAATTAGCTTGTAATAGCTTGAAAGATAGCTACAAACTTCGGATTTCGCTTGAAAGATCAGCTACAAACTTCGGAATTTTTGTTTTCTGCATGGCGTACAGCATACAGCGTAGGGTGAATACAAAATGTGTATGCGTGCGTTCTTAGCTGTAAGAAATAGCGCAGAGGGCACGAAGGTGATCAGTTTGCAAAGTTTTCATCCGCATTGAGTTTTATTGAATTTACTGGCGCATTGAAATTACCAATAGCAGTAACGTTCTCTACTGCATCAAGAACTCTAAACGAATTAAAGCAAGCAACGAACGTGATAAAGCTGTTCGTGAGAATATTGTTAATTGATTGAAAAAACATGCCCAATGCTCAAAAACCTGCTGAGCGCTCCGTAATAATGCGTAGTAACTGTTCCACGTACTGATTTACCTTGTGTGAAGTACAGCCATCTAGTTCAAATTGCCGTAAATGTTATACGAGGTCGTGTAGCTTGCACCAACATGAATATGTAAAATTTAAATCAAATTAAGAATAAAGAAGATAAAAGATGGCGTCAGTCAATTCCTTCCGTGACTTGCCACGCATTCTACTTTAGCGGCATGCGTTGGAGGCAATGTGAATGCGTATTGGGCCGCGATTGGATTAACACCAGTAAAATTATTAACGACCTGTGGTTGTTAACCGATGAACAAGTCAGCGCTTTGTCCTTCCCAGACGAGTCTGGTATCAATTCACCGACCCCGGAGAGACGAACGGTTTGATTAGCTTGTGCTGGAACCAGGAACAAGGAATCTGGCATTAGGTGCAAGCGACAGCTGGCACATCTCCAACTGCGCTATGCGCGCCGATGTCCTCGGCAGTACATGATCAGGCTGTTGATTCGACATTTCAAATCAAGTCTTTCTCAATTTGAGCAGAGCACAAAGCAGTTGTTTGTATACAAACAGTAGTTAATTGACGAACATTCCAAAACAGTTCGCCTCACCTTATGGTTAAATATAATTCCTGCAGTTAGAAGGGGACAGATTACGAATTTCTTTCTTTCAGAATGAAGAGGACTGCGACAAAAAAATACTCTTCCGATTCTTGTTGCGTCTGGTGATCTTAGCGTCTATCAGTCAGGATTACACTTAAGTACCGAAAAAGGGGAGGAGATGCGGTGCAGATTCCGATACATATGTATATGGTCAGGGAAGGGGGTGAACGTCCACCATCAACACCGCAGGAATTTTTGGTGGGAGAACTGTGTGACATGAAGACAAGTGTTGTGAAGCAAACTTTTCTCGTCTTTGCTTTTTCCACTGCGCAGCTTCACATAATTGCTGTTGTTGTTAAGGAGGAACATTGTCCGCGGTTACTATGGTGCCGGTAATAAGAGACTCGTGGTGGAACATACCTTGGGTGTCTCCTCAACACCACAGCACCACATTCTTTTAGTGGCAATCGTGGTTCGTCAACATTGAACATGAAGACAAGGTTATCTCTTGTATATTTAAAAGTGTATGCAAAAGCGCACGGTCGCAGAATAACAGCTTATTAGAGCAGGCGAAGTCAGAAGAAGCGGCCAGTAGTGCCACACTCTATAGAAACACGTCGGGTTCATATACGCCTCCTAATTTCCTCATGGCAATAGGTCTTATCAAATCAGATAAAATATCTTGCCTTGGTAAGATCACCTATCCCGATATCTTAGCACCCTGTCTCGAAACTAATGCTCAACTTTTGACGGCATGCAAAGTACATGTGAAGTCATGCCCGTTCGTGGAGTAATACCTTTCGATCGCCACCAAATTCACAGCTGGCTTTATGCAGTTTATTGTAGGATTTCCGCATTTTCGAATTATCACAAGGTAACGATCGTTGATTCAAGACACGCCAAAAAATTGTCACTTTCCAACATTCGAGGTTTGTGGTATTTGCATGACGCTTCTTCCTCCATAATGCATTTTCTCGTACCCTCGAAAACGTGTCAGTGCTTTATTCAATGCAAGCGAACGACCATTAAATGATCTAGTGATAGTTGATGGAGTCCACCGTTGGGTCAGCCTAGGAATCAACCTCTACCTGGTTCGAACATGTGGGCAGACCCACTCATCTATTCTCCAAAAAGCTGTTAAAGGTAAGACTACCCAGTACTCCGCACACAGATTCTAAAGATTTACGAGAGTGTCGTAAATCGTATATCGTACTTTTTCTGAAAATCGCCGTAAATCGTAAAATCATGAGTAGTAAATCGTAAGCATGATTTTGAGGAACACATCCCAGTCCACGAATTGATTGAAGAATGTCGCTTGTAGTCGAGCCTCCACCGAATACAGCTGGATGTGGGCTGCTGCTTGCCTCGCGGGCTAACTTTGCAGGAACACGTAATGGATGCAGGACTCGATCTCAACCGCAATCAATGTTGCTCTCGCGTAGATTCCCATTCTACTTAGTACACTACAAAAAGCAACCGGTTACGTAGTCTATATACTGATTAGATTGAGTAGCAACACTGAAGCGGCTCTACTAAACTCCATGTCCTTTCGTCTTGAAACCTCGGCATTGGTGTTAACAACGTTTATGATGCTGGTGTTCATGAGGTTAAAGGTGATGACTTTGCTGCTTGTAAAGACACCAAAGAAGTTAAAGGCTCGAATAAAAGCTTAGGGAAATAGAAATTTTGTAACTTATGAGCAGCATGGATTGCGCCACGCACTCCTGCGAAATCTTGCATTCTAAACCCGATTGTTTTTCGTTTGAATACTTGTTATAGTTTCTCCACAAAGTGATCTATCAATTGATTTGGACTTTTTAAAGGTTTAGAACTCAAACACACACAACGGTTTGCAAAAATTGAGGGGATCCTAAAAAATGCAGGAACTATTTGATAGGTTGCTGCTAGCGAAGTTTTGAAGATGTTTAATATTCACATGAAATCACATGATAAGTTTTAAACCTTAAAAAAGAACAAATCAATCGATAAGGCCTGTGGAGAAATTATAACAAGTATTCAAGCGAAAATCGAATGAACTGGGTTAAAATGCAAGGTTCTAGACGAGTGCATGGCTAAATCAATACCGCTCAGAAGTCGGAAATTTTCAGTTTTCTTAAGCATTTATACGAACCTTTAACTTTTTTTGCCTTTACTAAGAGCAAAGTTATTGCCTTTCTAACCGTGTATATATTTTTGAGACGTTTTTTATATCGGGAGTCAGAAATTATTTTGAACAGAACTTTTCTACGAACTTGTTAGGTTTGCGATTGGCAGTGAAAATAAAGCTGGCAGTTGATCAGGAGTCGGAGGTCTAATAGCGCAGATCATTATTGCCCAGTTTACAAGTGGAGTGTTCAAGCACAGCTTAGCGCTAGCGCCATGATCACAACAGAAAGCCGTTATAACAGTTTACAACCTTATTACTGCTCATTCGAGGTCTAAATGAAATCAATTGAATCGTTTCTGTCAAGAACTTTAGCTTAAACGGTTATATGCTGACGCCACCGGCCGATCTATACGGGTGACTGCAGACGGGTCCCACGAGGTGTGGATGCTTCGTTCACTCAAATAGCGCCGGTGATGGAATGACGTAGATCATTCTGCCCGGTAAACGGGAGTGCAAGTTCGGACTCCTGATTACCGTGCAGAACGATCTACGTCATTACACCACCGGAGGACTGACGACAAATTTTGATTGTAAAAAACAGTTATAGAAATGTAGAGCACATAGTATCGACAACTTCCTACCACTTTTACGTGAAGTTCGTCCATTATTCACTTGCTTGCACAGACTGACTAATCTGCTGAACTTTTAACTGAAAAACGAAAGTCCAAGGATTCTATAGTCGACAGCCTTGGACAAAAATGAACAGCTTCAATAAAAAAACGTTTTGCTACAAATTCCTTCTGGCAGGGATGTGCTCATGTCTATTTATTCAAATGGATGCCAGGGTGGTTCCATATTGTTGAGCTCTGACAACTACACAGTGCACTTTACAGCTGGTTAAAGCTAGTACAGCATGTACAGTTTGTTTTTTGGAAAGTTTCGGGGAAATAGCGATCCTAACGACTCTGAACAATTGCTTGCGTCAATAGCTATGGATACGCCCACTAGGGGTGTGTATAAATTTTGATTTAATTCACGGGTAGCCAGTTCTCACCATGAGATCCTTCAGTGCATTGAGATCCTCCCCGGTGTTCGCCGTAAGTTGCACAGTTCCAGCTTAGGACAGCTTCCGTCGAACTTCCTAAGCATGGTCTCGTTGTTTTAAGATCCTCTTGAGTGTAGCGTTTGCTCAACAGTCTACAACTACGGGCGCAACGACAGCGGCTGCTACAACTTCGGCTGCTGCTACAAGTTCAGGTGCAGTTGTTACTACAACTACACAAGCAGCCACAACAGTCGGAGCCGGTACTTTCTATCTTATTCGTCCTCCTAAACATTTTTTTGGCGTTTGTAGGAAAGCATGCCTAAAGATATTTGCGGCACTGAAATAATAACTATCTTTATTGAACAAATCATGGTCTTGTGAATTTTTGTCTCAAGGCATCCTTATTTTCCTCATCGGGCAGATTTCTTCGCGAACTTTTCTCTTGAGATGCTGAAATTGGAAAGTAATTAGGATGATAAAAACCTGATTTTTATTCTACAAAAATTTGGCGCTAGGAGTATATCCCAACAAAATTGATATAAAACCTAGAATTTCAAAGGCATGAAAATGTTGAAAAGCGATTCTCGTTTATGCGGAACCAATCCTTCGCATTTGAATGTGAATGGTGGCGGTATATATTTTAAAAGAGTGAAACAAAAAACTATTTGTGGTGTTAAAAAAATCAAGCTGTGAAATCAAGCTTCTTTTCCTTGATTCAGTTTCTGGCGGAGTGTTCACCTTCATTGCATCGTTTATAAGGCAGGACCGAACTTCCATAAATTATTTATGTTCGTTTTTTTACTCAAGTGATAATATTTTTTTCTGCGATATATCTCTCTTACTTCTATCCTAGTGGAATAAAGCATTACTCTTTATTTGTTTGACGAGGGCGACAAAACTGTCAATGAACAATTTTACAATGACGACACATTGAACAATTCCACAAAACCGTCTTTATTTGCAATTTGAAAGCACGAAGAAGCAACAGGGTTTGAGTCTGTATCATATTTCTATCGCTGCCTCTCCGACTAGGATAATTCCTCCCCTTTCCATTGACCATCACTTTCTTTAGTGCCTTTTCGGCAATAGGGGACAATTCTGTTCGACGCTTATTTGCCCCGGATCGGACAGCATTAGGCGATGATAGACAAAAGCGCAACAACTTCTCGTCTTTTAAACTTCCACATTTTTTATTACTATATGCTGTTTAACATCTAGCTGATTTAGATTCATGGTTCAGCTTTGTCATCAAAGAAATTTCTCAATAAGACGGCATATGCAAAAAAAACTCATTGTCGGGAAGGGGTTGAGAACAGTAATGGATGAAGAACACTTTATTGGATCAAAGCATTCTCTGTCTCAACGAAGTGGCATAAAGAAATTTTGTAGAAGCCGAATTTTCTGAAAAATTTTAAGTAATGACAAATTGAATTTTGCATTTTGGAGCTTATGGGTTGGTACTTCACGTAGAAGCTTAGCGCATTCGGAAGAGACGTCGGCTGTGACGTGCAGCAGATACTAGGTTAATGGCTCTGATCTCTCACCCATGCTAACCAAGCCTTTCACACCTTTGGGGTAGATGAATTGGTACCAGATTTATCTCGGAAAGATAAGGCGCTGACTTGCTCATCAGTGCATACCAGTGGGGGTTGAGTGACGCGTGCTTAACCTTTATAATTTGTTTTAGAACGAGAACAGCAGCAAGCAGTTATTTAGGCGGTACCGGAATTAATACAATATGTCCAGCCAATACTGACATGAACGACAGGATCAGAAATAAAGCTCTTAACATGCACAACTATCGCAGGTGCGTAAATATCAGACGTACCACAGTCTCCGGCTTTTTGTTTGACTATTGTAGAATTTAGGTCCCAGCTCGCACGAGGGCTAGTCGTGAAAAACAACGGAGCAACGCTACCGCAAGCAGCCAACATGCGCCGACTGGTATAACGCTCTGCCAGAAAACGTGCTGTCGACCAAAGATTTTGCATATTGCAGGCATACGACTGCACTCTTGAAACGCAGGCAATACAAATCGCAAACAGCTGTGTGAAGCCGGCATCAGTATCATCAGGATTAAAGCAAAACTTCTTCTCGTTCGCGAAATCGAGAGCCTCAACGAGACAGTTGGCTACGGAAGTGGTAGGCTCACGTCTAATCGTAATACAATGAAACAAAATACACTCTCACCAACTTGCTTGTTTAGGCTGTGAAGCACTGGTGGAAACAAGTGAGGCTCTACCCTAGTTTTGGTCAGCGAGCCATATTTAGAAGACGTTTCATGGGTACTCCTATTATGTCTTTCATAAAGGTCAGATATTGGCGCTAAAAACATCCCCTTCATGCTGCTCGCTATTCGAATACTTTTCTGAGACACGTCACAACTGAATGCTTAATGCTTAAATTCTTGTAGATGGCATGGGGAGCAGCCACACATGTTGGTTGTGCTGTATCAATTAGGTCCCTTTGTGGCAATCTATGGGCAGCATCCTGCCTTTACAGAACAGGGTGCGTCCGTTCATTTAGATTTAACCATTATCGCCTCTGTTTCACAGCCGCTTTCAGAACTGTTCAACCAGGCATGAACGTCTACTCTCCTGGAGCCACATGCACAGCCTGCCCTGCCGGCACTGCGTGCGACACCTTGGGGCTTTGCGCATGAGGACATCTTCAGAATGGGCCAAGAACCTTGATTCTTGAATTTCCTTTCTAATGCAAAATTGTAAGTAACAGTTAGCGAAATTGGGAACAATCTGTTACTTGAATTGTTGCTTTAAACATAAGCAGTGTTTCAAGCAGTGTTTTATTTATGTTTTCCGAATAAACATCTTTGTTCTAGACCATTTCGCCGTATAACGCATAAGACCAAATCCGTGGTCCGTGGTTTTTATCAGCGTTATTCCTTTTGACGCGGCCAGAAAGCAGCCAAATATTTTACATAACAAACAGCTTAGTCTTAAGTTTTCCATATATGAACAACTTGAAGTTAAAGTAACACTTGTCTGGAACAGCTATTTGCCAGTCGTGTCCTAATGCCCTCAGTTGGAAATCTGCCATGTCTGAGAATCATATAATCAAGGTTAGCTCATCCGTTTGTTTAAAAAAGGTAAAATAAATAATAGCTTAACAATAAAGTAAAACTGCAAAGCTGTGCTTATTTATTTATTTATTTATTTATTTATTTATTTATGCTAACACAAACCACGTGATGCAAAAAGGAAGGAAGTTCGTAATAGAAACCAGATAAATTGGCTAGTAAAGTAAGAAAAAACAAAGAAATAAAAGAAGAGAAGAAAGGAAGAAAAAGAAAGTTTGAGGGGAAGGGGGCACGATTTGTGAATAAGGTGAGCCAGACGCAGAGAAAAATAAGTGCTTTACTAATGCACAAACAGCGCAAGTAAATGTGTAGATTTTTCGATCTGAATAACTGAAATAGTAAAGACAGGGTGGACGAAAAAATAAGAAACACGGTGCAGAGCAGGGGCTTATGATGCTACTCCCAAAGGTGCTAGACTAGCTGCAAACTGTGTGGGTTGGACCCTATTGGTACTGGCATATGAAAGACGGTATGCACCCCAAATATTGCCACGATCGGAGGTCATAAGCCGAACCTACCTGCACACATTTTTTATTTTACGGATAGCTAATCTAAGACTTTTTAAAATTGTAGTGTACTTGAGACATTATATGTATTGAGTCTTAGATCAGCTATCCGTCTAACGAAATTGACCATCGCTATCCATAAATCGAGAGGTGACTGGAACCCGGCCTTCCGCGTAGAGGCGGCCCGCATTCGCCAGGGCATGTGCACCGCAGCGGTCGGGTGCGATGAAATACATCACATGCATCGAAATAAGGAGTAAGGTTTACTAATATGCAGCTGGGGATCGGATGTAACTACCAGTCGTGCGGTCGTGCTGTATGATGCGTCTGACCTAAGAGTGCTCGGCTGGTAGGGACTTGAGCAAACTGGCCAGATGGTTTCGAAAGGAATGTGAATTGCTATAGATGAAGCAGTCGTTGTTCAAGGCATTTCACTGTGCTACTATTCTTATGAGGAACGAGTTCTCATAGCTAGTTATGTTAGGCCCATTTATACTTCGTCGCGGCGCGACGCCACGCCACGTATAGTGGCCATATTGATTGTGCGACGCGAGCGATCAAGTTGGCCTCATCGCGCCGCGACGAAGTACAAACGGGGCCTTAGGTTTCTCAGGCCTTATGCGAAATGGGTGACCCCCAGTCTACCAATACTCGGTGCCATCTGAAAAATATCAGAGATGTTAAGACTGATTTGATTGTAGTCAGCTTATACATGAGGACATACCCCATCATTTTTCTTCTGAACTCCGAGGATTCTGCACTTAGCCTAGATAGCCGCTCCTCGTAAGAAAGTCGAAGCAGTCCGCATCTAGAAAACGAGCGATACGTAGAGCTATTTTGCTCTTTTTTAACCTCCCCTATAAGTGCACCACTGTGTGGTGACCTTATTGGAGAACAGTACTCTAACAGCCGCAGCACATAAAGACAAAACAGTTTGCAAAGCAAAATGGGATCTCGCATCATAAAAGCCCTAAGGATGAATTTCAAACACTTTTGCGCGTTCCTTGCTCTTTCAGGAATGTAGCTTTCAAAATTGAGACTGCTGTTGTAAATAATACCTAAGTCTCGTATTTCTTCGACACACTTCAAGATCCCTCTTAAAGTAAAGAAAATGTCGGGATGTCTACGTCCTAGCCTTATAACGGCGGTTTTGTGGGAAGAAATGTCTAGTGACCAAGCTTTAGACCAGTCTGCAACGGCGTCTATTGCACTTTAAAGTTATTGGAAGTCGTTAGCGGTAAATATTTTTATATCGCCAGCAAAAATGGCGCAGGAACAGCCTGGGAGAAGGGAGCAAGGTAAATCGTTGATGAAGATTATAAACAAAAGTGGCCCCAAGCATATACCCTGCGGAACTTCACTTGGTGTTCGATAATCAGGAGCTAAGCTGTCGTTAATCATTACGGACTGGACTTCATCGGTTAGGAATGGCGCAAAAAATTTAACAATTGCCCTTTCTTATCGTAGGAATACAGTTTTTAATTAGCAAGGGAATGGAGGTAGAGTCGAAGGCATTTGCAAAATCTAAATAACAAACGGACACATAGTTTCCCTTGACTATTTCCCTATGCCACAGTTGTACAGTGGAAATAAGGGCAGATGTATAGATTTTTTCTCAAGAAACCCATGTTGTTCTTCTCGGATTAGGTTGTTGTCACTTAGATACCTCGAAATATTTTTGCGTAAGGCGCCTTTTATACTCCCGCCGCGCAGCGGCGCGTCAATTCGGAACGCGGCGCGGCCAGTCGCGCCGCACCCGAATTTGACGCGCCGCTGTGCGATTGTAGTTAGAAAGGGGAGCGTCAGCGACGCGCTGCGACCAACTTCTACGCACTACGTTCCGTGCGCCATGAAGGACGACGGAAGAGATGGTCCATGAGTCATTGAAGAACCAAAACAGAAAGAGTTCGTCTGGCCGATCAGCAGAATGCAATGCATCTGGCTAATGTTAGTGGTAGAAATCCTGTGGTGAACGACGAATCCTCTCTTAAAGCTGGGGTCGAAGTCGTCTGCTCAACCTGCGGTTGAAATTGGTGATTGTGGTATTGATTCGAGTCCCCTGCAATGCAAATGGCACTAAACGACTCTTTATTTTGCAAATGTGCGGGTTCAAAAGTAAAATTGCTGGAAGGTACTCATTGTCGAGAAACGCTCAGAATTCTCTCTCGTATTGCCATCTGTGGTCATTGTTCACTGAACATATCTTTAGCGTAGTAGGTAAAACTTCGTGAGTGTCTACAGATCTCCATTCCCTTCCTAGGTTATGAAACGTACGGGTAACTAAGGTAATGGTCACCGAAAACGGATGTCAGATTCGTGATCAGCACCCTAAATAACCACACCCCCGCGAGAAGTTTGGTCGAAAAACCTTTTCGACCTCTCATCGACCCCTGGAGTCCTGAAAGTGCAATAGTGCCACCATTTTGCTACACCTTCTTAGTTTTGTTAGTTGAGGAGCCAAAACAAGGAGTACATAGCAAAATGATTCATCTCGGTGGTGAATCTCCCACTCCACATCGAGTCTGCCGCAGCTGATCGCGCCGCGCCGCGTCCTTCCCTCCAGCGGCGCGATTCGCCGAATACCGTAACCCAAAATTCCGTCAAGTGTGGCGTTTTGAGGCGACGGAGTATGAATGCGATGCGGCGCCGCCGGGCGGCGCGAAAAATCGATAGCTATGTCAACCATCACGCCGCGCCGCGCGGCGGCGCGAGTATAAAAGGCGCCTAAGATGCGTTACATAACCTTTCTTACTGAATTGGTGAGACAAGTAGACCCGTAATTAGCAAAGTCGTTTTTAATGCCGTTTTTGTGAATAGGAAGTACAAGGCCAACTTTCCGTAATTTTGGCTCCTGTCCGTAAAGGAGAAGGCTGTTAAAAAGGAGGGATAATAGAGAAGCCAGACCCAGAGCCACCTTTTTAAGAAATACGTATGGTGTATTGTCTGGTAAAGTGGGAATGTCTATTTGGGAGTCTACGTAACACACTGTAAACCGATTCGTTAGTGACATCTATCCAGTTCAGCTAGCAGTCGGTCATACAAGACAGGTTAATCCCTGTGTTGCATGGTTGTTTGTAAACTGATCTGAAGTAGTCAGCGAATACCTTGGCTTTAGGATTATCATCGCTAATATATGTCCTGCCAACAACAAAATCTGGGATACATTCCGACAGCTTTAATTTCTTTCTGCAGTAACTGAAAAAACGTTTTAAATTACCAATTCAATTCTTTGGGCAATTCTTTTCTATCATTATTAGATATCCAGCTACCATATCTGAGGCTTTTTTGCACTTTCCTGAAGTCGTCCTTTGGCGGCAGTATCAGCAAGCGAGTCCCCAATGATTCTCTCATTTTGGGAGTTGAAGGCTGGATTCAACGTGAAAATCTTTTCATCGCTAAAGACGATGTTTTGAGCGCGTGCCATCGTGAATCGTTGCTGCAAACTCTTGCATGTTTCCAATCTCCTCTTCTTCATAGTGGCCGTCAGGAGCTGGCATTTTTGCAGGGGATAAGGAAACTTCTTATGCCTTCCCCTGACTATACTCCTAATTGACCATTCGCTTATTCCTACGTCTTTTGCCATCTGGCGCATCGATCTCCTGGCGTTTCTCCGAATTTTTTCTCTCACGAGTTTTACATTTTCCGGTTGGTAGCTGTCGTGGGACGCCTTCTTCCTTTTTAATCCTCTTCGGTCTTCAATTCCTTGTAGCGTCTTACTGTATCCTGGACCGTTCTTCGGGGCACGGAAAGGATCTTCACAATATCTCTCGTTTGCTTGCCGGCCTTATGAAGTTCGGTATCAGCAATTCGTAGGTTAGAGCGCCTAACCATTTTGCACTTAAGTACGTATGACTTCCACAATGTTCGGCCAATATATGTTTTGCGAATCAAGCGGGAAAATTTCTAAGAAATTTTGAAAATTTTTAAAGGTTTAGGAACATGGGTAATTTTGCCGCACCCTCTACGTATATGAGCTGCTTTTTAAGATCTTTCGTATACTGGTGGCTACTGTAGGCATGGGTCTCGTACTCGGTGAGATGAAATTTCAGCTGCCACGTGCACCCAATTCCAGGTTCTTGGTAGAGATTTCCCGCCTAGGCCAATCAAGCCTTCCATCCCTCTGGGTTGGTGAAGTGGTACCAGACTTCTCTCTGGAGAACAAAACGTTAACTTGTTCATCGGCTGGCGCCGCACACAACTGCTTAGGCGGAATACGCATTCAAACCGAATACGCAAATTCAAGTAGAAATAGACCGCGTGGCGCATCCCGAAATACATTGAGTAACGCCATCCTCGTCTGTCCTCTATTTTTAGTGTTTATTTTTCGTTTGTACTTACTACCTTCCCAAATTTTCGTACGCAAAAATTCACCAAAGACACACAAAGACGTGTAAAGTTAGTGGTCTTTTATTAGTTGCCCTCCTATAATTAACTCGAAGCCTGTCTATTCTTAACAATTTTTGAATGATCAACTCATCAGACGTGCTTCAAATACAATGTGCCGTCAACTGGAAGACGGTGAGCTATTATCGCTAATCTGCAGGAACTGCAGTAATCTTTTATTGCAGTTGGCGACCCTTTACTATGTACATCTGGTATGGATCACATGTCACATATGATGGCGACGATTTGACAGTAATTCCTGCGGACTGGTGCCGTCATGAGCTGCTCTCCACTGCTGTAATTTACATGTGTCGATAGCTGGGCAGGTTCACGATCCATCTTGTCATGGATCCTCCCAAAAGTCTGCGGCAAAATACAATGTGTAGTACACTATAGGGAAGGCCTTATGAAATCTTAGTGATCACGTATGTATTTAGGACTTTGCAGTGAATCAGAAATGTTGGAGAGGTGGTAAATAATAATCAAGAATTGCAGCAAGGAAAATCTGGTATGTTGGTGATCCAAGTACCTTAACTTTCAGACATGGCGCACCGTCTGAGCCACGACCCGCAACGGGAACTTTCGCCGTCTTTCTTAAATCAATACAACGTCGCACATAGCAGGTGTAGGCGCTGACCTTGCAATCCCTCAGTAAACTTCGACCTCCTTAGATCCTTGCTGTCCAGCTCGCACTTATGCAGACCACAAAAAGGCCCATTCGCTGAACAAGGTCGTTTGAAGACTCGAATGCACCTCTTTACCTCCTATCTAGCTCGTGTTTTGGTGTTCTGCATGACATTAGAAGCTCCCAGATGAACGTAGGAGATCGCACGTTGGAACACCTCCAACTAGCTGCTGTCACCTTCTCTTCCTGTGCAATTGAATAACAGTTAAATGACAGTGTAAGCCCATCTTTTTGTGGAATGCTACGGAATGCCTTAATGTGATATCGAAGAAGGAATTTAATTGGATTGGATTATAGAACAAGGATAGATAGGATCGAAAGAGTCATGCCAAGGACTACTCTATACTAATACCTACCTGTTCCAAAACAAAGCTGTTTTCGGTGGAAAATTGAGAAACAAGCTGTGTTAACGACATGATCGGCACCGGTCTGCTAAATCAACAAGGGATCAGAGACATGTTTGGCATAGCAACTATATGTAGACAGGAAGAGGGAGCCTCAGATAGAATGGCTTGAGTAAAAGAAAGTAATAAGTTAAAGTCCTAAATTTTACCGCTACAGAGAAGCACCAAAAATCCTACAGTACTGCAAAAGGCTTTCTGTGAAATTTGCCACCTTATCCAATACCTGTTTTTCATTGCTGACATGTTATTGGCGCTGTCATTTAATAAGCTTCACAATCGAGAACTATGTTTACAACACTTTACTTTCCTGAGCCTTTCCTTTGAGGAACATCGTTAGCTAACCAGTTATCTGCATTAGGTGTCTGTCTGAACGGCAAAAATGAATACCGCTATGAGAGTCTCCACCTTTCAAAGTAGAAGTAGTAAGCAACAGTAAAAAATTAGGTTCCGTTTTTGCAAAGTCCTTGAACCCAAGGAAATAGAAACCCTCGTGGTTTACTATGCGATCGCGTTCGCCCAAGATAACCCCTTAGGCATAGTTTGGGTGAAATCTTTTTCTACACCTTTTCGACCTCGACCAAGGAGCTAAGAGTTGTGAAAGTTCAATGCTGCCGATTCAGATTTACCCATGACAATCCCATAGTTAGGAGGGCGTACGATCATATTACGGAGGCTCAACTTTTTGAAAGATATCTATGCGCCCTATCAACAATAAAAAATCTGCGTATATTTAAAACTTTTTTTAGTTGGTCGGCTCACCAAACGAGTTTCAAGACCAGTCCATCGACATTTTTAGAATATGGCGGTGACCTATGCTTGCCGACTTGCTGGGACTGCAGTAGCTACCTGCCCGTCATCATTAGTGAGTCTAGTTGTACACATTCGACGGGCAGTAGGGTTCAACTGGACGTGGGCACCGATCGGTTGTCCTTCTTTGAACATGTGGGGCACATGCTAGGTGAGATTGAATGGCCACCCATGCTCGACTTGTTGACTGGTGCCACCATTTCTACTCATAATTGCTGTGTTTCTGAATAGATATGAAGGGTCATTGTTCACATAGTCAAGGGTCCCATCAAAAATCTGTAGAAAATACAAAGTGTCGTATATAGGAAGATATATATATATATATATTTATATTTATATTTATATTTATATTTATATATTACATTGTCTCATAAGTTCCCGCCGTTTTTTTCAAGGATTCACTGCAGATTTCGCCGGCAGTCTCTTGCATAGAGCTGCATAGCCTTCGAAAGAGAATGATTTGCTCTATCAGAACATGTATTGCATTTCTTTTTTCATTTTGTTGATTTTTAGGTCGTTGAAGTGAAAAGTGGAAAAGTGAAAAGTAGCCATTTGCGGCCTTGTTCTCTCCGCATAGGTTTGTAATTTTTTGCGCAGTTTTTATAGCACTCGGAAGACAATGTTCTGCACTACAAGAATTTGTGTGGGTCCTATTTTCCCACTTGCCCTTTATTGATTTTTGGGCCATCAAATTGGGAATTCCGACTTTTCCGTCCGAATTTTTACCAAAACTCCGGTTCTGTGGTTGGACTTTTTTGCTTGGTGTTATGTGTCGTTTGGAAGAAGATGTCTTGCTCAGTAAGAATTTGTGACGCATTTATTGGCTCACGCTGATTTCTGTCGAATATCAACAACTGAAGAAGGAGAAGGAGCTGTTGGTGAAGACGATTTTTCTCTTTTTGGCATTTTGTTGAAATTCAAAAGAAATCAATAAAAACGACACATATTCTTATAGAGCAAGACATTTTCTTTCGAATGACATATAACACCAACCCAGAAATTCCAACCACAGAGCAGGAGCTGTCGGCAAAAATAACCATCCTCCTTCGGACGTCCCAATTTGATGACCTAAAAATCAATAAGGGACAAATGAGCAAATAGCACTAACACATATTCTTGTAGTCGAAACATTGTCTTCCAAATGCTATAAAAACTGCGCAAAAAATTACAAACCTAAGCGGAGAGAACGAGTGCGTAAACGGCTACTTTTCACTTTTTCACTTTTCACATCAACGACCTAAAAATTGACAAAATTCAGGATGAAGAAAGAAATGCAAATCATGTTCTGATAGAGCAAATCATTCTCTTTCGAAAGGTATGCAGCGCTATGCAAGAGACCGCCGGCGAAATCTGCAGTGAATCGTTGAATAAAACGGCGGTGTGTTGGGAGGAAGTATGGAGAAGGGGGGTGGGGGGTTGTAGTTGTCACCAGTTGTCAACTGTTGTAGTTGTGGACAGGCGTCCATGTTCAGACGACATGTCACCAATGTCGCGCAAGGGACGTTCAGGTTGAGAAGGTGTCACCGATGTCAGCCTAGGGGTTCCGGATTCACACGACGTGTCAACGATGTCGCGCAAAGCACGTCCACCTGAGAAGACATGTCACCGACGTCGCTCATCAGGTGCCTGGGTTCAGAAGAGGTGTCGCGAACGGCCTCTCAGATTCAGACGACGTGTCACCGATGTGTCGCAAAGTACGTTCGGGTTGAGAAGCCATGTCACCGACGTTGTTCAACAGGCGCCCGGGTTCGGAAGAGGTGTCGCCGATGTCGCGCGAGGATTCCGGATTCAGACGACGTGTTACCAGTGAAGGTGGGACCAGTAATGGGGGACCGGTGAAGGGTGGGTTTCCCGTAAAGGGGACCGGTAAAGGGTTGACCAATAAAGGTGGGACCAACAATGGGGGCCGGTGAAGGTGGGGAGAGGAGTCCAGTAAAAGGGGACCGGTGAGGAAGGTACCAGTAATGGGGACCGGTGAATGAGGGGGGAGGAAAGGGGTCCAGTGAAAGGGACCGGAGAAGGGTTGATGAATAAAAGGGGGACCAGTGAGGGTGGGACCAGTAATGGAGCAATGGGGATCGTTGAAGGATAGGATGACCAGCAAAGAGGGGACCAGTTAAGGGAGGTCCAGTGAAGGTGGGAGCAGTGGTAGGGACCGACGAAGGGGAGGGGAACCAGTGAAGAGTGAACGGAAACGGGCTGACAATAAAGGGGAACCAGTGATAAGAGAGCAGTTAAGGGGGTCCAGTGAAGGTGATGGACCTGTTTTGCCCTATTCCGCTATACCATTCTAGGTAGCAAAACCTGTTTTTTAATGAACGAGAAAAGGACTAAAGAGGAGAAGAAGACGTTCGGGGTGTTACATTCTCCGGGTTTGGGGCGAAGCCTCAACCAGACGTTTGGCGGCCGGTAGGCCATTGAACGTCTGGGTAAGCAATACAGCTATACTTGATAATTGTTCTACATCGGGTCTAATCACCGCGTCTTCTGAGCGAAGATGCATTTCAGAGACAAGCTGGAGAAGAGAACTGGTCATCTCGCAAGAGGAAGCAAAGGCAATGTTTACAATGAGGACATCCATTTAGACTCCATATCCAGATACGACTGACCGATCAAGGGGGACACTACCCAGGTCTGCGACCTGCTTTGAACTGCAGTTCTGTGGAAGTCTCGCATTAAAACCCCAAACAATGAAATTTGACCGTATTTCAGACGTCATCAAGGACATGGTTCAACGAAGAGGACTTCAAGAATGTATCAAAAAGCAACACTCATGAAGCGGCTGGTAACTAACGCCAGCTGCAAAAGAGCCTTGCAAGAGGATACACATCGCTATAGATGCAAGAAGTTGCTCAAAGCAGCACAGAGACGATCATTCCGAAGAAGTGAAGAAGAGATTTCTTTTATTACACTACCCGCTATCAGCTTCGCTCCAGATCCGGAAAGAGGATGGGACTGTTCCCCGTTGTGTGATGAAGAAAATAACGGAGATGTTCTACACCTCTTTTGCTCATATACTACTCTTCCAGGCCTAAATATTTCCGCTGAAAGAATACCATTCGGTTCTTCGTTCAGATGTTTAAGCTGCGATTTTTTAAGCATGAGGAGTGAGCCATCCCCTGAGGCAAACTACATTTCATACGACTTTCGATTCAGAAAATTATGATTTTATTTACTGTGCACTGGTCAAGCGTTGAATTTTCTTGTGACGGAATTTTGACCGTATAGGTGGTATGCTTCTGGTAGAGAATAATTGGTTATTTTAAAAACGAACATTTCAAATACCTTCCCTCTTAATCAAAAGCGAAGATTGCTGCAAAGAAGCTTGGTTTTTTTACTGTTCAATAATTACGATTCAAAATTTATATGACCCGCTCTCGCATGTTATTTCCTTCAGAAGGAGCAAATTTTTCCCGCGAGAAGTCTTCATTTGCGATCGATGATATCAGAAAACGCAATAGCCGCACGTAAACTGCCAATAGCCCTAAATTTTTGGGGCATCCGAAAAAGTAACCAGTTTTAAAAAATATAAGAAATGTGAATTTTGTGCTTTTAAAAGCAGGTTCGAAAACTAGAAGCTCCCATGTGATTGAGGGGTCGATATTTCTTCGGTAAATGATGCGAAATCGGGACTCTTAATCATACAGAAGATCGATTCAGAAAAACATGGTTCACAGTGAGTCAAACAGTCTAGAATTTCATAGGGCACATTTTCACTTTCTGATGCTGTTTCCTGTAAATGAGAAAATTAATCCCGTGACATGTCCATCCTTCGATTGCCATTCCATGATCTAATCGAAGAGCGCTTCAAAAAATCTTGTAGGGAAGCATTTAAGTCGCCTCAGTAATTATCACATAAAGTTTTATAGAGTGTAATTTTAAACGCGGATATCGCTCCATCAGGTAGAAGACTGTCTTACAACGAAAACTAAGAGTGCCTGCAAAAGTCCTGTCTTGAAAGACCAGAATGTCTTGAAAGACCAGAATGGCCTGTTTAGCATGGACCATAACAATTCTTACACTCTTGGGAATTATTTTGCTATCGTTTTCAATAACCTGCACATCGTGTTGTCCCGTTGATCATAGACTTGCTCGAGCGGGCACCAGCAGCGCCTCCATTCGCCCCTGTCGCGTGCCAGAGTGCTCCAATGGATTCCTCCCGCACGAGAAACACGAAGAGCATCATACCGGTCGTCCAGGGCTTTAATGAAGAAGTCAGACCAACGCGTTGATAGGCGTCTGGTATTCTCCCGACATCCCACGGAATCCAGCCCGCGACGGCTCTCATCCAGCGGTTGTCTGCGAAGTGCGTTACGTGGCCAGCCCACCTAATTCTGAAAGCTTGGCCCACGCGACAGCGTCTCTGATCTTCCGGCGAAGGTCGAAACTCTGGAGACGTTCTCTCACTTGCGTGAGTCGTGTCACTCCGAGCATCGTCCTCTCGATTTCATGCGACGCGACGCTGGTCGCGTGTTCATCCTGCTTTCGTACAGCCCAGGTATCTGAGGCGTATGTTAGGGCAGGAAGAACGGTGGAGAGGGCACAAAGTCGGACGTTCTTTGACTACTTCGACGCTCTTGAAAGCTCTCCAAGCCGCTCGTTTCCTCCTGCTCAGCTCAGGTGCTAGGTCGTTGGCCATATTGACTTCGCGACCCAGCTAGACGTAGCTGGAGCACTCGGAGACATTCTTTCTGTTGGGCAAAAATGGAGCATCAGAAACTCGCCCATCCCTCATAAACATCGTTTTCGTAAGATTAAGTTGCAGTCCAAGGTTCCCACATACGCGATCAAAGTCATCAGCATTCGCTCCGCCTTGCTGATGCTTGGTGTTATGAGCACGAGGTCGTCAGCGAAGCGAGATGGTGTAGTTTCCGACCGTCGACCTTCACTCCCATGTCTTCCCATTCTTGTTCGCGCATGACGTTTTCGAGGGTGGCGCTGAAGAGCTTCGGGGATATGGTATCCCTACCGAATCCCTCTCTTTACGTCGATGACAACGTCGTTGTAGAATGGCGAGATCTTGTTAGTGAATCCGCTGTACAGCTCTCGAAGGACTCTGATGTACTGAGTATGAAGGCCCTGAATAGCAGGGCTTCGAGGACCGCTTCAGTCTCGACGGAGTCGAACGCCTTCTCCAGGTCGATGAACGTAAGGCACAGCGACAGCTTATACTCTCGCGACACCTCGATGAGCTTCGTAATGGTGTGTATGTGGTCGATCGTGCTGAATCCTCTCCGAAATCCTGCTTGCTCGCATGGCTGTCCTTCGTCCAGCGTTCTGCTAATCCTATTCAGGATCACACGAGTGAACAGCTTGTAGACTACGGACAGCAGGCAGATCGGGCGATAGTTGCCAATGTCGTGCACGTCTCCCTCCTTGTACAGCAAGACGGTCTTGCTGGTATTCCACTGAGATGGAACCTTGCACTCCGACAGGTATCGTGTGAAGAGCCGCGCCAGGGTGTAGATGAGCACAGGCGGGAGGTTCTTCAGGTGTTCGGGTCTGACCTTGTCGGGACCGGATGCTGTAGGTTTCTTCACCGACGAGATGGTGTGTGGGATATCGGAAGGGAGAACAGAGGAGACGACGTATCCATCCTGTGGAAGATGGCGTGGGGGCAGGTGGACATGGCTGTCGAAGAAATCGGAGTGGAAGTCGTGGACGACCTTCTCCATGGTCCTTCTAGAAGAGGTGACTGTTCCGTCAGGACGTCGGAGAGCGGTCGTCTTGGTCTTGAAGTTGGCGAAGCTTCGGCGGGCATTGCGGATGCTCAATCCTGCCTCTGCAGCTTCAACCAACACTTCCGCCCTTCTCTCCTTAAGATCCTCATTTATCGCTGTTCTGCATAGCTTCGCAAGCTCGGACGTGAATTGGTAGTTACCTGACGCTCGTGTTGCTCTACTCTGGCGTATCAGCTGAAGAGTTTCCGGAGATAGACTTCTCTTGCTGGTCTTCAAGCTCTCGGCTTCCTTAGCACTATCGCGGAGATGGTGCAGGAAGTGGTCGTATTCCTCGTCAATGTTGTTCATAACCGTATCTTTCCAAAGGCCGGCAAGAGAGGTGTAAAGATCCCAGTTAATAGCGGTTCTAGGATTCCTCTTCTTAAACTTCGCTGAATTCTTTCCCTGACGCGAAAAGCGGGACCTCGCACGAAGGAGGCGGTGGTCCGATCCCGTGTAGAACTTGAGGTCAACGGAGACGTCGGTCAGGCAATACTTGCGGTTGAAGATAATGTGGTCGATCTCGTTGCACAGTCAAAGCTAGCACGGAGCCACATCGCTTCAGTCGCAGACGTCCGATTCGGCTTGTCAGAGACTCGTACGAATCGATGTTCATGGCCAAGTGCGTGTTGACGAGGACACCAACGCCGCCTACTCCGAGGAACAGTTCTTTTCCGGAGTCGTAGGCGGCGTGTAGGAAATGGTGTCCTCTCGTCTCGATCAGTCCGATGACGTCGTACTTGATCTTTACGGCTTGCATCATCAGGTCCTCAACGGATGCTTCCTATGCGAGCGTGCGGGCGTTGTAAGTACAGATCGTCTTCCTAGACCTTCTCAACTTGCTCAGCCTGTTTAGGCCCTGAGATGTTAGCAGCCTCTCCGTACTCGTCCTTCCTATAGCTGCAGAAATGGGGGCTCTTTCGGGGTCAGAGGAATGAGGCCCTTTAGTGCTGCTGTATTTGCCTGGAGTACACAGTAGCTAGTCAGGCTCTGTCGTACGGGCGATGAACTCCGAGCATCCAGCCACACTGCCCGAAGGGACGGGGCGAAACTTAAGGCGGTTACATGCACTCCCAGTCTACCGACTGCAAGCTTTTGGCCAGGCCTACACAGTTACAATTCTCACAGGTGCAAACACATCCACGCACTCTGTGCATGAACATGCCGCTCCCACGCACAAGGAACGCGTCGACCCGACACAGCAGGAGCAAGGAGTCCATCCCCTGCATCCCATCCGAATCTCTGGGCAGGTCACATTTGGTTCGCATTTAATTCCCTATCCACCACCCGGCGACGCGCCACGTGGCCCTGCGACAAGCAGCGCGAGGTCCCTCTTAACAAGAGAGCACGAAGGCTCTCTATCGAGGGAGATTCGTGGCCAGGGTTAGCCTGCATTTTTTATCAGCTCACGCAGAGTTCAGAAAAGCCGAAGTTACTCGAATAACTACCCTCCCGAATGCCATGTCGTTCTGCAGGGCTCGTTCATAAGGCTAAGAGATTGTGAAAGTATCATCATAAAAGTGAAGCATAATGCTCGTCAAAGAAATGGGCAAGAAGTTGTATATTTACTCTATCTGGTGGAGAGCGTCCTTGAAGATGAGATTTCGGCGCACCAAACTCTCGAAGCGATGTACATTCCAGCGAAGTTCCCCGGGTCAATAAGAGGAAGAGTGCATGGCTGTGACCTAAGAGCTGGCACTGTACGTCGCGCTATGTGGATTTTGACCTTTACGTCATAACCTGTTAGGTTCCGAAGGCGGGTGGTCCCAATGGATCGAAGCTCATTCACCCATTCTCCTTCCAGCTACAGTACCGTCAATAAGCATCCGCCAAAACGCGGATTAATCCGCCGTTTCCCCCGCTTTGCCATAATTTCCTTTAAAGTCGATTATATCCAATGAAATGCACACTGTTAGAACCGGAACAACGTGACTACCCAATGGCGTAAGGATCTTGACAAGGTTTTAAAATTTTTGAGTCTGAGTTGACCTAAATTAGGCGGGCCCGTAATTATCTTGACCTGACCCACACTCCTTTCTGAGTCTGCCTAATTATATCTTGTGGCATATCTAGATCTGCCCAGTAGAATTTTTTAAATTTTAAGAAGTATCGAAAATGTATTTTATGCCAATTTTAGGTTTTACCTCATCATGGTGATCTATTTGATATCAAATTTGCCTACTTCGGCTCCAGGTACATCATTCCATGCACCCTCAACTGCCGTTTTTTTCTTCATTTTCGCTGATTAGTTGCGAGCGTATCACTTTTGTTCTACGGCTAATTTTTGCTGAAATTCTCGATTATGGGTCGTAGATTACAAATGTGGGTTTTAGGCTTACTTTGATCAAAGTAAGACAGGTATCAGCCACCAAGTCGGCAGGGTTACAAGGAGACACATCCTACAAAGGCTACTTCACTAGTGTAGTTTTGTGTCTCCACGCTGCGGATCAGTATGAGAGCTGGATATGTGGTCAGACACCATGCAGAGATGCCCCGTCTCACAAAAACGACGGAGCTCGCAACTCACGTCTCGGAGTTTCACTCCCTCAGAAATCCAGTTTCCTTCAAACCCAACTTCAAGATTTGACACTGACGTCTGTCCACACCCCGCAGAAGAGTTCCTACCATTCAGTGCAGCCCATATTTGCAATATCTTTCGAAAAACTTTTCACTCGACCTTAATCTAATTTATTACTTGAGACAAGCCCGATACTGGAACTGAGACTGTGGCCGTAATTGCAGTGACCTGACCTGCCCCACCTAGCATGTCATTTGGACATACAATCTCTCCTCTCACAACTTACACTAACCATTTGTACTCCTTAAAATATCGATTAATGATGACCTAAGTGTTTTGCTTACAAAAATATTACTGAACCGCTGTTCGAATGCATGACCGAGTCGAAACCGAAGGGTTGACTTGCCACGGAAAAATTGTCTTCCATCCGTAGGAAACAAGACCAGAAAACAAAATTGTACCTTACAAAAATTCAACTACTAACTATAAGAAAAACAAGCATCTCCGCCACGATCTTCGGTTCTCGGGATTTTCGACATAAATCGACCAAAAATCGAGTCTTTCCAAAAGCTCTCTGATTTATGACAGTTCAAGTGTAAACAGTAGCGATCTCTGACTTTGGAGGTCCTATTCGAAGGACGGAAAGAGTTCTCTCCTGCTCGAAGGAAAAAATTTGAAGCGTTGAGCATTAAAAAGTCGAGTTGTTATGCAGTGATATTCTGTGTGTTCAGTGGGGTTTTTTTACTCGGACACTTTTTGGAATAGGAAAAATTGAGACCCCAGATCACATTGAAGGTCCCTTCAGAAATCCAAGATTTTTTATTTATTTTGTTTATTTATTTATTTATTCAAGGCGTAGACATGAGTCCACTTGTTACAAACTAACAAAAGAACTAAACAACTAAAATACGCGAACAACTCAATTAGGTATCAATTCTTGTGCAACGTTATCAACATATCTCATATGACACAGCATTGAAATATTTGTCAAGCAAGATACGTTCTACTGGTACGCGCAGACAGACTCGCCAGATCATCGTACCTCCCAAGCAGCAAACTAAAATCCTTCAAGATCCTGTACGTTAAGAAGTCTGACCTAACTCGCGTCCTTACTATGGAGGTTCGAAGTTTGAGCTTCCCCCTTACGGATCTAGTCAGCGTTCCATCAAAAAATTCTTGTAATTCTTGTAATTCATGTATTTTTTCGCTGTATCGTGCACGATTTGAGTCTATTCAAGTCAAAATTTCAGTTACATATATTGTCTGGTTTAGGTAAAAAATAATTCTATTTTCATAAACCACAACAATTTTGTAGACGGTTCATCAAATTTTGTCGAAGCTCGAAGCTTGTTTCTTTACTGTGAAATAAAGAAGAGATAAACAAAAAAAATAAAATCAAATAACATTTGAAAGGAAAACACGTGAGCTATCACTAGTAATTAACACTCGGTATCTTATAGAGTACAATTTCGCATGCAAATATCGCTCCTTCAGGTAGAAAAATGTGTTGTGTCCATAACATCTTGATGGAATCTGCGAAAATTGAAGTGGAACACACTGACTTGAAGACTGCCGAAAATAAAATACTTGAAATCTTTAAGGTAAACAGGAAGCTACGAAAAAAATACAACAAACTTCTCTGTGAAAACGAAGAGGGAGTACGACGCCCATTCCCCCGGAAAAAGACAACGTTACGGCACGACCCCCTTGATTCTCGAACCTCAATCCTGACCCTGCATTTTATTAGTGTGAATTGTGAGGGGAGATAGGTGCGGCACGTCAGGTCACAGCAATTCCGGCAGCAGTCTCAGCTCCAGTATCGGGCTTGCCTCAAGTAAAAAATTAGATTAAGGTCGAGTGAAAAGTTTTTCGAAAGATATTGCGAATATGAGCTATACTGAATGGTAGGAACTCTTCTGCGATGTGTGGACAGACGTCAGTGTCAAATCTTGAAGTTGGGTTTGAAGGAAACTGGATTTCTGAGGGAGTGAAACTCCGAGACGTGAGTTGCGAGCTCCGTCGTTTTTGTGAGACGGGGCATCTCTGCATGGTGTCTGACCACATATCCAGCTCTCATACTGATCCGCCGCGTGGAGACACAGAACTACACGAGTGAAGTAGCCTTTGTAGGACGTGTCTCCTTGTAACCCTGCCGACTTGGTGGCTGACACCTATCTTATTTTGATCAATGTAAGCCTAAAACCACATTTGTAATCCACGCCTCACAATCGAGAATTTCTGCAAAAATTAGCCCTAGAACAAATGTGATGCGCTCGCAACTAATCAGCGAAAATGAAAAAAAAAAACCGGCAGTTGAGGATGCATGGAATGATGTACATGGAGCCAAAGTAGGCAAATTTGATATCAAATAGATCGCCATGATGAGGAAAAACATAAAAATGGCATAAAATACATTTTCGATACTTCTTAAAATTTAAAAAATTCTACTGGGCAGATCTAGTTCTGCCACAGGATATAACTAAGCGAGACTCAGAAGCGAGTGTGGGTCAGGTCAGGATAATTACGGGCTCGCCTTATTTAGGTCAACTCGGACTCAAAAATGTTAAAACCTTGTCAAGAGCTTTATGACAATCCATGTTGTCCATGTTGCCAATCCATGGTAGGTCATGTTGTTCTGATTCTAACAGTGTGCATTTCATTGTATATAATCGAACTTGAAGGAAATTATAGCAAAGCGGCGGAATCGGCGCATTAATACACCGCCGGCCGCGTTTTGGCGGGTTTACCGACGGTACTGTCCTTGTCGTTAGACTCATTCGTCCACTCATAAAGTTAGCCATCTTTTTAACATTATACCGAGCTGCTGTCATGGATTTTTCGCCTTTTGGTTGACTTCCTGTAAAATGAACTGACATTTGAGAGTGTAACCTATCAATTGACTGGGGCTTTTCCAAGCTCAGAAGAAGACGACGACGCCGAAACGTAAGAGCTGTTAAAGATTGGCACCAGTCTTTGCTAGGTGTGCCAGGGGTTTCCTTTTTCAATAGCCATTAAGGTTTCTAAGAGAGAAGATTAAGAAAAATTTGGTATGGTCTAAATTCAGAGTAGACTTAATATGATATGCACTGTGTTTTTGGCTAGATTATCCTTGCTACTTTTCCAATTTCTATTGGATTTCGCTGTTGTAGCATACGTGCACACCCTTTCCTTCCAAGATGATGTGTTGCTTTGAAGTTCCGACATAAGCTAAGAAAAAATCGACCATATATAAATAGGCTCTTCACTTCCTTTAAGTCAACGTCTCCCCGCTCCTCTTTATTCGCTTCTCCCGAAATACCTTCGAAGAATGGGCCTCGATGATGGCCAATAGTCCATATGAGGCATCTGAATGCAAATGGATGTGATCAGCTATCCAGAGCATGTTTTCGAAATTCACTACAGAGGACGATGTTAGTCGACTAGCAAACAATGTACATTAACACCAACTTCAAAAAAGTACTAAAAGGGCAGGCCTGTATTCTTCTTGTCTTGTATCGTCAGACCGTATGTTCAATGTCGTTACACAACACCGTTCATGCACGTTTTAAAATAAATGTATTGTACGAAAATCATGAGACCATAACAGGGTTCCAGCTGTCGACAAAAACCAGTGGAAGCCGGCTGTTGTCAAATTCTCGATCAAACGGAACTTGTAACCAGGGCACACTAGTCGCTCGACGCTGGTTCGAAGCACGGATCTTACTATAATTTCAAAAGAAAACTGTTTTAGGAGAGACACGTGATTTAGTACTCCGCAGTTGTCTCTCATCCCCAAATGTCCTATATTTGAGCGAAATTGCACCAACTATCAAAGAAGTGAAACTGAAGCAGCAGTTAATGTATAGAGCAGATAAGACATTCCACCATATAGGTCAGGAAAAGAGTGACTACAAACAGTTGTGTCTTATGTATGTTCTTTATATATTAGTTCAAATGTGGTTCAGAGTACCTTCGCACAGTTGTCAATGACCGCGACACAGGATTCTATTGAGTCGGACCGATTGTTTCTCGCGTTTTTTGACATCTAAATTCAATTGAGCATAAGTGCGTTCAAGAATGACCATTTTAATTATTGGTCATTCTTAAACGCACTTATGCCAAGAGTAAGAGTGTTTCACTTAAGATATCTCTGCTACTGAAGTGTACCTGTGGCAGTCCTCTATTTTCGAGCAGTTCGAGCTCATAAACTTTCGGAATTCATTTAAGTATCCTATTGTATACGGTAAGATTCCCCATTGAAAAGCTTTCTAAAAGATCTGAAAGAATAAAGTTTTAAAAGCAGTTTCTTGTTAGTTAAGCAGAAAAATATTGAAGCTGAAATCCTACAGTTCTGGTACGATGAGATTGACGACGATTTGAAATTGTCGCTCCTTGTTGGTAAGGACGCTTTATTGACCTGAGTCCAACTCTTTTTTAACAGATTTGCATACCTTTCTAGATTCTTATCAGAATGGTTTGCTTTTATTTACTTGCTTGTTTCTTGGATTTCGTTGTGAACGATGTAGGCAACAGGTCGTCTTAAATGTACCAAAAACGATCCTGGGAGGCCGACTTATACGATGACCTGCGTTCACTAGTGGATCAACATGGCAGAAGTTAGATTTCGGCTGTTTCGGTCGTCTTCTATTACAGCACAGGACCCACTTTTCATCACTGACCACTCGATCCGAAGACGGAGAAACAACGAAGAACAGATTTCGAAAAGCTCCAATTTTTAACAAATCACGGGCGCACAGTTTTCGTGCTTTTTCACCTCACCTCCGAACCAACTTTAACGGCAATAGACTCCTAGATTTTCCGCGATCTCACGGACTGTTCGCTGTTGATTAATTTTCACGAAGGCATTCAAATTGTCGTCCTGGATTCTTGTAGATCTGCTGCTTCGGAGTGCATCTTTGAGGTTGAAACCCCCAGAACGATATTTCTCCAGCCACCGTTACACTGCCCTTTCTTGAACACTCCAGCCTCAAACATGTATAATTTGTTGAGCTGTCTCGACGGCGGATTGGCCTATTTTAGAAGTGCAACAAATTATCGTTTAGAACTACTATTTCGACATACTTCAGTAAGTCTTCGAAGAACCACAGTAACTACGTATAGGTGAAGCACAAATTATTCCTTCAGATAGAGCAATGAGTTCTGTATTAGCCGCTATATAATATAAGAATGTGAATTAAATTATTTATTTATTCAGTAATAAACAAACAAAAAGCGGTTGCTCAAAACCGCTGAAACTTTCCAACCAACCTAGTAGAAACATACTTCCTGCCATGACGTACTGAAAAAATCGACAGGAAATTGAAGCCGAACTGATTGAATCAATGAGTGGCCTCAGCGCCTCAGCAAATCTTTATTTTCCAATAAATGCATGTATATTGTATGGTGGCGATGTCCGTTCCTCCACGTGGTGCCACTGGAAACTGCTCGCTAAGCTAATCACGGACATTCGAATGCAGGCGACAGGCCCTTGTGACAGGCCGGCCTACGAAGACCCATGTCACATCGCATGGTGTATGACAGTTCAAGTTTCTCGAGGTAGTGCTACGGCGTCCGCGGGAGCCGACGCGCACTCGCAGAGCCCGGCGAGTGTGAGAAGTATGCGAGGGTCCCTGATGCGAGGACGGCATCCGGGGGCAACTGAGCTAGTCCGAAAGTCCCGTAACGTAAGCAGGACGCGCGTGGCTACGCTGAATGTGGGTACGTTGACGGGCCGCTCGTGCGAGTTGGTTGAAGCACTGGAGCGAAGGAGAGTTGATTTCTGTGCGGTGCAGGAGACGAGGTGGGCCTGCCGCAAGTCAAGGGACATAGGACGTGGCTTCAAGGCCGTTCTCTGTTGAAGTTCCAGGACCACCAGTGGTGACCGAATAATCGTTTCCGAAGGATTTCGTGACTCGATTATAAGCGTCGAGCGCTTTGACGATCGATTGATGAAGATCGTTGTCGCCGCTAAGGAGCGACTCTATCACTTCTTCTCTGCGTATGCTCCGCAGAGTGGCTGCTCCGATCAAGCCAAGGATGAGTTTTGGAACCTGCTTGATGAGAAGACAGCGGAGGCACCGTCGAAAGTCATCATAGACGCTGGCGACCTTAATGGGCACGTAGGTGACGGGTACAGCTGTCATGGTGGTTTCGGATACGGGTCTCGTAACCCCGATGGTGAGCGTATTCTTGATTATGCGGAATCGCACAGCCTCACCATTGTGAACACCGTCTTCCGAAAACGCGACTCCCACCTCATCTCATATGTATTATAGTGGGAGCTCTAAGTCTCAGATAGACTTTGTGCTTGTGAAGGATCGTGACCGGGGTCTTGTCACAGACGCGAAGGTCGTGCCGTATGAGACGGTCGCCCAACAGCATCGACCGCTGATCTGCATCCTAAAAATCGCCCCTCCGAGGCTGAAGCAGGTCGAGCGATGCGGTGCTGCAAGAATCAAGCGGTGGCGAATGAAAGAGAAGGAAGCAGCTGTGATTTCTCGCTTACGGTTGCCGACAGTCACGACTGTCGATAAAATTTGGAAGAGAGCAACCGACGCGATACGCCAAGCTGCAAGATTGGAACTCGGCACTACGAAGCCTGGACGGAGCAAAGTCGACAAGCAGAAATGGCTGCGGACGGGTGATATGAAAGAGAAGGTTAGAGAGAAGAAGTCGCTGTATCATGTGTATCTCGGCGACAGAACAGCCGACAACTGGCAGGAGTATCAGAAGGCAAAGAAGGCTGCAAAGAAAGCTGTGGCTGTTGCGAACACCACTCATTATGACGATGTCTACCGAAAGCTCGAGTCGCGCGATGGTGAGCGGTATTTGTACCGACTTGCTAAGACCCGCCATCGCCAAACCGAGGATATTGAAAAGTTCTTTGGCATCAATGATGAGAGCGGCCATCTTCTGACAGACCGCAAAAAGGTGCTGAAGCGATGGCATGACTACTTTCAGGAAATTTCCACTATGGAATTTCCTCATCCGGCCATCCCTTCTGTGGCTTCTGTTCACGGTCGCGTCCACAAGATCACCGTGGAGGAAACAGAAGCGGCTCTGAAGAAGATGAAGCCCGGTAAGGCGACAGGGCCGGATGATCTGGCAGTCGATGTCTGGAAGTCGAAGCTCCGGTATCCTGCTGAGTGGTTGGCTGAGTTCTTCAACCAGGTAATAAAGGAGAAGAAAGTACAGGAGTGTTGGCACAACAGTACGACGATTCTGATTTGGAAGAAGAAAGGCAGTCCTGCAGACTGCTCCAATTATCGTCCGATTCGCTTGCTTTCGCACAGCATGAAGATCTTCGAGCGAATCCTCGACAGACGAATCCGTGAAATCGTCAAGCTCTCCGACAACCAGGGCGGCTTTGTGTCTGGTTGTGGGACCATTGATGCTATACACGCCGCCCGCCTCCTGGTGGAGAAGCACCGCGAGAGACAGAAGCCGGTGCATATCGTCTTTCTCGACTTGGAGAAGGCCTTCGACCGCGTACCGCGTGAGCTTATATGGTACGCCTTGCGACAAAACAACGTACCTGAGAAACTCATAGAGTGGTTGCGGATGCTCTATTCTTGCCCAAAGAGTAGAGTGCAAGCTGCAGCTGGAACCTCAACGGAGTTTCCCATCTCTGTTGCACCAGGGTTCTGCGCTTTCTCCACTCCTCTTGTTGTCGTCATGGATGCCATTACGAGAGATCTGCAGCAGCCTGTTCGCCTGTTCCATGGACGCTGCTTTATGCTGATGGCGTGACGCTCGCTTGCGAAGACAAAGACGACCTCGAGCGGTAGGTGCAAGCTTGGTGCGACCTTCTGGCGAGGTTCGGATTCAAACTGAACGTCAAGAAGACCGAGTACCTAACGACTGACGTGAACGAGTCCGACTCCATTAAGATAAACGGTACTGAACCTGCACGCACTTCGGTGTTTAAATACCTAGGATCAGTAATAGCGTCTGACGGCGGTCTGACGGTTGAAGTGAACTCACGCGTGAGTGCAGCTTGGTCCAAGTGGCGTTCGCTGACTGGCGTGCTCTGCGATAGGAAGATCCCAGAGCACCTGAAGTCGAAGATTTACAGAGCCGTCGTGCGGCCGGTAGCGATGTACTGCGCTTAGTGTTGGACTACGACTAAGGAAGTTGAAACACGCCTCAGCGTCATGAAGACGAAGATGCTGCGCTGGACGGGTGGAGCATGGACCGCATTCGAAATGATGCTATTCGGCAAAAATTCGGTTTGCTCCGATAGCGGACAAGATACGCGAAGCTCACAGTTGGGCCACGCTGGTGTCCACTATGATCAAGCGATGGATCGGGAAAGGTGGCGTCATGACACTAAGCTCGCTCGCGATGGTACGTCCACGTTCTGCGTGGGAAAGAAGGCAGCGTCCGCAAGAAAGGCCTTGTGTTGGAAGTATCTGGAAAGCGGCCTAGAGGACGCCCGAAGCAGCGTTACACACGGACATGAAAATAGCTGGTGTACACCCTGATCAAGCGCAGGATCGGGAAAGGTGGCGTCGTAACACCAGAAGAGCGGACCCGCGACGAAGCGAGACAAACGCTGAAGAAGAAGAAGAAGAATTGCATGTATATTGTATATTTATTCGGAAGGATGGACACAGATACACATACGGCAAACAACGAAAGATTGAGATAGTGATTGGCGCTTAGCAAAAAAAGTTACAGAAAAGGAGACTGAGAGGAAGAGGGAAAAAAGAGAAGATCAGAAAAGGGAGAGGGATGCCTGGCTGCTGCGAGATTGCATACAGGAGTGAGTCTCACACTAGCAGATGCCTCATGATACTACTCTTTGGGTAGGTAGAAAAATGCTGTCTAAATTTGGGACAGGCCCTGTTTCTCAAGAGCCTCTGTAAACTGGTACGCATCCCAAAGACTGCCCTTGGAGGTCGTAAACTGTTGTCTTGCGCGAACTAGAATGGGAGTGAAGGTCGACGGCCGGAGAATGCACCATCTTTGCTCCGCTGACGCCATCGTGCTCATAACACACGTCAATATTCGCCACGCGGAGCGAATATTGACAGACTTCGATCGTGTGTGTGGGAACGTTAGAGTGCAGCTGAATCATACGAAGACGATGTTCATAAGGCACGGACAAGTTTCTGATGCCCTATTCAGCGGAACGAACATTCCGAATGCTCCAGCTTCGTGTATCTCGGTCGCACAGTCAACATGGCCAACGAGCTATCGCTGGAGCTGTGCAGGGGGAAGCAAACGGTTTGGGGAGCTTTCAATAGCGTCGAAGAGTCGTGAAGAAGACGAAGAATGACCAACGTAGCCAACGACCTTTTGCCGCATCAGACAAAAGTCGGTTATTAACCGAGTATTAAAGGATTTGGAACAGATTTGCTGCTCGGTTTGAAACTCTGCCATGCCTCGGAAACTAAGGTGGTTAGTAACCGATCATGAAAGGGTTTGGAACTTAGTATTGTCACGCAGTAGCAACACGTTCTGCGGGTGGCCGCCTTTCATGCTCGGTTGCTAAAAGTTTTGTCTGAGGTAGCTCGGCACAGGGTCAAGCATTGGGTTCGATTTTCGCCCACAGAGTGGATCTGGCACGACCCCCTTGTGTAGACCGCCGTTCTATTTCCTATCCGCATTGAATTTAAAAAAAATTCGATTTGCGATTTTTATACCCTTTTAATAGGCCCTTCTTTCCAGGTGCAGCTTCCACTGTGTCAGATTAGTTCAAGAAAGAGTGCTACTGAGTAACTGTTTAATTTTGTAATTTGTTAGAATAAACGCTGATAAAGGATTTGTGTATGAATTCTTTTGATAACAATTTTGTTTATTTACAGTTGAAAACAAAGCACTTTTGAGAGTAGTTGTCGAATTATTCACAACGAGTTCAACTTCTCTGGCTTTCCGAGCATCTCGTGGACACGGCACATTTTTGCAAGTGAAGGAGCAACATCTATATTCGAAACTGTACTCCATAATTTTCGACAACTTGGCCCACGCGACAGCGTCTCTGATCTTCGAACGTCGGCGAAGCTCGGAACTCCGGAGGATTTCTCTCACTTGCGTGAGTCGTGTCACTCCGAGCATCGTCCTCTCGATTCCACGCTGCGCGACGTTGATCGCGTGTTCATCCTGCTTTCGTATAGCCCAGGTCTCTGAGGCGTATGTTAGGGCAGGAAGAACAGTGGAGTCGAATAGGTGGGCACGGAGTCGGACGTTCTTCGTCTTCTTCGCGACTTCTTCGACGCTATTGAAAGCTCCCCAAGCCGCTCGTTTCCTCCGGCTCAGCTCCGGCGCTAGATTGTTAGCCATATTGACTTCGCGACCCAAATACACGTGGTTGGAGCACTCGGAGATGTTCGTTCCGTTGAGCGAGAATGGGGCATCAGAAACTTGTCCGTTCCTCACGAACATCGTCTTCGTAAGATTCAGCTGCAGTCCAACGCTTCCACATACACGATCGAAGTCGGCCAGCATTCGTTCCGCCTGACTGATGCTCGGTGTTATGAGCACGATGTCGTCAGCGAAGCGAAGATGGTGCAGTTTCCGGCCGTCGACCTTCTCTCCCATGTCTTCCCATTCTAGTTCGCTCATGACGTTTTCGAGAGTGGCGCTGAAGAGCTTCGGGGATATGGTATTCCCCTGCCGAACCCTTCTCTTCACGTCGAAAACGACGTCGTTGTAGAATGGCGAGATCTTGTTAGTGAATCCGCTGTACAGCTCTCGAAGGACTCTGATCTACTGAGTAGGACTCTGATCTACTGCCTGAGTGAGAAGGGCGTCGATGACCGCTTCAGTTTCACATCGCTTCAGCCGCAGACGTCCGATTCGGGTTGTCAGAGACTCGTACGAATCGATGTTCATGGCCAAGTGCGTGTTGACGAGGACACCAACGCCGCCTACTCCCCTGCTGTCGCATGTTCCGAGGAACAGTTCTTCCCCGGAGTCGAAAGCAGCGTGTAGGGGGTGGTGTCTTCTCGTCTAGGTCAGTCCGATGACGTCGCACTTGATCTTGCTGGCTTGCATCATCAGGTCCTCGACGGATCCTTCGGATGCAAGTGTGCGGGCGTTGTAAGTACAGATCGTCTTCCTAGCCCTTCTCAATTTGATCAGCCTGGTTAGGCCATGAGATGTTAGCATCCTCTCCGTACTCGTCCTTCCCTTCGCTGCAGAAATAGGGGCTTTTTCGGGGTCAGGGGAATGAGGCCCTTTAGTGCTGCTGTGTTTGACTGGAGTACACACAGTAGCTAGTCAGGCTCTGTCGTGTGGGCGAAGAACTCCGAGCATCCAGCCACACTGGCCGGATTGACGGGGCGAGACTTAAGGCGGTTCATGTACTCCCAGTCTACCGACTGCAAGCTTTTGGTCGGGCCGACACAGTTACAATTCTCACAGTCACGGACACATCCACGCGCACTGTGCATGAACATGCCGCTACCACGCACAAGGAACGCGTCGACCCGACACAGGAGCAGGGAGTCCATCCCCTGCATCCCATCCGCATCTCTGGGCAGTACACGGTCGCATTTGGTTCGCGTTTAATTCCCCTATCCACCACCTGGGGACGCGCCACGTGGCCCTGCGACAAGCGGCCCGAGATCCCTCTTAACAAGAGAGCCCGAAGGCTCTCTATCGAGGGAGATCCGTGGAAGTCATGAATATTACACAGTAAAAAGCTAAGCTTCTTTGCAGAGATCTACGATGATTAGGGCGGGACGTATTTAAATTTTTCGTTTTTCAAGAAAATTCATTAAACTGAAGAAGATCTGAAGAAGATCACCCATACAGTTGAAATCTGCCCACAGAAAGTCTTAAGTCTTGTTCAATACACAGCGTGAAAATCATAGTTTTCTGAAACGAATAGATTGGATCGACCCCTGGTCGATATGGCACCGACGTTATAGTAGCGACGAAATTCGACGTTCACAAAAACGACTATAACTCGGTATGTTTTTTAAAATTTGAAAATGCCAATAGCTTTTTAAAAACTAGAAGAAATGTGCTTTTTACTGTATTAAAATCTTTCTTCAAAAGCTAGATCTTCATACGGGGCGGATGTCTTCGATTTTTGTGCGAAAAAATTGAAAAGATTTTGATTTTAAATAATTATATCCCGGTAAAATTTTCGAATTTTTCTTGATGAATTAGAAGATTGGCGAATTATTTGCATAAATACCTTTTCTTCGCCACATTCGAGCAAATCTCTTATACTTTACACGCAGCCAAATTAAAAAATATACTCATTTTATCTAGGATTGAGGAAATCCGCAGCTTAATATTTTAGATTTGCACCAACAAGGACTACTCGCAATCTCTGACTGGAGTAGCGTATTTGCCCCGAGGAAATTTGCTTTTGTTCTTTTAAAATCTTTAAATATCTTCTTCGCGCGTCCCTTAGCTCGCACTGGCGTGGTTGTGACGGAACAGCCATGCCGCCTACCAGATCGCCCTCTATCCCTGTACTATTCGAACAGTTCCTGTCTTATGAAACGTTATCGTTTCATTCCATATTCAATCGCCTATGGTACACAACATAGAAAAACATCGTAAACATTCCACTCCATTTCCAATTTCGCACGGCTCTACAGCTGGCTCTAACGAGTGCACCATCACGTGTCTATAGGACATATTTCAGTTCAGTTAAAAACTTGACAATTTTTGCCTTCTACGCAGAGTACGTACAAAAGAGTGTAGGCGTGAATTTTTATTGTAGGAATTAGTGCAGAGGGCAAGAAGTAGATCAAATTGCAGACTATTCACCCGCATGGAGTTTTATTGAATTTAATTGCTCATTGAATGTCAACAACGATAGTAACATTCTTAGTCAAGAACCTTAAACGAACTAAATCAAGCAACGAACGCGATGAAGCTGACTTTGAGGACATCGTTAATTTATTTACAGAACGTGTCTGATGCTCAAAAACCTGCCGAGCGCTCTGTATTATTGCTACTAATTGCTTACTGGACTGAACTACCTTGTGTGGGGTAGCGCCATCCAGTTCAAATTTTATGCAATTGTTAAATGAGTCGTGTAGTTTGGCTTTAGGTATAAATATATAAAAATTTAGTTTAGAAAAGAATAAAAAAGATAAAGGGCGGCGTTAATCATTAAGTTTTGTGATGCTCTTAGCATTCTACTTCAGCGCGCCGCGGTGGAAGCAATTTGAGTGTGCATTTGGCTTATTCAACGACTTGCGGTGACCAACCGATGAACAAGTTAGCGTTTTACCCCTTTCAGACAAGTCTATTACTAGTACTTCAACGATCCCAGAGGGATGGAAAGCTTGATTGGCCTGAGCGGGAACCGGGAACCAGGAACCCGGCATCAGGTGCAAGCGGCAGCCGGCGCCTCCCCTACTGCGCTCCACCTTCTCAGTTGGCGATCTTCGGCGCTGAGCTACGCCGTGCCAATAGAAAAATCGGAAACGATAGCTATTTCGGCGGCCTATGATTTGATATAACCTCCAGTGACGATTGAAATGACCATGTGCTTCGGTTTTAGAGCGCATCAAGAACAGCGATTTTTGGGAGCTGCTATAAAATGCAAATTACCATGCACTTGGAACCTCTACATAAAACTCGGTGCAGTTTAGCTTCCCTTATCCAAGCCTGCACTCCACTCTAGTGATAATGCTCTCTAGGTGGTGCAGTATTACCGAAATCGTTTTTTTTCTGCTTTGCGTGGTGAAAAAAAGTTTCAGCACATCATCGCCCATCGCTAACGTCACTCAGAAGAAGAGATACTTTGGTGGGCAAATCTTGACCTGGGTCTTACAATCAGCGTAATGGCAAAGCAGTTTTTCCCCATTCTGACATATTTCTTTAAAAAGCACAATTCTCCAAAAAACCACATCCCTATTACTGAAACGGCAAATTAATGAAAAGAAGCAAATGTATGGAAACAAGGAAGAAAGACCATAGCAAAAGAAAAGACAAGAAAATTATGCAGAAGTTACATAAAAATAGAGAAGCAAAATTTATAGGAAGATAATGTGGAAATATTGAAGAAAAAAGGATACTCCAAGTATGACTTTCAATTAATCTTGGCATGATGACTATAGATATTCCAGCGAAGTTTAATAAACAGTAATAGGAGATTCTTAATGGATTCATATTGTCTGCCGTTCGCTGTTTTCGCGTTTTTCGGAAAAGGCGAACTCTTTGTGAAGTTATTCTCTCGAACGGAATTTCATCTCGCAGAGTACAATTCTCCAGCTAAGCAGAAACGAGACTTGATGACCTAGGGTAACGCGAAAACTAAACTTTGCTGCCGATGAGGACCATCTGTCACTCACAGATGAAGAGAAACGCGGATGTATGAAATCATTCCCAGACTTGATCTATTCTAAGTGCTTTGGGAACACACAATGATCAAAATCGATGGAGCTCGGTGAAGGGTACAATTTCTTAAGCTTTTTTCTTGAAGAAGACCTGATGATTTTTGGTTCCTTCCGCTAGAGCTATTAGGTTGCCCATAAGTTCCCGCCGTTTTTTTCGGATTTCGCCGGCGGTCTCTTGCATAGCGCTGCATAGCTTTCGAAAGAGAACGATTTGCTCTATCAGAGCATCTATTGCATTTATTTTTTCAACATGAATTTTGTCAATTTTTAGTTCGTTGAAGTGAAAAGGGAAAAAGTGAAAAAGTAGCCATTTGCGCACTTGTTCTCTCCGCTTAGGTTTGGAATTTTTTGCGCTGTTTTTTACAGCACTTGGAAGACAATGTTCTGTGCTACAAGAACATGTGCTAGTGCTATTTGCTCATTTGTCCTTTATTGATTTTTAGGTTATCAAATTGGGAATTCCGACTTTCCCGTCCGAATTTTTACCAAAACTCCGGTTCTGTGGTTGGACTTTTTTGCTTGTTGTTATATGTCGTTTGGAAGAGGATATCTTGCTCAGTAAGAATTTGTGTCGCGTTTATTGGCTCACGCTGATTTCTGTCGAATATCAACAACTGAAGGAGGAGAAGGAGTTGTTGGTGAAGACGATTTTTCTCTTTTTGGCATTTTGTTGATGCTCAATAGAAATCATTAAACGCTACAAATATTCTTATAGAACAAGACATTTTCTTTCGAATGACATATAACGCCAACCCAAAAAGTCTAACCACAGAGCAGGAGCTGTCGGCAAAAATAACCCTCCTCCTTCGGACGTCCCAATTTGATGACCTAAAAATCAATAAAGGACAAATGAGCAAATGGCACTAACACATATTCTTGTAGTACAAAACATTGCCTTCCAAATGCTATAAAAACTGCGCTAAAAATTACAAACCTAAGCGGAGAGAACAAGTGCGCAAATGGCTACTTTTTCACTTTTTCAATTTTCACTTCAACGACCTAAAAATTGACAAAATTCATGATGAAGAATAAAATGCAATGCACTATCTGATAGAGCAAATCGTTCTCTTTCGAAAGCTGTGCAGCGCTATGCATGAGACCGCCGGCGAAATCCGCAGTGAATCGTTGAAAAAAACGGCGGGAACTTATGGGACAACCTAATATAAATTATCTTAAGATCTCGATGTGATGATATGACACTTTCCTAGAAGATAAAGAGGAACCCCTTGAACCCCTCGACATCGAGCCCTGTTCTTCCATTTCCCAATGGTAGAGATGCTGGGTTTTCTACGGCGTCTATATGTTCCCTGATCATGATACAAAGGGATCAGCCTATTTTCTTCTCTCTGTATTCCTGCCCACACTCATGACATGAAGTGTACCACAGAAGACACCATGCAATCTACTTCCCGTTCGCTAGGTCTGGATACTATCACGTAGGATGATAAAGAGAACATCCGGTCATAGATCCAGGTCAGTTTCACCTTCAAAGTTGTAGTTCAAGAGACAGCTTTACGAATGCACATGCAAATATACTTTGCCTGATAAGTGCGGCATGTAGAAGGGTATTCCCGTTCCTCTTCTCATGGCGAAGAACCATGCTGCAATTAATGGCTGGCCACATATGTTGGGCTCATGTTTTTCTGCAACTCACTATGCAGGAGTACATATTTTGATCATTGCCAGACAAGGATTTTCGAATCATAAAGTTCCGCGAGGGATGTCCGAAATATAAAGAAGAAATGGATAAAATTCGGTGTTTCTCAAATCCACAATGGCGTTTTATCTCTTCTGACGATATTTTGCAGAAACATCGTAATACGAAAACGGAAGAGGAGCCAGTAGATGATGTCCACTCGCGATGAGCGGTCAGAGTAGCAGAGATCGTGGAGCACCTAAATCCTGTGCCAAATCAAGGAGGATGGAAGCAATCAACTACGGTGGTATGATGTCACTAAAGAACCAATGATCGATCCTTCTGGACTTTTCTTTTAAGGTGAGCCGTAATATGTTATCCTCTACAACCTATCGTTGTTCGGACCAGAGGTGTGCATTAATTTTTTTTGGTAAATTTTTAACAATTACTTTTTAACGAAAAAATTTTGGGTTAAAAGCGGTAAATTCGTTAAATTAAATGTCTCTTAGCTGCATTCAGTTTGGCTGTATTTTAGTATGTAAAAAGCCAGATCTTTTTCTCAATTAATTTTTTTCGACTTCATTCGCATGAAAATTATGTGACAGTGCCTCCATCTTCAAATAACAACAGCTATCATTAACAAAATAAGCGAGAAGAACCATTAGGATGCTGAAACCAAACAGCAACAAGACCTCTAAAAAAGGAAATTTCTTACTATCGCCCATCTTCAAAATTCAAAGTTCATCGTATCACAACTCAACGCTTTTGAGCTTTTTTTCCAAATTTTTACAAAGTTTCCCAAATTTTAACAAAGCATGAGCTCGTTAAGCAGACTTCTGCAGCCGAACATTATTCTATACTGCCATAACTGCTTTGGGAAACTACAGAGTGTTTAATGAAGAATTCAATCAGGAAATCCCTTGGTACCGTCCGTCTTTGTAGGATATTTACGAAGTGTTGTTATCTTTCCTAATTCTTCCAAGTAGAGTTCGCCACTTCTGTCACTCATTTACGATTTCTCAGCAATTGACCATTCAGATCTTCTTCTTGAAGTACCTGGTTCCATGTGCTTTGAGCTTTCGATTTCTTCCCATTTTTCAGAGCACATTTTGGATTGATGACCTGTTTTATATTAAATTCGCAAATTAGACGAAAAAACCCACAGACATAAAGAAAATGCTTGCTAAAGCCGGACCTGCACCTTCAAATATATACCTTTTCCGTAAATCTTTTAAAAAATCTTATGCAACGGACTGCATGTAAAGTACCAGTTTTTATACTAACCTGCGAAATAAATGACAGAGACGGTTCATCGACTTCATATCTTTTTATGTAATTTTAGTGTTCTTAGCTACATATTTCACTGTTTCTCGTCTATACTGGCTGTGCTTTTCCCAAAAGAAGCTGCAAAGGAAGTCCTTGAAGAGAACGAAATAGTTAAGAAAAATTGTTGACATGCACGGCATAAAATTCAGTAAAGGACAATTCCCCCTAGCCACGCTCTATCAATTAGACGAGGCTCAAAATTGCCTTAATGTAGTTCTACAGTCACCGTCTGATGCTGCACGAAAAATTCCTCATACTTTCCAAAAAACTTGCGGAAACTAGGGAAGGAACCCATCTCTTCCCTTGTTTCGTTTCTTGTGGTTTTTTTCATAGATTGTGTTTTGTAGCGTTTTCTTCGTGTTTTCTATGCCTTTTCAAACCCACTTATGGAACAAATATCACAAAAACTGTGAAAATCTGAATGATTGGTAATTATGAAGAACTAATATGTAGCAATCAAACGCAAGAAACGGACCAAGATGTTGAAAAGCACGGAACGACAGCGTAGAAAAGTGGGGTCGCACGCAGATAAATTGGTCAAGGAGCAAGGAAAATGCCAACAATTCTTGAAACTCGAGGACAATATCGTTTACCTACACTGATTCAAGTAGGCAGACGGTTTCCTCGGAACACTGCGAAAGCTCATTAAAAAAGTCCAAAGTGCATTTACATGGAGAGGAAGCAAAATTTTAAAAATGTTCATATAATGTCGTTATCGCAATTTAACGGAACTTTTCCTCGTTAAATTTTGTTAAAATGTTTTAACGAAAAATGCCAGTAAATCCGGTAAATCGGTAAATCGTTAATCGTTAAACGCAGGCCCCTGGTTCGGTCCATAGTATTATGTTGAGGGGCACACCTCGATCCTCGATTCCTTCGCCCAGAAGGAGAGCCAAGTCGGTGATTTTGACCCGACCACCATAATTGTCGATATAGGCCATCTTCGGTAGTGTTCGATGAAATGAACATCGGATTCGTGTTCAACATCTCAAAAACCCTTGGATGTCGTGTCGTGAGAGACTTGCTCTAACGCGACAGACGCAAGAAAATCGCTCTGGGCCGGATTCATCAATGACTTACGTAACTTTTACAGAGAACTGTAAGCTTATCAAGCGTTATGTTGAGCGATAAGCCGCGTTATCTGAACCTTTCGCTTACAATTCTTCGTTGAAGTTACGTAAGTCATTGATGAATCCGGCCTCTGGTCGTCAACGTGTTAAGGAAAATGGCTAGATCTGGTCTGCTGCTCCCTCGCGGACTACTTTTGCAGGAACCCGTAATGAGCGCAGGACTCAGTCTCTAACGAAGTCATTGTTTCTCCATATTGCTTGCGTACTACAACACAACTGGTTACGTGCTCTGCATACTCTATGATATTTGTGCTAGTGATGAATAACACTGAAGAGATTCAACTAACCTTTTGTTCTCTTGTCTTGAAACTTCAGTGTTGGTGTTTACAACGTGTATACTGCTGTGCCACGAGGTTATTAGGTGAATCTATTTGCCTGACCATCGTCTTCTCGTAGACTTCGGATGCCCGATGCTCCAACCGTCTGAGTGCAACGAATCGGCCACCATTTGGTGTCAACAAGACTTAGTAACTACTAATAAGCTAAACTAACTTAACATCTTCGTGAGACTGTGCTACCTTTACTTTATATTGGAGACTATTTTAGACAGAACTTTCCGCCAGCCTGATAGTTCGATCAAACAAACAAACAACAAACACGTCGGTTTTATAATAGCGTAGATCATTCCTACCCAGTTTGCAGGTGGCGCGTGTTTGAGTTCAGCTTTGCGCTAGCGTTTTGATCGCTACAAAACACCGTTATAACAGTTGACAGTCGCATTAATACCCATATAAAGCTCAAAGAAAATCAAATGAATCGCTTCTATCAAGACCTACAGCTTAATGGTTCCATGCTCATATCAGCGGCCGGCCCATCCCGGTGCCGGTGAGTGCCGAAGGGTCCTACAAGATGTGGATGCTGTGTTCGATCAAACAGCGCCGGTGGTGTAATGGCGTAGATCATCCTGCACGGTAGTCGAGACTGCAGGTTCGGGCCTTGATTGTAGCAAAACATAGTTATAGCAATATAGAGCACACAGTATCTACAACTTTCTTCCACTTTTACGTGATGTCCTTCTTTTCTGCCCTTGTTTGCGCAGCCTACCTAATCTGTTATACTTTTAACTAACAAAGAAAGGTGGCGATGTCCGCTCCTCCACGTGGTGTACCTGGAAACTGCTTTCTCTGGGAGCTAAGCTAATCGCGGACACTGCAGGCGACAGGCGCTTGTGAATGGCCGGCCTACGAAGACCTATGTCACAATACATGGTTGATGACGCTTAAGAGATTACGCCACGGATCTCCCTCGATAGAGAGCCTTCCGGCTCTCTTGTTAAGAGGGATCTCGGGCCGCTTGTCGCAGGGCCACGTGGCGCGTCCCCGGGTGGTGGATAGGGGAATTAAACGCGAACCAAATGCGACCGTGTACTGCCCAGAGACGCAGGTGGGATGCAGGGGATGGACTCCTTGCTCCTGCTGTGTCGGGTCGATGCGTTCCTTGTGCGTGGGAGCGGCATGTTCGTGCACAGTGTGCGTGGATGTGTCCGTGACTGTGCGGATTGTAACTGTGTCGGCTCGGCCAAAAGCTTGCACTCGGTAGACTGGGAGTACATGTAAGGCGATTCGAGGCCGCCTTAAGTCTCGCCCCGTCCCTTCGGGCAGTCTGGCTGGCTGCCCGGAGTTCTTCGCCCGCACGACAGAGCCTGACTAGCTACCCGTGTTGTATTCCAGTCAAACACAGCAGCACTAAAGGGCCTCATTCCCCTGACCCCGAAAGAGCCCCCATTTCTGCAGCGATGGGAAGGACGAGTACGGAGAGGCTGCTAAAATCTCAGGGCCTAACCAGGCTGCGCAAACTGAGAAGGACTAGGATGACGATCTGTACTTACAACGCCCGCACGCTTGCGTCGGAAGCATCCGTCGAGGACCTGATGATGCAAGCCAGGAAGATCAAGTACGACGTCATCGGACTGACCGAGACGAGAAGACACCATCCCCTACACGCCGCCTACGACTCCGGAGAAGAACTGTTCCTCGGAACATGCGACAGCAGGGGAGTAGGCGGCGTTGGTGTCCTCGTCAACACGCACTTGGCCATGAACATCGATTCGTACGAGTCTCTGACAAGCCGAATCGGACGTCTGCGACTGAAGCGTTGTGGCTCCGTGCCAGCCTTGACTGTGTTCGTCGCGTATGCCCCAACATCCGACTACGACGACGAAGACGTCGAGGCCTTCTACGTGGAGCTGGAGAAGTTCTATAAGGAAGATCACACCTTCTACAAGGTGATCGTCGGCGACTTCAACGCCAAGATCGGGCCACGAAGGTCGCCGGAAGAACTTCACATCGGAACCCACGGTTTGGAGTGGAACGAGCAAGGTGAAAGGCTGTCTGAGTTTATCATGTCGACCAAGACCATCCATGGAAACTCGCAGTTTCAGAAGCCTCCCTCCCTACGATGGACCTGGGAATCCCCCGGTGGCCAGTTCCACAACGAGATCGACCACATCATCTTCAATCGCAAGTATTGCCTGACCGATGTCTCCGTTGTCCCCAAGTTCTACACGGGATCGGACCACCGCCTCCTTCGCGCGAGGTTCCGCTTTTCGCGTCAAGGAGAGAAGGCCGCGAAGTTCAAGAAGAGGAGTCCCAGAACGACCATCAACTGGGATCTCTACACCTCTCTTGTCGGCCTTTGGGAAGATGCCGTCATGGACAACGTCGACGAGGAATACGATCGCTTCGTGCACCATCTCCACGATAGTGCTAAGGGAGCCGAGAGCTTGAAGACCACCAAGAGACGCCTGTCTCCGGAAACTCTCGAGCTGATACGCCAGCGTGGATCAGCACGAGCGTCAGGCAACTATCAACTGACGTCCGAGCTTGCAAAGCTATGCAGAGCGGCGATAAAGGAAGATCTGAAGGAGAGAAGGGCGGAAGTGTTGGCTGAAGCAGCAGAGGCAGGGCTGAGCATCCGCAATGCCCGCCGGAACTTCGCCAACTTCAAGACCAAGATGACCGCTCTCCGACGTCCTGACGGAACCGTCACCTCTTCCAGAAGGACCATGGAGAAAGTCATCCACGACTTCTACTCCGATCTCTTCGATAGCCACGTCCACCTGCCCCCATGCCATCTTCCGCAGGATGGATACGTCGTTCCCTCTGTTCTCCCTTCCGAGATCCGACACGCCATCTCGTCGGTGAAGAAACGTACAGCACCCGGTCCTGACAGGATTAGAGCTGAACACCTGAAGAACCTCCCGCCAGCGCTCATCAACACCTTGGCGCGGCTCTTCACACGCTACCTGTCCGAATGCAAGGTTCCATCTCAGTGGAAGACCAGCAAGACCGTCTTGCTGTACAAGAAGGGAGACGTGCACGACATTGGCAACTATCGCCCGATCTGCCTGTTGTCCGTAGTCTACAAGCTGTTCACTCGAGTCATCCTGAATAGGATCAGCAGAACGCTGGACGAAGGACAGCCATGCGAACAAGCAGGATTTCGGAGAGGATTCAGCACGATCGACCACATACACACCATTACGAAGCTTATCGAAGTGTCGCGAGAGTACAAGCTGCCGCTGTGCCTTACGTTCATCGACCTGAAGAAGGCATTCGACTCCGTCGAGACTGAAGCGGTCATGGAAGCCCTGCTCACCCAGGGCGTTCCTACTCAGTACATCAGAGTCCTTCGAGAGCTGTACAGTGGATTCACGACCAAGATCTCACCATTCTACAACGACGTCGTCATTGACGTGAAGAGAGGGGTTCGACAAGGGGATACCATATCTCCGAAGCTCTTCAGCGCCACCCTCGAAAACGTCATGCGTGAACTAGAATGGGATGACATGGGAGTGAAGGTCGACGGCCGGCAACTGCACCATCTTCGCTTCGCTGACGACATCGTGCTCATAACACCGAGCATCAGTCAGGCGGAACGAATGCTGGCCGACTTCGATCGTGTATGTGGAAGCGTTGGACTGCAGCTGAATCTTACGAAGACGATGTTCATGAAGAACGGATGGGTTTCTGATGCCCCACTCTCGCTCAACGGAACGAACATCTCCGAATGCTCCAGCTATGTGTATCTGGGTCGCGAAGTCAACATGGCCAACGACCTAGCACCAGAGCTGAGCAGGAGGAAACGAGCGGCTTGGGGAGCTTTCAAGAGCGTCGAAGAAGTCGCGAAGAAGACGAAGAACGTCCGACTCCGTGCCCACCTATTCGACTCCACTGTTCTTCCTGCCCTAACATACGCCTCAGAGACCTGGGCTATACGAAAGCAGGATGAACACGCGATCAGCGTCGCGCAGCGTGGAATCGAGAGGACGATGCTCGGAGTGACACGACTCACGCAAGTGAGAGAAGGCCTCCGGAGTTCCGAGCTTCGCCGACGTTCGAAGATCAGAGACGCTGTCGCATGGGCCAAGTCGTCGAAAATTAGGTGGGCCGGCCACGTAATGCGATTCGCAGACACCCGCTGGACGAGAGCCGTCACAGACTGGATTCCGCGGGATGTCAAAAGAACACCAGGACGCCCACCAACGCGTTGGTCGGACTTCTTCGTGAAAGCCCTGAACGACCGATATGACGCTCTTCGTGTCCCTCGAGCGAGGAGGATCCATTGGACCACTCTGGCACGCGACAGGGACGAATGGAGACGCTGCTGGCGCCCGCTCGAGCAAGTCGATGATCAACGGGACGACAGGTGATACAGGAAGAGATTACGAGATAGTGCTTCGGCGTCCGCGCACTCGCAAAGCCCGGCAAGTATGGAATGTGGGTCCCTGATGCGAAGATGGCATTGGAGGGCAACTGAGCTAGTCCGAAAGTCCCGCAACATAGGCAAGACCCGCGTAGCAAGAACGCTTCGATGACTGGTTGATGAAGATTGTTGTCGCCGTAGAACAGCGACGATGTCATTTCTTTTCTGCATATGCTCCGCAGACTGGCTGTTCCGAGCAAACCAAGGATGAGTTGTGGTCCCTGCTTGATGAGAAGACAGCGGAAAGCCGTCAGAGGATATGACTGTTGTGACAGGTGACCTTAATGGTCATGTCGGGGCAACGAAAGACGGCTACAGCTGTCATGGTGGCTTTGGCTATGGGTCGCGCAACGCGATGGTGAGCGTATACTTGAGTATGTAGACTCACATGACCTCACCATCGTGAACACCAAATTTAGAAAGCGTGACTCCCACCTCATCTCGTTTTATAGCGGGAACGCCAAAACGCAGATCGATTATGTCCTTGTTAGGCATTGCGACCAAAGCCTTGTCACAGATGCGAAGACCGTGCCGTATGAGACTATTGCCACGTAACACCGTCCACTGATCTGCTCGCTGAGAAGTATTGACATGTCGAACGATGCGGGGCAGCTAGAATCAAAGGGTGGCGACAGAAAGAGAAGGAAGCGGCAGTTATTCCTCGCATTCGGTTGCCGGTGGGGATAACTGTCGACGAAATCTGGAAGGATGCTACCGATGCGATACTCGGGCTGCACGCTTCAAACTTGGCACAACGAAGCCTGGACGACGCTGGGTCGACAAGCAGGCATGGCTGTGGACTAACGATGTCAGAGAAAAAGTCCGAGAAAAGAAACGGCTTTATCACGTATTTATCGGTGATAAAACAGATCACATTTGCAGGAATTATCGAGAAGCGAAAAAAAAGCGGCAAAGAAGGCAGTGGCTGCTGCTAAAGCCGCATACTACGCTGAAATCAGCGAAAAACTGGAAACGCGCGATGGTGAGCGTTATCTTTACCGACTCGCCAAAGCTTGCTGTCGCCAAGCACAAGACATCGAGAAGTTCTTTGGCATTAGCGACGAGAACGGTCATCCTCTGATGGATCGCAAGAGAGCTGTGAAGCGATGACACGACTACCTCGAGGAGATCTCGAATGTTGAAATTGTTCAACCTGCTGTTCCTTCTGCATCTCCTGTATACGGTCCCGTTCAGAAGATCACATTGAGCGAAACCGAAGCAGCTCTGAAGAAGATGAAGTCAAGCAAAGCCACTGGTCCCGATGATCTGCCAGCCGATCTGTGGAAGTCGAAGGGCTGGTGCTCTGCTGACTATCTGACAGAGCTTTTCAATCAGGTTGTTGCCAAGAAGAAAGTGCCCGAGAGCTGGCAGCAAAGCACCACCATCTCGATTTGGAAGAAGAAGGGAAGTCTGCGGACTCCGCTAGTTACCGCCCAATTCGCCTTCTTTTGCACACCATGAAAATCTTTGAGCGAATTGTCGATGGACGTGACCGGGATGTCGTCCAGCTTTCCACGAATCGGTGAGGTTTCGTTTCTGGCGGTGACACTGTTGATGGCATTCAATCCGTGCGTATTTTGCTGGAGAAGCATCGCGACAAACAGATACTGGTGCATATTGCTTTACTGGACTTGGAGAAGGCCTTCGACCGCGTTACGCGAGAAGCTATATGGTACGTGTTTGCCAGAACATGGTATTCCTGAAACGCTTATTGAGTCGGTGTGCATTCTGTACTATTGCCCAAGGAGTCGAGTGGCGAGCGCCAGCGGGCACCGCGACGGAATTTCGCATCTCCGTATGGGTGCGTCAGGGATCTGCGCTATCCCCACTGCTCTTCGTCGCCGTGATGGATGCGATCTCACGAGATCTTCAGATGGCGGCACCTTGGACGCTGCTCTATGCTGACGACGTCATGCTTGCATGTGAAGTTAAAACCGAACTCGAGCGACAGGCACAGGCGTGGTGCGATCGATGGATGTGGCACTATTAAGATCAATGGTACTGAGCTCTCACGAGCTACATCTTTCAAGTATCTCGGATCAACGATCACGTCCGATGGCAGCCTAAAGTTGGAGGTGATCGCACGTGTGAGTGCAGCCTGGTCCAAATAGCGCTCGTTGACTGTAGTGCCTTACGGTAGGACAATACCTGAGCACCTCAAATCGAATGTTTCTAGAACAGTCATTCGCCCAGTAGCGACGTACGGTGCTGAGTGCTAGCCCGTGACGAAGAAAATTGAGAGCCGTCTCAGTGCAATGGAGAAGAAAATACTACGGTGGACGGGTGGAGTTGCACGCTTGGACCGCGTTCGCAACGACACCATACGACAGAGGTTCGGTGTCGTCCCGATAGCCGAGAAGCTGCGCGAAGCTCGTTTTCGATGGTACGGTCACGTCCTTCGCGCTAATGACGACACCGTCCGGAAGATAGGCCTGAACGTTGAGGTCTCTGGAAAGCGGCCCAGGTGAAGCCCGAAGCAACGTTGGCTAGATACGTTGCATTTGGATTTAAAGATGGCTGGTGTGCACCCTGACCAAGCATTTGATCGAGGGAATTGGAGTCACCACACCAATTCTCCCGATCCAATAGAGCGGACCCCGCGATCAAGCGGAACAGACGCTATGGAAAATGATGAATTAACTAACAAAAAAGTCGAAGGATCCCGAAGTCGACAGCCTTGGACAGAAATGAAAAGCTTCAGTGAAAAACCGTCTTGCTGAAAAAGGATGTGGTCATGTCCAATTAATCAAATGGAGACTTTCACCTTGTACAGCTCTGACAATACAGCGAAATTTACAGCTGGTTGAAGCTAGTACAGCATGTACAGTTTGTTTTTCGGAAAAGTTCTATGAAATAGCGATCTATACGCACAATTGTTTGCGTTAACAATGAAGGATACGCCTACCCTAACCGACAGTATAAATTTTCATCTCATTTACTGGTGGCCAGTTCTTACCATGAGATCTTTCAGTGGATTGAGATCCTCCGCGGTGTTCGCTGTGAGTTGCACAGTTCCAGCTTAGGACAGCTTCCGTCGAACTTCCTAAATTTTATCTCGTTGTTTTAAGATCCTCTCGACTGTAGCATTTGTTCAACAGTCTATAACTACGGCTGCAACGACAGCGGCTGATGGTACAGCAACTGCACAAGCAGCCAACACATTCGCAGCCGGTATGTCGCATGTCGTACTCGTCTCCCGAAACGCATTGTTGGCGAGATTTGGGATAAAATCTAGACTTTCAAAGGCATGAAAAAGTGATTCCATTTTTTTGCGGAACCAATCCTGCGCGCTTGAAAGGTGGCGTTATATGTTTTAAAAGGATGAAGCGATGAACATATTCGTGGTGTAATGTGGAATCAAGCTTCTTTTCCTTGCTTTTTTTTGTTGAGAAAATGCTCTGAGAAATGCCAGGTAATAATAATGTTAATTTTGAAATTTGAAGCGAACGGTTGCTATTTCACTAATGAGCGCTTGCAGCGCAGTCGGAGAAGATGTCGTTGTGGCGTACAGCAGATACCAGGCTAATGGTTCGTATTTCTCGCCCATGCCAACCAAGCCTTTCATACCTTTGGCGTGGGTGAATTGAACCAGATTTGTCTGAGAAGGATAAGGCACTGACTTGCTCATCGGCTGGCTACCGCAAGTTGAAATGGCCCGCCTCCACGACATCCCGCAGAGGTGGGATGCGTGGCGCATGCCAAAGGGATTTGATAACACATGCTTTATTCATTATAATTTGTTTTACGTAGAACAGCAGCTGTTGTTTAGGCGGTGCTAGAATTAATACAATATGTCCAGCCAATACTGACATGAACGACATGATCAGAAATAGAGCTCTTATTGTGCACAACTATCGCAGGTGGGTGCATATCAGGTGTACCACAGTCTCCGGTTTTTTAGCGTGCTTAATGCAGAATTTAGGTCCCAGCTCGCACGAGGGCTAGTTGTGAAAAACAACGGAGCGAGGTTGCCGCAAGCAGCCAACATGCGCCGACTGGTATAACGCTCTGCCAGGAAACGTGGTGTTATGTTCGACCAAGGATTTCGCATATTGCAGGCATACGACTGCACTCTTGAAACGCAGGCAATACGAATCGCAAACAGCTGTGTGAAGCCGGCATCAGTATCATCAGGATTAAAGCAAAACTTCTTCCTGTTCGCGAAATCGAGAGCCTCAACGAGACAGTTAGCTATGGATGTGGTAGGCTCACTTCCAATCCTACAATGGAACAAAATAAAGTCTGACCAACTTGCTTGTTTAGGCTGCGAAGCACTGGTGGAAACAAGTGAGACTCTACCCTAGTTTTGGTCAGCGAGCCATATTTAGAAGAGCTTTTATGGGCACTCCTATTATGTCTTTCATAAAGGTCAGCTATTGGTGTTAAAAACATCCCCTTCATGCTATTTGAATACTTTTCTGAGACATGTTACAATTGAATGCTCAATGCTTAAATTCTTGTAGATGGCATGGGGACCAGCCACACATGTTGGTTGTGCTGTATCAATCAGGTCCCTTTGTGGCAATCTATGGGCAGCATCCTGCCTTTACAGAACAGGGTGCGTCCGTTCATTTAGATTTAACCATTATCGCCTCTGTTTCACAGCCGCTTTCAGAACTGTTCAACCAGGCACGAACGTCTACTCTCCTGGAGCCACATGCACAGCCTGCCCTGCCGGCACTGCGTGCGACACCTTGGGGCTTTGCGCATGAGGACATCTGCAGAATGTGCCAAGAACCTTCATTCTTGAATTTATTTTTTAAAACAAAATTTAATTAATAGATGGCGAAGTTTAAAACAATCTGTTACTCGATTGTTACTCGATTTGTTGCATTGAACATGTCTGGCTTCAAGCAGTATTTTATTCATTTTTCTCAATAAAATGTCTTGGTTCTGCTCCATTTTGCCGTGTAAAGCATACGACCAAATCCGTGGTCCGTGGTTTTTATCAGTGTTAATTATTCCGATGGGCCAAAAAAGCAACCAAATATTCTACATAGCGTAGTCTTAAGTTTACGTTTTAGTTTTTTTTTATACGAACAGTTTGAACCTAAACACCAGTCTGGAGCAGCTATTTGCCAGTCGTGACTTAATGCCCTCAGTAAGAAATCTCCCATGACGTCTGAGAATTAAGCAATCATACAAGTTTAGCTCATACATTTGCTTATTCAGATGCAGTGAGTCCTGCATTATGAAAAATAGGTAAAAGCTCAGCATTAAAGTGAAGCTGTGAAGCTGTGATTAAGGTGGTCGAACTTGAGAAAGTAATGTCGGAAAATAAAAACACTTAAAGAGAGCATTTATAGGAAGAAAACCTTGAGATAGGGAAGCGCGCCGCAGAGACGATTTCAATTTCCAAAAAATATGGGATGATGCCTTTCAAAAAATATGGGATGATGAGCATCGCCTCTTCTTACGAGGGTTTGCGCAAGTGTCAAGTATCTTAGACAAGGTTTCTGATGTCAGAGCATTTCTAAATTTATATTTTTATGCACCGGCAAGCTAATTCCTCCTTCATTTTCCGGTTGCCTCACCACCGTGCGTTTTGCGTTAAGTACTGCTCCTTCACGACTTTAGAGATGGAAAAAAATTTCCCAAACATAGTCCGGGGAGTATTTAAGAAGAAGACTACTTATAAGAGCTCCTTTATAAAATTTCTTCTATTACTGTCGGCATGGAGCAACGGCTGAAAGATCAGGATACCAAATACCAACAACTTGGCAATTTCAGAAAAAAATTGAAGACCTTGGCCTACCACCCATGCTTAGAATAACATTTGGGTGATCAATGGCTTAGATAACTTCTTCTTCTTCTTCTTATTCTTCAGCGTTTGTCCCGCATCGTCGCGGGGTCCGCTCTTCTGGTGTTACGACGCCACCTTTCCCGATCCTGCGCTTGATCAGGGTGGACACCAGCTACTTTCATGTCCGTGTGTAACGTATTGGACCAACGCTGCTTCGGGCGTCCTCTAGGCCGCTTTCCAGATACTTCCAACTCAAGGCCAATCTTGCGGACGCTGTCTTCTTTCCCACGCAGAACGTGGCCGTACCATCGCAAGCGAGCTTCGCGCATCTTGTCCGCTATCGGCGCGACACCGAACTTCTGCCGAATGACATCGCTTCGGATGCGGTCCATGCGCGTGACTCCAGCCGTCCAGCGCAGCATCTTCGTCTCCATGACGCTGAGGCGTGTTTCAACTTCCTTAGTCGCAGGCCAACACTCAGCGCCGTACATCGCTACCGGGCGCACGACGGCTCTGTAAATCTTCGACTTCAGGTGCTCTGGTATCCTCCTATCGCAGAGCACGCCAGTCAGCGAACGCCACTTGGACCAAGCTGCACTCACGCGTGAGTTCACTTCAACCATCAGACCGCCGTCAGACGCTATTGCTGATCCCAGGTATTTAAACACCGAAGTGCGTGCAAGTTCAGTACCGTTAATCTTAATGGAGCCGGACTCGTTCACGTCAGTCGTTAGGTACTCGGTCTTCTTGACGTTCAATTTGAGTCCGAACCTCGCCAGACGGTCGCACCAAGCTTGCACCTGCCGCTCGAGATCGTCTTTCTCTTCGCAAGCGAGCATCACGTCATCAGCATAAAGCAGCGTCCATGGAACAGGCTGCTGAAGATCTCGCGTAATGGCATCCATGACGACAACAAAGAGGAGTGGGGAAAGCGCAGAACCCTGGTGCACCCCAACAGAGATGGGAAACTCCATTGAGGTTCCAGCTGCAGCTTGCACTCTACTCTTTGGGCAAGAGTAGAGCATCCGCACCCACTCTATAAGTTCCTCAGGTACGTTGTGTTGTCGCAAGGCGTACCATATAAGCTCACGCGGTACGCGGTCGAAGGCCTTCTCCAAGTCGAGAAAGGCTATATGCACCGGCTTCTGTCTCTCGCGATGCTTCTCCACCAGGAGGCGGGCGGCGTGTATAGCATCAATGGTCCCACAACCAGACACAAAGCCGCACTGGTTGTCGGAGAGCTTGACGATTTCACGGATTCGTCTATCGAGGATTCGCTCGAAGATCTTCATGCTGTGCGAAAGCAAGCGAATCGGACGGTAATTGAAGCAGTCCGCAGGACTGCCCTTCTTCTTCCAAATCGGAATCGTCGTACTGTTGTGCCAACACTCCGGTACTTTCTTCTCCTTTACTACCTGGTTGAAGAACTCAGACAACCACTCAGCAGGATACCAGAGCTTCGACTTCCAAACATCGGCTGCCAGATCATCCGGCCCTGTCGCCTTACCGGGCTTCATCTTCTTTAGAGCCGCTTCTGTTTCCTCCACGGTGATCTTGCGAACGGGACCGTGAACAGAAGCCACAGAAGGGATGGCCGGATGAGGAAATTCCATAGTGGAAGTTTCCTCAAAGTAATCACGCCATCGCTTCAGCGCCTTTTTGCGGTCTGTCAGAAGATGGCCGCTCTCATCATTGATGCCAACAAACTTTTCAATGTCCTCGGTTTGGCGATGGCGGGTCTTAGCAAGTCGGTACAAATACCGCTCACCATCGCGCGATTCGAGCTTTCGGTAGACATCACCATAATGAGTGGCTTTCGCAACAGCCACGGCTTTCTTTGCAGCCTTCTTCGCCTTCTGATACTCCTGCCAGTTGTCGGCTGTTCTGTCGCCGAGAAACACATGATACAGCGACTTCTTCTCTCGAACTTTCGCTTTCACATCGTCTGTCCACAGCCATGCCTGCTTGTCGACTTTGCGTCGTCCAGGCTTCGTAGTGCCGAGTTCCAACCTTGCAGCTTGGCGTATCGCGTCGGTTGCTTTCTTCCAAGTTTCATCGACAGTCGTAACTGTCGGTAACCGCACGCGAGAAATCACAGCTGCTTCCTTCTTTTTCATTCGCCACCACTTGATTCTAGCTGCACCGCATCGCTCGACCTGCTTCAGCCTCGGAGAGGCGATCTTCAAAGTACAGATCAGCGGACGATGCTGTGGGGCGACCGTTTCATACGGCACGATCTTCGCGTCTGTGACGAGATTTCGGTCACGATCCTTCACAAGCACAAAGTCTATCTGAGACATGGAGCTCCCACTATAATATGAGATGAGGTGGGAGTCGCGTTTTCGGAAAACGGTGTTCACAATGGTGAGGCTATGCGATTCCGCATACTCAAGAATACGCTCACCATCGGGGTTACGAGACCCGTATCCGAAACCACCATGACAGCTGTACCCGTCCTTCGCAGCACCTACGTGCCCATTAAGGTCACCAGCGACTATGATGACATCTTTCGACGGCACCTCTGCTGTCTTCTCATCAAGCAGGTTCCAAAACTCATCCTTGGCTTGATCGGAGCAGCCAGTCTGCGGAGCATACGCAGAGAAGAAGTGATAGAGTCGCTCCTTAGCGGCGACAACGATCTTCATCAATCGATCGTCAAAGCGCTCGACGCTTACAATCGAGTCACGAAATCGTTCGGAGACGATTACTCCGACACCGCTGGTGGTCCTGGGACTTCCACATAGAACGGCCTTGAAACCACGTCCTATGTCCCTTGACTTGCGGCAGGACCACCTCGTCTCCTGCACCGCACAGAAATCAACTCTTCTTCGCTCCAGTGCTTCAACCAACTCGCACGAGCGGCCCGTCAACGTACCCACATTCAGCGTTGCCACGCGGGTCCTGCTTACGTTACGGGACTTTCGGACTAGCTCAGTTGCCCCCCGATGCCGTCCTCGCATCAGGGACCCTCGCATACTTCTCACACTCGCCGGGCTCTGCGAGTGCGCGTCGGCTCCCGCGGACGCCGTAGCACTATCTCGAGAAACTTGACTTATCATACACCATGTGATGTGACGTGGGTCTTCGTAGGCCGCCCTGTCACAAGGGCCTGTCGCCTGCATTCGAATGTCCGTGATTAGCTTAGCTCGCAGAGCGAGCAGTTTCCAGTGGCACCACGTGGAGGAACGGACATCGCCACCAATGGCTTAGATAACTACCTAGGCAAAAAAATCGCCTCATGCACCTAGGCGCCTTTTGATCTCGCGCCGCCGCGCGGTGCGGCGTGATGGATGGCGCCGCATCACTTTCATACTCAAAACACCACATTTGACCGAAATTCGGGTTACGGTATTCGGCGCATCGCGCCGCTGGCGGGAAAGGCGCGGCGCGCCGCGATCTCGTGCGGCATTCGGGTGGAGTGGGAGATTTTACCACCGGGATGAATCATTTTGCTATGTCCTTTTTGTTGTTGTATGTTTAGTGGAAATGGACACCGGAACGATGAGAGAGAACCCTGATTGATTCTCAAGTACCTTCCAGCAGTTTTATTTTTGGATCCGCACATGTTGCAGAACAAAGGGTCGTTTAGTGCCGTTTGCATTGCAGGGGGTTCGACTGAATACACACCCGCCAGTTTCAACCGTAGGTTGAGCGGACGTCATCGGAGAACCTACGATTCCAGTTCAAAAGTATTCAACGACGGTCGGACACGAAACATATTACGTGAAGTGATTTTGCATAAATAATTATATCTTTGTTCTTTTTTCAAATTTTAAAAATCCAATAACTTTTTAAAAACTAGAAAAAAGCGCTTTCGAGCATGCTGGAACTAGTTTTCAACAAGGAGGTTTTCAGAGGGGGCGGTAGGGGTTTTATTTCTTGTCCGCTGTTGCAGGGCCCCCCTGCCACCTATGAAGACCTATTTTTTGAAAAAAATTATATATGATAGGTTTGCATTTTTTTGTTTTTCAAAAAGCTACTGTTATTTTTAGAAATCAAAAAATGAGCCGAGTTGTTTCGGAGTTTGCTCGACGCCTCTGAAAAATTCACAGAGCTTTTAAAACTATAAAAAGTGTGGATTCTACTCTTTAAAAAGCAGGCTGTAAAAATATCCATGTGATTAACGGTGTCAAAAATTTTTGGCAAATGATACAAATGTTCATACAGAGGATCGTTTAAGAAAACAGATTTTATTACCGTGTGTCATCCTGTGGCTTAAAATTTTATAGGGTACAACTTCACTTTCTGATGCTGTTTCCTGCAGAAGAGAGAGAATTAGTTCCGTGACAAGTCCATCCTCCGGTTGCCATTCCGTCATCGCTTCGAAGAGCGCTTCCAAAAATCTTGTACGAAAAGCACTTAATTTTCCTTAGTAATTGACACTTTAAAATTTATAGACTGTAATTTAGAACGTAGATGTCGCTCGTTCACGCAGAAAACGGTCGTGTCCCTGAGATGCTCGGAAAGCCTGAAAAGTTGAACTCCTTGTGAATAATTCGACAACTAATCTCAAAAAAGCTTTATTTTCGACTGTAAACAAATAAGATATTATTATCAAAAGACTACATACACAAGACCTTTATCAGCGTTTTTCTAACGAATTACTAAATTAAACAGTTACTCAGTAGCACTCTTTTTTTCTTGAACTAATCTGACACAGTGGAAGCTGTACCTATAAAGAAAGACCTATTAAATGGTTCAAAATTTTTAAAAAATTCAATGCGGATAGGAAACAAAACGGTGGTCTACACAAGGAGGGGGGTCGTACCAGATCCACTCTGGGGGGGGTCGTAAACTTTCGGCAAAAATCGAACCCCACGCTTGACCCTGGCTGGTGTGGGCTACATGAAAGCAGGATCAGCGTCGCGTAGCGTGGAATCGAGAAGAACTGTCGGAGTAACACGATTCACGCAAGTGAAAAAAGCCCTTCGGAGTTCCGAGCTTCGCCGTCGTTCGAGGATCAGAGATGCCGTCGCATGGAATCTTCGTCGAAAATTTGGTGGGCAGGCCATGTGATCGGTTTGACGCCGATGTATACTGCTTGTCGAAAGACTTCGTCGACTGGATTAGCGTGATGTCTGGAAAACATCAGGATTCCCGCCAACGTGTTTGTAGCACTTCTTCGTGAAAACCCAGAACGAGCGATATGGAACTCTTTGCGTCCCTCCAGTGAGCAGGTTTTATTGGAGCACTGTGGCTCGCGACAGGGACGAATGTAGACCCTGCTGACGTCTGCTATATGCTCTATTAAATGGCCGGTGCAGGAGGCACAGAACTACAGCAATCAATCCAGGCCTACAATCTATAAGAGGCCGCTGCCTAAAAAGTCAGAGGAATACGGCCGTCTCTCGGCCGCACTGGCGGCTTCTTCACGGCTTCGCCGTAGTAATAACTCCTTATCATCAATTGCACCTGCCACCAATGTCATGGTTTCCGCAGGAAGAACACCTTAACTACATCGATTGGGGCAAGTTAGAAAGAGTATAGAAAAAAACGACATCCACAAAAATACGATAATCTGATCAATATCGATTGATGGCCATCAATAGTTCAAAAACGAACTTCAGATTCCTATTCAGCGTCCTCGACTACTCTCAGGGCTAAGGTGTATGTTCCATGCGAGGGATGTCGGAAGTTCGGTTCTCCTGCGTTGTGGAATTTTTGCATTTCACCCGTTGTTTCGTCTCCCAAATGACAAAGTGTTTTAAGCTACCTGTGTCCATTTTGGCGACAAAAAAAACAACAGCAGCACAATCGGCCCTATTCCTCTGACTCTGAAAGAACCCGCATTTCTGCAATGATTGGTAGTATAGGTAAAGAGCGCTTGCTAAAGTCTTTCCATTCAAATCGCTGTCATAGAACCCTGTAGGCTAACCATAAGAAGAGAAAATGCAAGTCTAAAGTTGTTGAGTTTGAAGGCAGTGACTGTTAGCGGTCTAGATCTTCCAGCACGTCAAACAGGGGTGTGCGTAATTACAATTAACAATTTACAATTTTACGATTTACGGCTTTTTGCCGATTTTTTAACGATTTACGATTTACGGCATTTTGTGTCGTAAATCGTAAATTTTCGTAAACGTGATCTTCGACCAACAACCAACTGGCGTTCAAATTTATGTGGACGGAGTTATAGCTCACCAACGGTTTTCTCTTATAGCGCATTCCCACTTCCCTCTAGAGTTGTTTTTAATGCTCTGTGCTACTGTGGTAGAAGACACCGTCCTATGCAAAGGCTTCTCGAATACGACTTATCTCTTCGCTTAACTAACTTTTCCATTTCTCTGACAATGCGAGGGGTGACGTTTGGAATCAGACTAGTTCAAGAAGAGAAAAAAGTGTCATACATAAAACAAAGGATATCTCCTGTCTAATGGGATCTTCAGTTTCCGGCCGAGAACTTCCAAGGCACATCGCATTCTTGCCGTCGAAGGTGGTTCCATGCCAGTTGACAAAAAGACACGGAAGGCACTTTCTTAGAGAAAGAGGGACGAGTGTTCTTTGATCCACGTCCTGTTTGGTAGTAACGCCTGGTCTATTTCATTATAATGGATTCATGTAATATTATCAAATAAAACTGACGCAAATCCACGAGCGATTATCACGATGATTGATTTTTTTTATGATGAGGCAGGTATCCTATCTTTCCGGTATGGGATGTTTCAAGACTTATTTCAAAATGTAGAAAAGCGGAGATCTTCCATTGCGACACGACGGGATTGCGCCATGTGTTCACTCAGTACGCGTGGCGCAATCACGTCGTATTACTCAGTATGTTTGTTAAATCATAAACGGTTTCTGTTTTTTCCGCATTGGTCAGTGGTGAAGTGATTTTTCATTTGCAGTTTTAACAGCGACTTCTTCGCTGATGTTTCTGCTGAACTCTAGATTAATGCGAAGACTAAAAAATCGATAGTAAGTTAGGAATTTAATGAAAAAAAAATAAAAACGATGAAGGCTTTTGTTGGAATACCATGCATAGAATAGAACTAAAGTTTTTGATTCAAAAGTTTTCTCGACTTTCTTGAAGTGTGTAAAGTTTGATTTAAAAGGTGTCTTGCTAACAAGAAGACGTGAAAAAGGAAAATAGTATGGTATGAAAACTGTTCAGCTTGAGCTGAAAATAACACGAAAAATAAATATTGAATCACATATGGTTAACATTAGTAGAAAAAGCCTCTGGAAAAATAGTGGTACTGCACTGCAGTTTAGGTGACTCTTACGATTACGATTTACCATTTACGAAATTTCTAATTTCACATACGCACACCCCTGATGTCGACTCATCTGGGCTCCTTCAAGGCCTGTCGTGGAAAAGCCTTGATTAAACATTAACTAAGGATCAATGCGATGCTATTTTTAGCTATATCAGCTCTACTTGCCTTCTTCATTTCGAATATCAGGATGCCTTTCTAAAGAAAATGTTTCTTGAGAAACGAAATTATGTCGTCATGACGATGTTTTGTTGGGCACAAACTTTGGCATCGGGTGGGATTCGAACCCGCCCCACCTGCTAACTGGGAAGGAATGCTCTACGCAATGATTATGTCTCAAGGATGATCGTGGAAAAATAGAGCCAAGTATAGACTACCTATAGTGCTATGGCACCGAGCATTCCTGGCTGGCTAGCGTTCGTGTCTCGCCGGCGCTAGAGTTTTGATCGCAACAAAACATAACAGCTTACAACTCTGTAGTAACCACTTGAGGCTTGAACACCTTGAATTGAAATCATGTTGAATTCACATCTTGTGGTTTACCTCTGCATTCCTACATCATTACTATATAGTGAAATCCAACGCACAAACAATCGCAACGAAAATGCGATAATAACAACAACAGTGACAACAAATAGCAACAGTAATCATGTTTCTTTCGGTAGTGGTACGGCTTAGGTGCATAATTCGCGCACTAGCAAAGCCCAGTGAGTGCGAGAAGTATGCGAAAATGCAAGAACGGCATCGGTTGACAACTGCTCAAGTCCGAATAGCCCTAACGTAAGCAGCGTGGCAACGCTGAATGTGGGTGCATGCGAATTGGTAGAAACCCTGAAGAGAGGAAAGCTTAGTTCTGTACTAGAGAAAAGAGAGATTAAGTGGATAGCTACAGGTCTAGAGACATTTGTCCTGGCTGCAAGGTCGAGTGTTTTCGGCAGTCTTCCACGCACTGCCAGTGGTGTCAGAGTCAGAAAGCTTTCGTAGCAGAACCGTCTGATGGCTGCTTGATGGTTGAGGTTGAGGTCTTGTGTGAGAGTAATGTGGTCCACATGGAGCTTGATTTCTGGCTCGTTGTGTTCTAGCAAGATATCGGAAGCTAGATGCCATGAATCTACACAGCTGTCCTCCAGTCAGTACTTATATACGGCGCTGAGTGTTGGCTTACGATCAAGGAAGTTGATACACGCCTATGTCATGGAGACGAAGGTGCTGACGACGTTTGAGGTGTTCGAAGCTCTTCAAACTTCGAATTAACTTGAAGGTGGCGTAGAGGGCACCCAATACAGCACTCGTCTGATACATTGCACAAGGACATGAAAGCAGCTGACGTCCTCCACGATCAAGTAGTGGAATCAGGAGAGACAGGACACCAGAAGTGCGGATCAAGAAAGACAAATGCTGAAGAAGAGGAATAGTAAACCCGGTTGAAATGTTCTTTCTGTGACGAGTTATGGTGTTCTGAATATAACACTTGAAAATGACAGAGCAATCCGAATACAACGGTTGCAGCAAAAAATTTATGAAATGTGACTCGATGCCTAAGGAGGGCACTGAAGTTGACATCCAGAATCTAGAATTCAGACGCAGACAAGCACACACAGCATAGGTGGCAATGGCAAATGATAACTGACAAGGTAATTAATGCTCAGCCTCTTTCTTTGCACAATTTCATTTCATTTTGTCCACAACTTCATAATAGTTTTTGACATTAGAGGGGAAGTGGATCAACTTTGAAAGACACCTCTTCAGATTTACTCTAGTTTCTGCTCTAGATTCCTATTTACCGGTAACGTGTCAAAAATGCTTGCTCCCAAGGAGTGTTGGGCGCGGAATAAAATCCGGAGAGGACGACAAATGTCGTACCCTCTTTGTGCTTAGTCCATGTGAACTATTGCTGTGACCGCTCATTCTGTGTCTCAAAGGAAATATGAAATGTGCGGGCGTATTTTGACTGCGCGTCACATTGCTTCTCGTTGCCGATTACTCAAGGCGTTTGACATTCAGATAATAATGTGAATATAGAGCAATGCCAAATTTACTCACATTTCAGAACCTTTCAAAAAAATCTCAGCATCAGGCGCTCGGAGAGCAGTTCTTCACTTGTTACAATTTAACTCTTGTAAAAGCATTAATAATGGATGCATCATTTTCCTGTTTGCCCACCAGTGAACAGAAAATTATTTCGTCCATGATTGATGAGCAATTCGTTTGTCTTCCTCTCGTGCACCATCCTTTTAGTGACTCTCAGAAGACACGCTGAATTCATTCAAACTCGACGTGCTCACTGTTTATTAATCACAGGCGAAAATATAACCAACAACACCCGTAGAAAACATTAAAAGAAACTGGTTTTAGAGGCGGGCAGTAAAAATTACATTCAAAAATACATTGCGAGCAAAATCTGATCAAATTGTGGGGCAGACATGTTATCAAAAACTTGAGGTTGGCTAATATGTTGGTTATAGTCCTTAAGGTAACGTTGGTGGCGATGTCCGTTCCTCCTCGTGGTGCCACTGGAAACTGCTCGCTTCTGCGAGCTAAGCCAAGCACGGACACTCGAATGCAGGCGACAGGCCCTGGTGACAGGCCGGCCTACGAACAACCCAATGTCACATCGTATGGGTGTATGTCAGTTCATGTTTTTCGAGATAATGCTACGGCGTCCGCGGGAACCGACGCGCACTCGCAAAGCCCGGCGAGTGTGAGAAGTATGCGAGGGTCCCTGGTGCGAGGACGGCATCGGGGGGCAACTGAGCAAGTCCGAAAGTCCCGTAACGTAAGCAGGACCCGCGTAGCAACGCTGAATGTGGGTACGTTGACGGGCCGCTCGTGCGAGTTGATAGAAGCACTGGAGCGTAGAAGAGTTGATTTCTGTGCGGTGCAGGAGACGAGGTGGTCCTGCCGCAAGTCGAGAGATATAGGACGTGGCTTCAAGGCCGTTCTATGTGGAAGTCCCAGGACCACCAGTGGTGTTGGTATAATCGTCTCCGAGCGTTTCCGAGACTCGATTGTAAGCGTCGAGCGCTTTGACGATCGATTGATGAAGATCGTTGACGCCGCTAGGGAGCGACTCTTCCACTTCTTCTCTGCATATGCTCCGCAGACTGGCTGTTCCGATCAAGCCAAGGATGAGTTTTGGAGCCTGCTTGATGAGAAGACAGCAGAGGTACCGTCGAAGGACGTCATCATCGTCGCTGGTGACCTCAATGGGCACGTAGGCGCTACGAAAGACGGGTACAGCTGTCATGGTGGATTCGGCTATGGGTTGCGTAACACAGATGGTGAGCGTATCCTTGAATATGCGGATTCGCATAACCTCACCATAATGAACACCGTGTTTCGCAAACGCAACTCCCACCTTATCTCGTTCTATAGTGGGAACACCAAGACGCAGATAGACTTCGTCCTTGTGAGAGATCGTGACCGAAATCTCGTCACAGACGCGAAGATCGTGCCGTATGAAACGGTCGCCCCACAGCATCGTCCGCTGATCTGTACTTTGAAGATCGCTCCTCCGAGGCTGAAGCAGGTTGAGCGATGCGGTGCAGCTAGAATCAAGTGGTGGCGAATGAAAGAGAAAGAAGCAGCTGTGATTTCTCGCGTACGGTTACCGACAGTCACGACTGTCGACGAAACTTGGAAGAAAGCGACCGACGCGATACTTCAAGCTGCGAGGTCAGAACTTGGCACTACGAAGCCTGGACGACGAAAGGTCGACATGCAGGCATGGCTGTGGACGAACGATGTGAAAGAAAAAGTTCGAGAGAAGAAAGCGCTTTATCATGTGTTTCTCGGCGACAAGACCGCCGATAACTGGCAAAAGTACCACGAAGCGAAAAAAGCTGCCAAGAAGGCTGTGGCCGTAGCAAAAGCCACTCATTACAATGATGTCTACGAAAAGCTTGAGTCGCGCGATGGCGAGCGGTATTTGTACCGACTTGCAAAAAACCGTCATCGCCAATCCGAGGATATAGAGAAGTTCTTTGGCATCAGTGATGAGAACGGCCATCTTCTGACAGAGCGCAAAAAGGCATTGAAGCGATGGTGCGATTATTTCGAGGGAATTTCGACTGAAGAGTTCCCTTATCCGGCCGTCCCTTCTGTGGCTCCTATCCACGGTCCCGTCCACAAAATCACTGTGGAGGAAACTGACGCGGCTCTGAGGATGATGAGATTGGGCAAGGCGACTGGTCCAGATGACTTGCCAGCTGACTTATGGAAGTCGAAGTTCTGGTACTCTGCTGAGTGGTTGGCCAAGTTTTCCAACCAGGTTGTAGCGGAGAAGAAGGTGCCTGATGTTTGGCAGGAAAGTACGACGATTCCGATTTGGAAGAAGAAGGGCAGTCCTGCAGACTGCTCAAATTACCGTCCGATTCGGTTGCTCTCGCACAGCATGAAGATCTTCGAGCGAATCCTCGATAGCCGAATTCGCGAAATCGTCAAGCTTTCAAGCAATCAGTGCGGCTTCGTGGCTGGTTGTGGCACTATCGATGCCATACATGCCGCCCGTCTTCTGGTAGAGAAGCATCGCGAGAAACAGAGGCCGGTGCATCTTGCCTTTCTCGACTTGGAGAAGGCCTTCGATCGCGTACCGCGTGAGGTTATATGGTGCGCCCTACGACAGCACGGTGTTCCCGAAGAACTTGTAGAGTGGGTGCGAATGCTATACTCTTGTCCAAAGAGTCGTGTGCAAGCGGCAGCAGGAACCTCGACGGAGTTTCTTATCTCTGTTGGGGTGCACCAAGGATCTGCGCTTTCCCCACTCCTCTTTGTTGTCGTAATGGATGCCATTACGCGAGATCTCCAGAAGCCCGTCCCTTGGACGTTGCTATATGCTGATGAAGTGATGCTCGCCTGCGAAGACAAAGGTGAGCTCGAACGAGAGGTGCAAGCTTGGTGCGACCGCCTGGCCATGTTCGGACTCAAATTGAACGTCAAGAAGACCGAGTATTTCACGACTGACGTAAATGAGTCCGGCTCCATTAAGATTAACGGTACTGAGCTTGCACGCACTTCGGTGTTTAAATACCTGGGATCAGAAATAGCCTCTGATGGCAGTCTGATGGTTGAAGTGAACTCACGCGAGAGTGCAGCTTGGTCGAAGTGGCGCTCGTTGACTGGAGTACTCTGCGACAAGAAGATGCCAGAGCGCTTAAAGTCGAAGATCTACAAAACCGTCGTCCGGCCGGTGGCGATGTACGGAGCTGAGTGTTGGCCTGCGACAAAGGAAACGGAAAGTCGCCTCAGCGTAATGGAAACGAAGATGCTGCGCTGGATGGCTGGAGTCACGCGCCTGGACCGCATCCGAAACGAGGCTATCCGGCAGAAGTTCGGTGTCGCGCCAATAGCGGACAAGATGCGTGAAGCTCGCTTACGATGGTACGGCCACGTTCTGCGTGGAAAGGAAGACAGCGTCCGTAAGATAGGCCTTAACTTCGTAGTGTCTGGAAAACGGCCTATAGGGCGCCCGAAGCAGCGCTGGGCTGATACGTTACACAAGGACTTTAAAGTAGCTGGTGTCCACCCTGATCTAGCACGGGATCGGGAAAGATGGCGACATGGCACCAGAAAAGCGGACCCCGTCATGAAGCGGGACAAACGCTGAAGAAGAAGAAGAATAAGAAGAAGTCCTTAAGGTAACGTTAAATGAGATGGCTTAACCAAGTTTTTGATCTTGCAACTCTGGGATACAGCTTTAGTCTTCCAACTCTGCTTCTCGTTAGCGGAACATCAAAAAAAAACTTCATGGTTTCAATCGCAACTCTCTTTAAGAGAATGTTCAGCATGATTTGGTCTGACATTTTCTCTGTTTCCTACTGTTTCGGTAAGCCAGGTTGCTTGGCCTTTCCCACTCCGTTTGGAATGTTAATATATCGCATCCTAAAGCACCTCATGAAGAGTTTACGTGTGTAGTCATTCTGGACGCTTACGTAATTGGATGTGTTTCTTCGTTAGCATAGTTTCTTAAGCAGCGGTCAGGAATGCGGGAAGAGAGGAGAACTACAGTGACTGTCATATGATTATATAATTTCAACTGCACCCCACCGCGAAGCATGTCCTCATGACTGCATGACTTTTTCAACTGGCTGTTACCAATCGACTTTATCTCTTTTGCTCTGAAAAAAAGTTTGCTCTGGCCATTGGGAGTTGGAGTCGCGTGGATATGTCGGCCGTAGCCAGATTTCACAAAAGGAAGCGGGTGTAGGAAGCTGCCTGTTATTTAACGGTCGATTTTTGTTAAGTTCACCGTTTAATCATTGCGTTGGCTGGAGAATAGTTACATTCACCGGTTCGTCTCAAATAAGAAATATCTGCTTCTTCCACTTACTTAGGCGAATCATCGGAAAGTAATGAGACAGGCCCTCATGGCTGGCCTATTCCTAGCTACCTGTTATACATTTTATGGCCGCAAAATTGACGATGTGATATTTCAAGTTTTTAGACGAGCAGGACAGATTTGCTACAGATTTACAAATAATACTTCGCACGTCCAGTCCTCACTAGCTGCCGTTAGGCGAAAACATTGTTTCATGAAAGTTCCTGAACCATCAACTCCAAAATGATCGTTTTGAAGTGACCTCCAAGCTCACAGTGGCTGAAGCAGATTGTGTCGCCTTCAAATGACTTGAAAACCTTTCGTTTGTTCCCCATGAGGAGCACTTGACAATACGCAAGTACTCCTTTTAGAAAAGTTCGTGTTCCAGCAAACAAGAAATTTAGACGCTTCCATAAGCCCTTTGAGTTTACTATCCGTACGTTCTCTACCTCATTTTCCGATGCACAAGGGGGTTTATGAGAGGCCTGTCGATAAAAATCTCATGCTTAACTAGGAAGGGATCCGTTATGTGTTGCTTCCATTTTCTCTGCTGGGCTGTCGCCCATCATATCTACCATGCAGCCTGATTTTTCACGAATATTCGTAAAATCATGTTTTTCGAATGTATTCGAATTTTCAAAAAATCGCATTTTTTGAATGCATTCAAATTCGAATATTCAAAAGGTTGCGTTTTTCGAATGTATTCAAATTCGAATATTCAGAAAAACCACGTTTTTCAAATACGTTCGGTTTCGAATGCTCGGGAAATTTTCGGTATTCGAAACCATCCGAATATTCAAAAATTTTGAGAGAGCGCAAGTATACTCTGCAGTGGGAATGAATGCAGTCTTCTCACAGCCACTTTACTGTTCTTTTGCCAGGTTCGACTGTCCTTAAGTCTGGGTATGGTTATTAAACGTGTTGTGACGGCTTTGATTGTAGCCAAAGCCATGACGGCAATCCTTTGGCTTTTCTTCCAGGCTATGTCAAATAGCCGGAACGTTAGTCGAAAAAAGGATTGCTGTCTTGGCTTTGGCTACAATCAAAACTGCCACAACAATCGTTCTTTCAACTTATTTCCTGAAATCTCTTTAATCACCAAGTTGCTCGAGCGGACGCCAGCAGCGTCTCCATTCGTCCCTGTCGAGTGCCAGAGTGTTCCAATGGATGCTCCTCGAGGGACACGAAAAGCGTCATATCGCTCGTTCAGGGCTTTCACGAAGAAGTCCGACCACCGCGTTGGTGGGCGTTGAGCTTTTTTTTTGACATCCCGCGCAATGCAGTCGTTGATGGCTCTCGACCAGCGGGTGCCTGTGCATCTCATTTTCGGTGACTTGGCCCATACGGCTTCTCTGATCATTTAACATCGCTGAAGCACATTACGAAGCGTGAAACAAAAGGCCTCACGCAAAGGTGAAAATTGTGGCACATAAGGGACTTATGCGAACAAAGCAAATGCACAAGCCAGACTTATTAAATCTGGTTGATCTTCTAATAATAATAAAAATCATTACGCAAGGTAGCTGGTTTGCCAGTAACATTGTGAGAAGTGGAATGTTTGATATAATACGATCCAGTCCACCTTCATGTGGTTCGTCTCCTCTTTTTTTCAGCAGACGAAGTGCGAAACTGGCATAACCATAACCATTTCTCCAATTTCGCGATCTCTATGTTCTTTTTCGTATGTATATGAATATTTTTTATGTGCATATGAATATTTCAATGCCTCCCCCTCCGGATGGAAGTGTAAATAGCAATCGGAAGCGAAGGGCTCTAGAATGGTTTTTTGGAACAGAGGTAGCTCTGTTTTCCTAAAACCTTCTATCCCTGGAATATTTTATTTCGGACACTGTCTGAATCTGTGCCAAATTATTCTGGTACTACTGATTTCCTGTGAGTGCCAATTCATCGTTGAGTACGGCAGTGATCCGCCCGTCCGAGGTGCTTTGTGGGCTTGGGTATCACTGCTTGTTGGCGACAATCTGCTGCAGAGTCCGCGCTCAGCATCAGCATATCTTAGACCTAGGTAATTAAGCATGCTTGGGTTGGGTAGAATAGACCGCTTTTCCCGCTTGATATACTATGTATGTGGCATGTGCACTTAGAAAAAATTGACTACTGTATCAAGCGATGTCTACCTAGTCTCCTTGGAGGGTCGTTGCCATGTACGTTCACGATTAGCTCTCGAACGTTGCGTTGGGGTTTTTCAGCTCTTGTGGAACCCCTGACACACCAAAAAACGTACGTGCCAACGGGTTAAACGATGAGTGCTGCAAAAAACCAAAGTGTCACGCATTCTGTTCGCCAATTAGTGCTAAAAGTGCTGCGTAATGGTCGAATGTTCCGTGACGTTTGAAGCAAATCGGATTACCGAAACGCGGAGCTTCTGTCCCCTCTGACAAATAAATGTTTGACTACGCCGTCGTGAGTAGTAAGAAAATAAGATGAAGTTCGTATGCTTCGGTCGGTTGTGTGTAGTAATTCTCTTCCAACAAGTTCTTTTTCGCATGATTTCCTCTCATCACTCAACAACAACTACTTAGTTTTCCCACGCAAATTTCGCTAGACAGGCTGGCCCTAATCTAGTCTTCCCAATTGGCGTGGTTTTTGTCGCAATTGCCGATTATACAGAACTCTTTCTCCTCTCTGGAGTAAGATTTCAAACTCACGCTTATGAAGAAGAATTTAGATTGAACTATGTTTAGCGTAGCGCAGCTTAAATGAACGAAGAAGAGGTTTCGTCTGAGTGAAAGATTTTTAAATGCATGCGTTCTTGAAGAATAACGTTCACGGTTTGTCACGACGCAAGAAGAATTAATGCAACCAGTTTTCAATGCGTCGTGCACACTGCTTTACACCAGAAAGGTATCCTGTAGAAAGGAATGAATATGAAGTGATAGCATTATTGTGAGAAATGATAAGACGCCTTTTCTAATGCCTTCACTTTTAGTGCTCTATGTTTTGTAGTCGCTCGAGATTTCTAATCTCGAGCGTAGATGAAAGGCAATGACCAATTCTATGCATCATTACCTTATAACTACGCACTCCGTGTACACGTTTTGTGGGCACTTGCACTTCGCAGGATATGGCAGCTTAACCGCCTTCGAAGATAAATAATGAAGAATTCGACTGTTGAATGGCAACGTTTCACAAGACTTCTCCTCTGACTATCATCTTTCGGGAATCGACTTCAGAAGACTGTTGCTGGGCACCACAGAAATTATTTCTGCTTTAGGTTGGCAACGTCCTGTTATCTTGGAGTTTTTTGTTTGATCCGCAAATTTCAAAATAGTTATCAAATTTACGATTAGAATGGGATCCAGAGACAAGGGATACTATGTTTACTATATTCTCTGCACTTTTCCGGATTCATTTACTAGGCCGGCATCGTGGTGTTTAGGATGACTGTTCCTTTGCCAACAAAGTTTTTAGGTGAATTATTTATTTTCGGCCTTACTCTTCGACCCTTTTGTGGTCTTCGGAGGTCTAAAAATGGCCCGGGCATTAGACTTGTACTCTACCCAACCAAGCGCCCCACCCGCGCTAGCATTTATGACCTAGAATTTACTGAGTTCAGAAGATTCTTACTTATTATCTAGTATATTTGAAGGTTTTCAGTCTTCTACTGAATTACAAAGAACACACATTTTCTACCCATAACAGAATTGGACTGCACAGCGCGCTCATCGGTACGTTGCGATTTTTATTCAATTAATAGAAAACACCCTGTCTACAGGAGCTCCATGTAAATCAATGGCACAGCAGAACCAATCGCCAAAAACGCTCTACGCTACACTGTGAGGTTTAAAGTAAGTAGTAAATACAGTATAAGTCATGTAAACATTGTGTCGTGTTGGGCGAGTGCATGTCACAATCTCTTTTCGTGGAGCACCAGAAAATGCCTTTTTTCTTGCTCGTTGGACTACACCAATAGTCATTACTACAGCTGAAAAAATAAAAGTTTATGAAAATCAAAGATCGCAGTTGTGTCAGGCAAATAAAAATTTACGAAAGAAAGTTGTAGTAAATTTTTTAAACCAAAAATTTAATTCGGCTTTCAGAAAGCTCAGCTAAGTTTTTAGCTACATGTCGTGAAGATGCATTGGGAGGTGCGAACGCGCCGTAACCAAGCAGAGCACCGACAGAGGTACACCACGCAGGTAATCGGGGTACCGTCCTCTCTGAATGGAACTCCCATTCGATGCATTCTGATTGGCTGGCGCTTTCCTGCCTCCCGATGCTGTGCTCTTCCGCGACATATACACATTTTTAAAACATCCGTTTTGCTATAGAAGGTGATCAGTTTGGTTTTAATCCGTCGTGCTTGCTTGGAAAAGTGACCGGGTCTACGAAAGTATCTAGTTGGACCGAAAATGCGTACGTCGCAATAGGCTCGATATCATCAAAACGAAGACCGCCTCGCCTATACCTTCCACGTCGAACAAACTATCAAAATGTAGAAATATCCTGTGCAATTCTATTAGTGTTTTGCGATGCTTATGAAATGCTCTATAGACCTCATCTTTTATCATAACATTTCCCCAATTCGTTGCTTTCGGCACTCAGTTATATTTTTCATTGCTTCTGCGTTTCTTCGATCTTATTCTACTGTGACCTCGAATGGTCATTAAGAAGAACTGTGCTGTTCGCCTGGCCAAACGTGGCCATTTGCGCAGAAGCTCAGCATTTATTAACGCCCATCTCTTAGCGATATGGCGGGATGAATTACGTTTGTTGCCATACTCTTGATCAAGCCCCTAGAGGATGTCATGCAGGTAAATTGAATACGTAATTACCCTGGGTAGCTGATAGATAAGCTACCCACCAGGCTTTTATCCTTTACAGATGGCGGTATGGCGCCAATTTACAGATCACGAGGTGTGGAACTACTGGTTGGCTTGGGTGGAAGATCCGAACAAAGAACTTGGAATCCAGACGGCACCTTCTCTGTAGGCACCCTATGACCTACTAAATCATGGAGTTATTAAAGATGCTTCCTTCTTTTCAAACATTCTGCTGCTTTACTTTCCTGATTTTGTATCCGTTTCTGAGGGCTGAGCGAATGATGGCGATACCTTCGTTAACATGAACGCGAGATGGGAGTGCTTGAAGCTATGTCGGATTAGTATCTAAGCGCTCGCTTCAGCTGCAACTGTGTTTTTTCAAAGTATATGAAAATAGAAAGAAAATATGGTCTCCAAAGCTATCAGATACCTTACCATAATTCAACCTTTGGTCGGAAGCACTAGCACTTGGGCTTTGACATACTTATTCTTCTCATATGCTCAAACAGTTTTAAACTTTTGGAAACGTTGAAAACCATAGCTAAAGGTATATGTAAGAACTACCCACGTTTTTTGAAAATTATTTGGGGATGCCATCCGACGATTGACGATGTTAAGGGTTTCAAAACTTCGAAACCTTCAGTACTTCATGTGGATTTATTAGGTTGCCCCATAAGTCCCCGCCTTTTTTTTCAACGATTCACTGCAGAATTCGCCGGTGGCCTCCTGCATAGCGCTGCATAGCTTTCGAAAGAGAATGATTTGCTCTATCAGAACATGTGTTGCATTTCTTTTTTCAACATGAATTTTGTCAATTTTTAGTTCGTTGAAGTGAAAAGGGAAAAGTGAAAAAGTAGCCATTTGCGCACTTGTTCTCTCCGCTTAGGTTTGGAATTTTTTGCGCTGTTTTTTACAGCACTTGGAAGACAATGTTCTGTGCTACAAGAACATGTGCTAGTGCTATTTGCTCATTTGTCCTTTATTGATTTTTAGGTCATCAAATTGGGAATTCCGACTTTCCCGTCCGAATTTTTACCAAAACTCCGGTTCTGTGGTTGGACTTTTTTGCTTGGTGTTATATGTCGTTTGGAAGAAGATGTCTTGCTCAGTAAGAATTTGTGACGCGTTTATTGGCTCACGCTGATTTCTGTCGAATATCAACAATTGAAGAAGGAGAAGAAGTTGTTGGTGAAGACGATTTTTCTCTTTTTGGCATTTTGTTGATGCTCAATAGAAATCATTAAACGCAACAAATATTCTTATAGAACAAGACCTACCCAAAAAGCCCAAACACAGAGCAGGAGCTGTCGGCAAAAATAACCATCCTCCTTCGAACGTCCCAATATGATGACCTAAAAATCAATAAAGGACAAATGATCAAATAGCACTAACACATATTCTTATAGAACAGAACACTGTCTTCTAAATGCAAAAAAAAAACTGCGCAAAAATTACAATCCTAAGCGGAGAGAACAAGTGTGCAAACGGCTACTTTCTCACTCTTACACTTTTCTCTTCAACGACCTAAAAATTGACAAAATTCATGCTGAAAAAAGAAATGCAATACATATTCTGGTAGAGAAAACCATTCTCTTTCGAAAGCTGTGCAGCGCTATGCAAGCGAGGCGAAATCTGCCTGAATGGCTGAAAAAAAACGGCGAATACTTATGGGACAACCTAATAACAACCTAATATTGCTTTCCTAGGTAATTTGACGACAAATTGCCTTGGCGTCCACTCTATTTATCATTGATAACTTGAACTACACAAAAAAAGCGAACCAAGGCGAGGTGTAAACAAAGAAGACAAGAATGATGCAAGGGCTTCAGCTTGATTTCCATCTTTATCTTGATGTAGTGGGAGACTTGATTTCAGTTTCATTTCATTCCTGATTAGTGCGAAAAACGTCCTGCTGTTTGAATTGGCTGCGAAATGGATTTCTTTGGAGTATAATTCGCACGGGGTTTTGAGTCGCACGTTTCACAGAAGATTCTCCGTCTCCGTGTGCAAAGCAATCTTCGTTAGATCACATTCACGAAGTGCGTTCATGCGTGATCCAACTTTTCGTGTAAAAACAGCAAAAGCACGAGCAGAAAGGGCGGCACCATTTGGGCACTGTGAAACCCTGTACCGATGGAGCAATTTTACCCTTGTCGCCTTGTTTACGGAACGTAACAAGTACTCAACTTAAATCCCCAATCTGGATTGACCTGTGCGAAGTTCACCACTGAACGACAAGGATATTGTGGCTGTACTTCTTAATCGGAGCTCCTATCACAGTTCAGGCACTGGTATTGCCTAAAGTGCTTACAACGGTTACGATTTATTCAAAAAACAAATCGTCTTAGACTGTCGTAACTTTGCATAATAAGTTTGATGAAGCTCTTTTTACCAATTGGCTTTGTATTATAACAGCTCAAAGGTAGATCATTCATAAGTCTAATAATGGGGATAGCTACGTCTGATTGGTCGTCGAATTGCTCGAGCAGCAACGTATTCATGTGTCCTAGTCGCGTGTCAGAGTAGCCCAGTGGGTTGTTTCAGCTTGAAAAACACGAATATCGAGTTATCCTTCGCTTTTGGAAGCGCATCCACCAAGCAACTTCGTCGCATATCTTTGATGTGTTCTGGAATCCATTCGGTAACGGCTGTTATCAAACGGGTGGCTGTGGAACGCACTGTGTGGCTGGCCCACCTAATTTTCGACGCTTTGTCCTAAAGAACAGTATCATTTAACCTTGGCAGAAGGACCCCGAACCATGAGTCCAATTCGGATCTCCTCCAACTGCGCTACACCCCCTATGCATTTTAGATGAAAGCTCTGTTTGCTGTTTTGTTTCTTGACTGTAACGGAGTATCTTCTTCTGTGAAACTGGCTGAGTCACCGGTCAATTATACGTTTTTAACTAGCAGCGGTAGGATAAGGACTAGGAAAATCTGAAGTGGTGGTCTTTTCTGAATGTCGAAGGATTTGGATTTCCCAAAAGTGAAGATGTCAGTTGGGCGGTCGATCTTTGCAGTTGTCCACCGAGAACTTCTGGCTATAGATGTCACAGCCACATCTGCTCTTTGCAGCGGGAGGAAATGTGAGCTGTCTCAAAGAACCGAATAACCGAAAGAAGTCCGCATCTTGCACGACAACACTCGATCCCATCTGGGACACATGAGCAACTGGGGCTCTCCAGGCTCATAGGCCTGATCTCATGCTGTACCCCTCCCTCTCTCCCTTCAGTCCTTCGAGTTACAGTCCGTCATTTTTTTGTAACAAATCCTGACTGCCTTTGTTTTTTTCTGGGTAAAGTTAGGGTGTGCAGATTGATGTCCCACCTGCCATTAAATTTTTTGACAGAAACTTTACGGAATATCGTGAATTTGAATGTGAAATTCTTGCTGAGTTCAGCTGGCTATGTAATGAACAAAGTGTTATCCTATTCTATTCCAACAAGCCCGAAATCAGTCACTATGGATTGAAGGTTTGAAAAGGTCTGCCGCTTTGTCAGAGGAAAAAGAACTAGGAGTCGATTTACACAATAGTCGTCGCATCATCCTACTCTGCCGCCCTGAGACTAGGGATCACTAACTTCACCATTAGCGTGTCTTTCAATAAGTGTCTAATGTAAATTTCACTCAGAAAGCTACATTGCGGCTATTTTCATCTGAGTGGCTAATGCGGGAAGCTGCTCAAGCATGAAAAATACATGTTCTGGAGAACTAAGCAATCAAAGCATCTGAATAACTGTGAGCACAAAGTGCATCTGATATGAGCTCCAAATAGCAGGACATCTGGTCTCAATGGACAATCTTACTCCTTAATTCAGTGAAACAAACTTGCTGCAAAAGCAATGCATTACGTCAGGAATATTTCTGCCGAGAAATCAATTGAAAGGTTTTCTACTGCAAACAATCGCGATGTTAGGATTTTCTAGTTGGTGGAAGTTGTGGAAGTCTCATTCTTGACATGCTCTTGTACACAGTTAGGTTTCACGTCTCCTCCACAAAAATCAAAAAATTGCGTACTGTCCACGATGGCCCTAGAGATTGCGTAGGTAAGTATTCAAACCTTGCAAATTTTGTATGGCCAACTACACAGTGTGCTTATTGAAGTCGCTGCTTGAGCGGGAAGAAATTTCTTTACCAGTAGTGCTGGAAGCATATTTTCTGCATAACTTTGGAAGTTGTCCTCAAATTGCCATTAGTAGCCTCTACTGTAATCCATTAGGTTGTATTGCTGATATTGTGATGAATCGTGCTAGTGGAGAAACCAGAAATTATTCTAAGAAGTGACGCATAGTACACGTTAGCTCGAGAGGGTCAGCTTTTTCCAAATATTTGCAAATTGTTTTATTTTGTTGCGTACAATCTTCGCCTCATGAAGTGTAATCCGTTCTGACAGATAACTCGTTTCTGCACTTATGAAGAAGAAATCCACAGGCTACCGTTGGTGTCGTCAACCGTCGAGGGGCAGACCATAGGCTGTGGACGAAGCGTAGGTGAATTTCGGTTTCTAACACTCGAGGTTTACCTATAAAGATACTTATGAAGACTTCAAACCTTTTAAATTAGCAATACATCACATGACTTTTTTCAGTCGTTCGTTTGTACAATTGTCTAACAGATACATATTAGCAGTATTTTTAATTGCCATCAAGTTTTTTATCATCAATTTATATGGTGCCGTGATTTCACTGTTGGTTTCTTAGACAATTTACATGTGATGTGTTGCTGTGGTTACTCTCCAGGCCATTCGCCACAGCACTCCTTCCAAAAATTAAGTAGCTGCTTTCTTCTTCTAACCAAAGGATTAGCCGAAAGCTTTGACTTTTAAGACTTAGAAATGGCATGAGAGAGTGGTAACGCAGGCGAAGGAAGCGCTGGCTGTCGCCCTCATCCGAATCCGTTTTCGAGGTTCAAATTTCCGGCCGGGCCAGCTAAGCCTTCTATCCCACCGGGTCGGTTGAATTGGCACTAGACTTGTCTGTAGGATAAAACATTGCCCTGTGTATATTGCTACTTAACGTCGTAGTGTAGATGAAATACGCCTCGAAGTCGCCTCCAACTCATACCGCAAAAGCAAAACTCGTGGACATCCCGAAAGGAGTTGTGATACGCCGCCCTTTATCCCTTATTTATTCTTACAATGGCACGAAATATTATATTCTTAAAACTACAGTCGTGGCCTTGAAGTTTGAACTCGCTTCAAATTTACAGATGTGACGAGAGCTTTGAGACGATCAAAGATTTAGCTATGAGCATCGAGATTCACTCTGTTGTGCAACGCAGACCACATCTGCACAGTGATGAGGGAACTCATTCCTGAATTCTGCCACACATCAAGTTGTGAGCCATTAGTCATTAAATTCATGCGACGATTTCAATGCTGGAGTTCGGCGGCGTTTCGTCAAGTAGACTAGAAGATTGGGACTAGTAGCGCCGAGTCAACAAAGGCGAGTTCTGCTGTGAAAACAGAGCCCTCGGTCGCCGTGCAAATATTATTGACAACTCATTTAGAAATGAATCTATAGGATGGGCTCCACAGACCGCTTCGTCTTCGTCTCAAGCTAGCTTTGAAAAATAGGAAAGGATAGCAACTTAACTTGATTTTCACAACATGATGACTGCATTTGTAACCCTTTTAACAACTGTGTCAATCTTTTGCGTGATAGTGAGGGGTAAGGCAGTCTATACCCGTCATAAAGGTAAAGGATAAGGGGAAAAGAACCTCATTAATCAATTGGTGCCCGATGAGCCACGCTTCTGCTTATGCGGGATAGCATGTAGTCGGTTTGAATACGTATCTAGTCTATACAGTGATTTGCGGTGACCGAGACGTGAGTGCTTATTCTTTCCAAGAAACTTGGCGCCAACTAACCAAGCGCACCCAAGACATTGGTAGGCTTGATTGGCCCGAACGGGCTCGAACCAATAACCATTGATTAGGAAGGAGAATATCGTACTGCAGCCTTCACCCGAGTACATTGCCAAACACTATTCTCGTCATGGAGTGTCCTAAAAAATTTTTACCACTTTCTGAATGATCATAAGACCATTACTCGTTCAAAAAACTAAGGTAGTTAGCCTGGTTTAAGGTGCAGGGAAGCGAAAATCGTTTGCTGCGTTAGTTTTTCTAATTGCCATACGCACTTAGGTAAATTTATTTATTTATTTATACGCCTTTCAGTATTTTACAATATGCGGCATCTCATTAGATCGATCCATTCGCGTTTCGTTTTCGTTCTTGCTTCTTCTTGCCAATCGCATGTTCCAAAGGCTTTCTGGAATACATCCCGCCATCTAGATTTAGGTCGTTCCACTGTTCGTTTGGAAGGTGGACACCACTCCATAATCTGACGAGACCACTTATTATCAACAGTATTAGAGATCTTCCAGCAATATGTCCATTTTCTTACCATGGAACAGTTAACCACATCTTTGACTTTAGTAATTCCTCGCAGCCACACGTTTCGCTTCCTATCTCGAAGACTCACTCCAACCATTTGACGCGCCTTTGTGCTGCTGCAAGTTTATCCTTGGCTGACTTTGATAGAGTCCAGGTCTCAGCTCCATACAGCATTGACGGCAATATACACATATTAAACAGGCGTCTCTTCCACTTCATCTCGACTGTCCTCGATGTTAAAAAGTTTGCATATCGACAGAAATTGCTCCGGCTTGTACGAATCCTACGAGTGATTTCTTTGGAGGGTTCTCGAGTGATGGAGATATCTTGTCCCAGGTATATGATAGACTTCACACTGTCGACGTCTTGTCCCCTAAGGGTGATGGATGTGTCAGATGTCGCCATTATCTTCGTTTTGGAGGCACTTATTTTCAAACAACAACTAAGCGAGTTTTGATCTAATTCGTTAATCATGGTTTGCAGCTGTTCCGCGGTTTTTGCAATTAGAACAACGTCGTCAGCAAAGTGAACGTTGGTGAGCCAAGTTCCATTAACTGATATTCCATAACCATTCCAAATAAGTTTTCGAAAATATGCTCCAACGTAGAGGTGAATAGTTTTGGTAAAGTCGTATCACCTTGGCGGATACCTCGACAAACTCTTATTGGAACGTCAGTTGCTCCGAGACGAATTGTAGACTGCGCTTTTGAGTAGACTTCACGGAGCAGTTCTATAAGCTGATGCTTCGCTCCTTGTTCTTGAAGGGCCGTCCATAACGCATTCACTTCTTCTTCTTCTTCTTATTCTTCAGCGTTTGTCCCTCATCGTCGCGGGCTCCGCTCTTCTGGTGTTACGACGCCACTTTCCCGATCCTGCGCTTGATCAGGGTGGACACCAGCTACTTTCATGTCCGTGTGTAACGTATCAGACCAACGCTGCTTCGGGCGTCCTCTAGGCCGCTTTCCAGATACTTCCAACTCAAGGCCTATCTTGCGAACGCTGTCTTCCTTCCCACGCAGAACGTGGCCGTACCATCGCGAGCGAGCTTCGCGCATCTTGTCGGCTATCGGCGCGACACCGAACTTTTCCCGAATAGCATCATTTCGAATGCGGTCCATGCGCGTGACTCCAGCCGTCCAGCGCAGCATCTTCGTCTCCATGACGCTGAGGCGTGTTTCAACTTCCTTAGTCGCAGGCCAACACTCAGCGCCGTACATTGCAACCGGGCGCACGACGGCTCTTAAATCTTCGACATCAGGTGCTCTGGTATCTTCCTATCGAAGAGCACGCCAGTCAGCGAACGCCACTTGGACCAAGCTGCATTCACGCGTGAGTTCACTTCAACCATCAGACTGCCGTCAGATGCTACTGCTGACCGCATGTATTTAAACACCGAAGTCGTGCAAGTTCAGCACCGTTAATCTTAATGGAGCCGGACTCGTTCACGTCACTCGTTAGGTACTCGGTCTTCTTGACGTTCAATTTGAGTCCGAACCTCGCCAGACGATCGCACCAAGCTTGCACCTGCCGCTCGAGATCGTCTTTCTCTTCGCAAGCGAGCATCACGTCATCAGCATAAAGCAGCGTCCATGGAACAGGCTGCTGAAGATCTCGCGTAATGGCATCCATGACGACAACAAAGAGGAGTGGAGAAAGCGCAGAACCTGGTGCACCCCAACAGAGATGGGAAACTCCATTGAGGTTTTTTGTTATGTAGATTGTTTTGTGTTTTTTACACTTGTTTCAAAATTCTGCATAGTCTGAGATAAGCCCAGGGATTGTAGTTGTAATAAAAACACATATGACTGAATCCAGTTATTTTCTCATCTCTTCTCTCTTGATACGTGACGTCACCTTCTTTTTTCTCAGTAGTATAATGCAATTGCGATGGAAGGACGAGTACGGAGAGGCTGCTAAAATCTCAAGGCCTAACCAGGCTGCGCAAACTGAGAAGGACTAGGATGACGATCTGTACTTACAACGCCCGCACGCTTGCGTCGGAAGCATCCGTCGAGGACCTGATGATGCAAGCCAGGAAGATCAAGTACGACGTCATCGGACTGACCGAGACGAGAAGACACCACTCCCTCCCTACACGCCACCTACGACTCCGGAGAAGAACTGTTCCTCGGAACATGCGACAGCAGGGGAGTAGGCGGCGTTGGTGTCCTCGTCAACACGCACTTGGCCATGAACATCGATTCGTACGAGTCTCTGACAAGCCGAATCGGACGTCTGCGACTGAAGCGATGTGGCTCCGTGCCAGCCTTGACTGTGTTCGTCGCATATGCCCCAACATCCGACTGCGACGACGAAGACGTCGAGGCCTTCTACGTGGAGCTTGAGAAGTTCAATAAGGAAGATCACACCTTCTACAAGGTGATCGTCGGTGACTTCAACGCCAGGATCGGGCCACGAAGGTCGCCGGAAGAACTTCACATCGGAACCCACGGTTTGGAGTGGAACGAGCAAGGTGAAAGGCTGTCTGAGTTTATCATGTCACCAAGACCAGGACCTGGGAATCCCCCGGTGGCCAGTTCCACAACGAGATCGACCACATCATCTTCAATCGCAAGTATTGCCTGACCGATGTCTCCGTTGTCCCCAGGTTCTACACGGAATCGGACCACCGCCTCCTTCGCGCGAGGTTCCGCTTTTCGCGTCAAGGAGAGAAGGCCGCGAAGTTCAAGAAGAGGAATCCCAGAACGACCATCAACTGGGATCTCTAAACCTCTCTTGTCGGCCTTTGGGAAGATGCCGTCATGGACAACGTCGACGAGGAATACGATCGCTTCGTGCACATCTCCACGATAGTGCTAAGGGAGCCGAGAGCTTGAAGACCACCAAGAGACGCCTGTCTCCGGAAACTCTCGAGGGCGTGGAGCAGCACGAGCGTCAGGCAACTACCAACTGACGTCCGAGCTTGCAAAGCTATGCAGAGCGGCGATAAAGGAAGATCTCAAGGAGAGAAGGGCGGAAGTGTTGGCTGAAGCAGCAGAGGCAGGGTTGAGCATCCGCAATGCCCGCCGGAACTTCGCCAACTTCAAGACCAAGATGACCGCTCTCCGACGTCCTGACGGAACCAGCACTTCTTCCAGAAGGACCATGGAGAAAGTCATCCACGACTTCTACTCCGATCTCTTCGATAGCCACGTCCACCTGCCCCCATGCCATCTTCCGCAGGATGGATACGTCGTCCCCTCTGTTCTCTCTTCCGAAATCCGACACGCCATCTTGTCGGTGAAGAAACGTACAGCACCCGGTTCTGACAGGATCAGCGCTGAACACCTGAAGAACCTCCCGCCAGCGCTCATCAACACCTTGGCGCGGCCCTTCACACGCTACCTGTCCGAATGCAAGGTTCCATCTCAGTGGAAGACCAGCAAGACCGTTTTGCTGTACAAGAAGGGAGACGTGCACGACATTGGCAACTATCGCCCGATCTGCCTGTTGTCCGTAGTCTACAAGCTGTTCACTCGAGTCATCCTGAATAGGATTAGTAGAACGCTGGACGAAGGACAGCCATGCGAACAAGCAGGATTTCGGAGAGGATTCAGCACGATCGACCACATACACACCATTACGAAGCTCATCGAAGTGTCGCGAGAGTACAAGCTGCCGCTGTGCCTTACGTTCATCGACCTGAAGAAGGCATTCGACTCCGTCGAGACTGAAGCGGTCATGGAAGCCCTGCTCACCCAGGGCGTTCCTACTCAGTACATCAGAGTCCTTCGAGAGCTGTACAGTGGATTCACGACCAAGATCTCACCATTCTACAACGACGTCGTCATTGACGTGAAGAGAGGGGTTCGACAAGGGGATACCATATCCCCGAAGCTCTTCAGCGCCACCCTCGAAAACGTCATGCGCGAACTAGAATGGGAAGACATGGGAGTGAAGGTCGACGGCCGGCAACTGCACCATCTTCGCTTCGCTGACGACATCGTGCTCATAACACCGAGCATCAGTCAGGCGGAACGAATGCTGGCCGACTTCGATCCTGTATGTGGAAGCGTTGGACTGCAGCTGAATCTTACGAAGACGATGTTCATGAAGAACGGATGGGTTTCTGATGCCCCATTCTCGCTCAACGGAACGAACGTCTCCGAATGCTCCAGCTGTGTGTATCTGGGTCGCGAAGTCAACATGGCCAACGACCTAGCACCAGAGCTGAGCAGGAGGAAACGAGCGGCTTGGGGAGCTTTCAAGAGCGTCGAAGAAGTCGTGAAGAAAACGAAGAACGTCCGACTCCGTGCCCACCTATTCGACTCCACTGTTCTTCCTGCCCTAACATACGCCTCAGAGACCTGGGTTATACGAAAGCAGGATGAACACGCGATCAGCGTCGCGCAGCGTGGAATCGAGAAGACGATGCTCGGAGTGACACGACTCACGCAAGTGAGAGAAGGCCTCCGGAGTTCCGAGCTTCGCCGACGTTCGAAGATCAGAGACGCTGTCGCATGGGCCAAGTCGTCGAAAATTAGGTGGGCCGGCCACGTAATGCGATTCGCAGACACCCGCTGGACGAGAGCCGTCACAGATTGGATTCCGCGGGATGTCAAAAGAACACCAGGACGCCCACCAACGCGTTGGTCGGACTTCTTCGTGAAAGCCCTGAACGACCGATATGACGCTCTTCGTGTCCCTCGAGCGAGGAGGATCCAATGGACCACTCTGGCACGCGACGGGGACGAATGGAGACGCTGCTGGCGCCCGCTCGAGCAAGTCGATGATCAACGGGACGACAGGTGATACAGGTGATCATGCAATTCACTGCGTGCTGAATAGTAAGCAGGATGGTAAAGAAGAATACATTGACCAAAACATTCCGATAACTTTTATCAGTCTACCAATAGTTGCGGTTTTTATGGTCAACCAGTCTGAAGTTATAGAAGCGACAAAGGCTGTCACTGAAAGAAGCACAGCCTCGCCTATCTTCGAAAGGCTATATCTTTACGCTTAGGTGTGACTTGCCAAGAATGTTGCTCGAGAGTGGTACGAAATTTACGAATTTCATACATACCACGCTATAACTTAATTGGTTCTGCAAAATCGCTCTTTCTTGCCCACCAAATGGTGGCGACTGAAAGAGAAGGAAGCGGCAGTTATTTCTCGCATTCAGTTGCCGACGGTGACAACTGTCGACGAAACCTGGAAGGATACTACCGATGCGATAACTCGGGCTGCACGCTTCGATCTTGACACAACGAAGCGTGGACGAGGCTGGGATCACAAGTAGGCATGGCTGTGGAGTAAAGATGTCAGAGAAAAAGTCAGAGAAAAGAAACGGCTCTATCAGGTATTTATCGGTGATAAAACGGTTCACAACTGGAGCAATTATCGAGAAGCGAAAAAAGCGGCAAAAAAGCTGCACACTACGCTGATGTGAGTAAAAGACTGTAGACGCGCGATGGCGAGCGTTATTTTTACCGCCTTGCCAAAGCTCGCTGCCCCAAGCAGAAAACGTCGAGAAGTTCTTTGGCATTACGACGAGAACGGTCATCTTCTGATGGATCGTAAGAAGGCTGTGAAGCGATGGCACGACTACTTCGAGTAAATCTCGAATGTAGAATTTGAACATACTGCTGTTCCTTTTGCTTCACCTGTACACGATCCCGTTCAGAAGATCACAGTAGGCGAAACTGAAGCAGCCCTGAGGAAGATGAAGTCAGGCAGAGCCACTGGTCCCGATGACCTGCCAGCTGACCTGTGGAAGTCGAAGGGCTGGTGCCCTGCTGACTGGCTGACTAGGTTTTTCAATCAGGTTGTTTCTGAGAAGAAAGTGCCTGAGGGTTACTCGTGCCCTGTAAGCCGAGTGCGAGCACCAGCGGGTTCCTCGATGGAGTTTCCTATCTCTGTCGGAGTGCACCAGGGGTCTGCGCTCTCCTCACTGCTCTTCGTGATCGTCATGGATGCAATTATACGAGATCTCCAAAACGCAGCTCTTTGAACGTTGCTGTATGCCGATGCTTGCATGCGAAGACAAAGCAGAGCTCGAGCGACAGGCACAGGCTTGGTGCGATCGCTTAGCGTTGTTCGGACCCAAGCTAAACGTTAAAAAGACGGAATACTTGACGAAGGATGTGAATGAGCATGGATCCATTAAGATCAGTGGTACTGAGCTCTCACGAGTTACATCTTTCAAGTATTTTGGGTCAACAGTCACGTCCGATGGCAGCCTAAAGTTGGAGGTGAATGCATGTGTGAGTGCAGCCTGATTTAAATGGCGCTCGATGACTGGGGTGCTCTGCGATAAGGCAATATCTGAGTACCTCAAATCACAGTTGTATAGAACTCCGCTCGGTAGCGACGTACGGCGCTGAGTGTTGGCCAGCGACCAAGGAAGTTGAAACGCGCCTCAGCGTCATGGAGACGAACATGCTGCGCTGGACGGCTGGAGTCACGCGCATGGACCGCATTCGAAATGATGCTATTCGGGAAAAGTTCGGTGTCGCGCCGATAGCCGACAAGATGCGCGAAGCTCGCTTACGATGGTACGGCCACGTTCTGCGTGGAGAAGAAGACAGCGTCCGCAAGATAGCCTTAACTTCGAGGTAATAGGAAAGCGGCCTAGAGGGCGACCGAAGCAGCGTAGGTCACCAGCGACTACGGTGACATCTTTCGACGGTACCTCTGCTGTCTTCTCATCCAGCAGGTTCCAAAACTCATCCTTGGCTTGATCGGAGCAGCCAGTCTGTGGAGCATACGCAGAGAAGAAGTGGTAGAGCCGCTCCTTAGCGGCGACAACGATCTTCATCAATCGATCGTCAAAGCGCTCGACGCTCGAGTCACGAAATCCTTCGGAGACGATTATTCCGTCACCACTGGTGGTCCTGGGACTTCCACAGAGAACGGCCTTGAAGCCACGTCCTATGTCCCTTGACTTGCGGCAGGACCACCTCGTCTCCTGCACCGCACAGAAATCAACTCTTCTACGCTCCAGTGCTTCAACCAACTCGCACGAGCGGCCCGTCAACGTACCTAGATTCAGCGTTGCCACGCGGGTCCTGCTTACGTTACGGGACTTTCGGACTAGCTCAGTTGCCCCCGGATGCCGTCCTCGCATCAGGGACCCTCGCATACTTCTCACACTCGCCGGGCTCTGCGAGTGCGCGTCGGCTCCCGCGGGCGCCGTAGCACTATCACGAAAAACTTGCAATGTCATGAACCATGTGATGTGACATGGGTGTTCGTAGGCCGGCCTGTCACAAGGGCCTGTCGCCTGCAATCGAATGTCCGTGTTCGGCTTAGCTCGCAGAGCGGGCAGTTTCCAGTGGCACCACGTGGAGGAACGGACATCGCCACCGCTACTGAAAATGATGATGATTCAAACAGTGGCAGCACTTTTTAGGATACCCAGTAGTAGTTACAGCGTTTTTTGAAAATTTTCGCTGTTGTTTCTATGTCCATCCCGAGCTAGTAACGTGAAAATACCACCACCGCCAGTCCGTGCCCCACGGTAGTCCCCGCCTCAATTACCGCACCCGGCCTGAGGCAACAGTTTCCTGCCCAGCCGATCGAAGGGTTTCTGGCCTAAATTTGAATTCAGTCTTGTTGTCTTTGTACCACGGGACGGACACCGGCGTCCGTCAGTTGGTTTTGCCAGTGTAGCATCGCTGGAACGCCGTTGATTCATCTGCTCCTGATTCCTATGGCGTCGGACGGCAGCGCCGGCCCAGTTATCCGTTTTCGCCACTGTTGAGATAACGGACGGAAGCCACCGTCCACGCCAGCCATTGTTCTTGCAGTGGGTTGTGTGGACGAGGATCGTTCCTCATTTTTGTGTTATTTGCGCCGCGAATTGGGCGAGGACGGTTGCTCCCGCGCCATTTTGTACTTCGTTTTTTGCACCCACGTTTATTGCTGGCAGTCACTTGCCTCAGCTCCGGTTCCTTTTTGTTCATCATTGTTTGTCATTTAGTCCTGCTGCCGATTTCGTTCTGTGTCGTTCGTTGTTCCGTTTGTGCGCCCAGTAAATCTTTTGCTCAAAGTCGGCTCCCGCTACTCGATCACATTGATTTCGCTGGTCGACGGCCAGGAGTAACTACTGCGCCCGCGGGTAGAAACCGTCATAAGCTTCCCTCTCCCCTTTGGACTGAGGTCACTTTTTTAATCTCCAAATATCGTCCAAAACAAAATGAGTCCTCCTTTTTTGTTTTGGTCGATATTTGGAGGTAACTCCTGCACTATTAAATGTTGCTCCTCCAACAGCATGAAACTGTTTCATACGTGAGCACCATGAAAGGTGAGTCGTGCTTACAAATGCATGTCTTTGTGATAAAGGAAGGAGTCTGAAGGAACGCTTAAAAGCTCCTTTACGTCGCTCCTATTTCTGGGTTTATTATTACTATCTATTTCTTCGTGTAGCGTATAAATTCCTTTCGGGATGACATGGGATTTCCACATTTTCCTCTTTTTGATTGCGTCATTGGGTTTCTAGAATTTGGTCAGCTGCAAGCAATTTTTCCACTGCTTCCATCGAATTCGCAATATCGTCAAGGCGAATCTTTACATCCGTTTTGGTTGATTAATCTGCAGCGTTATTCGCGTTCGAGGTGTCCATCTATCCGTCTTGTTTTTGCTTTTTGGTTAATGTTGTCGCTGTTGCCACATTCGTCCATATCCTAAACATGGCGAGGGTGCATAAAATTGTGTTAGGAACTCAATACAGTAATCTTTCAAGCATATTTCGTATTTCGAACATATAAACGGACTGTAAAGGGGGACGTGATGTAGATTGGAATACAAAGAAACAGAGCAATGAAGCATCAAAATTGAGTATAAGAAGAAACGCACGAATTCGTGCGTTTCTTCTTTTTATACAAAACATATAAAAAAATTTATGTTTTAATAGCAGATCTTCACTATTATTAAGACGTCCAGTAGTTGTAGAGCTGTCAAAATTAATTAGGGTTGCAGTTAATATTTTTTGAAATGCAGTAAAATGTTTAAAAATATTAGCGAGCGAAAACTCTGAGCTGCCGTCGAAATAGCGAGAGTTTGACAAAATGTCGAGTTATAGGGAAGTTTTTGGAAAGGTCAGATAATCTAAAAGTTTTTAGAATCTTCACCATTACGATACCAGGCATACGTGACTTAATGTGGGCGTGGTATGCGGGTATGGTAAGTGAGGACATTGCATATTAAGTGAAATACATATTATAAGCGCAATAAATGCGATAATGGTTTGTGATATGATTATGGTGCTTCAGAGTGTGACACTGTAAACATAGAACATAGATTAATAAGGAGTTAAGCCACATAGAAAGTTTTGACATCGAAAAGCCTGCGAAGAAGAGGCTTAAAAGGAAGGCACACGTAAACATAAACCACGAAAACTCGTGATACGAGCGGTAATTAAATTTTTAGTACAGAAGAGAGGGGAGTTATGGATCTTCAGTAGTCTAAGGCGGAGTGAGCCAGATGAACAATGAGAAGGACTAATTTGCAGAGAATAAAGAGAAAGTGGGCAAAGCGAAGAAAGTATGGTAATAGTTCAAACCAAGAATAGTAATGGGAGTTACGAAAAGGTAATTGACAACGAACAAGTCAACAATACGTAGCCCTGATCTGTGAGAGATGGCGCACAGCCCTTTGGTGCATAACACTCCACTTGCGATGAAGGTGCTGTAACGAGCGAGCTGACCCAAAACAAATTGTTCGCGTCGTCTACATCCTGTTAACTCGGCAATGGTACTTAAATGACAATCGACATACCTAGTGGATTATTCGATGATGCTGGAACAAATGGTGAGCACAATGACTAAATTCAATTCACGTCATGTATCGAGCCAACATAATTCGATGGGGTGCAGATGCGCAAAGTCCTAAAGTCTATTGCTTGTAGGGCATCAGAACACATACTTCTTCTGAAACAGAAGCAGGTTGATACAACTGCAATAGCAAGGACATATAGACTTGGAGTCCTAGCTCGTTGTGAAGTGGGCCGGTTGGTGTCACAATTGATGTCGTGTTCTTGAGTAGCATGTCAGGGGATCATTGCGACTGTGGTTTTCATAAACTAGGCGTTAGATGGAAAAGCAAGTGCACGCTTGACGTTGTTTCCCGGTCAAAGACCTTTTATGAGTGGACATGAGATTTTTGAACACCTCGTGGACATCGACTGAGCTAAATGGAGTACTCTCTAGAAATGCATCGTCGGAGACGTAGCAAATGCCGAAATTTTGCTTCACCAGTAATTTAAAATATCCTATGGTGGTAGAGACGGGTATGATTTAGGATCTCTTTTGGAAAGGGGAAATGCAATTACAATGGGCGCCAGAGCTCGTAGGGACGCGAATGAGAGGAGGAAGCTGGCAGCAATTTCCGCGATGGCAGTCAAAGAGCACGCCTGCAATGACCACTGCTAGAAGACGTCTTTTTCTTTCTGTTCTAGAGGAATCGGTGAATGCCCTGGGAATTGAATGCAATAAATTTTATGTAGTTAGGTTAAGCTCTGGAATAAATGTTAGAGGAGGAAATGTAAAGGAAAACTCTTACATTAAGGTTCCTAAATGTTCGTTGGAAAAGTACCGGCTGATTAGATTTCAGGAAAAACTGAAAGAAGACGAGGATTTTCAAAAAGGATGAAAATAGTTTATAAATACGTACAAATTTTTGACAGATTTTGTTTGAAATAAGATCGGAAATAGCTAAAAAAGGACTCAAAAATCTTGAAAGGAGAAACTCAAGAGAATAACAAAAATAAAGAGACCCTCCACGCATGTCCCTAGATCGTAGAAGGAAATGAGGTTATGGACGATGATTCTCGTTGACGCAGCCAATTTCTTACTTGTGGTAGAAGTTTCAATTCAAGAGCCTAAAGACGTTGAGAGTCCGATAGCTGTAACAGCTATGAAACAGCGCAGAGTAGCGGAGTCTGAGATTCGCTACAGCATCGGCGTCGTTGGAGAACCGAGTGCATTTTTTTGCTACTCGTGGCGTTTGTTTACAATTTTCGCTTAACTTCGAAAACCATGAGCGCGTTGGTGGAGGCATGACGGCGGACAACCGCTTGAACGGTGCAAGTTTACCTTCTCCATGCCATCTCCTACCTCAACGTGGATGACGTCTATACTCATACATAAAATTCCTTATTTTTGTAAAGTTTTTGTGTTTCTTCTGTTTTGACATCCTTCAACTGCGCTGCAAAATCTTAAAAAACAGATGAGCGAAGACTGGTATGGAATCCTTATTCGGCTTAGGTTTTGGCTTAGCCGCCTTCTTCAGACCCTAGAAAAGGCAAAATGAGCAGGGGAAGTTACTCTCCCAAGCATCATATCAAGTTACAAGAGCTTCAAAATTCAGAGATAAAACGAGGCGAAAGGGGTGTGAGGCAGCCCGACCCACCTTATGAACACAGCCGAAAGGCTGGTAAGTCGCCCTCAGATGAAGAACGACTGAGTGAATGAGGCTCCTTCAGGCAACATCCTCAGGAACTTAGCCCTTATACCACAGAACTCGGCAAATGAGGTCAGTTCCTAAATTACGGCCACCCGACCCTCTTTTCTATTGATAGCGGATTGCTTGAACGCATGTGTCCAATATCTTCCGCGCTGTGATATCGAACTTGTGTGCTAGTATCTTGTTGCTCTTGAAACAGTCCATTAGGTATTGCTATTTATTCTTTCCGATTACAGAGATCGAATGAGGTATAAATTTTAGGCGATACAAACTGAGAAGATTCCGAGGTTCGAACGGGTCGTGAGGCCTCTTATCGTGGGTGCGGCATCCCGATATGGAGTCCTGCCTGATCCGTCCAAGAATTTAAAGAAATTCAAATTCTGCTGTATGCGTTTACTATGCAGTGTGTACTTTAAAAATATGATTTTATAGGGTTTTATTAGTCATCTACGACAGACTATGATTAAATCATCGTTGTATGCTAACGCGCACAATTTCTTTACGAATTATGAAAATATGTGATTTAATGGAACACATCATATTTGGCCTTTGATCACCATGTTGCTCTAGCAGGCGCCAGCAGCGTTTCCATTCGTGCATGTTGCGTGCCAGAGTGCTCCCTTAGATCCTCCTTGCTTGAAGGACACGAAGAGCGCCATATCGTTTGTTCAGGGCTTTCACCAAGAATTTCCACTAACGCATTAGTGGGATCCAGGTGTTCTACTGACATTCCGCGGAATCCTCTCGTTCAGCGGGTTCCTACGAAGCGCATCTAATAGAAAGTTTCTACGGCTTCTCCTTTCCTCTGACCTTCGAACGTCGACGAAGCTCGGTACTCGGGAGGCTTTCTCTCACTTGCGTGACTCGTGTCACTCTGAGCATCGTCTTCTCGAATCCCCGCTGCGCGACGTCGATCGCGTGATCATCCTTATTCGATATGGCCCAGGTCTCTGAGGTATACGCTAGCACAGTAAGTACAGTGGAATCGAATAGGTCGACACGGAACTGGACGTTCTTCTTTACAACTTCCTTGACGCTCTAAAAGGTTGAGCAAAATATAACGTAGCTGCTCAATTTTTTCGAAAACCTTCTAGTCCTTAGGAATTTTAATAAGCTCAATTTGGCAGTTGGAAGCGAGTATTCTGTTATCTAATTCATGGTTCTACCACGTTCTCCTTCTTGTTGTTTATGTCCTGAGAAAGCAAATGAAAAGCAAATTTTTCTTACACTAACAACTGAGGAAAATTGGGCACCACCACATTCAGACAAAAAATGCATTAAATGAAAGAAACAAGAACTAATCATCCGGACCTTCACGGTTTCCCTTCTTCTCGTTGAAAGTAACCTGCTTACAAAGTAGAATTGACGTCAATACTATCAAATTCTGGGACTCGTCTACTAATGAGGCGGACTATTCTGACGGCGAGACTGCGTAGATTATCATACAGCTGGAATCTAATGAAACTTCGCAGGGTGTGGAAGTATCCCTTAATGAGTGGCTCGCAGCTACGTCATGCCCACAGCCGATTCCACAGTTCGACAACCTGTGAAGTTGTTTTGTAAAGTGAAATTCTATCTATTTGTTTATTTCAAGCACCAGCACGGCGATGCGGGCGGTTGTCAGCACTGTGGAATGCGGTTTTCACGTACTTCTGAGCTGTTTTTACTGTCGTTATGATCGACTCTCAAGAAACCTCGACATTGTGAACTTTTATTATTTATCTACTTTTATTTAATGAACAGTGCTGGTACATCGCTTTATTGGCTAAGGTTTCGACGTGATCTCCTTCTTTAGTCTGAAAAGGTCAAACCATTCAGATGTTTTCTAAGTAAAGGTGCACCGTTCAAAGTTGTTACCAGACTTATTGAGCAGTGATCCATAGAGTGGCAATCCAAATAGCATTTCTTCTTCGAGCCCACTAAATTATGTACAGATGGAAACGGTGTAGGAGCAGTGACAACCCCCTTCAAAATCTGAGTTTGGGACATGGCTTCAGCTTTAAGTTATATTTAGCTACTTCATCTTTCTGTTGACTTCGCGATCTCTGGAGCAAAACCAAATGTGTCAAGGTATCTACGCTCGAAAGCTAAAACTTCCCGAAATCTCCAATTTGACTCGAAAACCCTTCTTCTACAAGACAATCGATCATATGGTAGCCTAGAACAGCAGAAGCTTTATGCTGTTCCTTATCGTTTTGACGTTGGACCCTGACATGGAACTGTCGACATACCTTCGCAGTATATTCCTCGCCACAGGACCGATATGACGTGCGGAAGGCTACGGTGCAGTCGCATTTCTCAACCCCTTGACAGACCACACAATCAAATGTGGTGAAGATGCGATCATGTGGGCGATGACGATTTAACACTACTTCAAATTGGGTGGGAGATGTAACACTGTAACTGAGTTTTCAAGCTCCGATCTCTGCAGACACTTCGGAGATAAAAGTGCTTATTTGCTCGGAGATGAGCGGGACTAAAAATGGAAATTTCGGGGACGGTTTGGCGCCGCTGCTCAGAATTCTTCTCGCCCTGAATTTACAAGACAGCATAGCCATTCCCAACCTGCCGCTGGTTTGCTCTTGGGATTTTTATGAAATCTGAAACGCTTCCGGCGCAGCCACATACATACGATGACGTCTTCCTCATTAGAGACAGAGCACTCTGTTATGGTGAGAGGCCATATAAAAATCCCTAACAACTGACGTCTGTGCACTTCCCTACGATTCTCAAGAAGACACATGGTTTTGTAGGGTATCTAATTAAAACTGAATTGCTTTAAATTGAAAAGCTCTACAGGATCATACAGGACTTGTAGAGAGTAGCTGCTGTAAATTCACAGACGTCCCTTATAAGAAACTACCGCTTGTCGGATTGATTCTTGCGAATGTTAAGCGTGCTAAGAAAGCGACGTAAGCGACAGTAATGGGTAGCCATTGAGCACCTCCTACTCAACCTATTGCTCATAAAAACACTTAAACGGACCTTAAATATTAACATTAACAGGAGGACGGAGAACCATGAATTAGCATAGGCGTAGTTGTTTCCGCAATCCTATTTTGTTGCTGGTGTATTCTTGGTTGTGCGTTGTTTTGACAGCGCACGCAGATGACAATGCTAACTTTTGCGAGCAACTTATCTTCAACTTAATGGACCACTTCTAAGGCCTCGTGCATACTTCCCGTCGCCGCGATGGAATCGCGGCGATGAGTTTTGCAGAGCGACGCGAAGGAATTTGAATTGCTCTGTGCTCATCGCATCGCCCATCGCTCTGCAAGGGAGCGCGACTTCGATCCGTCCAGGACCAATGCTAAACACCGCGCGCGGCGCGAAAAAGTATGCCATGCCCGCGATGAGCGCGGGAGCCATCGCGCATGCCGACCGCCACTGTTGCGGCGGCGGCGGCGAAATTTCCTTTGAATATTCGACCGCGTGCGGCGGAACGGCCATGAACTGAGCGCCGCGATGGCATCGCGACGATGGAAGTATGCCCCCGGCCTAACAGTTAGAGTTATGTTTTTGTTGGAATTGTTCTCATACTGCGCTCATTTCGAATGCATTTTTTCCTTTCTTTTACCTCCCGACACTTATTCCTCGGACTTGCCAAAGGCTTCATATTTTAGCGGAAAAAAGCGGAACGGCATTATATCTCGGCGCCCGGCTGGCGCGGCTTTTTCGCGCGGTCGCGGTGCGGCTGCGCACAGGTCGCAATGGAGCAGAGAAACCGACGTTTCTCCGACTGCTAGCCCACCGCACTTCACTGCCTTCAGTTCCTATGACTGTATTCTCTACTGTGATGGTCCCTCTACCCTATCTTCTTCACAGGTGAGTTCATCAAAGCGCCCGTTATTAGTTGTTGATAACCGTGCGTTGTTATCTCAAGTCTTTCTTTCGGAATCGCTTGCGATAGTGTAGAGCGATTCGAATAGAAATGTCTTTGAGATGGATTGCTCCCTTGCCCATTCTTCTATATTCAGCTGTACCTTTGTGATAAATCTCTTTCTTGTGGGTTCTCATCGGTTTTGCGAGTATATATCACATCGCAAACCCTTTGAAAGGCTTTCGAGATGGAGAAACCTATCACGACAAGTGCTAAAGGAACATGCAACGATACTATTTCGCAATGCATTTCAACTAGTGGCCACTATTTCACAACAGCTGGACAAGAGGTAGAAATCCACAACAGACGTAACTAAACATGTTCATTTGCTCTTCTCACAGTCTTGTCGATAGGCTGCGCCATACTGCTTGATCTGATCGTCAGATCAAAGAGATTACGGCATTTATCAGAAAGCATTAGGCGCTTATGCACATGCTTAATAGAGTTGTAGAGTTTTGTTTCAAACAGTTCCGTCGTTAGAGAAATGCCTGAGTAATTGCACTGTCATCGACTTGGAACTCTAGGTATAGCCGCATTCAGGAAGAGCCCTAGATTCCGAAGGGAACGCACGAAGCAAAAGCTCTGATAAAACCCACCTGGCATTGAAGAGGTAGACTTGGTCGACAAATAAAGTTGAAGACTAGGATAGGCACAGCTGAATATAGAAGAATGGGAAAGGGAGCGATCCATCTCAAAGACATTTCTATTCGAATCGCTCTACACTATCGCAAGCGATTCCGAAAGAAAGACTTGAGATAACAATGCATGGTTATCAACAACTAACGGGTGCTTCGCTGAACTCACCTGTGAAGAAGAAAGGGTAGAGGGACCATCACAGTAGAGAATATAGTCATAGGAACTGAAGGTAGTGAAGTGCGGTAGGCTAGCAGTCAGAGGAACGTCGGTTTCTCTGCTCCATTGCGACCTGTGCGCAGGCGCGCCGCGACCGCGCGAAAAAGCCGCGCCAGCCGGGCGCCGAGATATAATGCCGTTCAAAAAAGCGTTCCTGGACGAGTTTCTTTCCTAAACATCCCAATTTCAAAGGTGGCGCTTCAACTAGGCCGTCGTCTGCCACAAAATGTGCCTAGATGCTGAGAGCTTATTGGTGTGTTGTCTATTCGTGGAGCGATGATTCGCACCACAGCGAAGTCAATTTTTATGAGAAACAAACGGTTATGTCACGAGTATCAGTCAATCGATTATGTCTTCTTTTGTGAAACAACCAGTTATGAGATGAGAGCAGCTCTTCATCACAGATTATTGGCATCGAAAGTCCGGCGACTGTCTCTGCAAAGAACTTTTTCAAGTCCATTGCGGCAGCGTAGAAGACACTTCTGATATACACGCTCATTGCAGTTTTCTTGACCAAATGCGTTTGCAATCCTACACCAGTAAGAGCACTGAAGTTGAAGTACCTTTCCCACTCGTTACCCCTTCCAAGAACTGGTATGGTTTCACGATCGGTCTGCGATCGGTTTCCGACTGAAAGGTCAATCGGCCAACACGAGCAACAGTGCCAACGAGTGCCTTCCTCTGTAGAGGTCGCCGACGCCGCATTGTTTCTCTCGTGCTCATACTTTCATGCTGAATCATCCAACGGTCATCTAATCCTAGTCGGGCGGTGGGCACAGTTTCCTATAAGCTGCGATCTCCTATGAACCTCAGCTTTAGAGCTGTCTGTTCTCTTCTATAGAACACCAAACAGGAAGCAGGTCGATCATTCTTATGCCAGCCCTAAGGCCAACGACGCTTCCATGGGCACCACGACTGTAAATTCATATCAGATTTCAGGTGGAAAAATAAACAGCTGACATACACTTCCTATTTCTGCAATCCAATGTAAAAGAACAACAATCCTACTGTGCGATCAAGAGCTTTATTTTTATTTCTATTTATTTATTACATCATTATTATCAAGTTTTATTACATTAATTTACAAATTAGCTTTGTTTTTATGCTTTAAAGTGCTGTCAAGGTACAAGAAGACACAATGACCTGAAAAGTATCTTGAAGAACTTCAATAACTAACAATGAGAAAGCCGTGAGAAAAACGTGTGATATCACTGAAAAGGCCGGTAATGAGCCTCGATTTGGTAATAGAAATGTGTTTTCTGAGTGTTCAAGAATTTCAATGCAAGATGCTAGAACACAATAAAGAAATAAGGCAGAGCATGAAAACTTTGTTTCTGTGCCTGTTATAGTTCGATCCACCAGAAGCTAGGCGCTCTAATCTAAATTCATAGAAATTTGAGAATCCCAGAGAAGTTTTAAACTCAACGGTCATAATTCTCCCAATACTAGCCTCTTCGACTCACCATTACTTACCGCTAGTTAATCATTCTGATCTTTCGTTGGATAAGTCACATAGATAGAGTTCTAGATGTTATGGAATACTTTTTACGGAATACTGGAGCATAAACGCTTCCGAAAACCTTTTTTTTTGAATGTGGAGATTAGCGGAAAAATCAGTAATAAGCAACCGTGGTCGACACCCCCACGCATTCTATAATCACTGGGTTTCGCGGAGGTCCATATAATGACTTCCAACAGCCACCAAATCAAGACTTTGCAGTTCCTTCGGAGAGATAGAGCATTTTTTCTAAATCACACTATCGGAGTGCATTTTCGAAATCATCCTGATCTTGAGTTCTTCTTTGTACACCGTAGAGAATATTACCGAAAATGATAATATTGGCGATAATTCTGGTTTTATTGAGAGATTTTCGAACAGCGCTGACGGCAAGGTACCTGGTAGTGAAGCCATATAATATTATACTAGCACTAATACTAGGTACTGATTCTGTTAATGAACCATTAAGGTAATGCAGAAAATATAATATACTAATGGATCATTAAACAACTTCGCAAAAGTTTTATCTCCCCATTTTTCCAGGATATCTCCTTCTGCGGCCTGCGGTTCCCGCATCCTTCCTCGCTTGCCAATACTCTGTTTTCAGTCAAAATACCCTAGAAGCAACATGAAAATTTCCACCCATTCAAACAAAGTCTGCCTACAGGATCTAACCCAAAGCGCGCAAGGAAAAGAAAAAGGTGTTTTGCATTGTTAGGTGGGGTGTGATTGAAAACCTGATCCTCTACGAACCATCTTAAATGCGTTGCGTACAAACTTACAGGCTCTTTACGAAGTAGCATCGACCATATATTATACAGTACGCAGAGGGCATTAGCATTTACGGCGAAGCACGCTGAATACGACGACCTTCAAACCATTGAAGCTACGAAATGCTGTGGGTCCTGCATCTTAAAGGTGTTGGGTAGCGTAGAGATGCATCCATATCTTTCCTCTATATTGAACTATGCGACTCATTGATACTTCTATGTTCGTCAGCATTTGAATACTTATCTGAGCCAAATACGCATTTAAATGACCTCCACGAATCTTGTGAATGTGGAACGCGTGGCGCATTCCTACAAGAATTGATTAATCCACCTATCTGTCCATTATCATTACTCACTTCATCACTCATTTAACTGCACATAACGGGGTGCTTTGTACTATATAAGAGCAACGCCAAATAGCCTGAAAGGAGTCGCTATATTAAAGTCAACCCAACTGCATGAATTCTAACCAGAATCCTGTCCACGCGGTGCTCGTCTCCTTGCTGAGTTGTCGCCGCCCACTTCTTCTCAGTTCAAAAACGCCTGGCGACGCGACTCCGCCCTCTCACCCCTACCCCCCATCGTCCGTAGAGCGTCCCGTCTCATTCGTGTGCTACTGACGATCAAACGATACGAAAACCCGTCGATCAGAAATCCTTCGATTCATCGCTTTTTGAAACATAACGAGCTCTTTCTTTTCTGATTGGTCTAAGTCACCAAGCACATTTTTCTGTGAATCCTTTCCTGTTATATTAACAGGAGCCTTGCTCTTAGACAACATGAATGCCTTTTCTTTGGAAGCGACTGTTTTTCGATGAAAAATTCTTTCGCTCTTCATTCGCACACCTTTTAGTTTAATAAGATCTTCAGACTGATACAGCTTGTGTTGTACTTCAACAGGTTCAAAAGTTCAACAACGCTACCCTTTAAACAACTTCGTGAGGAATTCCATCATAGTTGAGATTATTTATGAATCTGAATCCTCTCCTTTAAGAACGACTTCTTTAAGATGTGAATCTGGAACCTGCCAGAATGCCTTGTTCTAGCACTGATGGAACTTCACAGTCACTGTTGTCGATTTACATCGTATAAACCGACCTCGATGAATTACTGAATAGTTCCCCATGCATCATGGCGACGATCTGAAGCACCAGCACTGACCTGCGACATCAGATATAGAACGGGGTATACACAGCACTACAACTGCATACACAACTAGCTCGCATAACAGTCCTTTTTATTCACAATCCATAGCCATTATTTCTTCTGGCTACTATTTTTTCTGTTCTGACCTGGTTGCTAGTCTCTCGGACTGCTTATAGTACATAAATATTGAATTCAAATGTGATATCTGAATATGTGATATTTTTTTGAATGTTCCATACTACGTTACTGAAGGTATATGTTCTGCAGACCAATCCGTGCTCTTCAAAGTAATTGACTAAATAATTTATGATTCAACATTGTTTTATATTCCTGCTCTTGAAGGGCTTATTGAAGTATGTCCAAGGAGCGATTCCGAACGGTATTTTATTTTAACTTCAACTTGGGACAACCCGCAGCCGATACAGCTGGTCAAGTCAATCGAGTGTGGGGGCCTAATTGTGCTGGAGAAAGCACTGTGCCCCAGTGATTCAGTAAATTTCGGACGGGAGATTGCAGCCTCGAAGATGACCCCCGTAGCGGTCGACCTGGAGCAATCCAGTACGACGATGGAAAGGGACGTCAGTAAAACTGCTGCTAAGGATGCTTTGAAACGCCTTGTGAAGGTGGGGAAGGTCGAAAAGTGGGTGCCCCACGACTTGAGTGAGCGGCGAAAATTGTCACGCTACGATATTTGTTCTTTTCTATTTGACGTACCAAACAGACCCGTTTCTGGATCGAGTCATCACTTGTGAGGAAAATGGATTCTAACGATAATAGGAAAAGTTCCGGACAGTGGTTGGACGCCGGCGAACCCCGTAGGCATTTTCAAAAGGCGAACCTTCACCAAAAAAATTTAATGGTCACTGTGTGGTGGTCGGCGGCTGGTGTGATCCATTACAGCTTTTTGGCACCAGGCCGAACGATCACAGCCGAGTCCTACTGTAAGGAAATCGATGAAATGCACCGAAAACTGCGTCAACTTCAGCCAGAAGGCACTGGTTAACAGAAGGGGCCGATTATTTTGCACGATAAGGCTCGCCCGCACGTCTCACAAATCGCTATTCGAAAAATGAATGAATTAAGGGTTGAAGTTCTGCCTCACTCGCCATATTCTGCAGACCTCTCACCAACCGACTACCACTTTTTCAAACACTTCCAGATCCTTCTCGCTGGTAAAACCTTCACCAATCAGGACCAAGCCAAAACAGATTTCGTGGAATTTGTCGAAGCTCGACCACCTGATTTTTTCGCCGATGGAATAATTCGAATGGTGACCCATTAGAAAAAGTGTGCTGATTCAAACGGTGCTTATTTCGACTAAATCCGATAAGATTTGAGAAAGCTATGGCTGTTCAAAGTGAAGTACTCAAAACGCTGAGAACTTTCCGGGCAAATTAATAGATTCTTCTTGCTCAAGAACGTGATTGTCTATTTATTTATTTATTTATTTTATTCATTCATGACGTGGACTAAAGCCACACGTGAAAATACAACATAAGAATAAAAAAGTTGTTAAAGTAGTTTATGCTAAAATAGCTTAGAAATTTCAGTGCCGAGATGGCTGAAACCTTTTATCCGACCACAAACCGCACACATACTCTTTACGCTCTGTGGGTACGTTATGAAGAGAAAATTCCAACGCATTGCCACCAATCTGTCTGCCAGGTTCGGAGTTTAAGCAACGGGTGTGGTGATCTCTTAAAGATCTTATATCCGTCGCCTCCTAACCGCTGTGGAACTCAATGGATCAGATGGAATCAGAATTGACGCCAATTTTCGTACAGATGCTTGAGTTCCACTGAAGTGTGACAAATGAGGAGCTCTCTCTATTGACCCAACAATTTTCGCAGAGCAGGACAATCATTCACTTCTTACTAGGTTCGTATGTGGCTAATTCTGAAGAATGAACACCTCGGCATTAACGTTGGGTAATTATGCCAGGCTTAGCACTAGATCAAAGATGTTTACCAACTCAAGCTAATTATCTACATGGACATCTCCCTAACGAATGCACACAGCTTTTGTTCTCACCTTACATACTCAGGTTTCCTGCTCGCTACTACTGTATCGTTACTGGCGGAATGCTAAGCTTTATGACTTTAGCTTCAACCTAAACATCCATCCTAGTAAATCTAAAATATCTATCTATATTTATCTATTATAGATTTCGCGCATGTAGGATATTTTCCTTTGTCATCACGGGGAAGAAAATTGAGAATCTTGGGGGGAGCGGTTCCATTTGTTCCTCCAAAAAAAATCCGTTTAACTGCAGCCATTAACTGCATCAGTCAAGTTGAAAGTGTTGAAGGGTGATGATATAGACTTGATAAAAGCCTTTTGAAGCTGAGAACTCTTTACAACTTTCGAGTATGAATAGCTGTGTCATGTCATGCCAATTTGAACATGCGCTTTGCTTGACTGCTATCTATTACACACATCGATGACTTTAGAATGGCCGTGGAGCCTTTAATGTCTGCTTTAGGTAACATTTCAGATCACACGATAAGAAAAAAGACCTTGTAGATATGGCTGCGGTCCTAGTTCCGTTCGTTCTTAGCATTGATAACGTCTGCGAAAGTCGAACATCTGAGTATGTCCAAGCCCATTAGCTCCTTCAATTTCTGGCAAGGTTTCAGAACTAAAGTCAAGTTAAATTTTAAAATCAACCAATACTAATGTAGCTAATAGCTCATTCATATCGATCGGCCCTACAGTGACAATCACTAGTCCATGCACATTTATTGATTGCGTAAAATCGAATGCGTACATGCTTTCATGCAAATACTCGAAAACATTGAAATAGACTAGGCGTGGATGTTGCGTTCGATTAAACAGCGCCGGTGGTGTAATGACGTAGAGCATTCCTGCCCGGTCAGAGGGAGCTGCGGGTTCCAGTCCCGACCGGCGCTTGAAGTTTTGATCGTAACAAAACATCATTGAAATAGATTGTTAAATAGAAAATATACCGTGATGTTTAAAGCCGTAGTAATCTAAACAAAATATCATCAACAAAATTTGGACAGGAAGTTACTGTGAGCTAACACGTCACAAATTGGTTTTAGCTTGGTTGACTAAGATATAAAACTGCATAAAGTTTTTCATCAAGGAGCACCTAAACACATTGCGTCATAATTTACCTGATAATTGCTAGACCTGCTTCAATTTCCGTAATAAATTTTATTCTATTCTTGGCCGCAATTGTTATTGGGGCTTCTTTCTTCGGCCTGGTTGTCCACAAGCTTTCACCATTTCATTTTCAAAAACTATGCAATATTAAGGATGGGCTACTTGGTACACAGCGTGTAGTTGCTTACTTCGCTATAAAAATTAATTGTACGCCCAGTTTGTATTTGTGCCAATTTTTTTCTCCCATTTTTGTGGGCACCTCGGGTGAACGCAAAAGCATCGCTGTAATGTATCGCAGACAACCGCATTTCCATTGGAATGCAAAAGATAACAATGAATTTCGATTAACACTAGCCAAAATTATACCATATAACATGAAAACCAAGCCAAGAGCGCAGCATTTTTGGCGTGAAATATACGTCGGCTATTTATTTGAAATACTCGGATAATTTTGTTGTATATTCAGTTCAATCCAACTTGTTCATATGGCCCCTATAATAGGAAATTTTGCGGATGATCGTGTATGATTTGCAAAACCTCTAAGAACACTAGAATTGTGTGAGGCACTATAGATGTCATAGAAGATAGCTGGCAAGGTCCTTACCATGAGAAACAGTTGAAGGAATCTTACTGCAGAAACGTTCTAATATCTATTTTTTCGGACTTTTCACAAGCCATTTTTTTGCACGACGATGTTGTTATGGCTATTGTTAATCAATCAGTTTATTAAGTGTTCGTGAGAGGTAATGAGCGGCGAATGTGGTATTGTACTGACATTCTACAAGTCTTTCTTGTGCGGAGTTTTATGGACGTCGAACTCTGCAATGCAAATACCGGAGAGGCCTGTTAGCGTTACTGTTTTTGGCCGAAGTACAACAGGGTTACCTGATCGGACTATGTCGTGTGCGGGCGAAGCAAAAGGATACAATCCGCGCAGAAGCGAACACAACAACGCACTCTGAGCCTGGACATGTCACCCCCACACAGAAGCCCACACAGAAGGTATGAGCCGATCAGACGCAGAAGGAGCAAGGAGCCATCTCTGCATCCCACCTAGTCTTTCGGCGGTACAAGGCTACAACTGGTAGGCGACTCATTCCCTTAGCCATGGGGTGTACCGCGAGAGCGTGTGTCAAGTGACCTGAGATCCCTCTTATCAATAAAGACCAAAGATTTGGAAAACTGGGCTGAAATTTCACTGTTTTTGCAGTGAACCAGCGATTTATGAGGCTAAACGATAAAGAATAAAGAAGCGTCAATCAGCTCCTTTTAAGATGCGCCACGCATTCTACTCCTACGGGATTTAGTGGAGGTAGGCGGTTACCAGGTGGTGCGGGTTACCGTCTCACCTACGCTCGATTTTAGTTGCTTATTTTCCTTGAATAAACAAGACGTCGTTGAAGCAGTTTACAACCTCAGTAGCAGTCAGTTTAAGCTTAAATAAGACGATGCGAATCATTTCCATCAAGATTGCTAGTGGATTAACTAGTTGTCTATATTCACCCTGATATGCGTGTGATTGGTACTGCGGGGTGTGGTAGTGGAGGCGACTTATAATTTAAATTTGGCCTATACAATGACCGACAGTGTTCAGCTGATGCACAATTCAGCGCTTCCCGGGCAGATTCAAAGGAGACTTTGAATAATTCTTGCTGAACGCCTGTTCTTAATAGCATTTTTGCCACTTCCACATTACTAACTGATAGGTTGCACTTTTGCATATGTGACACTCATTTCGGCCGAACTTTTCCTCACACTCCCCTTCCTTTCATTTCCATGGCTCAACGACTCGTACCGATCTCAAACATATCAGCAAGAAAGCTTCCATACGCGTTCTGCTTTCTCTTTTGGACATTTTAAAGCGACATCTGGCAGCCGCGACCAGTTCTGTTGGAAATGCCTTTGTCCCCTGACCTTAGATTCCTCGTAGATGACTCATGCCAGTGCAAAGGCGCCACTCGGGTTGGATGTGTATGCTCATATGTCACTGCTCGTCGACTAATCGCTCCGTTCAGCGCGATAATGAGCAGTCTTTTCGCTTAGGTGCTTCAGATTAGTTCCCGCCTCTTAGAGGATGTGCGTAAACCATGGTCGAAAATGTCATAGCCGGGTTAGAAAGCAGTGTGGCTCATCTAGGTGCTTCCAGAAGGAAGTTTTTGGCACTATTGTTTCAGTGCATATTCGTCATGCGATATCTCTTGTCGGTGCAATGCTTTCCTTTCAATTATGTTGTACATTTTCCGCTCGTTATTTTCGTTATTTTCGTCCTGCCTGAGAAATTTTAGAACTTGCTAATCCTTTTCTAGGCACCAATATTTACTCAGATATTCATTACCGCACAAAGCGTAGCCGGCAGAGCATTGACTCTCCCGTTTACCCTACGATTAAGGATTGAGGTTCTGGTCTCATCCAAAGAAGCCAACTCTCTAGGAGGTGAATGAGTTGTAGGACTTACATGGGAAGTATGGAGCACTGACCTGCGCATCAGCCCGCTTTTATCATTGCATTGACCCAATTTGAACAACAGCCTTATTAGAAATGATTTTTATTGTTTTGCTTGACCCGCGAGCGTCTGATATAGAGGATAGAAGCTGTCAAGAAAATATATAGCCGCGATTAGAACTCTTGCGCCAGGTGCGACTCGGACTCTCGCCTTCTGCTTTCCGGTGTCATTTAGAATTATAATGCGTGGCGCATCCCGCTAAAGGGTTGGAGGACGCCGCCCTTTGTGCTTTTTAGAATTTACGTAAACAAAAGGATAACTAAATGAATTGCAATCTCATTGTGCTAAGTTGTGTAAATCCATATCCCAGCGCCGCTGCGAGTTTGCAACAGTTTCTGCCGGTCATCCATGGCACATTCTGTCGACCTGGGAGGATGCTGTTTCTCATGACTGGGATCCAACCTACACCTGGATTTCAGCTGTGAAATTTGTGACTCACGATGGGATAACGAGCGCATGTTGGCTGCACCATGCTGATCAGAGAAGAAGTGAGAGCGCAAATGTAACAATCAGAGAACAAAACTGCGTATTACTTGTTAGGCGAACAAATTTTCTTTCACCATTCTTCTTTGAGCTGCTGATGCATCTCTGTAAAGCTTTTTTTACTTACAATTCTTAACACCTGCCTCGCTTTTAATTGCAGGAGAAGGCACTGCAAACGACTCTCTCAATACATAGCAGCTGCCGAAGCCACCCACTATGTCATCGCTCCTCATCCAACAAGAAAAAATCGAGGTATTCGCCCAGCAGAATCAAGCCCGGTGTTTAAAGTCGCTTCCCAGTGACACATATAGGACTGTTCCGATGATTCTCATTGAACAGACTGAGCGTTTCCAGTTGTTCTTTGAGAGCATTTTTAATTTGCTGGACACTCCGATCCTTATCATACTTGTCGTTTGAGGTGCAGCAAAATGGGCGGCTTATAGCGTCCTAAAAAGTTTAGCCAAAACTGCTCTATGACGTCTTGCCTCTACAGCCTGAAAAAGAGGGATGTACCCTTTCTTCACTCTTAGGGGAGAGAAGGGAGTAACAGGGAGTGGCGGATTTTAACAGAAAATTTCTTGGGCGACTGTTGTGTCTAGCGCCACCCGTTGCTGGCTGCCACGTTGCGGTCCATCATTGCATTCGCTTCATTTCATGCCTTCCTCTCACGCGCTTTCTATTCATTTTTATGTACCAACCATACGTAAGGGGACCACATCGTTCTCAAATGCAGCACGAAGAATTCTTTCGTAGGCGTTCTGCTATCGAGCTTGGACTTTCATCAGCGTCTGCCTACCGAGACCAGTTCTTGTGGAAGTGCCCTATGTCTGAAAATTGTAAAATTAAATCTCTGAGACGGGTTATCAGGCTTTGATAAAAAGATTTGGTTGTGTGTCTAGGTACAAAAGTTATGACAGCCAGAAGGATTGGTAAAAGATGATACTCTGCACGCCTTTCTCTAGCTCCTCAGAAGAACCAGACATCAAAAGTATCTTAAGGCAGCTGAAGTCAGGCTTCTGACAATTTCTGTCTTTGATTTCTTAACATCTCTCTTCTGCGAAGTAAATAGTTCACCTATGTGGAAATTATTTCTTTTGATTCATGATTTGCACTGTACCCTGGTGGCTATGTTCACACAGGGAGCTTATGCGGCTTACGTTAATTTTCTACTATTTATTTTGAGTTTTTATAGTTTTATCGTTATTACTACAGCATTATTACCATATATGTAGAATTAAATCACGCATACTTGTGCAATTTTGTAAATTCATTTTCTATGAGCGCAATGTCAAGACTACGTGTAACGCATCAACGGCTTATCTAGGATAGGGATGGCAGGGATTAAAGTCAGGAGTCACCCAGTTCTAGCAATTACATACATATGCCAATCTCTGTACGTTCGCGATCGAAATTACTTGTTTGCAGAAAAAATGCAATTAACCTGCAAACTAACCTTGAACCATACAGCTCATTTGTTTAGATTCAACCTTGTTCTAGGTATATTGATTTATTGCTAGTACCCCATTACGAAGGGGAGTGTGTAGCGCAGTCGAAGGAGATGCCCACCTGTCTCTTCGAAGTCGATGAGTTGGTGTGTTATCCTTTAGGAAGGAAGGAAGGAAGGATAAACATACTGGCTGCACCGTCGGCAGCCCACTGCAGTTCATTACATGCACTAAACAGACACTCAACTTGACTCGACGACATCCTGTAGAACTGCAGTTCGTGGTGTTGTCCTTCTGAAAAACCCATTTACCCTTGCGCAGTCGTAGTTCCGGTTTTATCATGTTTTAAACGTTGTACTCCCGCGTTAGTAATCGTTGATACTGCATTTGTAGAAAAGGGAAAAGTCGGCTTTAATCTAACAAACTAAGTCTGGTCTAATCTCTAATCTCGCTGTGGTATGCGTAACGCATTCTGTAGGATTCGCTTTCGCACGGACAATTTGTATGTGAATTTTGAAAGAAGCTATACCATGGATTGGCTAGTTAGTGCCTTACCCTTCCCAGAAAAGCTTGGTTGGCCTAGTAGTCTTGGTGAGCCTTTATCTTCAAACCCTGATTCGTGGTAGACGGTAGTCAACTACATACATACTTTGCTGACTGTGCTATATGCGGTGATAAATATTTATATAAATGGCGTCATATATGTATTTAAGGGTGAGCGCACGTAAATCCTAATATTCTGTCGACAAAATTAACGAGCTAAAGAGTTGTACCGCGAGAATGGGCGTTCGCAGCTCAGCTTTCAATTTCTAGAAGAAGTTCAAGAGTTCAGATTTATTGTGTCAAATAAAAACAATAGCCGCATTTAGTCGAAAAACAAATATTGAGGTGGTAAGGATGATTCTGGAGACAACAGTTTATGACGGCATTATTCTCCATCCTTTGCGAGATTATCCTTTCTATCACTGAGTGAGATTCTCGAGAGAGAACTGCTTTTTGTGAATGTACTGCCACGTTCAGCTACTCGAAATGTCTTGACTCCCACTTGACCGGCTTTCCCTGGCACTACAGACTGCAGAGAATTTTTTCGAAAGCCCTTCCATTACCTCTCTCACGTCTTCGAATTCTGTTTCGTTAGTCACCTCACGACAATTCGCCATTTTCGATCATTTTTTACCTAATATCTATCGAAGAAGGCAGCCCTGTCTGTAAATCAAACAACACCAGCCGCCGTCTCATACTTTTTAACGTTATTATTATATTATTATATGCTCTTTATTTTTATATATTATTGCCTTATATTGTTTCTTAAAGAAGAAAAAGAAGATTGCCTTATATTTTTCCGTTCATATTTTTGGACATTCCATAAAAAAGCCGTAACGAGGCAGCAGCCTCATGTTATATGCGCTTTGATAGCACTTTCCCAACAGTTTCTGTCGCTTTGCGGTGACCTTGAGCGGAAGTTTGACCCGAAGGCGGCCGACTATTCCCAGGGAGTCTCGCTGAAAACCTTGATGTGAGGCGGTTTTTCTTCGAGATTCAATATAGTGGCTTGTCCTGGTCCCTCTGGGACTGCCTCAATTGCTCTGGCGCAGGCACACACATCACGACGGAGACCACACTGCTCGCTTCAGTGCTGTGCCCTTTGTCCATCTTCATTGCATCTATTTTTATCGGTGAGAAAGGGCTCTTTCTGGTGAAGTATTCACTGACACGTCAGTGTTCATCCTGCAGATCTGGGGCGATTACACTCTTCTCATCCTCCATTCGCTTTTGCTTTTTCCGTATCGTTTTTCATTTTCACTCGTGGCTCTCTGATGCCGTCGTCATCGCTCACTGATAGATTGGGCCATTCAAAAAAAGCTTACCAGTTCCAGGTGAAATGACAACCGAGGTCAAGCACGCCAGATTTCCAAAAGACGCCCAATCGCGACGGGTAAGCCGGTTCTTCCAAGTTTTTATTTGAATCTTTTGGCGGCGGCAATCACACAGCCAACACGAGGATGCTGGGCGGCCTACTAAGGCACTCCAGGGCAGCGAGGTGCTACCATTTAATACCCAGAAGAATTTTTATTTCATTTCCTTTTTATTTGTGCGATTTCAAGGTATACAATCTACAATGTGGCTTTTGAAGCACATTAGGCTTGAATTGCTTTTATTAAATGTGTAGAGGGTACTCCGAAGCGTTGCAAACCCGACTCACACGAGATTGAACGTGGATTGCAAAAGAAACGAATTAAAAAAATTCTTTAGGAGCATTGTGATCTGCCTCATTTTCTTTTCTCTTAAGACAATGTAACTTAGTGTTCAAAAAGAGGTCTTCTGAAAATTTTTAATACGAGTTTTTTCGAAGAAAGCTGTTTGACGCTACCAATAATAGGAACCGCTGCAACTGGGACGGCGAAGGTGCAAAGTGTGTAGGCGTGGTCTCTCAGATAGCCGTTGGAAATAAAGCTTTTTTCTTTTTGTTTTCAAATATTTTTTGTTGAGTCCATTTATGTGGGCAATAGGTGGCACAGTTGCAGGAGGCGCCGACTGTAGCACGCCTACCAAGCTTCCCATCCAGTGTCGAAAAATGATTGCTACCAGATTTGTCTGGGGAGGACAATTTACTGAATTGTGGATGTTAGATCTTTTGCTACCCTATGTAATACATATTCAACTTGCCTCCACGACGTTCCGTAGAAGTAGGAGCGCATTCCAACAGGCAATGACTAACGACGTCCTTTGTCCTTATCTTTTATCTATTTAGGCTATGCTTTACCTACACGTAGCCTGCGGATTTCCAAAATTGGTCAGTATCTGAAAAACGAAACAAGTTTGTAATCAGGACAAAAAGGGGCCATTAAAAAAAGTTTCATGTTTTCATGTCCTAAAACCATCCTCCTAAACACGAAGCACTTGCGGCGCAGCGGGCGAGGTGCGGGATGTCGCGTGCACCCAATGCAAGGTTCTTGGTTTCGATTTTCCATGCAGGCTAACAAGTCCCCTATCCCTTCGAATTTGGTGAATTGGTGCCAAAGTCGTCCCGGCATGCTAAAACACTGGCTTGTACATCGGCTGCCTACCGCAATTCACCGTAAAGGCCAAATGTGCTATCAAACTGCCTCCGCTACATCTCGTGGAAGAAGGATGCGCGTTGCATCTCGAAAAAAGGATTGGTTAATGCCGTCCTTTATTCCTTATCCTTTTTTCTTTGCTCTAAAACTGATAAAATCAGTAAAAAATATAAATGTGGGTCAACCACGAGGGCTTGTGATCGTATCTCCGAAAACAAATCCTAAGCTGATCCTCAAGCCTGCTTCCTACACCTTCTTACGATGCAGTGGTGACTAGGGCGCTTTATTTTCGAACTGTTTCTTATGAGCTGGCCCTTCGCTCGAGGGCAAAGCACATTTTTGATCTGCATATTTATAACAGTGAACGATACAGCATCCGGTGGAGCAATACTTCGTCCTATTTTCTTTATTTTTGCGGTCATCGCCTACTCCACAACGATCGCTCTCTTGCCCGTAAGAAGGCAGACCTTTTTTCTTCCGGATATGTTGGATGAAAAGAAGTTAGTCACACTAATGAAAGTTGACTTTGCTGAGATCGTCCATCTTTCATCTTAACTTCAAAAAGGGTGCCACTATTTAAATAAATTACTAAAACCAAGAATTTAAAAGCGCTACTGAAATAAATGACCAAACATGATGGTCGGTATTGGTCAATCGCCTTGACAAATGCGCCACATATTCTACTCCTTGTAGTGTTGTTGTTCGTTTGTTTGTCGTGAACACAATTTGAACGACGTATTTGCCTATTCAGTGAACTGTATTGGTCTCATGATGATCATATCATGATGATGTATGACCCAGTGCTTTGTTGCAGCTGTTATTTCAGACAGCTCCTATCCACATCAAGTAGCTCACCTCGGAACAATGTGAGGATGCCTCACTCTAACTTCTTGGGGCCCGATTTTGTTGACTCAATTCAGGGTACAATATTCAATACCGCTCGCGACGCTATGTTGGCGTTTTTTTCGCCCACTTTTGACCGTGCGGCGCGAGCGGTATTCAATACCGCTCGCGCCGCACGGTCAAAAGTGGGCGAAAAAACGCCAACATAGCGTCGCAAAGCGTCGCACGCTCATAACTCCTTCAGTTTTAGGTTTCTTGAATAATGGTTGGTACCATTCGATTCGCCTCTTCGAGATCTACACGAGCATGTGTAAAACTTTACCGGAGCACCCGTATTTTCGCCGTGGGTGGTCCAAAATTGGCTGGACGGGCGATTAGAGCAGCTTATTTCCCAGGATATGCGTGCTTTCTGTGTATCTCAAAGATGGCGAAGGTTGCCAGTGCTCCGTCATGCCAAGAATGCCCCGAGAGTGCGCCGTGCACAATGCACACAGAACCTAACCTATCAATCGAGTGGGCGAGCGCATGTCCCCTGCGCTTCTATCTTCTCTCACTGAGAACTGCGACATTTTCAAGACTATTTCGAGCCGTTTGGAGAATGTTATCAGAAATTCCCCGCCACCCCACTCAGGATTAGCTCCAATCTGTACCAGCGAAACTTTGGTGTGCGTCATGAACATGCATAGAGAACAGAACCTTTCAATCGAGGGGGGGGGGGGACAGCTTGTAGACTTAGCGTTTGGGCAGTTTTATCAGAAATTTCTTGCCGCCTTACTCAGGAATTGCTCCAAGGCTGTCCAGCGAGCCTTTGGAGTGCGCCATGAACAATGCATACAGAATCGAACCTTTCAATCGAGGAGGGGGCGACCGCTCGCAAATTGCACGCGCGGGCGTCTTCGGAGCACAATAGCTCTGTCAAGTTGGAACCTTTCAGATTGCAGCTTGTAGGTCTTGTAGGCAGTCGAACGGTCTGCTAGCACGCTAGAGCAGAATGGTTTAGCACAGGAGGGGGCAATGTTATAGGGGTGCGAATATGCAGGTGAGGCTTGTGTGAAGCATTTTTTCCGATTTCCGTGGACCACTGCGAGAAGACGCCACAAGCTAACGGCATTAAAATGCGTACTTGAACAGAGCGCTTAAGGTACTTCACGATGACATGCTCACAACTCCTCAGCTGCCTGAACTGCCTAACCTCCGCTGCCGTTTTAGAGCGGCGAAACCTAGCGGTTAGAGTTTCTTGCGCTCCTACTCGCCCAGATTTGAGTCTTCGACACTCGCAATGACAGCGTTCCGTTCAGCATGGAAAGCGCTATCGAGCGGTATCAATTTCGACCGATTTTGGAAACATCAATTTTTGATTGTTTCGCATCGAGGACGAGGCCGCGGCGGAAGGACGATGACGTCATCGAAAAATCGATGTCTTCGAGTTGGGCGATGCTTGATACCATGCGATAGAGCTTTTCATGCTGAATTGAACG
>OX375868.1:27144167-27230849 GCA_947359475.1 Heligmosomoides polygyrus bakeri
TACCTAGGGCCCAGCACTCACTGCCGTAGAGGAGGGCAGGCCTCACCACTGTTCTATAGAGCTTTCCTTTGAGTGTCCTGGAGCACCTACGTCGCAGAGGATTCCTGTGGACTCCCTCCATTTGAGCCAGGCTGCGTTTATCCGTCCCCTGACCGCCTGGTCCACACTTCCTTCCTCGGATAGGTCACTTCCGAGGTAGCGGAATTCTTCCACCTTCTCGATCGGCCTCCCCTTGCAGTCTAGGATCGGTCTAGTGCACTGCTCAGAGCTGATAAACTGGTCTTCTTCACGTTCAGCCGCAGGCCGTTATCCGCGAGGGCTACTTGCCACAGCCTCTCCTTCTCCTCCAGCTCCTCCCGGCTGTCGGCTACTAGAGCGATATCGTCCGCGTAGAGGATGGTCCTGAGAGGGCCTTCCTCCAGGAGTTTCACTATGCAGTCAAGCGTCAGCACGAAGAGGAACGGACTCAGAGCCGACCCTTGATGTACACCCACTGTGATGTCCATCTTCTTTGTCATTCCGTGTGGGGTTCGTACCGCCGCTTTCGAGCCTTCGTACATGTCCTTTACGATTGTGATCAGACGTTCCGGGACACCTCTACCTCGGAGCGATTTCCAAAGCACGGCCCGGGGTAGCCTGTCGTAGGCTTTCTCCAAGTCCAGAAAGGCCATGTAGCAGGGCTTTCGTTTCTCCCGATATTTCTCCATTACCTGGCGAGCGATGAAGATGGCGTCTGTGGTGACCCGTCTCAGGCATGAAGCCCCACTGCTCCTGGGAGATTGTCACCATCTCCCTCAGCCTCGAGTCGACCAGACGTTCGTAGATCTTCATCGTGTGCGAGATCAGTTGATCCCTCGGTGGTTGGAGCACTCGGACGCGTCCCCTTTCTGTTTGAAGATGGGGACTATGATGCTGTCCCTCCAGTCATCCGGCATCTTACTGTCTATCATGACTCTGTTGAGAACTGTGTCAGCCAATTGACTCCACAGTCCCCAAGCACCTTCCAAGCCTCTACTGGCACCCCATCAGGTCCAGCTGCCTTCCCGAGCTTCATCTTTCCTATGGCGTTGCGAACCTCTTCCCGCGTCCAGGATGGGATGGGTCCTTCCGTTGGTTGTTCTTCTTGAACTTCGCGACGAGGCAATTCTTCATTCAGGAGCTCCTTGAAGTACTCCTCCCATCTTTTTCTGACCTCGACTGGCCTCCGTAGTACCCTGCCGTCAGCACCCCTCACTGTCTTGACCACTCGAATTGTCGGCGCAAGCTCTATGCCGCGCCTTAGCCAGCCGGATAGCAAACTTCTCTCCCTGTGGCCCGTCTAGCTTCTCATATAGGGCATCCATCTCCGCTCTCTTCGCTTTCGCTACAGCTGCTTTTGCCAGGCTCTTCATCTTCCTATAGACTGTAAGATGCTCGGGTGCGCTTGTCGTTTGCCACTGCTTATAGGCCTCCTTCTTTTTCCTCACCGCAGCCTGCACCTCTTCATTCCAGAACCATGCAGCCTTATCTCCTCTGATCCCTCCCTTTGTTTCACCGAGGGTTTCCTTGGCACATCGTAGAATCGTTTGGGTCACCCTCCTCCAGGTCTCGTTCACGGGACCAGTTGGATCCGGAAGACCTGCATCGAGCACCCTCCTTCGTAGCTCGTTGCGCTCTGAACCCCGCAGTTTCCACCATCGGATTCTGGGTTCTGTTCTTACCTTGGGTTTGCTGGGTAGAGGTATGGCCAGGTCAGCTACCAATGGCCTGTGCTGTGGTGCTACATCTTCAGCCGGAAGGACCTTCACATCCCGGACAGTTTTCAAGGCAGGTCTTCGCACTAGGATGTGGTCGACTTCCGTCCTTCTTCCTCCGCTAGCATAGGTCACCTTCTGGCTCTCCCTCTTCGCGAAGAAGGTGCTACAGACCACCAGGTCGTGGGCAATAGCCAGCTCGAGAATTCTTTCTCCATCTGGGTTCATCAAGCCGACCCCTTTACCTCCATGAACCCTTTCTACTCCTCTTCTGCCACTCCCTACGTGGCCATTCATGTCCCCTGCTATGGACAGGTAATCGCCTTCTGGTACGGACCTTATGGCCTCCTCGAGCGTGAAGTAGAAATCATCTTTCTCGTGCTCGGGGCATCCGGTCTGAGGGGCGTAGACGGACATGACAGTCCAGTAACCCTCCTTCGTGTCGAGCCGCAGTGACATGATGCGGTCGTTTATCCTTTGGACAGCAGCTACCGAATCCCTGAGGGACTCTGCGACAGCCAGACCGTGTAATCCATCGGATTCAATCCGGAGAGTTGCTGGCCACTCATGGAAGCTGATGAATTGCGGAAAGTTGCTTTTGCACCAGTCTTGCAGCATTCTTGCTCTGTGAGCTGGAACTCCTTTCTGTTGGAAGGTCAGGAGGGTGTACGTGGGTCCCCTTGTAGACCTTAAGTCCAGTTTATGGAAGATTCTTCTCAACGACGTCTCCATGATGTCCATTTTCCCGACAACCGGCGGACCGAGCGCGCCAGCTTCCTGCGAGTTCGTTCACGTACCTTCCTAATGTTGTCCTTAGTTGTCACAGATACGTGTCTTTCCCGTTCGGATCTATCATCCTCGGTTCCCAGGTCTTCCTAGCGTCTGATGGACCTATTCATAATACTTTGATGAACTCCAAGACGGTGGTGAATGTAGCGTACCGAGAAGCCTTGACGGTAAAGCTCAATGATTCAAGAACAGTGGCACGAACGTTTCACTATCTTGAAAAACGACTTATTGTTATGCTTGACTGAGGTGAGCATAAACTAATTGACTCAATAAAAACAATAAGAGCACGAAAAAAAGCATACGCTCCGAATAGGAGGTCAAATTGTTGGCGCATGTGCTGTCGCCATAATTTTGGCGCACCCTGTATATATATATATATATATATATATATATATATATGGGCCCGTGTAGCGCAGTCGGAGGAGGCGCGACTGTCGCGTGCACCCGATACCAGCTTTCTGGTTCGGATTTCCCGCCCAGGCCAACCAAGCCTTCCATCCCTCCGGGGTCGGTGAATTGGTACCAGACTTGTCTGGGAAGGATAAAGCGCTGACTTGTTCATCGGCTGGCCACCGCAAGTCATTTTGTGGCCAAATACGCATTCATGTCGCCTCCACGACATCCCGTAGAACTACTGAGCGTGCCATAGAGGGAGAGCATGGTCGGCCCCCTGATTGAATGATATATGTTCCTTCGGTGAAATGATTGACAGTGACTGGCTGGCGCGCTTCCATTTTCCAATGCTTCCAAAATTGGTGACATGGGTGACATGGTCTAAGCAAACCTGCAACAAATCATCAAACACTGAAGGTGCTGCTCCGAAAATAAATGACCTGAGATTTTTATAATAATTCGATGCGGCTAGTTCCTCATCGAAATTTTAGTGAACACTTTTTTATGATTGCTCATGTTCCTTACTGCGCAAATCTCCTTTCTGAGATGCTCGTTCTTTTCCTGCTTTTCTCGTTTCACTTCACGATTCTCAATTCTGAGCATCTCTTTCCATCATTTTAAGGATTTGTGTCTCGTTAAGGGTCTCATATGAATAGTTCACCGCTGAGCACTTAAACCAACCTCACCCAACGTGTTTGCTAAATTTCGATTCCATTTTCAAATAAGCCATAAATCTTCATGACACGAAAAGCGGACTTCGTAGCCATCCAAGAAAAGGTCGGCTTAAGCTACTTATTCAAGATACTTGGACGATATATTGTATGTTTTCTATGTTATGTCACTAATATCAAAACCACCCAGCTATCCCGATCTTAAATACCTAGACAAAAGCGGAAAATTTTTAGCAGTAGAGAATGGAAGCTTTAGGTCCTAGCTGATGCTGAACTGTGTATTTTTCAATTGCCAGAGTCACTTTCGTCCTGCAAGCTCTCCTTTAGACAACAGCAACCAAATTTAAAGAAAACTGAAACACTCAAGCAGAAGTCTCTGCATAAATACGATCTTTAATCTCCAACTTAATATCAGAATGATTCCATAAGCTCTTTTATCCCTTTTTCAGGCTACCTCCTCGGAGCAGTTTTACCCACCCATTATTACTCAGCTATTTTATTTAAATATATTCATACCCTTTGAGCGAGTTGTAGCGCAGTTGGAAGGAGTGCCGGTTGTTTCGTGCTTGCCGAATAAGTTCTTTTGGGTCGGACCCCCCAACCCTTCTCCGGAGGCTGTGAGTTCGTGCCAAACATGTCTGGAAAGGAAAAAAACGCTGATTTCTCCATCATCTCCCACTGCTAACCATTATAGACATTCACACAAATACGCATTCACATTGCTTCAACGATTTTCCACTGAAGTAGAATGAGTGGCGCATATTAGAAGGTATTGACTATCGCCGTCCTTCATCCTTTCATCTCTTATCCTACCTAAATGTCCTAAGTTTAGTCTTCAACAGCACAAACTGTTTGCTATTCTTAACCTGCGAAAACGTTCTCTATACATTAACTCTGACAAGAATCGCAACCAGTTTTGCGCGGCCTCTTGGTTGAATCTGAAAGAAGTCGACGTCTAAGTCTTTCAGAACAAAAAGCAACTTGATGTATTCAACCTGTTCCAAACCAAAGATAACGCGGCGACGATGACGCATTCATTCCATGGGATCCTTCCCCTAATCGGGGAACCTACGCAGTTGCTTAGAGGATTAATTGCTGGATTTCGCGCTTCGCATGACGTGCTGATAGCGGGGTGTATCCGTCGCATTCTAAAAGTGCTCGGCCGAATACCAGGAACTGTGTGCAGCTCCTAGTGCTGTATGTTCGCAGCCGTTGTTTGTCGTCCTCCCCCGACGTGCGGCGTCATATAAAAAAAAGGATAAAGGACGGCGTTAATCAATCCCTTCTGGGATGCGCCAGCGCATTCTACTTCTACGGGATGTCGTGGAGGCGACATGAATGCGTATTTGGCCATACAATGACTTGCGGTGGCCAGCCGATGAACAAGTCAGCGCTCTATCCTTCCCAGACAAGTCTGGTACCAATTCACCGACCCCGGAGGGATGGAAGGCTTGGTTGGCCTGGGCGGGAAATCCGAACCAGGAACCTGGTATCGGGTGCACGCGACAGTCGCGCCTCCTCCGACTGCGCTACACGCGGCGTCATATACGATCTTTCAATGGGGAAGGTATTCAGCGATGATGACGTCGGCTCGCAAAAACCGTCCCAAGTTCTCGTAGCTTTCTGGCGGAAATGCTTCAGCAATTTCCTGCGATATTGCGTGCTGCTGTAGAGGCACAGGAACAAGAGCCACTTCTTCTCGCCGTCGATTTTTTAGTATGATTGTGTGCGACTGAGGCATGTTCAAATATTTATTTATTTATTTATTTATAGTACGTGGATATTCACGCAGACAGAACCAGTTATCCGAAAAGACAATAAAAGATAAACACAACGAGAAGAACAAAACATGCATGCATGATAGATGATTAGAAATACACCACCCTAATGAATCATCCTTTGATGTACCTGTCAATGAGCTTTTTCAGTTGTGAAATGGAACTCGGTAGACCATATTTTTTAGAAAATTTTAGAAACTCAGAACCAGCTCTTTGGGTAAAAAAGGAAGCTCGCAGTCGTGACCTTGCCTTAGGAAAATGAATTTTTGTCCTACAACCACGCGTGTTTGAAGAAGATGTTGTGTAAAATTTGTCGGGACGTAAGCTTACTCTTTCAGTGATCATTTTGTAAATCATGAGCAAATCATTTCTCTTCCTGCGAAGTAGCAAACTAGAAAGATTGAAAATTTTGTTCCGAACATTGGAAGGTGGAATGGACGTGTAGTCATAACCGTAAAGTCGTACCCAAAGCTTTCGAGTGAAATTATTCTGCACCGCTTCTAGCCTGGCTTGGCTGCGCTTAGTAGGTGGATTGAACACAGTGGTCCCGTATTCGAGTATGGGGCGGACATAAGAAATGTAAGCCAATCTGAGGTGACTAACTGTGTTTGTGGACAAGCCTCTAAATAAACTGTGAATGACTCTATCTGCCTTACTCGCTATTACGTCGCAATGTTCATCAAAGGTAAGTCTAGCGTTTAAAATGAAGCCTAGGTCACGATGTTTAGCGGTTTTGTTTATCTGATTTCCATGGAGGTAATAAGCGTAGTCGTCTTCTACGCTTCCGAGGTGAAGAAACTTCGTTTTGGTACTAGAGAGGGGGAGCTTCTAGGTAACAGACCAATCAGCAACTGCAGTAATAGCTGATTGGAGTGCCACACGGTCGTCAGTTTTTTGAATACTCTTGTAGACTTTGATATCGTCAGCAAACATTTGGCAAGGGATATTAAACGGTCTTATCGAGCTTGGCAAATCAGACGTGTATATAATGAACAAGATGGGAGATAAAACCCCACCTTGAGGTACTCCGCTTGTGACTGGATAGGCAGAGGAAAACGACTGATTGACCTTGACTTGGAAAGACCTACCGGTGATGAAGTTGCTAATCCATTTTACTATCCTAGGATGCAAATGTATATTTTTAAGCTTGAAGATAAGCTCCTTAAAAGGTACTCTATCGAATGCTTTGGAGAAATCGAAGAAAATGACATCAACGTCAAGGTTTTGATCAAGTGCTTTTGTCCATTCTTCCAGAGAAACAAGCATCGAAGTCTCAGTTGATCTTCCTGTTCTAAAGCCATGCTGACTATCAGGTATAATGCCGTTGTTTTCTATATGCCTCACTATTGATAGTTTTAAAATTTTTTCAAAAACTCTAGCAAAAATCGACGTTATGCTAATAGGGCGATAGTTCGAGACGTCAGAATAAGGAGGCTTTTTTGGAATGGGTGTAACATAAGCATGCTTCCAACGTGAAGGAACTTCACCATACATGTAGCTGAAGTTAAAGATGTTTACTAGTGGAGCAACAATCGCAACGGCAACCTTACGTATGAAATAAGGAGGGATTTCATCGGGTGTAGTTGAATAAGACAAAGGCAGATTGCATAGGTGTTTGTAAACGTCTACATCATAAAACCATACTGTGCTGTCTTCGATAGGAGAAACAAACATTTCAGTATCAGTATCATGAATAACATCCCTGCCCAAATTCATGCTATCATTCAAGAATGATTTGTGGAAGTGCTTAGCCAACATAGTCGCACGTTGCTGATCAGTAACAGCTGAGTTTCCTTCTCCATCCTTTAGAACAGGAATATGAGTTGGAGTGCTTTTTAGCCTAGAATTTAACAACCTGTAAAACGAGCAATTTTAGGATTTTGGAGCAATTTTCTTTCAACGTAGTTGTTGTATTTTCTCAAGCGATTATCGAACTTGTTTTTCAGTAACTCAAAATTATTCACATTTTGAGGAGTTGGGTCAGATTTCAAGGTCTCCCATGCTTTCTCCTTAGATTGGTATAGATTTGACAAATGTGGAGGGAGATTATTATAGCTTACTCGTTGTTTCACAATAGGAACATATTGGTCTATGCACCAGTGGAGGGTTGAAAGGAAGAACTCATACTTTTCATCAAATATAAAGGATAAAAGGATAAAGGACGGCGTTATTCAATCCCTTCTGGGATGCGCCAGCGCATTCTACTTCTACGGGATGTCGTGGAGGCGACATGAATGCGTATTTGGCCATACAATGACTTGCGGTGGCCAGCCGATGAATAAGTCAGCGCTTTATCCTTCCCAGACAAGTCTGGTACCAATTCACCGACCCCGGAGGGATGGAAGGCTTGGTTGGCCTAGGCGGGAAATCCGAACCAGGAACCTGGTATCGGGTGCACGCGACAGTCGCGCCTCCTCCGACTGCGCTACACGCGCCCACTCAAGGTGATTGGTTCAAATATAACAATGAAATAATTACCAACAGCAATAGTCAGAATTCATCTGGTGTAAATATCTAATCAAAGCAAGCGAGAACCTGTCTGTGGTTCGAAAATCATCAAAATCGTCAAGTCAAATTTCCACCACCCTGTGCCATTTTCATTCTGCACCCGCTATCTGAAACTAGTGAAATTCTTCGCTAGCATTTCCTAACACCACTGGTTCCTTATGCTTCGTATCAGTACTTCTGCATTCCTCATTATTCGTCTCGCTCAAAATGATGAAATATTGCCTAGGAACAGTTTTCAAAGGAAGATGGGTGCCTTTTAAATCATATATGACGGCATCACAGGAACCATAACGAACTGTTGAAAAAATCTTTAAATGACATGTTTCAAAAACTCGCCTTTAGAGAATGTCTCCGAAAACGGCTACAATATATCAATTATGTTACCCATATCATCTATTCTTGTGAAGAATATTCTTGAGCTTATTTAAATGGCAGAAAAGAAGACGTTTCTATTTTTCCGCCCAGACATTGCGCCCCTCACTTGTAATATGCGCAATGCTTACAGGATGCAGAGTGCTAATGCTGTTGTTCACAAGGAATTATGTGAATGAGGAGTGCGCATTCTTATGTGACTACTTCTATTGAAACGCCGATTTTTACGCACTTCCAATCAAACGGCACTTGAGAGGTGAAATGGCCGTGTTAATCAATCGATCATCGGAATGTGCCATGCATAGTAATTCCAAGTGAGGTAGTTTGAAATTGTATCTGGCCTGTACAAGAGTATGGTGTGGGCAGCGATTGGTCAAGTTACTGTTATATCTTTTCAATACAATTCTGTTACCGATTCACCGAACCCGCTAGGACACGAGGCTTGAATGGGCTGGGAGGGACATGGCTGCACGAGACAGCCGACGCCTTCCGTCTTTGCGCTTCGCCCTGAACTTTCATTACACTTATGCAGAACATACACGGCTCTAACAACCATGGGCGCGCCAACGTACCGAAGGAGTGCGTGGCGCAACCTCCCCATTAGATGCATCGAAAAATGTTTGCTTTTCTGCTCTTTGAAAGAAGCAGAAGCACATTATCGTGGCTTAAAGGGATTCAGCAGCGATCTAACCAGCCTAACCGTTTCTTAGGATTGTAGAAGGGTGTTTTTAGATTTTTAGGCAAAACTTATTCTGAGCTTCACATTATGTGCCGATTTTGATTGTAAAGACGTGAATTGTCCGTCTCTGGAAGGGCTTCAGTTTCTAGAAGGAAGTCAGGGACCAACTATGCAGATCCCTAATAATATTGCTCATATCATGGAGGTTTTTTTGCCTAGTTTTTAATCTATCTATAGCAGAAGGAAGCAGTAGCTCTAACTAAGAAGCATAACTCATTCTTCTGTTCTAACAACAGAGTGCATTACTTCGATCCATACATAAATAAACAAGTAAATAATTGCACAGTTGATGCATTAATTGGCTGGGACTTCTGTGATAGCTCCTCACTCCACGTATTGCACAATGTCTACTAGGTATTTATTAAAACAAAAAGACTCTCTATTGTATAATATTATAGTTCTGGAATAGTTTATAATAGTTCAGGTTATCGAAGTCTGCCCAATGGTTATAGAATTCGATTTGACTGAACAGTCAGTTCCCTTCTCTGGTACGGAAAACCGACTCCATCCCGTATGACGTTTGAGACAAAAAGTGGAATGCTCGATAAGCGAAGATGAATGGCGTAGATTGGTTTTTCTCACAAGGAAACCGAAGAAGCGTGTTCTTATGGCTACTGACGCTATAAACCCATAAACTATGTATAAGCGTCTCTGACGTCGAGGATTCTGAGGACTGAGCAAACCCAGACGAAATCGAAGAACAATAAAAAGAGACGAAAACACCGCTCCCCCTTTCCTTGATCTTAAACAAAGTCATAAAAAGAAAAGAAAGCACCGTTCCCTCTTTTCTTGGTCTTAGACTTTGTCTAAGATCAAGATAAGAGGGAACGATGCTTTCTTTTCTTTTTATGATTCGCTACCGTAGCAAGAAAAGTTGTACTTGAAAAGTTACCTTCGTGGACTTGATTACAACTACACTATTGTAAGGTTCTGAATAATTCGTTTTGTTCATGCCACTGTCTTAAAGGGTAACTGATGCTTCTCCTTGTTTCACGTCTTAAAGCTTCAAAACTCCAATTTCAGTGTTGTATTTGGTGCATGGAACACAGCTATTATCATTGCCAGGCAATTCTCTTGAAGCAGTAATAATAATAATAAGTTTATTATCAGCGACAGGAATAAAAGCAGAAACAGTATGAAGTTGAAGACAAATGGCTGATAACTTAGTAGAAGAACAACACAAGAACAGCTTTCCATAAAACACAAATAGGCAAAAAAACCGAGACAGAACAGGTGAACCTCCGATACTAGTGAACAGAACATTTTTCAGAGGGAGCACCATAGATTAAGCTTCGCTCAGTACACGCGGGCGGGTGATGAAGGGCAGTGGGCGACCAGCACTGCAAGTCCTGCGTTCAGCTGAAGAGACTCGGGTTACCAACTTAGTAGGCCCGCCAACAACACCACAGCCAGCACGAGTACGACACTAGCCTTCGTTAATGCTACCCTACAAGTCTTAGAGTGAAAAAGAGCAAAGTTTCCATGATACTATGAGGTAACATTGGTTTTAAGTTAATATGGATATGGAGAACTCATTCCGCCAAGAGAATCTCCTGAAATGCCAAAAATGATAAGACTAAAGAGTAAATGCTGAAGTCAAAAGAGACCCCTGTGTTTCAAAAGGTCTTCAAGTCGTCGGGCCAAGTTCTCCGGGGACGATGACATGAGTAAGGAGCGCGGGAGCTGATTCCAAGTGTATGCTACCCGGCACCAAAAGGAACGCTCATATAGCTGCGTACTGACCCTACCTGGAACAACACGAAGGTGATGGCTTCTAGTGCGACCAACAGACTGAGAAATTGTGAGAGACAGATCACAGCCTAAGTCGACATAGCACATGAGGAGCTTAAATAGAAAGCTCTGATCGTATATCACTCGTCTTAGCTGCAAAGAACTACAACATAACTGGTTCAAGCGCTCCTGATAACTGGAATTGAATTGACCATTTCTTGCGAATATCTCTTTAGTAAACTTTCTTTGAACATTTTCGATCTTCAATATATATTGCACTTGTGAAGGAGACCACAATGGTGTGCAGTACTGAAGAATTGGCCTGACTTAGGTTTCAAAAAGGTTGAGGAGGGTTCTCATGTTTCGCGTTTTGAAGGCTCGTAGAATAAAGTTGGACCTTGCATAAGCCAAACCAACGATCTTCTCGATATATTCATCGTATGAGAGCCCGTCACTGTATATAACACCAAGATCTCGCACTGATTTCGAAATGGCCAACTGGTATCCAGTAGAGAAAGACATGTCCTTATGTTCGTTTCTCGCTAGGCAAGAACGATTTAGTTTCAATTAACCAAATGATAATATAGTTGGAAGATTTGGTTGGTCTGGAGCGTTGCTGAAAGCTATTAATCTCAGTGGTAGCATAGTACCGCAGTAGGAGGCGGGACCGTCATGTGCACCCTAAGACAAGGTTCTTGGCTCATTTTCTGTCCTGACCAACCAAACCTTCCACTCCCCCCCCCCCCCCCAGGGACGGTGGGGTTGTACCAGACATGTTTTGAAAGCATAAATAGTCCAAAGTCTGACTACCGAAGGTCATTGTATATATGCCATGCGATGGAAAAAATGATATTAATCATTGCCTGTTTAGGATGCGCCACGCATCCCTTTTCCACTCGATGTAGTGGAGGCAGAGTTTTGATCGTAACGAAACATCTTGTAACAACATATAGCCTCTCTACCAGCCGCTCCAGGCTTAAGCAAATGTGTTATAGCGTAGTGGAGGCAATTTGAGTGTCATTTGTCTCACACAATGACTTGCGGATCAGTCGCTATTTTACAGGGTGCGTAAAAAGTATTGACGCACTAAATGACGGTTGTGGAAATAGTATTGCGCAGTAAGCTTTAAAATATTCACTTGAGAAATATGGAAAATGATTTTGCAAACACGATAGAATAACTCGTAATTGACATTGGCTCCTTTACTGTGAATACAGGAGCGAAAACGACGGAAAAATTCATGAGCACGCGCCGCAAACACTTGCTTGCATTTCGTTCCGTGCTTTGAACAGGGTAGCCTTGTGCGACTGGTCACTTCTGTTGAAAGTAGCCCAGACCTCATTCTCCAAAATCGCCTAAAAAGAGTAATCCAGTGGGTTCATGTTTCAGCTGTGCTCGCCTGAGAAGCTGTCTACATCTGCGCGCGTTATCTGTTTACCGTTATCGGACAGAGGTTGATAATTTCGGATTTGGACGTTAACGTGCGTGAACCTCTTGTAATCATCATCTGTTATGACAGAGCCGTGGCTGACGTTTGGGTTGCTGACATCTTTCCTCACCTACCGTTTCGAACAGCGCCTAAATCTCTTGTTAAGGAAGTATTCGGCTCTTTGGGTAACAGACAAAAAAAGGCCACCGTAACGATGACGATCATGATTCTTCAGTTTTTTCGTGAGTGTTTTTCTGAGCACAATACAGACAACAAAAATAACATACAAAAACCTAGAGGGGTAGAAAGAAAAAGCTGGAGCTGAATCAAAACGTAGGTGCGTCAATACTTTTTACGCACCCTGTATATGTACTTCCTAGGCAAAACTACTATCAATTTGCCGATCCCGAAAGAGCGGAACGCTTGGTTTGTCTAGAAACGTAGAACTGTTTATAATGCGCAGCGCATTCTGAGAGAGTTTGTGGAGCACAGAACGTTACACTTTTCTCCTTTATCTTTGCAACTGGATAATGGTAAGACAGTGCTACATAGGCATTTAGTGCCTCAACCGGGTTATCTTTTTTGCTCTCCTACTGCAGTTCGGTTGGAATTCGAATGGCATGTTTTGCAAGGTAGCAACGATTTTTCACCCTCGCTCGTATTTTCGCTTACCGTACGCTCCGAGTTGCCTCTGTTTCTGTCAACTCTTGCGACGCAGAAAATGGAGATTTGTATGTTCCCGAGGAGAAGTACTATTAAACTCTGATTTGCCTGCCTCATTGTGAGGTCGACATTAAACCAGATCGCGTCTCAATGAAGTTTGACTAAAACGTGCTCCAACAAAAACGCTTGTTAAAACAGCACTATATCTCTGCCCAGCTTTTCTCATTGGAGTGCTAAAAAGCAGATAAGCTTTCCTTTGTTTCAAGGCTTTGTCGTGAATCCATAAGCAGTGGAAATTGATGATAGGATATAAAATAAACAATAACAAAATAACGATAAATAGTTTTATCGATAACGGCTAATAGACGACGCTATTCGATCTCCTTCGGGATGTGCATTCTACTTCCGCTGTGTGAAGAGATAATGTGCGTATTTAGGAAATAAAGTGGATTGCGGTGATGTGCAATAGAATCAGGTGAATCAATATATGCAAATTGTTTAAAACTCTCAGTACTTTAACAGTTTTAAACTCAATGCGCTAGCAACCAAATAGAATATATGATATAGTATCAGGACAATATCTGCATTTCAAATCACTCAATATTACAACAAGCACAAGTGGAAGACAAGCCAATGTTTTATTTTTACCAGACAAAAGCGACAGCAATCCACCGACCTCGTAAGGATGGAAGGCTTGGCTGGCCTAGGCAGGAAATCCAATCCAGGAACCTGGATCAGGTGCACACCACTGTCGGTGCCTTCTCCGACTGCGCTACTCCCTTCTACTGGAGATGATGAGTCGTATGCGGGGTGCAGAACGGTGGATAAGGCATTAACTTTGCGCTTGGGCTTAGCCCTTCTTCATGGGAAGCCCAGTGCCAATTCCAGTTTCCGGAAGGGCTAGATGGCTTTGGTAATACCATCCGCTGTACGTCAAGCAGAGGCAAACTGCCGCATATATTGCCCTATAACTCCTCTAAACCAAGGCTGGTTGGAGTTTTTTGCTGTTCAATATGTCTCGTTACACAGACGTTTCAAGTCGGTCGAACGCAGCATAGCATATCTTAGCAGTGGTTCCTCTTTACTGTCATGAAGGGAATTTGGGAATTGGAAGAGCGTGTTTAGAGGTGTCAGAATCAACGGAGTGATAGCAAGCAACTGTAGCCGCGGATTCGATGGCATAGCCTTCTTTTCTGAAAGTATCAGAGGGCGTTGCTCAACTGGAAGACCGGTCATTTGGCTCTGGAACCCTCGGCTGTGGGGCCATGTAGTCCTGGATGGGCTCGGATTTGAACTCTGTTTATGACGCGCTCAAGTACATGCCTGCGTTGCCTACATGCTGAGGACAGCCTGAAGTTTTCTAGCGGATGTCTCGCCTCAGGCGCCTCAAGTGCTTTCAATGCCGGCCGTCTTCATCCCACACCCACCCTTGCATCGGGAGACTGGTCGACGGGCGCTTGTGGGAGTCAATCACGGCGACTGCCGATTCGATAAGCTGGGATGTCCTCCCACACGTTTATTTCCCTTCGTGGCGCGTTATATATAGCCTCTATTAACCAATTCTAAATCGGGTAGGACCTACACATGACCAAGGGCGCCCTCGCTACCCTAGGGAGCGGCTGTCAGACGCGCTGGAAGAAGCACTTTTGACGCTGCCATGACTTGTTGAAAACATAGCTGATGAGGAGGCATGTGTGCATTACTAGCGAACAGTTTTTTGAGGGATTTCAGTTTAATCATAGTAGAAATTTTGTATTATAGCGATGGTGGCGATGTCCGTTCCTCCACGTGGTGCCACTGGAAACTGTTCGCTCTGCGAGCTAAGCCGATCACGGACATTCGATTGCAGGCGACAGGCCCTTGTGACAGGCCGGCCTACGAAGACCCATGTCACATCACATGGTTGATGACGCTTAAGAGATTTCGAGATAGTGCTACGGCGTCCGCGGGAGCCGACGCGCACTCGCAAAGCCCGGCGAGTGTGGAAAGTATGCGAGGGTCCCTGATGCGAGGACGGCATCGGGGGGCAACTGAGCTAGTCCGAAAGTCCCGTAACGTAAGCAGGACCCGCGTGGCAACGCTGAATGTGGGTACGTTGACGGGCCGCTCGTGCGAGTTGGTTGAAGCACTGGAGCGTAGAAGAGTTGATTTCTGTGCGGTGCAGGAGACGAGGTGGTCCTGCCGCAAGTCAAGGGACATAGGACGAGGCTTCAAGGCCGTTCTATGTGGAAGTCCCAGGACCACCAGTGGTGTCGGAATAATCGTCTCCGAACGATTTCGTGACTCGATTGTAAGCGTCGAGCGCTTTGACGATCGATTGATGAAGATCGTTGTCGCCGCGAAGGAGCGACTCTATCACTTCTTCTCTGCGTATGCTCCGCAGACTGGCTGCTCGGATCAAGCCAAGGAAGAGTTTTGGAGCCTGCTTGATGAGAAGACAGCAGAGGTACCGTCGAAAGATGTCATCATAGTCGCTGGTGACCTCAACGGGCACGTCGGCGCGACGAAAGACGGGTACGGCTGTCATGGTGGGTTCGGATACGGGTCGCGTAACGCAGATGGTGAGCGTATCCTTGAATATGCGGAATCGCACAACCTCACCATAGTGAACACCGTATTTCGCAAACGCGATTCCCATCTCATCTCGTTCTATAGTGGGAACACCAGGACTCAGATAGACTTTGTCCTTGTGAAGGATCGAGACCGAAGTCTTGTCACAGACGCGAAGGTCGTGCCGTATGAGACGGTCGCCCCACAGCATCGACCGCTGATCTGTACTTTAAAGATCGCCCCTCCGAGGTTGAAGCAGGTCGAGCGATGTGGTGCACCAAGAATCAAGTGGTGGCGAATGAAAGAGAAGGAAGCAGCTGTGATTTCTCGCGTGCGGTTACCGACAGTGACAACTGTCGACGAAACTTGGGAGAAGGCCACCGACGCGATTCGTCACGCTGCACGGTCGGAGCTCGGCATCACGAAGCCTGGACGACGGAAGGTCGACAAGCAGGCCTGGCTGTGGACAGATGACGTGAAAGCCAAAGTTCGAGAGAAGAAGACGCTATATCACGTGTTTCTCGGCGAAAAGACAGCCGATAACTGGCGGAAGTACCAAGAAGCGAAGAAAGCTGCAAAGAAGGCAGTGGCTGTTGCAAAAGCCACTCATTATGGAGATGTCAACGAGAAGCTCGAGTCGCGCGATAGTGAGCGGTATCTGTACCGACTCGCAAAGAATCGCCATCGCCAGACCGAGGACATCGAGAAGTTCTTCGGCATAAATGATGAGAACGGCCATCTTCTTATGGACCGCAAGAAGGCATTGAAGCGATGGCGCGATTACTTTGAGGAAATCTCTACAGTAGAATTTCCTCATCCAGCCATCCCCTCAACGGCTCCAACCCACGGCCCCGTTCAGAAGATCACCGTGGAGGAGATTGAAGCGGCTTTGAAGAAGATGAGGCCAGGCAAAGCGACTGGGCCCGACGACGTGGCAGCTGATCTGTGGAAGTCAAAGCTGTGGTACCCTGCTGAGTGGTTGGCGAAGTTCTTTAACCAGGTTGTGGCGGAGAAAAAAGTGCCTGAGTGTTGGCGCCAAAGTACGACGATTCCGATTTGGAAGAAGAAGGGCAGTCCTGCAGACTGCTCCAATTACCGTCCGATTCGCTTGCTTTCGCACAGCATGAAGATCTTTGAGCGAATTATCGACGGACGAATTCGTGACATCGTCCAGCTGTCCAGCAATCAGTGCGGCTTCGTGGCTGGCTGTGGCACCATTGATGCTATTCACGCCGCCCGCCTCCTGATAGAGAAGCATCGCGAGAAACAGAAGTCGGTGCATATCGCCTTCCTCGACTTAGAGAAGGCCTTTGACCGCGTACCGCGTGAAGTGATATGGTACGCCTTGCGACATCATGGAGTTCCTGAAGAGCTCATAGAGTGGGTGCGAATTCTCTACTCTTGTCCAAAGAGTCGAGTTCAAGCTGCAGCTGGAACCTCGATGGAGTTTCCCATCTCTGTCGGAGTACATCAGGGTTCTGCGCTTTCCCCACTCCTCTTTGTTGTCGTCATGGATGCCATCACTCGAGATCTTCAGAACCCCGTCCCTTGGACGTTGCTTTATGCTGATGACGTAATGCTCGCTAGCGAAGATAAAGATGAACTCGAGCGAGAGGTGCAAGCTTGGTGTGATCGCTTGGAGCGGTTTGGACTCAAATTGAACGTGAAGAAGACCGAATATCTAACGACGGACGTTACTGAGTCCAGCTCCATCAAGGTTAACGGCATCGAGCTCCCACGCACTTCGGTCTTTAAGTACCTGGGATCAGCAGTCACGTCTGACGGCAAACTGATGATTGAAGTGAATTCACGCGTGAGTGCAGCTTGGTCCAAGTGGCGCTCGTTGACTGGGGTGCTCTGCGATGGGAAGATACCGGAGCGCTTGAAGTCGAAGATATACAGAGCAGTCGTCCGGCCAGTAGCGATGTACGGCGCTGAGTGTTGGCCTGCGACCAGGGAAGTTGAAACGCGCCTCAGCGTCATGGAGACGAAGATGCTGCGCTGGACGGCTGGAGTCACGCGCATGGACCGCATTCGAAACGATGCTATTCGGCAGAAGTTCGGTGTCGCTCCGATAGCTGACAAGATGCGCGAAGCTCGCTTACGATGGTACGGCCACGTTCTGCGTGGAGAAGAAGATAGCGTCCGCAAGATAGGCCTTAACTTCGAGGTAATTGGAAAGCGGCCTAGAGGGCGCCCGAAGCAGCGCTGGGCTGACACGTTACATGCGGACTTGAAGATTACTGGTGTTTACCCTGATCTAGCGCTGGATCGGGAAAGGTGGCGTCATAACACCAGAATAGCGGACCCCGCTACGATGCGGGACAAACGCTGAAGAAGAAGAAGAAGAAGAAGAAGAAGAAATTTTGTATTATAAATTTCATTTACAAATAACTAGGAGCCAATAAAGGATGTAGGATAAAGGACTGCGTTACTCAATCCCTTTTGGGATGCGCCACGCATTCTAGTTCTACGAGATATCGTGGAGGCGATTTGAATACATATTTGGCCATTTAATGACCTGCGGTGGTCAGCCGATGAACAAGTCAGCGCTTTACCCTTCCCAGAAGAGTTTGGTACCATTTCACCGACCGCGGAGGGATGACGGGCTTGGATGGCCTGGGCGAGAAATCCAAGCCAGGAACCTGGTATCGGATGTACGCGACAGCCGGCGCCTCCCCGACTGTGCTATACGCGCCTTTAGGAGCCAATACGCTGCGAATAATGAACACAAGCATTTTCTTCCAAAAATTTGAATTAACTCAAGCCTCATGGGAATTTTGCTTTATCCAGGAACTTTGTTGTGATTGAGAGCCTATTATTTAATATTTTCCTTTTGCGGATGGATGTCGTCAACAGCTGCAAAAGAGAGTTTCTCTATTCTATCAAGCTGCTGTTCATAGTGATATCCAAAATGCTCATAATTTTGTTAGTGTTAATTACTTGAAGCTAATATTTTTCTTTGATCGTCACTATTTTTCTTTTGTTCGGTTTCACATCCTTCAGGTGTAGCAATGAAAGAAAGAAAGAAAGAAAGAATGAATGAATGAATGAATGAATGAATGAATGAATGAATGAATGAATGAATGAATGACGCGCTATTATCCTACTAGGAAGAGCAGTGTTCCCGAATTAATAGGCAATAAATTATGAATAAATCCTCTATGCGCACTTTTTTGGAACTGAAAAAGGAAGGAAGGAATCTTATTCTTCTTGCCATCACATACGGAGGACCTCATGCATTCGAATATGTAGGGTCGTGACATGTGAAGCGGCGTGAAGAATTAGCTTCCTTTCTAAAGCAATCGAGAAGTCTTCGCATGGAGCTACTGCTGACGGAGATGAATGTAGCGGCGCACTACTTCGGTGATTCCTTGCTTGTAGACACGCGCTGTTGTCAAGAAAAAAAAACAGCACTTTAGCTTTCTTGATGCTAAGTGGATCAGAGGGTGTAACGCAGCCCTACATGAAACTTTGTGTTGCGCGAAATTAAAATTTTATGCGGATCTGGTGTGTTCCATCCCTATGACGATCTGAGCTGAACCACATCTGATGTTATGGGGCATTCATACGTCTTTTTGGCAAGGCGGATAACCACTCAATACAAGATTACTTTCCCTGGGCCACATTGCGCCATTTTCTATTCGCATCTTTTTTTTGAAAGCGCAAATGAAACAATTGTAGACGAACTCTTTGCTTTGCATACCAGGCCAGATTCATCAACCGCTTGCCGGTCGGTAACGATGTATCGCTTATCGTGTCCATTTCTCTGTGCATCACTTACTACATACGTAGTCGTGAATCCGCGTGTGATGGTACCCGCGGTATTGTTGATGAATCTGGCCCCAGGACGGTAATGGTATTGATCACTGATAATGGTATTCATCACTACATGCTATTGACTTTCTGTTAAATTTTTTTCAGAAGTTACAGTTGAAGCGGGTTAAGTTACATTTAATTACAGTTATAGATGAACCGGATCATTCCAAAACACCGGCTCTATTGGACAACCACCAGAGTATTTTATCAGAGCAAAGTAATCTACTACCGCATCTTTTTCTCACCGTATAAGCGCTCAGTTATCGAGAAGTTAGAAAAGGTTCAGAACAGCCTTACAAGAAAGCTAATGATCCGAATGCTGCTTGGCTTCCTGTACGATCAAATTCCCTCAAGCACAGAACGAAATGCAAATCTCGGCTTACAAAAATCACCAACAAGGAGAAAGGCCAATGACTTGTTGTTATACAAGGTTTTCTTCGGTAAATTTGGAATCAAGCTGGAGGACTTGTTCTCAGTGAGAAATTCTTTTACAAGGGGTGAGTCAGGAAGGCACAGGTTAATTCCGAAAGACACAACTGTCGCCGGTATTTCTTCGTCAGTAGGACACTGCCTTTATCGAAAGGCTCCTTAAAAACTCCTCTGTTATCCTTAGCTACAGCAACTTCAGGAGTCATTTACTTTCTCTGCCCGAATGATACCTTATTCCGTCCTCGTTCTTGCGCAGGCTTCATTCTTCTTCTTTCTTTTCAATAACGTTTACCTTCCTACGTTTTATGGCTGTTTACTGTAAGTCTGATTCCATATAGCATAAGTGTAAGCTTATGTAATAAATAAATAGATAAGTATATATTGCTGGACTCGTCAAGATGATTACTAACCATAGGCTATAGCCGCCTATCAGCTATAAAAGCTGAAATGTAAGATACTAGTGTCGAGAACGTCTCATAGGTGTAATTGGGTATACTCTCGGATTCCTACATACATGGTGGTCAATGCAATGGTTTAACTGCTACTTCATGAATATTTTTTAAAGGAGGAGCGCTCGAGAGTTCTCACAATGAAGTACGGAAAGCACCAGATGATGTTGATTCGCAAAAGAATGAAGGTAGGTCTTCAATTCGAGCCCGTTCGTAGAGACATTCTTCCCTTCTTCGGAACTACAATTTTTCTAATTATTGTTAACTAGCATTAAAAATTAACAACCATGAAGAGATAAACGTCCGTCGCTATTCCCTTAGTTACTTGATTATTCTGTAGAAGCTTTCTGATGGGTGTCTTTCAAGGTTATGGAACTTTAAAAACGTTCGAAAGAATTTGGTTCCAGATCGAAAATTGGATCGACGCCGAGGTGACGAAGTTATTCAACGGCAATGATAATAATGTGAGTTTCGAGATACTATTGGTTTTGTTCGAAAGTTTTGGAAGTTGAGTTGGTTTAAGCGCTGATAGCAATCTAAAATGGTGAAACTGCTGGAAACATTTCAAGATAACATCATCCACTAAAATAACACTGAGGAAGAATACCGTGCATTTTACAACAAAAAAATGTGCAAAGTAGTTGAGCAGTGAAAATTACATATTGAAATTTGTCATTTAAATGTTCGCTGGCTTGTCTACGCCTTTTCTCTCACCTCGCGAGTGGGTCACTCCTCTATGCAATTTTAATAGAACTTAAGCCACTTCACTCCCACTGGGTTATCGATTGTCATTTCAACTTAAATTGAGCGCGGCGCATATTGAACGAATTAAATGTTATCCGGAAATTTCTAGGGATTAACAACGGTCAAGCAGGTTTAAATGAGACACTCCGCCTGGGGCTGCTTGATGGAAAGGGCCGCATGTTCCAGGACAATGCAGTCTTGAAAAAAATTGAAGCTGACTAAAGCCGTCCCTTTTGAACAGCGTAGTTATGGATAGACATCATCCGGTCCCAAGTCTCGAACGATGTGTACTGGCGGATTCGACACGCTTTATTATTGGCAATCAAATTTAATAGTTAAACGGGGTTAGTACACAACAAGGCATCAAGGAGGTAGCAGGTAAAGGGAAACGGCAAGTATGTATTGCGTGGCCACCCTTTTATCTTGGGTTGAAAACAAAGTCCCCACCATTTTTTAACACTTTATTCTGAATTTAGCTGAAAGCGTTTTCACAACGTATGTATATACCACTCGACAGAAGGTTTGTTTCACTTTTTTTCGTTTTGATTCTTGTCAATTTTTAGGTCAATAAAGTGGTAGGCCAGAAAAAAGAAAAAAAACTTTGCTGGAAGCTCCTCCTCTCTGCTCAAGATTGAGATTTGGAATAGCTAAACAACAAAACATATGCTCTGATAGACGACATGAAGTGGAGCACATGGCGTATCCCATTCAGAGCTTAATCAATCCGTCCCTTTTGGGATACGCCAAGCATTTTACTTCTGCTGATGTCGTGGTGGTGTCTTTGAATGCATATTTGACCATAAAATGACTTGAGGTGGCCAGCTGATGAACAAGTCAGCGCTTTGTCTATCCCAGACAAGTCTGGTACCAATTCGTCGAGGCCGGAGGGATGGATGGCTTGGTTGGCCTCTGCGGAAAATCCGAACCTAGAACCTTGCACGCGACAGCCGGCGCTTCCTCCGACTACGCTATATGCGCGAATAGATCGAAAATGTGCTTAAAAATGCTACGAAACATATTAAACTGCTACAAGTGCTGCACACTATGGAATGACTTTCACGAATAAACTTCCACGGTTGGCACTGAGCAAATGTAAGACCGTTGACTGCATCAAAATGGTTCTCTCTCGGATGCTGCGAAGTTCCTCCTAAGATTTATCCGAATTTTCAGTGGCAGCTTTTTGGGCCCTGAACACTGGCTAAGACTGAATGCATCAACAGAATGGTTGAAAAAGTTTAATTTAGGGAGTCGAAATTGACGTCGACGTCCTGTTAGACCTGGACACCGTTCCAGCCAAGCGCAAATTCGTCTTCGTAAGTGCAGTTTTTCTGAACATTCTTCTCCTTATTACGTCGACGTCAACCTGCAGATTTATAATGATCCTTCCATCATTTCTTAGGACCACCTTCAACGGAATCACTGCCCGGCGTCGATGGACAAGATAACGATGTTCTTGGACGAGATGATCGATCAGATCAACACTCTCTAATGGGATGCGACGGCACCCGTTCTTCCGTTCCTCTGTGTTCGTGGCAGATGTCATCTTCCATGCAATATTTGTTGTACAGACACGTGTATAAAACAAGAGCGACGGATCCGAGACGCAGTAAACTGGGGTGCAGCATATAAAAATACCGCCTGCCATGTGCCGCGTCTGTCGCGGGTCTTCTCTGAATTTCTCGTCATTTCTTCTTGTAAAAATGTTTCACTTTACTATCTTTCATCATCGTAGGTCCCTGCAGTGATGTGGTCGAGAAATTATGAGTGCATGAGTGCACCTCTCTCCCTCTATCCCTTACACATCCACGATGTTCCTTTAAGACAGAATAAATCTTGAGAGAATGTATATGACACTGATTTTTTTCATGAGGTTTGTCCAGGATTTGACGACGATGGCGATAGTAATAGTAATAACGAAAGACGAGAAAGAAAAACAAGAATGTGAGACGGACACATTACCCCTAAACCCGTTGTAGGCCAATGACAATGTAATTTTAAAAAGAGAGAGCAGGCGAGTGAAATACACCTTTAAAATATTGAGCCAGTGCGCCAATTTATCGTGACACTTTGCGAACAATAGGAGACGCAACAGCATGAACAGCTCGGGTACAACAGCATTGTCGTTTAGGAATTTGTTGAAATCCCAGAGATGACTATTCATAAAGAAGGTGGCGCTAATTAGAGACTAATATAAATACACGAAGATTGATCAAAATTAGCTGTCAATAGAGAAATCACGCACAGGAATACAAATTGTGTAAGGTTAATATAAATCCAGGTTACAGCATACATCGACTTCCGTCAACTTCACGTAAAGTTCCGTCAACTTCACGTACACCTCCCTGCAAAATTAAAAGTCCACTTCCTGAATTAACCTTGAGTAGCCAGGCTACTCCTGTAAAGGCACAAGTATGTCACCAACTTGTTTCTCACCAGCGAAAATATCTATATGAGGATCTTCGGCAGGAAACCCAATCAGATCAAGATACCAAGAAGTTTTTCCGAAATTAGAAAAAGTGGACTGGTTCAAAATTATAGGTCCACTTGGGATTTTTGGGATTTATTCGCTCGCAAAGTTTTTTCCACGCAAATTGTGGTTTAAATAGATCAACAACGCAACAGGAAGCATACTTATCTCCACCTGATAGAATGCCCAGGTGCACCACGCTTTTTATTAGGATGTCCAGAGAGTATCTGCAGAAATACGACAATTTTTCAAAATAACTCAATTTTTTATCAACATTTTATTAACAAACCAAATAATTTCCATCAACATTGACTACCCTCCGCCAAGGTTCCACAAGACTTCGAATTCCTATGACGTAGAAATCCGATGACTTGGAGGCGAAAAAACTCGGAGGTCATTTTCGAGGTGGTCACGATCTTCATAACGCTTCCGTTGCAGATGGTGCTGAAAAGGTGGTAGTCACTTGGAGCCAGATCTGGGCTGTACTGTGGGTGCGACAGAACATCCCATCCGAGATCCAGAATTTTCTGAGAAGTCGTCTTCGCGATCGATGTGTGGGCGCGCGTTATCGCGCGGCAAGCGAACTTTGTCGAGCCTGGGCTGCTCCTTGCGCATCTTGTCGGCAAGTCTCTGCAGGGTAACGTAGACCTCGGCAGTGACCGCCCTGTTGTCAGGCAGCAGCTCGAAATGATAGACCACGTAAACTCCCCACCAGACCTCAGCATGACTTTCCCCGCCTGAATTTCACCTTTTACGAAAGATTTGGGCACTTCGTAGCGATCACAGACCTTTACGAGCGAGGATGGATGACGTAGAGATAAAAATGTTCATGTCCTGTGACGATGGTATTCAACCAGTTGAAGGTGCCACTTCGAGAGAGCAGTTGAGTGCATATGTATAGACGTCTTCGACGATTGCCGGATAGACAGCTCGGCCATCGTACAGTGAAATAGGCAAAAAAGAGGGAGTTGGATATATTACGCAGATACAACAGGATGGTGTCCTTATATAGCGCTCATGTTGAAATCTTCAGATCATTCTAGGAAAAATCTGGAGTATTGCGAAATTTTCTGCAGATACTTTCTGGACACCTTAATACTTATAATCAAGCTAAAGTTGATGCTCTTCACTCACCCTTCTCTTAAACAGGAATATCGCGGCTCAACTAGAGCGGTCTCACAACTGCGTCAACCGCTACCTGAAGGACACGGAAGTCTGCAAATAAAAGAAAAACAGAGCTGGTTGTCCAAGAGAGTTGTTAGGAGGGATGAGAGTCGTTTGGTCCGGGTGACTTCCAACAGCACCAGTCCGCGAACGGCCCATAGGTCATAGGTAACGTTGTCTAGATCTCTCTTTATCGAATTAAACATACTACGCTCAATAACTGCAGTCCACTAAATTTTCATGAAATTGTGAAGCAGCTTCTTCTTGACAGCTCGGCAAAAGGCTCCCAGGCTCAAGTTCTCCGTTATAGACATAAGAACGGATTGAAAAAGTTGATATGCCTGCACCTAGCATGACATGCAAGAACAAGATATACTTTGCCGTTAAGGTGCTATTTTCGGGTAAAAAGAAGTGGAGTCTTAAGGTAAACTACGGGAATAGACACTACTGGATAGGCCTGAGGAGAGCGGAACAAGTGTTCTCCACGCTTTGGCGGTGGAAGTCTTTTTTGCCATATCTGAGAAGATTACGTAGGCATAACCTTGTTTCTCAGCAAGGTAATCCGTGCACGTAGTATTCATACACGTGTTACAGTTGACAACAGGTTCGCTTTATGTTTGTGGAGTGGAATTTCTAGAGAGGCCCAGTTGACCTTAACCTGTAGAGAACTTGTGGCGCATACTTGTTCACAAGGTGTTCAAAATGGAGCCACTCACTCCCCACCTTATGTTTTTTTGTACTTCTAAAGAACGCCATGTTGACGCACGGCAAGTGTACGCAGACTGATATTGATAGACTTATTAGTAGTGTGCCAAAAATGTTGGTATCGTTTACAACAATCGGGTTATTATGAGGTGGACCAATAAATTTTCACCGGACTACTTCTTCCTTTTTTAAAATAAAAGCTAGAATACTCCATGGTCCAAAACGCGTTGGAATTGACGTCCCGAATAAGTGGAAAGCGCTGCTATACAGAAGCATCCAAACAGTGATTAAGTGGCGACGTCCTCTATCTGCTCCAAGTCATTGTTTAAGCCAAATACGCGTCTAAACTGCCTGCGTCCATGGTATCCATTAGAAGTAGAGTGCGTACCGAACCCTAGAAAAGATTGATTAACGCTCCCCTATATCCATTCTCCTTATAAAATCAATGGCATCATCTCTACGCTTTCGATCTGCGCAAACTAAAGGATCACTGTGTAACCGTTTCGTGAGAAGCACAAAACTGCTTGTTGGAGAACGGCTGCTAAGTAGACCTTCGTAATCTTTCCTAAAATTTGCTTTCTGCTATCAAAATAAAGCTCTGGAGGAAGACCCAATAACAACGGTGTGGATGAAATTCGCGTAACAATTGGATTTCTGCTGGGGCCAGATTCATCAACCGCTTATCGTCCTCTAACGGTAAGAATACCGCCAAACCTGATGCTGATGAATGTCATAGCAGAGGGTTTGGCGGTATTTTCACCGTTAGAGGGCGGTAACCGGTTGGTGAATCTCGCACTTGGCTCGCCTCGGCGATGTGTTGGTCTCGCAGTAGTGTGATACTCAGATTTGGTCCTACTAGCTTTGAGACCACCCGGAGCAAGCTCTAACTTACTGCTTCATCCAGCGAAGTTCCCTAAAAGTTTGGGTATATAAAACATGCGGTTGAGCCCAGTCAATCCGCTTGCAGGATGCGCCATTCACTTCACTTCTACATGATATCGTAAGGACTATTTTATTTTTTATTTATTTTTTCATTTTTGCACAATCTCCCATGACCTCATTTTTGCACAATCCCCTATCCTCCATGACTAAAAAAGCTAAAACTTAAATTATATACAACACGTATTTTGACCTAATGGTTAACCGATGATCATGTCAAGTTTTTCTCTTTCGCACACAAGCGTGGTGTCATTTCACCGAACGCGGAACGAAAAAAAGCTTCCTGGTCTGTACAGAAGCTGAACCAGGATTATTAAAACGGAATGAACGCGAGAGCCGACGTCTCCTCTGACTATCGGTGAAGTTTCCATATCAGAATAGATGCCGTTCCCGAAGCTCGAATTGTAAAGTTCACTGATTGCTTAGCGAAGTCAGTCAAGTGAAAAAATGCCGAAAAATGTCTCCCGCTCCTTCTATAAAGCAGTATTCTTTGGTAGCATCAATGGTATTCCTTTACTTCTCATCATCCACCTCGGCATGCATTCCATGTAACAGTGAAACCCTTACGACACCAGGGGTGGGCGGAATTTCTGTTTTCTGTTTTCTGATTTTCTGGCCATTTTGGGCAAATTTTTTCTGTTTTCTGTTTTCTGGGAAAATGGCCGAAATTGGCCAGAAAACGGAAAATAGAGCTGCGAACAAAAATTATATAATAGAAATCCAATAAAGAGAATCCAAAAAGTATCACAGAATCATGAGTTTCATTTCAAGATAATGTTTCTAGAGTATTTTAAATTGCAAGCATGTAAGTTTCTGGATCTGCTCTTGTAGAAATTGCACTATGCACTCAAAACTATGCCACTTTGTTTGTTTGATTGTGTAAGTGCTGCTGACATGGAGTCCCTTCACAGGACATTTCTCCACTTTCATAATTTTGCTTTGTATTCTCTTAAATGGGCGCGTGGAGCGCAGTCGGAGGAGGCGCCGGCTGTCGCCTGCACCCGATACCAGGTTCCTGGTTCGGATTTCCCGCCCAGGCCAACCAAGCCTTCCATCCCTCCGGGGTCGGTGAATTGGTACCAGACTTGTCTGGGAAGGATAAAGCACTGACTTGTACATCGGCTGGCCACCGCAAGTCGTTGTGTGGCCAAATACGCATTCAACACGCCTCCACGACATCCCGTAGAAGTAGAATGCGTGGCGCATCCCAAAGAGGATTGAATAACGCCGTCCTTTGTCCTTGATTCCCTTAAATTTCTCCAGTAGCTTAGGCTATCTACGATTACTTAGAACTTTATGCAAAGCTAGAAAACTAGTGTTTTGAGGGGCATTTCATTATAATATATGTTAACTAACTATGTGCCGTAGAGTAATTGTGGGTAGGATTATTCTCCACCTCCGGTTATTGAAAATTATTGGCTGGTCTTTCCCAATGATCGTAAAGCAAAGCCTTTGAAGGAGCTGCTTTTCTAACTCTTGTTCAGCTTTTGGTTGTCAAACATTAGTGAGAGACTGAAAACGTTTAGTTACCTTTGACTTCACTGGTGTAGTGATAGAATAGTGATACATAAAAATTTTAATTTATCACATCTATCATCTGTCGTCCCGGTGATCATCGAGTTATTTGAACGAGCACCAGCAACATCTCCATTTGTCCTTGTCGCTTGACAGAGTGCTGCAATGGATCCTCCTCGCGGGATAGACACGAAGAGCGTCATCTCGTTCGTTCAGGGCTTCCACGAAGAAGTCCGACCAGTGCGTTGGTGGGCATCCTGGTATTCTCTTGACATCTCGCGGAATCCAGTCAGTGACGGCTCTCGTCCAGCGGGTGTCTGTGAATCGCATTACGTGGCCGGCCCACCTAATTTTCGACGACTTGGCCCATGCGACAGCGTCCCTGATCTTCGAACGTCGGCGAAGTCGTGTTACTCCAAGCATCGCGCTCTCCATTCCATGCTGCGCGTCGCTGATCAGGTGTTCATCCCGCTTCCGTATAGCGCAGGTCTGAGGCATATGTTAGGGCAGGAAGAGCAGTGGAATCGAATAGGCCAGCACGGAGTCGGACGTTCTTCGTCTTCTTTGCGACTTCTTCGACGCTCTTGAAAGCTCCCCAAGCCGCTCGTTTCCTCCTGCTCAGCTCTGGTGCTAGGTCGTTGGCCATGTTGACTTCGCGAACCAGATACACGTAGCTGGAGCACTCGGAGATGTTCGTTCAGTTGAGCGAGAATGGGGCATCAGAAACTTGTCCGTTCCTCATGAACATCGTCTTCGTAAGATTCAGCTGCAGTCCAACGTTCCCACATACACGATCGAAGTCGGCGAGCATTCGCTCCACCTGGCTGATGCTCGGCGTTATGAGCACGATGTCGTCAGCGAAGCGAAGATGATGTAGTGCCGGCCTTCGACCTTCACTCCCATGTCTTCCCATTCTAGTTCGCGCATGACGTTTTCGAGGGTGGTGCTGAAGAGCTTTGGGAATACGGTCTCTCCCTGCTCAAACCCTCTCTTCACGTCGATGATGACGTCGTTGTAGAGTGGTGAGATCTTGGTCGTGAATCCACTTTGACTCTGATGTACTGAGTAGAAACATCCTGAGCGAGCTTCGATGACTGCCTCCGTTTCGACGGCGTCGAGTGAATTCTTCAGGTCGATGAACGTAAGGCACAGCTGCACGATGAGCTTTGTAATGGTGTGTATGTGGTCAATCGTGCTGAATCCTCTCCGAAATCCTGCTTGTTCGCACGGCCGCCCTTCGTCCAGCGTTCTGCTCAACCTATTCAGGAGGACTCGAGTGAACAGCTTGTAGACTACGGACAGCAGTCAGATCGGGCGATTGTTGCCGATGTCGGGCATGTCTCCCTCCCCAGCAAATCGAGATGTAATATGATATGTACGTATGATGCATAATAATAATATGATGGAAAGGGTATATGTTTGATCCTTATTAGATAATGTCTACGTATTTAAAGAAACACATTCACTCAAAAGTTTTTGCGCTGACAGCCTCTTCAGTCGCACTCTCGTGTTGTTCTGTGAAATATCAAGCCAGTACTCAAAACATCTTTGGTCCGTGTTTGGTGCTCTATAAGGCCAGTCTCTTACTAGTGGGACACCTAATCTATGTAGCGAATCGTCTGTTTTGAGATTACGTCTACATTTGGACTGTGAGCCTTAAACCGCTATATTTTAATATGAATGCAGTAGGAAAAATTCATCATTATAAGCCACTCCTATAAACGATTGCAAGTTAAAACGCTGGTCCATGACCACATTTCTAGTCGTGCAAAAAGCATTTGCTACTGGACAAATGGATCTTCGGATTGAATAATATTTTCTGTTTTCTGTTTTCTGACGTTTTTGGCTTTTCTGTTTTCTGATTTCTGTTTTCTGACGAAAGCGATTTTCTGTTTTCTGTTTTCTGGGAAAATTTTCAAAATTTCCGCCCATCCCTGTACGACACTTAGCAAGTTGCTTGAAAAATGGAATGGCTTTCATCGAAAACTTTGAGTATAAGTCTCAGGAAGCATTTCATAGGCAACAGTCATCCACCTTTTGTGTTTATCCATTAGTTTCTATGAGTATCTTGAAGTTGACCATTGCATTAGTCGTATGTGCCTTTGCTCCAGGTCTATTTTCTCCTTCTTGTGACCACAGAAATTCATTTCTTGCAAGGATGTAACTTGGTGATCGTGGCATTTGTACATAGATCGCTTTCGGTTTTATAAGGTAGGTCACTAACCGTTTAACGGATTCAGGTCTGCTTCTTCTTCTGAAGCTCGACCATTAACATTAAGCCGGATCTCCAAGCTTTGAAATGAGAAGAATTTCTCGTCTTCGTGACTGAGCGGATTACATTTAGGAGGCCAAGTGCTGATGGGCTGTGATGAGGCAAAACGAACGGTGGATCAGCAGAGTACTGGTGTGGCTCCCGTAGGATCTCAAGTGCTCTCTTGGAACTGCTGAAGACCTCCAGCAAGTGGGCCAAGACGTTCGTCGCAAGGCTGGCCCACCGGTATTTTAATTGGAAAGAAATCAAGCTGCTCGTCAACATCGCCGTGTTCGAATGGCTACAACGGCCTGGATGACGATGGTGAGACAGCGAAAAGAATGGAGGCGATGCTATGGACCGCATGATCAGCGAAGATGGACATTACTGCATCTATTTTTAGGCATCTATGTTTCCAATGGGCGCGTGTAGCGCAGTCGGAGGAGTCGCGACTGTCGCGTGCACCGGATACCAGGTTCCTGGTTCGGATTTCCCGCCCAGGCCAACCAAGCCTTTCTTCTCTCCGGGGTCAGTGAATTGGTACCAGACTTGTCTGGGAAAGGTAGAGCGCTGACTTGTTCATCGGCTGGCCACAGCAAGTCATTGTACGGCCAAATGCGCATTCATGTCGCCTCCACGACGTCCCGTAGAAGTAGAATGCGCTGGCGCATCCCAAAAGGATTTGAGTAACGCCGTCCTTAATCCTTTATCCTTTGTGTTTCCCATTGGGGACCCGTGTAGCGCTGTCGGAGGAGGTGCAGACTGCCGAGTGCACACCATACCAAGTTCCCCGGTTCGGATCTCCTGCCCCGGCCAACCAACCCTTCCATCCCTCCGGGGTCGTTGAATTGGTACCAGACTTGTCCAGAAAGGATTAAGCGTTGGCGTGTTCACCTGGGGGGACGGAACTTTTACTCACTTTTGGCCGCGCCGGCTGCCGCGCGCGCATGCCGCGTGCGCGACGTCGCCAGCCATTCACTGGCGGTGCGTACGAGATTTACGCATACGAGTTCCATTAGTGGGCTTCTTGCTGCATGAACTTGCGAACGGGAACTGGCTACTGCGAATTTTTGCTGTTGACTAACAGCAAACTAACTAACACTAACAGCTGACATTATTGGGACTACTATTGTGATAGGGTCTTCACTATTAGTAGGAAGTTACTGATAATAGTATATCTGATAGCCTAAGACCATTAGTAGAAACTTTATTTATACCAGTAACAATGTTTTAACACATTTGCTTAAGCCTGGGACGGCAGGTAGAGAGGCTTTATTTATACCATTTTCACGTCAAATTTGACACTTCTCATGTCGAATTGGAAAATATTCTAAACAAGCTTGATGCTTTTCAAATCAAAGTGAACCTCTTCCAAATCAAAGCGACCGACTTTCGGTCAAACTAGGGGATCTCTAGATCAGGATAATTGTTTGCTTATGGAAATTTTGATATAATTTTCTTGGGAATTGTTTAGTTGACATGGCCGAATGAGTATAACAATTTTGTTAGGCATGTTTATATTCGAGAAAAATAACGAATTTAATTTTGCTTTAAAGCGCAATAAGACAGCAATCATTTAGTACTTTAAAAAGAGATCGCGCCATACTTCCGATTAGCTCATCTTGTTTTTTATTTGATTAATAACATGAGTGACGCTTACAAGAAGCTTTAAGGTGAAGATATGTGTGCTCATTAAAATTGTTTTGGTTGTGTATTACAGGTGTGAAACTGCATGCTGGCAGAAATTTTTCTATCAATCAACCAAACATCGCAACGTCTTAGACGAGGGCATGGCGTAGTTCTTTCTATGGTGCAAAAATGGCCGCCTTTCCGCTCTTTAAAACAAGCGTTAAACCATTATTTTTCCTCAAAAAATTAGAATTTTAAAAATTTCAGACAATGTCTTCATTACTGCGTAGGTAAATTAAATATTGAAGAAGTCATTTTGAAAATTCGAAGAGGTTCATTTTTTCAAGAGGTTCATTACTCGAATGAAATTATTCTGACCTTTTTGTAGATTCTCCATTAAACGTGGGAGAAGTCTGTTTTGATTTCAAAAGCGTTAGACCTGTTTGGAAGAGTGTCCAATTTGGTCCGATACTTGTACGTATATACTGCAACACGTTCAAAGGTGGACAATCAGCAAGAGCGAGACGACGATTGGCAATTTGCCAGCCGTCGATAATCGGTGCAGGACCCACGCGCACGAAGCTAACAAGCCGTACGCCATCGCGGGCTTGCCGCGGACGCGGCGTCGCGCCTGAGGCGCGCGGCCGAAAGTGAGTAAAAGTTCCCGCACCCGTTCACCTGCTGGCCACACAACTCACTGTGTAGCCACTGGGCGTTCATGTCGCCTCCACAACAACCTGTACAAGTAGAATGCGTGGCGCATCGCAAAAAGGTTTGAGTAACACTCTTCTTTGTCCTTATCCTTTATATTTCTCATTGTTACGGCTCAACTATGTACTATCACAAAGTCAATCATCTCCCTTGGTCAGATGCCTCCCTACATGTGAACCAGGCAACTTTGTAGGGAGAATGTTTACTCGCTTGCTTTGCTGCTGTGGCTTAGGTTGCCAAATCGTTATACATGAGCAGTAGTTCTTGTTTGTGGCGCTTTGTTTTCCAGACCTCGCTCTAGACTTTTGCATGAATTTGGTTAGAACACGCTATCAATATTCGCCGTTTTGGTTGAATTTGTAATTTTGCCGCATCTGTGGGACCACAGAATACTACAACAATAGATCTCCGAATAGTCAACAAACAAGTTGCCACCATATGTGCGCATATAAAGGCAACGCATTCTGCGGTCGCATCTCTTCCTCTGATAGTCTCCCATTCACATAGTCAAAGTTCGAAGAGTCAGTATTGTTGTGAAGAGAAGCCCAGTGTTTCAGGTCCCATCATGTTGCTGCTTGTACTTTACGGCACTCTCTGTTTGCACGTTGTTCTTTGCGCGATGGGCAACGGTAACATGTCGGAGCTGTCTACACCGCCTCCTGTTCAATTATCAGAACCATTGGTACCGGTTCCCGCTCCCAACTCGACGGCGTCAGCTCCTGAAGCATCGGGAAGGAAGCCAACGCTACAGGAAGTGGTGCATTGCCTTGCGGATATCGAACTACAAGCGTTCGATGCAATAGTACGTTTTTTTAAGGAATTAACCTTCTTCCATAAGCAAGTCGCTTGCTTTTTCCCCAAAATCTCACAGGTCTCAGATCTGCACTCCCTTTAGATGGACAACTGCTTTCCCGATAAACCTGACGTCTTCATGTGCATGCTCAGTCAAGGGTTGGACCCTGTTATTGCTTTTTCGGTGAGTCAGAAAGGCCTTTTGCTTTTTTTAGCAATGAAGTACATGGTTACATCATACATATAAGCCATATTATTGTTCATTCTGTGATTGGGATCATATCACACCACTCAACAGTTTTCTAACTATCATTTTCAGACTTTCGCCTGCTTCTCAAAGTGATCTGCACCGTCATCTACGCCCGACCTCATCTATACGAAACTGCCACAAGATTTATAGTTTGTAAACTTTATTAAATGCAATAAAGTCCAACCACGAAGTATTGTCTCGAATGCTGCGATAGTTTATGTGCTTGCTCACACAGCTTCGGTCTTACAAGTTCTACGTATCCTGTCAGCCAGAATTCAGGAATGGCACGATAGCATTTGCACGATTGGTGAGTGTTTGGAATATATTTGGGCTACTTGGTCTACATTCTACGCTTCCTAATAAATTTGCTCGCTCTTGAAATGACACAAGTATTGAGTTGAGCGCTCTAGGAAGGAAATGGGAATGATAAAACACTGAATTGTCATCGGCTGCCGCTGAAGCAGTATTGGCGAAACACGCACTCATGTTGCTTTCTTGATATCCAGTGAGACTCGAATGCGTGGCGCTTGCCAAAAGCAATTGATTAGTGTTATCCTTTAACCCTATGCCATACACATAGGGTGTCTCAACGAAGGCCTGCACGGAATGTTGCGAAGTTTGCGGTGTAAAGTATATCGTCAAGGATCAGAAAAGTGGATGTCAGTGCAGCTTGTTGTTGGAAAAGATTTTTTATCGAATTCTTTTAAAGGCCATATGCTAATGCCTAAATCACCCTTGTGTTGAGCTTGCCTATGAAATCAAAAAAATTTTTATGAAAAACGAAAATTTTGAATACGATCTACCTTAATAAGATCAAGGTCGCTGCGGAGAAGCTTGGTTTTTTCCATTGTATATTAGGCAGAAGTTGTAATTTTTAGGGTAAAGCTTCACTCTTTAATGTTTTTTCCTTTAGATGCGAGAAAATTATTTCCGCGAGAAGTCAGTCCGTCGATCCTCAGCATGCGATCGATGGCATCAGATAACACAGCTGCCGCACGTAAACTGCCATAAATAGGAGATTCTTTAGCCTCTGGAAAATCTTCAAAGTATTGAAAACCAGAGAAAATAATGATTCTATAAAAAGCAGATTCTAAAACTAGCATATCCATGTGATTAGGGCGGGCCGATTTTTTCGGCAAGTGATCCAAGATCGAGACGCCTGATGATAAACAAAAAGATCGTTTCAGAAAAACCTGATTTTAGCCTGCGTGTAAAGCGGAGTTGAAATTTTATAGAATACAATCTTACTGTTTTACGTTGTTTCCTTCAAAAATAGAAATTTTTTTCCGTAAGAAGTCCATCCTTCAGTTGCTGTTCCGCCAACGATTCGAAGAGCGCTTCAAAAAATCTTGTACGGAAAGCACATAAGTCATCCTAGATAACTCACACTTCAAATTTTACAGAGTACAACTCTAGACGTTGATGTCGCTCCTTCAGGCAGAAAACTGTTCTGCCGAAAGATCTTAGAGTGCTTAAATATTTTTGTAGAAAAAACACTTACGTCATCCTTAGTAAATAACGCCAAAAATATTTTATATAGCCCAAATTCGGACGCAGATATAGCTCCTTCAGGTAGAAAACTAAGAAAACTATCGTGTCCATGACATCTTGGAAAAATCTGAAAAAAATTACAAACCGCTCATTTACTCTTTTTCTTGTGGAACAATCAGCATCTAAAATATTTCCAATATTCAGTTTCATATTTTTAACGTTTTTAAAGCTGCGCGTGAGTCTCCACATCGTCGGGGCCACACCTGGAAAAAACAACTTACCAGGAGATTACGGCCCACTCCCCCCCCCCCCCTCCCCAAAAAAAAGAACACGACGTCACAGTACGACCACCTCCTTCGATGCGGAACCTCGCCTTTGGCGGTAACTAGGATAAAATGTTATACCACATATCTGTTATTACTTAAATTTTTATTCTTTTTCTCCGTATTCTTCGTTATTAGTTGCGTTTTGGTGGTGTTGAAATAAAAGCTGTGAACATATGCTGCGCTGTAAAAGCGAGCTGTAAAGTTCCCATAAAAATACCTGTAATTGTTTACAAAATTCATCATCATCATCATTTTCATTAGCGTCTGTCCCGCTTGGTGGCGGGGTCCGCTCTTCTGGGGACAGATTCATAAACGACTATCCCGTGGGTATAGGGGGTAGAGATACCCAAACCTGCGTATCTGACTCTTACCTTATATCTACCTGACTCTTATTTCTATCTCTTATCCCTTATACCCCGCATATCCACTGGTTTAAATGTTGATTAATCCGGCCCATCCGGCCCCTGGTGTGATGACGCCAGTTCTCCAGATCAAATGCTTGATCAGGGTGCACATCAGCCATCTTTAAGTCCAAGTGCAACGTATCTAGCCAACGTTGAGCCGGGCGTCCTCTGGACCGCTTTCCAGGGACCTCAAGGTTCAGGCCAATCTTTTTGACGGTGTCGTCGTTAGCGCGAAGGACATGGCCGTACCACCGAAGACGAGTTTCGCGCAGCTTCTCGGCTATCAGGGCGACACCGAACCTCTGTCGTCGTTGCGAACGCGGTCCAAACGCGTAACTCCAGCCGTCCACCGTAGCATTTTCGTCTCCATTACACTGAGGCGGCTTTCAATTTCCTTCGTCACGGGCCAACACTCAGCACTGCACGTCGCTTCTGGGCGGACGACTGTTCTACAAACCTTCGATTTGACGTGCTCAGGTATTGTCCTGTCTCAAAGCACCCAATTCAGTGAGCGCCATTTGGACCAGCCTGCACTCACTCGCGCATTCACCTCCATCTTTAAGCTGCCATCGAACGTGACTGTTGATCCGAGATACTTGAAAGATGTAACTCGTGAGAGCTCAGCACCGTTGATTTTAATAGATCCGTGCTCAATCACATCCGTCGTCAAGTATTCCGTCTTTCTGGCGTTTAGCTTGAGTCCGAACAGTGCCAAGCGATCGCACCACACCTGTGCCTCGTCAGCATACAGCAACCTCCAAGGTGCCGCCATTTGGAGATCTCGTGATATTGCTTCCGATGAAGAGCAGTGAGGATAGCAGATCCCTGATGCACCCCTACGGAGATGGGAAATTCCGTCGAGGTGCCCGCTGCGCTCGCACTCGACTCCTTAGGCAAGAGTGCAGAATGCGCACCCTTTCAATAAGCTCTTCAGGAATACCATGTTCTCGCAAACGCGTACCATATAACATCTCGCGGAACGCAGTCGAAGGCCTTCTCCAAGTCCAAAAAGGCAAAATGCATCGGTTTCTGTTTCTCGCAGTGCTTTTCTAGCAGAAGACGTACGGCGTGAATGGCATCAACAGTGCCGCAGCTAAAGACGAAACCACACTGATTAGTGGAAGGCTGGACGACATCCTGGATACGTCCATGGACAATTATCTCAAAGATTTTCATGGTGTGCGAAAGAAGGCAAATTGGACTGTAACTAGCGCAGTCGCAGGACTGCCCTTCTTCTTCCAAATCAGGATGGTCGTGCTTTGCTGTCAGCTCTCGGGCACTTTCTTTCCAGCAACAACCTCATTGAAAAACTCTGTCGGCCAGTCAGCAGGGCACCAGCCCTTTGACTTTCACAGGTCGGCTGGCAGATCATCGGGACCAGTGGCTTTGCCTGACTTCATCATCTTTAGAGTTGCTCCAGTTTCGTTCAACGGGACCGTATACAGGAGATGCAAAAAATAGCAGGATGAACAAATGCGAGATTTCTTCGTAGTAGTCGTCAGTTGTCGTCGTTAATGCTAAAGAACTTCTCTTCTGCTTGGCGACAGCGAGCTTTCGCAAGTCGGTAAAGATAACGCTCACCATCGCGCGTTTCGAATTTTTCGCTTTAATCAGCGTAATATGCGGCTTTAGCAGCGGCCACTGGATTCTTTGCTGCTTTCCTCGCTTATCGATATATACGCCAATTATGGACTGTTTCATGGCCAATGAATACGTGATAGAGCCGTTTCTTTTCTCGGACTTTCTCTCTGACATCCTCAGTCCACAGCCATGCCTGCTTGTCGACCCGGCGTCGTCCAGGCTTTGTTGTACCGAGTTTGAGGCGTGCAGCCCGGGTTATCGCATCCTCAGACAAATCTGTGGAGCGACCGCCGGCGAAAAGACGAGATTCTGATAGCCCGCTCGACGTCCATATCCAAATGTGGGCGGAGACGGTTACCTAAAGAGCCGGAGGTCCGGCAGTTCTTCATCGGTTCACAAGCAGTTCGGGCTGCGGTCCACGAGCAGCGGTTCATAACCAAGGCGGAGGAGGAGCCATTCCTCCTCGAGGAGGAATATGATCAGCGGTCCACCGGTTTTGGCCAGCGGACCATAACATCAGAAATTTTACCGAATTTTACCGACCCAAGTTATGGACCGCCGGTTTGCACCGTCGTCCATAACTCGGGTCCATAACTGAAACGTGCGACGTTATGGACCGGTGGTCAGCAGTGAGAGGAGGCCGTACTGGTCACCAGCTGCAACAATGGTCACTGCACAGCACACATCGGATACGACGCCGATGACGGATAATTCGGATCCGTGATTTTCTAGAAACCCCCGGTAAATGGCCCAGTGGGATAACGACATTTTTCAAGTCCCGATCTTGGGGCGATTCGGGCAGGGCTGCTTTCAGCAGTCTATTTTCGAACGATTCCGATGGCTTTTGGATCGTCTAAAGGATATCCGAATGGGATATGATTTTCGGATTGAAATCAGTCATCAGAATCGTTCGAAAATAGCTTGCTGAAACCACCTTTGCCGAATCGCCCCAAAATCGGGACTTGAAAAATGTCGTTATCCCACTGAGCCCTTTGCCAGAGGTTTGTAGAAAATCACGGACCCGAATTATCCGTCATCGGCTTCGGATCCCATGTGTGCTGTGCAGTGACCATCGTTGCAGCTGGTGACCAGTACGGCCTCCTCGCACTGCTGACCAGCGGTCCATAACGTCGCACGTTTCAGTTATGGACCCGAGTTATGGACGACGGTGAACTTTTCGTCCCCTCTCAACGAAAATGTGGCCTGGTGAAAGTGCTCTTATCTGAATCATCCTGAGATCCGGACTTTTAAAATAAGTCACGGATGGTATCCCTCCTAACTTTCGTTCCTTTCAACGAAATCCTGACCTGGTGAAAGTGCCCTTATCTGAATCATCCTGAGATCCGGACTTTTGAAATAAGTCACGGATAGTGTCCCTTTTCAGTTTTCGCACCTTTTTACTTTTTGTGCTTAGAGGATCTTAACTAGAGCGTTTTATTGGCTTCGCTATAGTAAAACAAACAAATCAACACATGCTTCACAGGGATAATTGAACACCTAAAAATCAACAACAACTGGTGATCAAATAACAACAACTGGAGATCGAATCATATCATCTTCAGCTAAAACAAGCAATGGAGGAGGAACAGATCTTAAAATCATGATACTTTCAGCAAACAGAAACACAAATCTCTAAGCATTGAGAGGCCGCATCTCAGCGATGTGTAATGTGTAGACGAATTGAATTGAGCTCTCTTGGTCGAAACTTCTGGGTTTTTTTGTTGTTGATAGACTTCCCCTTGTTTATACGTAAATAAAAACTGCTACTCTCTGGACAGCGACGGTTAAGTAAGATTGGCTACTTTAATATGGGAGTGATAATTCTCGAAATCTTTCTTCGTCGCGACATCGTTGAGATGTGGCCCCTACAAGTAACTAAGGAGGATTTTCGTGGGAGGTTTATTGTTAGTGTCGGCGATTTTATTCAATTATGATGTTTTCGGTGCTGTGCAACACGGGCCGCTTGCGCTTCTGAAAAGAATCGTGGATGCGGAGTGCATCGCTTGTTTGCAATAGACAAGAATTAGTTCTCCTCACAGTTGACGGGACGAGCGTACCGTCTGGTTTGACGTGGTAGCTGTGTAAGTGCGTCATAAAAGCACATTTTCGGAGCAGAAGTGTGTGAACATGGAGTGGAGTATGAATAGCACTACTCACAGTGCACGCCCAATAGCCTTCCTTGCCAACGATACCCATTCGACCTTTGCCGATTTCAGCCGCCTTAAAAAGTTAGACCGCTCCTCGTCATTGCTGCCTAGCGTATTCCAGAACCTGTGCAGTGATCAGGATCAAAGCAGGAGTGGAACACTTGAGTGGCTGTCGAAGAGACATGAAATCTTACAGGTTCCGTCGAGCGACCAGGTCTCGCTCGTGCTTATCAATATCAGGGTCGTCCAGTCCCAACGCATCCATGAGGAAGTCTAAATGTTAAGCACTTCTCGATACCCGATAGACCTCGCATCCCGATTTGCAAGCGAGAGGAGATACCAATGACGAAGGAGACAATATCTTCGGGCAGGTCTGTAAGATCAGGATCTTTCCCAGCCTTGCCAGTCAGTCTACAAGCGAAACGTTGGATTTCGCGATCAGGATCGCAAGCCTAAGAGAACTATATGTTGGTATGAGAGTGTGGGGTGGGTGTTAACTTAACAACAGAGGTCAACAACGCTTACATGCTGGAAATATCGTCTGCAAAAATCCAAGAGGGCGAGGGCGTAGTGGTCGGTCGGGCCAGGACGAGTTGGGCGTTGCCACCGGAAGAGGAGGTCGCCGAAGTTGGCCTCCTGTGAAATGAAGCCCATTGTCGGAGTTAAGAAAAAGTGTTCACTGTTAACGGCGGCACCTTGAATGGTGGTTTAGCATCTGTGATCAACACTTTGTTGATGTTTTCTACAGAAAACCTTCGATCTCCTGGCAGCGTTCCTCTGGACGCTGTGACGACGTAGCTGTTGGTCTTCCTAGCAACTGCACCCTGTGCGAGACTGAGACTGATCAATGAATCGATCCAAAGAGGACCGTCAGTGAACGAAGTGGAAGACTGAAGGAGGAGACTAGGATTGCTACGCTTATAGTGGCAGCCATTCCAACAATGATATCTGCTAACAACAGGAGAGTCTGAGGTGGTAGGGATGGAGCTAACCGCATAAGTGTGGGCCATCACAGATTCCCTGTCGATTCGGCAGCCTCGAAGCTTCTTGATGACCGATTCCTATAGAACGATACAGCTGATGACCGGAAAAACTTCAGGGCCATATGTTGTAGGGCAAAGAGTGGGCACCACGTACTCGGGTCCGGATTCCATGCAATTATTATGCAATTATTACACTCATCGGGGCTTATGAGGTGGAAAAATCTCTGAGGAAGTCGTACCAAATTGCCCTAAAACAAAAACGGTTCTAACCATATTAGAGAGTCCCTAGTTCAAGCTGTAAAAATTTAGATTTGGAAGTTTACTTTGATTTCTGAATTTGCATAGAGTGCCTTACAAGAGTGTCCCCAGGAGAGTGTCCAACTGGATTTGAAAAGTCGCAACTTGTTACCTTATTGAGTGTTTGTAATCGACGACACTGAGTGAGGCGAGCTTCTGCGCGACGATCTCGAAGGAACCGAGCTTCCCGAAAGATCTCAAAGGAGTAGAGGTTCGCGTGTTGCATGTTGCTATCCGCTGTAACGCGACTCGACCACGTTGTTGTACCTAGGTCTCAAGCAGGTGCAACCTAGACATCAACGAACCGCCGTCCCTCCTAAACGAAATTCCCAGCCACCGCCAACTTTTAGTTGGTATTCTATTCTTTAGTTGATATTTAGGAAACAATTTCTACCGTTTATCTCTCTGATAGTTCTTTTTTCCCTTCGGTGTGGTCGCGTGGGATCCATTCACGTCACCAACACTGAAGTGTTAAGTGGTGAGAGTTTAAGAAGGTATCAATCGAATAAAATAGCGACGTCATGGATGAGGGCATGGCGCAGAATCTTCTTTTCACGCTAACAAATTGGCATCGTACTACTGTTTGAAAGAAACCTTAGTCCATTTCTTTATATTTCAAAAAATCACACAGCAATTGTCTCCAGAATCCGACTTCCTAAGTGGATTTTGGGTAGGAAGTGGACGGCTCTGCTGACTACCAGGGGTAATGTGATCGTGGAGACATTTCTGTAAAATGCCGCATCTCAAATCATCTAGGTCCATTTTCTTCTGATAAAAACCTACTAAAACTTACTTCCAAACCAATCTCCCCGCTTGGGAAGTCGAATTCCGAAGACAAGTGACGCTCACATAAGCCACGGTTTCTGTTCTTTCCTCCCCGTCAGCGGAGGAGAGCACAGAAATCGTGTCTTATGTGAGCGTTTCACGACCACGTGCAATCTCAGAGCGGGCACCAGCCCGTTTATTCCCCTTACTTCATTATCCATCACACTGCGAAAACGACGACGCGAAAACGACAAACGACTTCTTGAATGCCACATGGAACATTGGTAGCGGATCTGTTGGTGAAAACCACTACTCAGGGAGAAGGTCAACAACTTAGAGAAGGTAGGAAGAAGTGAAGAAGCTGGAGATGGGCTTTGAATGCCATCTATTAGACCTGGTGCAGTTGCGTCGTCTCGTTTTCCCTAACGCATGGTGATGTATAGATGTTCAACCCCAGTGATACATAAGTACGAAGTGCATGAAGCAGCACTGCGCACAATACGGGCAGCGCTACAGGCTCTCATAGTCTGTTTCTATTTCTAACACATGGACCAAGGGGAAAAACCATCCTGCTCACATTTTAAAAAGAGACCAGGATGTGGCGTTGGAGGTGGTTAAAACGAGAAACGAGGTGGGCGGATCCCACAAATTAAGCTATAGGGCATCGATACACACTTTCCCTCATCTTTGCCTGTCGTCTGGAAATCAAAGGTCTGCTGAACCGCGATTCTCATCGGGGTGCGTTATTGTCTGATGAAACTAATACTGCCCGTCTGGTCGCAAAATGCGCTCGAAACTGGAGTTATGCAGTTATTTTGAAAGAGGCACAGCACAGATTAATGTAGCCAAGTAGTAACAAGGTTGTGACAACATTTAGCCATGCACAATCAATCGAGTTTAAAATGCAAGGTTTTAAGCAGGGGCATGGAGCAATCTTGACTATTTACGCACCACAGAAATCTCTTTACCCTCTGCTTTGATATGAGTCTCAGAACAGAACATCTTCAAAAGCTTCACTAGCAGCAATGTTAGAGCCTTTCAAATAGTACCTATTTGTTAAGATACACTGCATTTTTCATACGCAATAGAGTTTTTAAAGTTTTAATCTTGTCGAGACTAAGTTAAGTTTTAATCAATCGAAACGCCACTTTATGAAGAAACTATGGCAACCATTCAAGCGAAATACAATCAATCGAGAGTAAAATGCAAAATATCACACGGGTGCATGGCGTATTCCACACCGCTCATACGTCAGAAAATTTCCATTTCCTTAAGATTCATATGAGCGCTCAACTTCTTCGGTACCTTCACACTGAGCAAAGTTATCACCTTCCAAATAGTGTATACGGCAATAGTTAAAAGTTCCGTCTCCAGCGACAAGACTTCGGTCGACATTTTTTTCGCTGAAACTTTGTCTAGGGGGGTTATTTGGGGTGCTGATCACGGATCTGACATTTCCCACGATTCGATCGAAGACCACCCATACCGTTACCGTCACCCATTCCCTCTACCTGCCGTTACCGGCAGAAACTCAGAATGTATTCCTGTATCTATGTATATTATCGAGCCGAATCGTGCAAAACGGATATCAGATTCGTGATCAGCATCTCAAATACCCCCCCCCTAACCGAGGTTTCTAATATTTTTTTGACCGAAGCCTTGTCGGCGGAGTCGAACCTTCAACTAGAGATAAACATCGTATTTCCATTATGATCTCTTGGTGCGCTTCAAATCCTACACATTGTACCTTCTACCAAGTCTCACCATAACTAGCTACACTAATAGGCACTCCTCTATATGTAATATACAATAATAACACCCAATAAATGTATCTAATGGAATCGTTCTTTAACGCCACGAAACTCACCACACACTTTAACTATAGAATTCCTGTTCTAAAAACCACTTTCCAGATGACTGTAAAAGAGATAAAAAGCACAACGACAACGAAAGACTGTGATTAGTGGGTCATCCTAGGTGGCTGAATCAGCTGTGCTGGACTTAACACTCCTCGTTAAACGTACACAAGAGAAAAAACTGAGGGGAAGTTGACCTGGTACCAGAGCTCGGTTGGTCCCCAAACGAATGACCTGTTAGAGCCCGTTAGAGGGCCTCTAACGGGCTCTAACACGTCAATCGTTTGGGGACCAACCGAGCGCGCATTTCAAACGTCGTGATCGTCGTGATTCCTAAAACTTTGTCGTCCGTTCTACTTTTTGCTGCGCGTTGTTCTTCTCTGTTTCGCTCTAATGCCTTTTTTTAAGGTTTGGCGGGCGTGGAACGACACCAAGTCGTCGCTTCGGCCTTTCCCGTCCCGGTAAGCTGTTGTTCTTATTGAAATTTTCAGCTTGCCGTGCGCTTTTCTTTCTTTTTTGTTCTAATCACTTCAGGTTCTCACAGACGTCGAACGGTAACAAGTGGTCTCTGTGCCCATTCTACCTCGGTAAGTTCTTGCTCAAGTTTCGAAAACATTGCCAGTTAGTGAAATTTTCAGTTTGCCGTGCGCTTTTCTTTCTTTTTTGGTCTAATCACTTTTTTTCAGTTTCTCACGGACGTCGAACGGTAAAAAGTGGTCTCTGTGCCCATTCTACCTCGGTAAGTTCTTGCTCAAGTTTCGAAAATATTGCCACTTAGTGAAATTTTTAGTTTGCCGTGCGCTTTTCTTTTTTTTGGTCTAATCACTTTTTTCTTAAATGGTCGAATATATCCCTGAAACCTCTGACATCAATTTCAGATTCCAAGAAGCCCTTCGTCATCATCCACGTCATTATGATGACTTCATCACCTTCGTATGGCTCCTACCAAAGTCGAACGTATTTTTCGAAACATTTTAGACATCTGACCGACGTTTGGGATACAACTGTTCCTGCTTTATGATGTTTTTCCAGTAAAAAGCTCAACGCTATCACATGAACTGTCATCACTTTATGCATTTGGAAATGCGAAATAAAGATAGATTCACTCAGTGATTCCGGTTCTTTTCGAATGCTGAATGGTCTCACCATTTTCTATACTACATGCACTACGATAGAGGCAATAGGTACAATACAATAGCCCCCCCCCCCTTACTGATCCATCTCTAGTACCTCCTACCATACGTATTCTGAATCATCAGGCACGTTGGACGACCTCTTCGGCACCTCTTCTGAGAGCAGAATCCAGCTCCGAACCCCCCCCCCCCCTGGGCGATGAGAGCAGTTTCCACACGAGCAGCTTGGATCGCACCCACCCTGGAGTCCCTTCCCTAGCCTGATTCTGCGCTCGAAGACCGCAGGATCCAGCTCCGACCCCCCCCCCCTCCGGGGCGATGAGAGCAGTTTCCATACGAGCAGCTTGGATCGCACCCACCCTGGGGCCGTATGCTCGGGCTCCTCCGTTGGGGGAGAATCAATCAATATCAGCATATCTCATCACACCCCGATCCCCCATCGGGGAGACTCGGGGTAGACGAGCATACGGCCCCTGGAGTCCCTTCCCTAGCCTGCTTCTGCGCTCGAAGAGCGCAGGATCCAGCTCCGAACCCCCCCCCCCCTGGGCGATGAGAGCAGTTTCCACACGAGCAGCTTGGATCGCACCCACCCTGGAGTCCCTTCCCTAGCCTGATTCTGCAGAATCCAGCTCCGAACCCTCCCCCCCCCTGAGCGACGAGAGGTTCGCTCGTGTAATGTTTGCATTGAAGGATTTCGCGCTCCATCGCCAACGCCGTGTTGGCCTGTTTGAATTTTTACCTTCGCGCCCGAACAACTCGTCCGAAACTCGTCCGCAGTTTTTTGCTTGTGTGCGTTTAACGGCGAGTGGACTTAACTTACACTATAGCTGCATAACTCCAGTTTCAAGCGCATTTTGTGACCGGACGGACAGTATTAGTTTCATCAGACAATGATGCGCCCCGATGAGAATCGCGCGCCCCAAGAAGATACCCAAACTGCTCCGAACTTTAGGAAACCTCGGAACCTTCGAGGGAAGCAATCAAGCTGGGCGAACGATGGCCAGCATACTAAAGGACTTCGAATCACGTCAACTTGAAGTTAACGAAGGCGAACAGCTGGAAGTAGTGGAAGAACAAGATTAGGATCCGCAAGATGAACTGATGGGCGTGGAGAGGCAAGCAAGCAGTGGAAAACAGTAACCTACTCGACATGTGATAAGGCGTGAAGAAAAAAGAGACGACGCAACTGCACCAGCCACACGCAAATTCACGCACAAGTAGTGAGCGAACAGCTAGAGGTGGTGTGAAAACAGCATCGCCTTGTCGTAGAACAACAGCTTGTGAGTACACGCTGTTTGCTTGAAACAACGAATTGAGAATATGTCTTCTTATAACAGTTTTTCTTGTTCCGTTTACAAGTGATACTTTACGCAGAAAAACTTCTGGCTATGACTCGAATAAAATATCGCGGCGAGCTGGTCGAATACACTGCGCGATCTCGATTAGCTCAGTATTCGTTATGATTAGGACATGCCAGGTCAGTCGGACTTGATGCTCCCCCCCCCCCCGTCCAAGCAAGCTATTCTCATGTGTTCGTCAAACTGATCCGGTCGTTACGATTGGGACGCCGTATTCTCATCATTCTAAAACACTCTGAACATTCTAAAACAAGACGGTTGGTATCAATTAAAATCGAGCCGAACATTCTAAAACAAGACGATTCGTAGCAATTAAATCGAGCTGAACATTCAGGGACTTTGGTTCGATGAGAACAAGTTGCTAAGACGCAAATAGGGTCGGGTGGGGTCACCTTGTAGGACAGGGCTGCAACCGGATTTTTTTTTGCAGCAATGATGTGTTCTACTCTTGCGGTGAACTGAGGTAGGCCATTCAGATGTAACTTCACATACACGTGATTCTCTCCAAGGCGTAAAACCAACGGTACTGAGTATGGGGTAAGCCCCCCTCCCTCCCTCCGACCCTATTTGCTCCTTAGCAGCTTCTTCTCATCGCCCCCAGGCACAAAGGGTTCAAAAGACGACGAGCTCAGCAAACCGAAGATCTCTTCGGTTTGCTGATCTCTTGAGAGCCTGTGCCACAAAAAAACGAAGGGGCGCCGGACGGAAACCCACTATGAGCGCCGACCGCTCGGTGGCGCTCAAACAATTGAATAACGCGCACGCCGCCTCGCTCGCCCCGACGCGCGTGCGGCCGATCGATTTGGGCGCCGGCGGGCGTTGTGAACCGCCAGGCACCCGCCGGAGCTTCTCCGTTTGCCCGCCCAGGGCATCGACCGGCGGTCGACCCCAGGCAGCGACGCCTCGCGCGCCGCGACGCGCGTGCGGCCGATCGATTTGGGCGCCGGCAAGCGTTGTGAACCGCCAGCCGGTCGCCGGAAGTCCGCCTTTTGCTCGCCCAGGGCATCGACCGGCGGTCGACCCCAGCGATCCCGCGGTAGCCGCTTTCCTGAATCCAGCCGGGACCGATCCCCCCCCGCCGGAGTTCCTCCCTTTGCCCAGCAAGCCCAAAAGTGAGCGGATCGGCCGGCGTTCGCTCCACAGATTTGTCTGAGTCGGTAGCATCTTTCTAGGTTTCGTCGACAATTGTCACCGTCGGCAACCGAATGCGAGAAATAACTGCCTCTTCCTTCTCATTCAGTCGCCACCATTTGACTCTAGCTGACCCGCATCGCTCGGCATGTTAGTAATACTTCGAATGTGTGGTCTTCAGCGAGCAGATCGGTGGACGACGTGACCATTAAGGTCACCTGCCACAACAATCATATCTTCTGACGGCACTTCCGCTGTCTTCTCATCAAGCAGGGACCAAAACTCGTTCTTGGTTTGAGCAGCCTGTCTGCGGAGCATACGCAGAAAAGAAATGGCATCGTCGCTCCTCTACGCCGACAACAATCATCATCAAACGGTCATTGAAACGTTCTGGGTTTGCAATCGGGTCACGGAAACGTTCGGAGACGATCATACCAACACCACTGGTGGTCCTGGGACTGCCGCACAAAACGGCCTTGAAGCTACGGCCAATGTCCCTCGACTTGCAGCAGGACCACCTCGTCTCCTGCCTCGCACAAAAATCAACTCTTCCTCGCTCCAGCGCTTCTACCAACTCGCACGAGCGGCCCGTCAACGTACCCACATTCAACGTCGCTACGCGGGTCTTGCCTACGTTACGGGACTTTCGGACTAGCCCCCCCCCCCCCGATGCCGTCCTCGCATCAGGGACCCTCGCATACTTTCCACACTTGCCGGGCATTGCGAGTGCGCGTCGGCTCCCGCGGACGCCGTAGCATTATCTCGAAAGCTCTTAAACGTCATCAACCAAATGATGTGACACAAATGTTCGTAGGCCGGCCTGTCACTAGGGCCTGTCGCCTGCACTCGAATGTCCGTGTTTGTTTGGCTCGAAGAGGCAAGCAGTTTCCAGTGGCACCACGTGAAGGAACGGACATCGCCACCTAATTTTTTTCAAAATTAAAGGAGAGCAAATGCAATATTTACTTACAAATTGTATAACATTCGAACTGCATAAAATCTTTCGAGAAATTTAAGAAACAGTTCATTGTGTACTCATAAACGTATGGACGCCACATTATGTCTGACTGTTACTAAGTGGTTTTCCAAAAGAAAAACCAAATCGCACCGAACCAGCCACATATGTATGTGAGTTTCTTCTTTGTTGATGGTCAAGGAGTAGCGGACTAGATCAGACGCCATGCATTTAGGTTAACACACTGTCAACGAAAGCGTAACCAATTATCGTTCGCCTGCTAGTGTGTCGCGTAATCGTGAAACATGCGGATTTCACAGCGATCATCATTGAAATAGCCCGACTTCTGGATCTTTAAAGGCTTAGAACTGGAACTCGCTTTTGTTGTCGCTACAAGTCATTCCTACACGTCTAATTCATTGCGTTTCCAGCAGGAATTAATAAACGACACATTCATCACTGTTCAGCCTTTTAAAAGTCTCAAAATAAATTGGTTGAGTAAAATATCGCTGTGGATTACGCCTAGAGGAAGGATGTCCGAAAATTTCAAATTTATCTAAAGCTCTTCAACGAGTAAGAATGCAAAACCTCTTCTCTAACAAAATCTTCAATTACCTGAGCATTGTCGATGTACTCCTATAATCTCTGCAGAGAGTTTAAGTGAAAGGGAGGAAAGCACGCATTGGAGCCAAAAGATTGATATTTGCCCACGCTATCTGTTGAGTTGCTGGAATTATACATGTTAGGTAGAAAATGTCAATGCACGGTCGCTTTGAGGAAGGTGATGTTTGGAATCATCAACCAGTTTCTTACAATTCCGGCAAACTGGAAAATGGAGATGCAGATGCATTAATTTAGGCTCTAGCTGAATTGGAACACTTTGCAAAGCAACATCTTTTCTGTTTCGCCCTTCAACAGCTCTGCAAAGTAGATACTATGTACTGGATCGGACGCTGATTCGGAATGACATTTTCGAAAAGCCCGGATAATGATTCAAATACCGGTGCCTTCCACCTCGATTTTGGATGATTCAGATAACTAACATTAGAAAGAAGCCGATATTAGATATACTACCCGAACCGGAATTCCCATAACCGCACCGATGGAAAATCAAATATCGGTACTTATGAAGCAGAGGGCCCGTGGTGCCGTGGGGCAGCCGGGAAACATGTTAACGCGGCAACGGCAACGGAAACGTGGCAACCCACGGCACCCGGGGATGGGTGCTTCATAAGTACCGGCCCCGTGGTGCCGTGGGTTTGCCGCGTTAACATGTTTCCCGGCAACCCCACGGCACCACGGGCCCTTTGCTTCACAAGTACCCAAATATCTATATAACACCGAAATTCCTTTCAGCGAAAAGTGTCCTTACATATATAAGTAGACTCTATGTCCGACTTTCCAATAATTTCGGCATGATGTCTCGTTCTGAATTGTTGGCTGGTGAAGCTGTGCACCGAGATTGTTACAGCACTTTACTATGCTTACGTTTCGGCGGTTTCGCCTTCTTCTGGGCCTGGAAGAGTCCAAATAACACATGAAGAACCACTCCCCCAAAGGTCATTTCACACTACTGAAAGAAACTCAAAAGTAAATGGAATGAGGAGTGGCGATGACGCAAGAACTGACACCCTTTGTCGACCTCTGTGGGTTTTGACCTAAAGGGTCATGCCCTGGGAGGTCCATGCGGTAGGTCCCTAAAGCTTAAGACATTCAACAACGTTCACCTCCATCAGACGGTGACTGGTGAAGCTCCTCGGCTTCCACCACAAAGGTTAGCCCTTAGTCGTTTCCCGCATCGCTTTCTTCATTCCATTCACCTTTGAATGTCTTTCTGTGGTATGAAATGACCTTAGGGGGAGTAGTTTTCCAAGTGTTGCTAAGACTCTTCGAGGCTCCTCCAAAGAATGCGAATGCGTCGAAACGTAAGTCGGACAAAGTGGTGTAACAATTTGGTGCACAGTTTCACGAACCAACAATTCAGTATCATTATATGAATCATCCTAAGATCCGAAGTTATGAAATATGCCGTTATTCTATTGGTCCACTTAACTGGAGTCCATGGAATTTTATGGATCCTAGTTGTCCGAATCGGGATCGGATATAATGTAGTGGATGCACTAGTGGTCTGCTAACAATAATATTCGAAGAAATCACTTTCTTCAGATGATAAAAGGCTCATAATCCTTGCAGAAGTACCCAACCAAATTTCGAGTGATTTCTACAAAGTTCTGCGCCAAGTTCTTGAATGCACGACCAAAAACCTGTCTTTGAACTCAGCAGCGTGAAGGCGACATTTGTTGGCGTACTCCTAAATGATTTCGAGCCATTTAGGTTCTGCAGAAAGCGATCTCGCCGAAAGATTAGCTGATAAAACAACAACCTCGCATAAAGGTCACCAAGGGCATAGCAATACTTTACCGTGCCGAATTCCATTGAAAGCCCATCATAGCCATCCCTTTTCCAAATAGATACGCAGTCTACACAGACAATTATGGCTGTTAGACATAGCGCCACAAACGTGTTGAGATTGCAGTCATTGGCGTATTGCCAATCAGACCAAACTGAATGGGGAACAAATCTGAAGACAGGCGCAAATGGAGCACGTGAAACAATGAAAGACCTTTGTCAATCAGGCTTTCATCGGGAAAAGGAAACGGCTAAGAAAATCCTAGAGCGGAGGAAGATATTCATTTTTCACCTGTGCTTTAGATTCGCCTTCACCAGCTTCAGTGTTCTAGACGAGCTTTCTTGTTTGAATTTCAAAGTAAAAGAAAAAATCGGATCCTTCGTTACGGAACATTAATTAAACCTGTACATGTATGAAATTTGGCTTAGTAATTTTGGCTCGTGCTCCCATAACAACTATCACACCTGTTTTGTCCAGTACAAAACTTCCAGAAGACGGCTCATTAATAAACAATAAAGCTCGGCATTAGTCAGTTCATTTTGGGGTGTGCCACGCGTTCTACTTTGATAGGATGTAGAGGCAATTTAAATGCATTCTTGGCCTGATTACACACTATACCTTGAGCTAGCAGCCGAAGAAGACGTCAGTGTTTATATTTGCCACACAAGTCTGGTGCCATTTCATCGACCACGGTTGTATGGAAGGTTTGGTTGGCCTGGGCGGTAAATCCGAAGCCAGAACCTGGCATCGAGTGCACGCGTCAGCGGTCATCTCCTCCGACTGCGCTCGCTAAATACTGTGACAAAGCTTTAGGCGTATAAAGTCGATTATAAAGCACCAAATTTGATACAGCTCAAAAACTTTTATGCTCTGAAGATCACGATAAAGCTGTGCTATTTGTATGGATTCATCCTTTGCTTGATGTAGGACTCCAGACGGTGTAAATAAATATGATTTTTAGGATGCGTCGCAGTACTGCGTCGCACTAGGAATTTTATTCCGCATCTGTTCCAATGTGACAGCAAACCTACCTTTGGTTAGTGTTGTGTAGCAAATGCTTTCTTCTTTGATATGGTAGGTAAAAAATAAAGTCGCTAAAGGTACATAAGGTGCAAGTAGAAAGTTCAACAGATGAACGCGAAATCGACACTTTCATTTCTGCCTTGCTTCGAAATAAATAGAAAAAATAAACAGAGCAGTTAGGTCTGGAAATGATCGTGGAATATTGTTGTATGTATCTACCGAACAAAGGATTCGTCTCTGAGGGGCTGAAACAATGACAACTATTCATATAGGAAACTACAGGATAACAAGTACGGTCATTGTAACAAGAACATACTGGTTGTTACTGCGTTGAAGGTAGTTGGCAAATCAAAGGCAAATCAATTACAATGGCAAATCGACGCATTTTGTTGCCGTATTTATGGAGCATTCTATAGTCTCACAGTCAAAGCACACCATGCATTATTGAGGAACGTTCTGAACCTCACAGGCTGTCCGATCTGATGGTGAGATACTCTAGGTAGCAAACTTCTTGTGGTTGACCCGTTCTACGTGCAGCTAGAGGCCCAAAGAGAATGATGAAAATGGTCCATAACTCCAATGACAGATGAGTCCAGCAAAAACGGAACACATATTTGGAGGCAGCATTCGAAGCTGCATCCCGCGATTTACATTTTATTTCAAATCTGCATGGTCACCTCCTTCCCTTTTAGAACAAATTGAGGTGCTTGCTACGTAATTTCTGCAACAGAAATCTTTCGATGCGCTTTCGTATGTCCGGTTTATCAACGAGAAGCAAGCCCGAAAACGTCAGCAAAAAGCCGGCTGTAGTTTTGTAGAGGAGCGAACTTACAAATTTCAGTGCAAGTCCGACGAGCGGTTAGCGACTCATTAGACATTAAAACACCGCGCCGATCAGGACACGTCGTCTTGGTTCTTTAGAAGCGCCTCTGTGCTAGCAGATCCTCCCGTCGCATTAGCCCAGTTTCCAGCGCCGTTCGCGCGCCGGCCAACAGGTACGGGATCGAGACGAGGAGTATGCGGCGCTTTTTTCCCGGCGATGGCTGTTGCCCAGTCGTCGTGCTCCTCCTGTGAATAGCGTCTTAACACACCGAAGACCAGGATTACGTCTTCGTTCTTACGCAATCCGATGCAGCGAGTGCGGTGGGCTATGCAGCGCAACGCCATCGTCCAGTATCACTACATCTCCTCCAATCCAGTTCCGTATCGCTGTCAATCTAGCGCACCGTGTCTGCTCTCTGTATACGCGCCTCCACTTCGACCCCTACAAAGGCAGCAATCGATCTCGTGTCGAACTTACTCCCTAATGAATTTTGCCCTCCGGTGTACTGGATTAGTTTCTCTCTTACTGGGACTTTTTTGCCACGACTTATTCCATGTTCCAAGTGACAGTGAATGCCGGTGAATTTTTGGCGTGCCGTTTAACAATGACGCCGATTATTGTTCAACTTCCGTACCGGTGTTGTTAAATAGACTTGATTCGGCTGACGTTTTGCCATAAAAACCGTCATTTGAAATGGAAAAAAGTAATAAAGCTGGATAAAGTTGGGTAAGGAGCAGTTCAAGTTACAGCAAATTCAAATTTTGATGGAGAATGAGATGAAGGGATGTAAGGCTACCCGACAGACTTAGTAGGGTCAGCCTTAACATATACATGTTTGGATGAAGGCGGACCAATCGTGGGCAAATGAAATACCCATGACTAAGCTTTGTTCATGGTGTGCTGGGTTGGTCACCTCAATAGCTAGCGAACTATGACCTTTCTACGCTTCGAAAAAATCTCGAAATCTGATTTCCAGCAGAGATGCGAAAGGCCTTTGCCCTTACCATTCACATGAGAATACCCTTTTTCATTCCAAAAAGTTCTAAATGTCCTAGACATTTTTTGCTTGTTTGTTGTTGTTTTTCAGCTTGGCCAATACATGATAAAACAGGTAGAAGGTGGTGTAAGTCAATCGCATTGCAGAATGTGCTACGCGTTCTATTTTGCGGTGACCAGCCGACAACCCCTGTTGTGCCCCTCTTACAAGGGAAGCCCATGAACTTCTCCCAAAGATTCCCAACGAGACCAATATGGTCTTGTAGAGCATAGGACGGAGATCGCAGAATGTGTTTCGCTTTTGCTACGGGCCACAGGGTGGTCCAAAAATGGCGAAAAATGGAATCACCACGGGGCGGGCTGATAAGGCAAAATTGACGCCTGAAACGGCCTTGTCGTGCTCTGATCTTAACCAACAAAACGTTTGGTGTACAAATTAAAGTTAGATTATAGCAATGCGATAATTTCCGACGCTTCCTAGAGGAAGCTGCAGTGTTCATTCAGGTGATTCATTCGCAACGGCGGCGGCAGCGACTACCGGACTTGCGGGAGGGGAGTCGAGGGTTCGGTTCCGGGAGTGGTCCTGCTAACTTCACTTTTGCAACTGAGGAGTGCAATTTGGCTTATAGCTTGTCTCATTTTCGTCATCGTATTATTGGCTAGTGGTGAATAAGGGGAAGACATGACTGCCGATTTCGCCCGGACTTGGGAATTATTTAAGCTGCTGACCAAGAATCTGTCACTCCTTTTCTAAATTATCACTTTGCTTGCACAACTTTCCATGAAAGGTTGAAGGTTGTAAAATAAGTCTGACCACATTGGAGAAGAAAACGATCCTACTAACATAGACAGCTTTACTCACCCATATCTACCGTAACCTGCCGTAATCGATCGAGAATTTAAAAATAGGTGTCATAACCGTGATCAGCACCGCAAATATTAAGGTTTCCGGAAAACATCTGCGAAAATACGACAATTTTTTCAAAATAACACAATTTTTTTATCAAGATTTTATTAATCAACCAAATAATTTTCATCAACATCGACTACCCTCCGCCACAAGAGTTCGAATTTCTACGGCGTAGAAATCCTATGACACGGAGGCGAAAAAAGCTCGAAGGTCATTTTCGAGGTGGTCACGATCTTCATAACGCTTGCCTTCCAGATGATGCTAAAGTGAAAAAGGTGGTAGTCCTTTTGGTCTAGATCTGGTTTGTACGGTGGATGCGGCAGAACTTCCATCCGAGTTCTCGAATTCTCTGAGAAGTCATCTTCGCGATATGTGGGCGCGGGTTATCGTGCGGCAAGCGAACTTTGTCAAGCCTGGGCTGTTCCTTGCGCATTTTGTCGGCCAGCCTCTGCGGTTGGGTAGCGTAGACCTCGGCTGTGACAGTCGTGCTGTCAGGCAGCAGCTCGAAATGGTCCCGTGAACTCCTCACCAGACGCTCAGCATGACCTTTTTCGCTTGAATTTCACACTCGGCTCTTCGTCGCGTTGGCACCACGCACGTTTACGAGCGTGATTGACGTAGAGGACCCATTTTTCATTTCCTTTGACGACGGTGTCCAGCCAGTTGAACGTGCGACTTATGGAGAGCAGCTGAGTGCATATGTTCAGACGTCTTCGCCGGTTGTCGTCGGTCAGTTCGTGTGGGAGCCACTGACCAAGCTTTTTAACCATTGCAAGGGATCGCAGTCTATCGTCCACGGTGGATCGGGAACAGCCAAGAGCAGCAGCAAAATAACGTACACCTTCATATGGATGCTGCTCCTCCAGTTTCCTTAGTTCGTCCAAAGATATCGTTGTCGGTCGACCAGAGCAAGGCTCATATTCGACACTCCTGTTGCCGCTTCTGAAGCGTTCGAACCAGCTATAGACAGACCGTTCAGAAGGAGCTTCAGAGCCAAATACACGACACAAGTTTCGATAGGCTTCTGCAGCGGAGCGCCCAGATTCATGCTCGTAAAGGAGTACCTGTCTAATATGGGTAGACAATTCGGCCATCGTACGGTGAAATAGGCAAGGAAGACTGAGCTGGACATGTTGCGCAGATACAACAGCATAGTGTCCTTATATAAGCTGGAGTGTGCGGGCCACACTAGGTTAGGCGGCTCCGCCGGCGTCGGGTATGAGGGGCTACGCTAGGGACGTAGCCCAAAACTAGCTACGGTTGCTTCCCCACCCAGCATCGAGAGCTTCCCCAGCGAGACAAGCGTGGTTTAATGGACGCTTGACATCATCCCACACCACAAAACTAGCTTCTTCCACATCTGACAACAGTCTAGTATTTATTTGCAAAGATGGGAGTACTCCGTGGAGCAAACCGCATGGACACCCCCGAAGTCGCACCCTCGACCCCTCTCTCGTGAGACTGCCTCGCTATTCACCCGGCCATCCAGTTGACGTCACCGTCACGAATAAATCACTTTAATACACACACCAGCTTTGACTAGGAAATGTAGGAAATTAACGTAATACTATAGTCTATCTTTAATTTGAGCTTCAAACCTTTAGTAAGTTAAGTTCAGAGCGCGACAGAGCCATTCCAGGTGTCACTTTTGTCTTGTCAGCCCGCCCTAAAGTGATAAAGTTTTTCGCCATTTTTGCACCACCCAATGGCCCGCAGCAAAAACGACACACAGTTCTGTGATTCCCGTCCGATGCTCTACAAGACCATTTATGTAGGTCACGTTGAGAATCTTTGGGGGAAGTTCATGGGCGTCCCTTGTTAGAGCCGGTACCAGTTCACAGTCTCAAATGGAAGCAAGGCTCGGTTCGACTGGGCGGTATCATAACCAGGAAACTTGAATAAGAGCGCACGCGACAACCGACGGCTCCTCGGATTGTGCTGTCAACACCAGCGTGCCTAAACTCACATTCAAATTGCCCCTACAGGAGTACAGCTGTGGAGTTCGCTTTATAGCGGAAAACGGTATCGCTTCAGTGCGGAATGATAAGACGAAAGTGAGGCTTGAAATGGATTATAGGTCTTATTGAGAATTTCCTTTGTAAATTTACAGACTTTCCATGTAACTGGTAGAATTATCGTCTTAGCTCTGTTGTAGGAGGGAACCTAGTTCGTTAGTTGCAAGGGTTACTGAGAGTCGAGGTTTTGGACAAAAAGCATAGAGACTAGTTTAAGACAAGACTTCAGTAGTTTAGTAATTTGATGATATAACTATGTACGCTATTTAAGTTAAATCAGTCTAAAATGTGGTAGCGCATTCGTAGGTCGTCGCACAAACGGACGCATTTAGTTTAGTACCAGCGTGGTCAGGGAAGTGTAAGAGAATCACTTGTGCTGTGCTCATTGCAAGTCGCTGTGTAAGCAGAGAAATCGTCTTTTAGGTGTTTTTCGCAGTTTGTGCTCTTATTCATAGTTTTTGTGCCCTTTGTAGAACTCTTACTAAGGCGCATGTAGCGCAGTGGAGGAGGTGCCGGCCTCCCAGCTGATACCAAGTTCCTGGTTCGGATTTCCCGCCCAGGCTAACTAAGATTTATATCCCCTGGCGTCGGTGAATTGATATCAGAGTTGTCTGCGAAGGACAAAACGCTGACTTGTTCATCAGCTGGTCACCGCAAGTTATTGTATAAGGTAAATAAGCTTTCATATTGCCTCCACGGCATTATTCTTTACCTAGTCTTCCGTTTTCAGCGCTCAATCGATTTCGAGAACTAGCATAAACAACGTCATCTTAGATTTGCAGTGGAGCTTTCTAATTGTAGCTTCGATGCTATGACAACTTTTGTTGATAGGACAGGAGACATGTAGCATACCCGCAGCCACAATTTAGACATCACTTCGCTCTAGGCTGTATCCCGGTAAGTACCTGTTATATGACGTGGACCTTGTGAACACTGGGACTGTACCGCCGCGACTCGTCAACAAAGCCACCCAGGCGGCTCGTGTTCTAAATGTGTGCCCCTGATCAAGATCCGGTAGAAACAACGTTGTTTTCCTCGTCGGCTTTCCTGGCTCTACCACCTCAGCATTCTGTTTGCATAGAGCGAATAGTGATCTTGGTAAATACTCATCAAGCTGATAAAAGACGCTGATGAGGCACTTTCTTTGGGCTCTCTAGAAGCCTGGACCGCTCGAAAGCTTTCTCACCTAGGTACAATCTTGCTCAAGAGTCCACGACGTGATAGGACATACCAATATCAATGCCGGTCAATGTGTTCTTTCTGTTGGTCTATACTATTACTTATTGGCCACTCTCGCCGGTGAGGCCCTCAGATGAGATTCTCTGGTGGTACGACAAAAATGCCGACGTTTTAGAAACGCGTTTTTAAGTAAACACCTGCCTCGACGGTATGGCATATGTCATACCTTCGCTAACCCCGAGCGAAGCCTAATGATGGCTCCCATATCGACTCATCGCTTCGCGCGATCGATATGGGTGCTTATCATTAGGCTTCGCTCGGGATGAGCGGTGGTATGACATAGGCCTATGTGCGCTCAGCGAATACCAAATCAATATTGGGCGCTCGACGTCAACTATGAGGGAATTGTTTGTTACAGCAGTACGTATTTATAACTCCTTGTTACAGCAGTACGTATTTATAACTCCATTTCCTCAGTGGAAGACTTTCTGCTAACTCAATGTATATTTTGGCAGAGGCTCATAGTCTTGTGCCTCAAAGTGCCTTAACACCGGCTTAAAACTTCTCAAATAGTCTTCAGAATGCAACAACATAACTATTGACTCCAGTATTCCTTACTTTTACAAGTATCAAAAACGGATTGACAACGAACGAATGCGAACCCTCGGCGTCTCTTTCACGAGCCTACCACCCAACCCACCCATAGACGGCTCTTAGGATGAAGTGAACAGCTATGTGTCTATGGCTGCCGCACCCAGTATTTAGTCGCCAGAAGCTCTGTTCTTTGCACGACTCGGGTCGAAATATCTGCATAACTGGGGCAGTGTCTTTTCTATCCATGTATACTACTTCCAGTTCAGATCTATCGTTCACATAGTCTCTGTTAGGTCCGATGTCACTAACGCATCCGGTCAATCAGACGTATCAACCGACAATTATGGCGTCTATCATTTGACATCTAACCAAAAAAGTGTGTGCACTTCTTTCTGCAACAACCTCAAAGGGCAACCTGCCAACCGTTCTCACTCTCATTCCAAATCAAGACGGACAAACTCCAGACAGAGTAGAGTGTGGTACACTGGACATTGCCCATTCTATTAGTCTACAAGCATTGAGATGACTTAGCAGTCGATAAGACTGCTGTCTGATTCACTGCCTCTGTAAATGTTAGGATCCGCTATAATTTGTTTATTTGTTGTCAATCTCATTCATTGGTGAGCAGATTCGTATAATTCCTAGCTCAAACGATGGGATAATTTTTCGGTGAGATAATTCACCGATTAGGCAGCAATAGGGAGTTAGCATAATGTGTTGTCTAACAGTTCTCGTCACGTTCCATGTCAAGTTTGAAGGATTAGTTTTAGAACGCCCTATACGAATTAAGCATTGTTTCGAGAATGAGGCACCATGGAGAAAGGCGTTAGAAGATCCAACACGTTGACAGCTCCAAAGCATGTAATCAGGCGCATGGAGCTCTAATCGAAGGAGTCACTTGCTGACCCGTGCATCCGATTCCGAATTCCTGGTTAGTATTTCTCGCCCAGGCCAACCAAGTCTTCCAATCCAGTAAAATTGCGGTATGCTTTTCTGCGTTTATACGGAAGCAGCTGAAAAGTAAAGATATAGCTTCTGAACCTATCGTTAAAAGGATTTGGACGAGGATGTTGATTGAGCAAATGAATGCATAATGTGATGTAGTAAGCTTTGAATTTATCTATAGATTATAATCTTCTGCTATTTCTCCCTTTCCTTGTGTACTGCCCTCATATTCACTGTCTTCGATACTTCCTAGGTTCACTTTTGTATAGATTCCCTCAACGCGAATGCGTTTTATTTTAGTTCTTGGGTTTTAAACAATTACTGATCTCAACTACCTCATACCGTCCTACTGCGGTCCCGCTATGCTCACTGCATACACTTATCGTTAGGTTAGGCTTGTAGCAACTTCTAGACCCCTGTATTTTTGTCTTTTGCTTTTCCTTTTGTGTTAGTATTTGAGCGATAAGCCATAGAACCTTGGCCTAGAAGAAATGCTCGGATGAAGGTGCACCTCATTCGCCTCGCTCCCTGGGATCTATGCAACATTCGCAGACAGTGCTTGGGTGGATGTGCCAAGTTCATCCAAGGTCACCGCTTCATCCATTTCTGCCCGTCGCATTCTCATGTCGTTTTTCATGCTCAATCACTGTAATCAATTCGTGGTGACAGTTTCCCGAGTCGATTCGTGACCCTAGCCGCTCGACCATGACCCGGATCATCTCCGTCTCCAGCGCTTTTTCGCCGACCGCAGCGATGCCGTGCCGTGTGACTGCAATCACATTCGAACAATCACAGACCACGCAATGGTCCATGAAGACGCACATGAGGTCGTTGACCTCTCAGAAAATCTTGCGACGAAGCTGAGGCTGAGTTTTCCACTGGAATGCCTTAATATCACAATCGGTTATTTTAATTTTTGCATTCCTCGTCTTCTATATTGCTAATTTCAAAAGTGATTTGCTCGCGAACAGAAAGCATCATTCCGACAGCTACACTGGAGGTGGCCATTATAAAAAGCAGGAAAAGTTGGAGCAAAACGAAAGATTATATGTCATACCTTCCCGAACAATCTACATATGCTTTCTTATACGAAGTGCGTCAAAAAGGTCCTCACAAACTCAAATGTGTCTATAACATTGTACCGGTGATTCAGGGTAGTCAAACCGACTTAAATAAAAAGTTACTCAATTTAAAAAAAAAGCTGCCATAAAAAAGGCTGTTCTAGAAAGCTGTGCCTAAAATAGGGTATAAATGTTGCAATGTGCAATTTACACACAAAAAGAAGAACTTTTAGAGATATTTCTTCTTTCTCAAAATTGCCGTTTTGAGTTATCATCTTTATGTTTCTTAATACAACAAAATTTTCTCTAAAAATCGACTAGAGGTTTTTCAGTTGTTCTCTATTTTAACCTCCTAAAACATAGACCTGGAGGTACTTTGAAGGAAGTATCGTTTTGAAACTGTTGTATACGAAAGAGTACGCGACTGATCAGTCTTGTTCATCGCTCCACTTTCTATTGACCATCGCGCCACCGGCAGGGTGGCAGTGTTCTTTGAAATCTAGGGGTATATAAACCGCATGTTCTCATTTGGTTCGACCATTATTGTTGCTGAACAAATCTGACTACCTATTCGTCTGACCGTCCACCCTCTACGCGCCACAAACACAACAGAAACCATAGAGATACAGAAGCTGTTCTGCTTTACATTTTAGTACAGCATTTGGATGCTCAACTTTAAATCCCAACTTCCATGTTGTAAGCAGTTTTTCTTCGCTTCCTAAGGTATAGCAAAGAAAAAAAAACGTACAGCTTTGCACGAATTTTGGCAATGAACCGGTTTTATTCTTGTTTTTCAGTGTTGTGATTTCAATTCTGTTGCTCTGATAAAATCTGCCCTCCTCGTTGTCAAAGTACTTGGTATCTTCAAAATGCAAACTAATGGTTATGATCGCCGTTCGATCCCCGTTTGATGAATGAGAATTAAAATGAGCTTTAGAGAACACCTAGACCGTTTTCCGCTGACTATATCATTCTGTTTTTTTAAGGGAATTGAATTGAAGAAGAGGAATTAGCGAACTTAAGTTGTAAGCTGAACTGAACTCACCTCTGTGCAATAGTTCGCCTCTGAACTCACCTATGTGCAATAGTACTAACTTTTGAGCTGATAACGTTTGCTTATAAGAACACAAGAGGTGCTGAACGGGTTTTCGATAGGCACTCTCTTCTGTTTGGCTCAATGCGCAGAACATTTCATGGATTGTGATAATACAATTTTACGACACACTTCCTGCGAATCGATGATCCTAATCCAGTATTCAGTAAAATCTAGGATAGCGTTGTCGTCGTGAGTTAGCAACCGATATCACCGATATACCGAACGTGTATCGCAATGTGTCGTGGAAACGTTTCCAAAATTTCCTCTAAATATGCAATTTTCACGTCGAATTGTACGCTCTTCTAAACTAGCTCGACGTCAAAACAATTTTTTTAAATATTAAGCTTGGCATTCACCAACACAATTAGAATAATGTTTGTTTAAGGAAAATTTAGTGTGACTTTCCCTTAGATTTTTTTAGTTCACTAGCTCTAGGGTCCAACATGGCGCGAAATGTGTTCAATTTGGCATTAAAATGCTACATATTATGCGTGACTCGCGATAGCGCAGCCAGCGCCGACTATCGCATGCACCCTGAATTACTGGTTCGACTCCCGCCTACGCCAACCAAGCATAAAATCCCCTGAAGTCGATGAATGTGGCGACTTATGAAGGATGAATAAAACACTAGCTTGCCCATCGGTTGAGTAATGCAGGTTATTCTACTTTATAACCATTTAAGCCATTCTACTTTATAGCCATTTAGGCCATTTAACGTTTAACGTTTGCGTGAAGCTTTTCTCCCATCGAATGCATGGCGCTTCCCCTAAGAGCTATCGACTAACGCATGCAACCAGAATCGGAGCAAACGATAAACTCTTCACTGTAAACCTTACCATTTGTAATGTGCTCAGCTTGTTAACAATGGCGTATTCTTACTAGCAACTTTTTTTTGTGCCAAGAAAATGAGCCTTGAGTAGCTGTCGTCAGCAGCGAACAGCTCAATCCACTTTCGACTGCCTTCTCGATGATCAAGTAAGCACCTTCGAATCATGACATCGCCGTACCCAAGATTTTCCCTTATTATGTCTTCCAGCACTATTTCTCCTTGCTAATACAAAACTAATGACGTGTCAGTCGATACAGTGTGATAAACCTACAAATGTTAAGGCCGTTTCAATTTTGTCTCTAAATCTCTCCAAATCTCCAGATTTGCGAACAACTCGTAGCATCGGTAATGCCAAAAAATAAAATATGAAACAGATATATCCAGATATAATTTAAACTAGTTTAGTTTGAAAGTAAGTATACAGTTTGCCAGAAGTATGAGGTTCACTCTATTAGGAGGGGGGCAAAAGTAATGAGACTCTCCATGCCGTGTCCATATATCTCGTGACTACAGTCTGGTTTCGTACTTATCGTATTTGTATGTTTGTTGGCTACTTACTGAAGGCCATCTGAGAAGCTACCACTTCCGCACTTCCCAGAAGCATTCTGAAACCGCAGTCTGTCTCATGCCGAAATCCCAATCTGACGAGTCGGCTTGTGTCGCGCAAATCTCGCCCAATTCGCAACCCCGAGCAGCCTGGGCTCAATATTCACGCAAGATGAGAAGTACGTCTTCTACCTTAACCCTGCCAAGCAGCCATTCTGGGTGAGGCCTGTTGACCCGTTACCGACCTTCGTTCGGCGAGTTGTTCATGGCGAGGAGCACCTTCTGAGTCTGCGTCCAGGGACCGGTATACTGGAAGCTGTTTTTCGGCGATGGACTCCAAGGCCATGGTGAACGAAATAGAAGAGATGGACCGGCGACTCGCACTTATTCGGTCTCAGCGCTTCAGGAAGGTCTTCCTTTTCGACAACGCCCCACCCATCGGGCAAAAGTGACCACGGATAAGCTTGCTCATCTGAACTACGTTCACATGCCTCCCCCACCGCATTCGGCGGACATCTCTTCATGCGACTACCACTACTTCTTGAGCCTACAGGACTTCCTGGTCGGAAGGGACACAAGAACCCAAGCAGTCCTTGACAACCATATTGAGCAGTTGATCAACACCAAGCCCAAGCAGTTCTGGAAGGATTGGATCAGGAAGTTGGCTGAGCGATGGCAACAAGCCATTGACCTTAATGGCATACACATTTCTCAGCATCGTTGATTTGTAATTGAGTTATAAAAAGATGTTGATTTATAATTGATTATAAGGAGATAAAGAATTTTTTTCAATTTGTCTCATTACATTTGGCCCACCCTAATAATAGGAATGAAGAACACTCTATTATCTACGATCGACGGCAGCAAAAAATTTTGATATACCACTAATTTCTTAAAGAAAACAACGATAAAGGTTGTCGGTAGCTTTTACCTTGTGTGCGCGAGTTGGTGAATCTATGTAGATCCATGGCGTGGAGTGGGGAACGCCGAAAGAGAAGCTAACAGAAGCCTCAAAAGGCAGCGCCAGTAGAGTCTGTATCGGGCGCCAATCTTCGCACCATTAACCTCAAATGTCGCTGATCCGCACCCGATTAGTGCGAAGGTGTATGAAGTCGATTTCGACGCCTTTACATGGGACATTCATTCGCCTGGCGTCCTTTACTTCTTCCTTCATTTCTGCAGCAAGTTCAATTCAGGAACTGACGCCGAAAAGCGAATGCGGCTTCATGCTTCAATCTGAAGTGGGAACTGGAGCTGGTTGTGATGACGAACACCCATTAGAACGACATTCCTTGCGGTGTCGCTGCGCCCACAGTTCCCAGCCGTTTGCAGGACGACTTCTCTCCGACGATCTTCACATCTTCCATGTTTATCTTCTCACAGCCAAACCAGTTATCAACTATTCTATGGTCATGCTAGCAATGTCCTCTCCGGCCGAGGGTACTGATTCTCCCTAGAATCTTTGTCGTTCAGTGATTGATGCATCTCAGTACGTGGGTTCAAAAACGCCGTCATTCATCATATTCTCTCGATGTGCAGAGCACAGTACAGTAAACACTGTCAGGGCACGACACAAAACGTTTGTAGAAGTTTCATGAAAGTAGCATTTATACATACTATCAACCAAATGAAAATCGCGAAGATCTATAGGAGCGTATGACGCGATCTCCTGTTTTAATATTCTAAAAATTACAACGGTTTTGAACCAACCGCAATTTTTAACCGATTATGTTTCCTTAAAAAATAAAATTTTTAAAACATTTCAAACAGTGCGTTTACTTATTGGGGCAAGCGAACCGAAAAGCTTTGAAGAAAGTTGTACTAAGTTTTTCTTGAACAAAAATTACCCTAACCGTCTTGGAGTCTCTAGTGCAATGTGGAAAAAAGACATTTTTAACCAGGAAGATTTTTAGATTGACATCAAGGGGATGAAGGTTGCTTAGAAGAGTGTACAATTTTGATTTGAAGTGTCCAAGTTGGTATTAAAGTGTTATAAATGTGGTGGCCTCCACTTCAAATACCCAAAAAGGATTGAATCATGGCTCTTCGACGTCCTGAAATAACTAGCGTCATGGGTGTCGAAACAGGCCCTTGTACCATATCACTTTTGCTGTAAATGCCTGTGCCAATCGATGGAAATCAATAGTAATCAAAGTCGATTAGAGCGTTCATAGAATGAGCTCCTTTCCTACATACCCACGAACACCTTTTCCACTCTTCCTTTTCCTTTCCTTGTTCTCCAGCCTTCTCTCTCATGATACTCCTTCGCAATGTCTCCAGCAGGCCCTGCTGGCTTACCTCCACCATTCCAACTCGTCTTTCCCTTCTTACAGCGTTTCTGCTGCTCTTTTTTCACTCCCATTCATCCCAGTTTCTTTTAATTTGGATTTTTCACTTTCCTCATGTGTTTTGTTCCAGCCTGCTTTCTCACTCGTTCTTTCTTCCTTTATTAATACACTGCTCATTTTTGAAGTCTTATCTTAAGCGTTTTCGTACCATTCTATTTCGTATGGAATTCAAAGGAAGAATGCGATCAATAAAAATGTCACCGAATTCGTGCGAAATAGGATACAAACATCATATAAACGAAATATGACCTGAATAAGTACTTCGAGGTAAGTAACCACACAACGTCCACAAAACCTAAATGATGTGGAAGTAACAGCATGAAGGACGCGCAAACCCTATTCAGCGTTAAAAATAAGAAGCCTTTAAACTGCACTGGAAAACTTTCTCACATCTAAAATTCAAGATCAGTGAACTCTTCTGCATGTGAGCGCATAGGTGCAGGGTTTCCTACGCCCACAAAAAGAGAACAAGCAAGTAATATAATAATTAGCGACGAAGCACGATCCGCAATTACCAACTATCGAATTTGAATTTAATTTGTTTATTAGATTTGTTTACTTCTTCATAGCGTATTTGTTACTTCGTTTTTTTACTACATAGTCTTGGTTAGTCCTTTTGTAAAGCCACCTTAGAGTGCATAAATAAATAAATTTAGTGTCCAATGAAATAAAGCAGCATACAACTCGAGTTACTTGCCACTTTTTCTCTATGCTCCTCTCTGTTCTAAAATCACAATGCTTCCTTTACGACTGTGAAAGGCTACACGAAGTCGATAGTCGTGTCGGATCCCTCCGTTGTCAAAGGATTCGTATGTGTTTACCGTCACATCTGTAATCAAAGAATCGAACTTCGGGCGTAGCGCTATCGATGGCTGTTGAAGTTCGCGAGTTCGCGAGCTAATTCCTTAACGGTTTTACGACCATTCACTATGAATCCACTTCTTGACGCTCAGTTAATTGCCTAGCGATACCGGCATTGGCTCGTTTCTTGCGCCGACCGAAACTGAACGGCTTCATTGTTCCGACAGATCGGCAGATCCGTTGTTTTTCTCACGAAAATTCAAGGAATGAGGACGCTAGTAAATGTAGAACGCACATTCGTGGCTATGCTCGAGCAGAGGCATTCTCGAAAGGACTCACCCAGGCTTCGCCTTCGAGGCCTCATGAAGTTTCCAGTGCAGCTCCGCGGAACTGGAGACAACTAATTTTTCTTTGCGGAGCTTGACCAAGCCTTTTGACGGTTTCTCCTTGCGTCGAACGTTCAACGTAATCAGAAGTTTCTTACAAACTCTCAAAGTGTCTACTACTGCACACGCTCGTCACTTAGACGACACCAACGCGACTGCACTCTGATCGACATCAAATCCCATAAAACCAGTTACCTACATAGTTCCTAGTATTTACTCAAATCTACTCATAAGTGCAATCCTATTTGGGGGGACCGCACCTCAACGATATCATAATAAAGGGGAACATAACGAATTATCAATAACACATTATCCTATCGCCTATCAGTCTATTTCGTCGATTCTGACACTGGGAGCACCTTTTGTGTCGCACTAAGATGACCTGCAGCAGTCTGCGAACAAATTGCTCTATTATCCCTGCCTCTTTCGAACATCAATCATGCCATTCTTCACCCCTCTATAGGTTTCCAATGCATTTTAGTTCTATGATAAACGCGATGGAAAATATCGATAAATTGCGAACCGCCTTTAATGCATCCGTCAAATGCAAAACTGCAAAAGCGAGAAAACGAAGAAGCCGCGTTTTCGCATCTACCACTTTCCAATATTTCTCGTTACTGAATGGAATGTTCAATTCACTCGAGCGCACAAAAAGTATCCTACCTTCAACATCGATTTGGAAGATTAGATGATTTGTAGTATTTTCTAGTCCTGGTTAAAGGGCCTACTTGTCAACCTGAATCGACTTTAGTTCGCTCTCTTACAAGCCAATCAAGCGTTCTATGTTTTTGTCGCAGACGAATGGAGAAGAAACTGTGCGGGAAGGATAGTCCAAAGAAGCTCTCCGACTTGTTCATTGATTGGCCACTGAACCTACAATAAGTCATGTTCATGAGATTCAAATGCCTCCACCATATAGCGTAACGTAACGTAACGTACATACTTGAGTAACTTTCATGGCGCATCCCAAAAAAAAGGCTGATTGATTTACCTAACCTTACCTTTCGACCTCTGATTTTTGTTACTATAGCTACCAATCCTGAAAATTTCGTGGAGAATAACGCTGCCTGCTTCAAGCTAATAAGCTGTGTTGGTGTGTTTGTGTAGTCTGTTTGCTTTATGGATGTTCAAGTCGTTGACAATAGCTCGCATAAGTAGCGCATTGAGCCGAGTTAGCCTAGTGGTTAGTGGTGTAGTTTCATGCACAAACGGTCACAGGTTCGACTCCCGGCTCCGGCACGCCATGCCCTGCAAAAATTGCAAAAATGGAAACGGTTCCAGTGTCAGGCCCAGGTTGACAGGCCGGCTGATGGAGAAACCTCGTCACAAAACCATGATCACAAGTCGCAATAGAATCAGTGTAAAGGCTAGGACGTCACCCGGAAGTGGCGCACAGAACCCCCGCCCGAGTTCTGTGGTCAGTATGCGAGGGCTACCGAGGGCCGAACGACCTCGGCTAAAGAAGCTAGTTCGACTGGGGACTCTGAATGTGGGAACGCTGACCGGAAGATCTAGGGAAGTGGCTGACCTGATGAAGCGCAGGAGGATTCAAGTCCTGTGTCTGCAGGAAACGCGATGGAAAGGGGCGAAAGCCAGGGAGATCGGAGAAGGGGTCAAGCTGTACTACAACGGAGAGGACACCAAGAGGAACGGGGTAGGGATAGCTGTCGCGGAGTCCCTCAAGGATTCAGTAACGGCTGTCCAAAGAATAAACGACCGCATCATGTCACTGCGGCTGGACACGAAGGAGAGTTACTGGACCATTATGTCTGTCTACGCTCCGCAGACCGGATGCTCCGAGCACGACAAGGATGACTTCTACCTCTCGCTCGAGGAAGCCATAAGGTCCGTGCCAGAAGGCGACTACCTCTCCATAGCAGGGGACATGAACGGGCATGTGGGGAGTGGCAGAAGAGGAGTGGAAAGGGTTCATGGAGGTAAAGGGATCGGCCTGATAAACTCGGATGGAGAACGAATTCTGGATCTGGCTATCGCCCACGACCTGGCTGTCTGTAGCACTTTCTTCGCGAAGAGGGAGAGCCAGAAGGTGACCTATGCTAGCGGAGGAAGAAGGACGGAAGTCGACCACATCTTGGTTCGAAGGGCTGCTCTGAAAACAGTCCGGGATGTGAAGGTCATTCCGGGAGAAGACGTGGCATCACAGCATAGACCCTTGGTAGCCGACCTTAGCATACCTCTACCCACCAGGCCCAAAGTGAGGACGGAACCCAGGATCCGATGGTGGAGACTGCGGGGTTCAGAGCGGAACGAGCTACGAAGGGCAGTGCTCGAAGCAGGCCTTCCAGATCCAGCTGGTCCCGTGAACGAGACCTGGAGGAGGGTAGCCAAAACAATCTTGAGATGTGCCAAGGAAACCCTGGGAGAAACAAAGGGAGGAACCAGAGGGGATAAATCGGCATGGTTCTGGAACGAAGAGGTGCAGGCTGCGGTGAAGAGGAAGAAGGAGGCCTACAAGCTGTGGCAGAAGACGAGGGCACCCGAGCATCTCACAGCCTACAGGAAGCTGAAGAGGCTGGCAAAAACAGCTGTAGCGAAGGCAAAGAACGCGGAAATGGATGCCCTGTACGAGAAACTAGACGGGCCAGAGGGAGAGAAGTTCGCCATCCGCCTGGCCAAGGCGCGTCATAGAGCTAGCCTCGACATTCGAATAGTGAAGACTGTGAAGAGTGCTGACGGTAGGGTGCTACGGAAGCCGGTCGAGGTCAGAGAGAGATGGGAGGAGTACTTCAAGGAACTCCTGAACGAGGAGTTCCCTCGTCAGGAAGCCGAGGAAGAACAACCAACGGAAGGCCCATCCCACCCTGGACGCAAGAAGAGGTTCGCAAGGCCATAGGGAAGATGAAACTCGGAAAGGCAGCAGGGCCTGACGGTGTGCCAGTAGAGGCTTGGAAGGTGCTCGGGGACCTCGGAGTCAACTGGCTGACGCAGTTCCTCAACAGAATCACGAAAGAAGGTAAGATGCCGGATGACTGGAGGAACAGCACCATAGTCCCCATCTTCAAGCAGAAGGGAGACGCTTCCGAATGCTCCAACTACCGAGGGATCAAACTGATCTCACACACGATGAAGATCTACGAACGACTGGTCGACTCAAGGCTGAGGGAGATGGTACCCATCTCCCAGGTGCAGTGGGGCTTCATGCCTGAGAGGTCCACCACAGACGCCATCTTCATCGCTCGTCAGGTGATGGAGAAATATCGGGAGAAACGAAAACCCTGCTACCTAGCATTCCTGGACCTGGAGAAGGCCTACGACAGGCTAGCTCGGGCCGTAATCTGGAATGCCCTTCGAGGAAGGGGTGTCCCGGAACGTCTGATCACGGTCATAAGGGACATGTACGAGGGCTCGAAAGCGGCGATACGAACTCCACACGGGGTGACAAGGAAAGTGGACATCACTGTGGGGGTACACCAAGGGTCGGCTCTGAGCCCGTTCCTCTTCCTGCTGACACTTGACTCTATAGTGAACCACCTTGAGGAAGGCCCTCTCAGAACGATCCTCTACGCGGACGACATCGCTCTAGTAGCCGACAACCAGGAGGAGCTGGAGGAGAAGGTGCAGCTGTGGCAGAGAGCCCTCGCAGACAACGGCCTACGGCTGAACGTGAAGAAGACGAAGTTCATCAGCTCTGAGCAGTGCGCTGAATCGATCCTAGACTGCCAAGGGGAAACGATCGAGAAGGTGGAAGAATTCCGCTACCTCGGAAGTGACCTATCCGAGGAAGGAAGTGTGGACCAGGCGGTCAGGGGACGGATAAACGCAGCCTGGCTCAAGTGGAGGGAGTCCACAGGGATCCTCTGCGACCGTAGATGCTCCAGGACGCTCAAAGGCAAGCTCTACAGAACAGTTGTGAGACCTGCCCTCCTCTACGGCAGTGAGTGCTGGGCCCTAGGTAAGGCGCAGGAGCGGCAACTGCACGCGGCGGAGATGAGGATGCTGAGGTGGGCATGTGGATGGACCCGTCGGGACAGGGTGCGAAACGAGGATGTTAGGGCAGTGATGAAGACAGCCCCGATCCAGCTGAAGATGAGAGAGCAGCGCCTTAGGTGGTATGGACACGTCCTCAGAAGACCAGAGGATCACCCCACAAGGTTGGCCCTAGATTTCGAGGCACCAGGAAAGCGTCCAAGAGGAGCCCCAAGGAAAAGATGGAAGGACGTCATCAAGAGAGATCTAGCCGAAGTCGGCGCCACGGCAGATGACGCCTTTGATAGGATGAGGTGGCGACAGATCACAAGAACAGCGGACCCTGCGACTGCGCGGGACTAAACGCTCAGGAGAAGAAGAAGAAGAAGTAGCGCACAACTGACCTAGTCGAGGCACTTATCAGGGATGTTGAGCTAGCGCTCGTTGTTAAGCTGTGAATAAAGCAGGCTGATCTTCTAATAAATCCGATTACAGCCATTTGACGTAGAATTTTTGAAGTTGAAAAATCTTGGCATCAAAAATAATAACAAATTAATAGCAACAATTGAAAGCATTTCGTGAGAGAATAGTTTTCGAATATTCGAACGGATTCGAATGGCAACCATTTTCGAACGTTCCGTCTCGAGTACTATTGGTACTTTCTACTAGCGCACCGGAAGTAGGGATCGTGTGGTATCGTATTGTGTTGTACATGCTGACGCACACATTCATACTTTGTGCCCGCTCGATTTACTAAGGAGTACCTGCTGATAAACACCGTGATGTCCCTAGAAAAGCTTCTGACGTTTGAAATCTGCCCCTTGAGGAAATCGTCATGCTTTGTTGTGCATTGGCAGCATGTTTTATTTCGAATTTCGTACTCAAGTGCAAAGTCGCTCAGTTCCTTTTCGTCTGAGTTTCCAGAGATAAATATGTGAAATTTCACTTCATTGCACTAAGTGCAATGAACAAGCTTGCTCATGCAATTACTAAGATGACCTCGATGACTAGCCTACATAACATCGAAACTGCACCATGCAGGAAAGCTGAAAAACAATGCTGTCGTCGGCACACCACATTAAACCAACGTTTTTAAGCACCTACTAAGTGTAATAAATTTTTATAGCTGTGGTTGGCCGGGTCAAGTTAACTGGAAACGAAGGTTTGCTTCCTTTTGCAAGAAGCAAGAAGAAATGTCGCCCAGTTCAGTTCGACGGTAGAGCAATTAGAACGCTTACTCGGGTTCACGACTGCTCACGTATTTGAACAGCCTTATTGGAGTTATAGAGTGGAGTTAAGGGGAGCGTAGTAGCGAAGACGAACGAAGTGCCGGCATTCACGTGCACCCGATACCCGGTTCCTGGTTCGGGTTCCCCGACTAGGCCTATCAAATTTTCTATCCTTCCGGGATCGGTGAATTGGTAACATACTTGTCTGGAAAGATAAAACACTGACTGCTACATCGGGCGGGCTCCGCAAGTCACTGTATAGGCCAATTACGCATTCAAACAGTTTCCACGACATAGGAGAAGTATGCGTGGCGTATCTCAAAAAGGGATGAGGGGTTAAAGACGTCTTCCCTTATTCTTTTACCATTCAGTTGAGATGTTTTGTCTTCTTTTCTTTCTTTTTTTCTTGATGAAATTATGGGCACATAGTAGCACAGTCGAATGTGCAGATTGCCACATGCACCTCTAATCAAAGTTTTTGGTTCGTACCCACTCAAGTCAATTAACCCAAGAGTCGCTAGATTTGTACCTGGTTGGATACTGCAATCGTTGTTTAGGCGTAAACGCATTCAAATAGCCTTCACGATATTTTGCATGAATAAAATGCAAGGTGCTTCCCACAAATAAGCTGATTAACGTCTTCATTTAACCTTTTATCTTTATCTCTTCTGAAGTTAAAATTTCTTCGCCAACTATTAAATCTGTACTTATAACAGAATTTAGCTTTTTTTTCTGCGTTCTCGCTCGCTCTCTCTCTCTCTCTGTTCGTGTCTTTTTTCTGGGCGTTTTATTTTTTATTGTTTTACAATTTTTTAACGGTTCGCTTTTATCTGCTGGAAATGATAGTAATTTTGCCGATTTTTTTTCATGGGTCATCCACTTTTTTAAATGAATAAATAAATAGGAGACTCAAATGCTTTTTTCCGCATCTACCTTCTGGCTCTGTGAGACTCCCCCCCCCCCTACTAGAGAGCTTTCTTGCTGTGAATGGCCTGCCCAACTTTTCGAGCAGGAGCTGACGACAGAGGAGGCCTATCGAACGTTTTTGGCGTCCTTGCCCAGATCTGTGTACCAATTCATGTAGTCGCACAGCCTCTTATCAGATGATTTGCCCCAGATTGAAGAGCGCTTGTTTTTGCCATAAACGCCACCATTTTAAGGTCAATTAGTGTCCATTCGTTGAGCGCTCTATGTTCGGGAATTCTCGCGTTTTTCGTCGCGCTTCCTTCAGAGTTGATTTCCTACAACGCGCTCGACTTCCCGTTTCAGTTCTAATTGCGGCAGCTTCGCTGATGTCTATTTCGGAAGCACCGTCTTTGATTTTTCCTCGATGAATGTGGAAACTGTAGGAGCACTCGATCCCGGTTATGTCCCTGCAAGCGCCCCCGTCACGTGTAGAAGTCTGCTTTGCTCCTTCACTCAGTTTTAACCAACACTGTTGTAGTCACCATCCCAGGCTCCATCCACCTAGCTACTACTCTGATTCAGAGGTTGAAGCCATTCCCTTGTTAGGTCCAGGTTTTCCGTGTTTTTCACTGTATGGCCGATGAACCTACTTGTTAGATTTGACAACGAAGAGCAAGCCACCAGATTTCCAGCAATTTCTTGTCTTGAGACACTCTAGTGTTTTAAGGATTGATTTATGAAATCATAGATTCTTCGGTTCATCCACACTGTCACGACGTTATCCATATGTATTGTCTGCTCCAGCCTCTACATATTTCTCTTCTTTAAAATTGCCTTCTGTGTTGTCAATAGCTGCGTTGTAGTCCTCCCTTATGCTTTCTAACCGTTACCTCTTTCAAGATTTAGATCAAGGATGAGGGTGGGCGTTAGTCAATTCTTTTTTGGATGCGTGGCTGATTCTACATCTACAAGATTTCATGTGTTTCACTGCGTATTTGGCTTACACAAATACTTCTGGCGGTCAGCCGATGGGCAAGTTAGTGTTTTATCTTCCCCCGACAGGTTTGGTGCCAATTAAATGATCCGGGAGTGATGGAATGCCTGGTTGGCGTGGGCGGGATTATGAACCAGAAACCTAGAATCCGGGCATGTAATAGCCAACACCTACTAAGACTGCGCTCCACTAGCAATAAATAAGTAAACATGGAATGAAGTGAAGAAGAATGGAATGAATGAAGTGTAAGAGGCAGATTTGACGGATGTAAAACATCGCAGAATACGTCCTAAAAGTTGAAGAATTTAGTCCGGTTTTCGAATTATAGAGCTTTATGGTCTTGAATCCTGGAAGCGCTTTACCAGAATTATCTCGAATATTGGTAACAATACTGGAACTGAACTGCCTAAGAAAGCAAAGGTGAAGGTCATGGGTTGTTATGAACCGTAGGTACTGAAATCGAAAGCGATGGAAGCCTTGTTTAAAACTGACCACAATCGCAATAAGAAGTAAATCTGTTGAATGCTAATATGAGAAGGGATATAGGATGGTGTTACTCAATCCCTGCTTCCTATAGCCTGGAAACTTTCTATATACTAGCTATTTAGACTGCATCACGTCCAATGGAGATTTGGTGCTTCATCAACATATATTTCATTATTTGCTACTTTATTAAACTACAAAATAACCAGGGAAGGTCTTAGGCGTAGGTATGAACGGTGGAAATGGATAGTATTGCGAGAATCTTCACCCTTCATATAGTAGAAAATCATGTTTCGTTGTTTTTTTAGTCCTTGAACCAAAAGAGCTACTGGCCCTCGAAGATGAGGTACAGTATCACACCGTCAGCACCTGCCCACGTGCATACTTGCGTGCGCTCATGTATGGGAACGTGGCGAAAGGAAAGCAAATCGGTGGCTCAGCAGGGTGCGACGCTGCTTCACAGGCGCTAGGCCACACGTTCGGCTCCCGTGCTATGCACTATTTCAGCATTTTTTCATGACCGCTGCCCCTTTACCAATTTGCTCCCTGCACATCTCCTGCACATTTATTTCACTCTAAAATGTCAAAATGGTCAGATTCGTGATCAACACCTCAGGTAGCCCCAATAAACAAAGTTTGGCGAAAGCGGTGCCCATGACCTTACTGGTTGGTCACCCATACCTACTGTAACTTCGTGTACTCCAGCGTAATACCACAAACGGATGTCAGATTCGTGATCAGCATCCCAAATAACTCCCCTGGTCGAGGTTTGGCGACGTTGCGATAGTCATACATCATAATCGGAACAAGGTCCTCCGAAAATGCAGAACAACGATTCGGTATCAGCTGAATCAAATTCGTATTCGAAATATTTGTCGTTCTGTGTCCATAATTTTTAACGATGGAGTCTAAGCTTACCAGTTACCAGTGAACCAGTTTTCGCTGATTTATTCAAGATTGTGGGAAGCCTCATGTCTAGCTTATATGAAAGTGCGAATTATGTTTCAAGCATCACTTTTAAACTCTTTAGCCGAAAAAGCTAAAACAAAGCTAAAACTACGACTTTTTGAACGAGCTCATGACGTTGAGTATAAACATACCATAACCTCTTCTTCTTCTTCAGCGTTTGTCCTGCTTCATGGCGGGGTCCGCTGTTCTGGTGTCATGACGCCACCTTTCTCGATCCAGCGCTAGATCAGGGTGGACACCAGCAACCTTCAAGTCCATATGTAACGTATCGGACCAGCGCTGCTTCGGACGCCCTCTATCTAGGCCGCTTTCCTGACACTTCCAACTCAAGGCCTATCTTGCGGACGCAGAACGTGGCCGTACCATCGCAAGCGAGCTTCGCGCATCTTGTCGGCTATCGGCGCGACACCGAACTTCTGCCGAATAGCTTCATTTCGGATGCGGTCCATGCGCGTGACTCCAGCCGTCCAGCGCAGCATCTTCGTCTCCACGAAGTCCTGAGGCGTGTTTCAAATTCCTTGGTCACAGGCCAACACTCAGCGCCGTACATCGCTACTGGCCGGACGACTGCCCTGTAGATCTTCGACTTCAGCTGCTCTTATATCTTCCTATCGCAGAGCATGCCAGTCAACGAGCGCCACTTGAACCACTGAATTCACTTCGACCATAAGTTTGACGTCAGACGCGACTGCTGATCCCAGGTACTTAAAGACCGCAGTGCGTGGGAGCTCGATGCCGTTAACCTTGATGGAGCCGGACTCGTTCACGTCAGTCGTTAGGTACTCGGTCTTCTTGACGTTCAATTTGAGTCCAAAACACTCCAAGCGATCCCACCAAGCTCGCACCTGCCGCTCGAGATCGTCTTTGTTTTCGCAAGCGAGTACCACGTCGTCAGCATAAAGCAACGTCCAAGGGAAGGGCTTCTGGAGACCTCGTGTGATGGCATCCATGACGACAACAAAGAGGAGTGGGAAAAGCGCAGAACCCTGATGTACCCCGACAGAGATGGGAAACTCCATCGAGATTTCAGCTGCAGCTTGAACTCGACTCTTTGGACAAGAGTAGAGAATTCGCACCCACTCTATGAGCTCTTCAGGAACTCCATGTTGACGCAGGGCGTACCATATCACTTCACGCGGTACGCGGTCAAAGGCCTTCTCCAAGTCGAGAAAGGCGATATGCACTGGCTTCTGTTTCTCGCGATGCTTCTCTATCAGGAGGCGGACGGCATGTATGGCATCAACGGTGTCACAGCCAGCCACGAAGCCGCACTGATTGCTAGAAAGCTGGACGATGTCCCGAATTCGTCCATCGACAATTCGCTCAAAGATCTTCATGCTGTGCGAAAGCAAGCGAATCGGACGGTAATTGGAGCAGTCTGCAGGACTGCCCTTCTTCTTCCAAATCGGGATCGTCGTACTTTGGCGCCAACACTCAGGAACCTTCTTCTCCGCCACAACCTGATTAAAGAACTTCGCCAACCACTCAGCAGGGTACCAGTACTTGGACTCCCGTAAATCAGCTGCCACGTCATCGGGCCCAGTCGATTTGCCTGGCCTCATATTCTTCAAAGCCACTTCAATCTCCTCCACGGTGATCATTTGAACGGGGCCGTGGGTTGGAGCCGTTGAAGGGATGGCTGGATGAGGGAACTCTACCGTAGAGATTTCCTCAAAATAATCGCGCCATCGCTTCAGTGCCTTCTTGCGTTCCGTAAGAAAATGGCCGTTCTCATCATTGATGCCGAAGAACTTCTCGATGTCCTCGGTTGTCGATGGCGAAACTTTGCAAGTCGGTACAGATACCGCTCACCATCGGGCGACTCGAGCTTCTCGTTGACATCTCCATAATGAGTGGCTTTTGCAACAGCCACGGCCTTCTTTGCAGCTTTCTTCGCTTCCTGGTACTTTCGCCAGTTATCGGCTGTCTTTTCGCCGAGAAACACGTGATAGAGCGACTTCTTCTTTCGCACTTTTGCTTTCACGTCATCTGTCCACAGCCAGGTCAGCTTCTCGACCTTCCGTCGCCCAGGCTTCGTAATGCCGAGTTCCGACTGTGACGAATCGCGTCGGTCGCCTTCTTCCAAGTTTCATCGACAGTCGTGACCGTCGGTAACCGCACGCGAGAAATCACAGCTGCTTCTTTCTCTCTTATTCGCCACCACTTGATTCTTGCTGCACGCTCGATCTGCTTCAGTCTCGGAGGGCGATCTTCAGAGTGCAGAACAGGGGTCGGTGCTGTGGGGCGACCGTCTCATACGGCACGATCTTCGCGTCTGTGACAAGACTTCGGTCGCGATCTCTCACAAGGACGAAATCTATCTGAGTCTTGGTATTCCCACTGTGGTATGAGACAAGGTGCGAGTCGCGTCTTCGGAAAACGGTGTTCACCATGGTGAGGCTATGCGATTCCGCATACTCAAGAATACTCCCACCACCTGCGTTACGAGACCCGCATCCGAAACCACCATGACAGCTGTACCCGTCTTTCGTAGCACCTACGTGCCCATTAAGGTCATCAGCGACTATGATGACATCTTTCGACGGTACCTCTGCTGCCTTCTCATCAAGCAGGTTCCAAAACTTATCCTTGGCTTGATCGGAGCAGCCAGTCTGCGGAGCATACGCAGAAAAGAAATGATAGAGTCGCTCCTTAGCGGCGACAACGATCTTCATCTATCTATCGTCAAAACGCTCAACGCTTACAATCGAGTCATGAAATCATTCGAAGACGATTATTTCGACACCACTGGTGGTCCAGGGACTCCCACATAGAACGGCCTTGAAGCCACACCCTACGTCCCTTGAATGGCATCAGGATCACCTCGTCTCCTGCACGGCACAGAAATCAACTCTTCTACGCTCCAGTGCTTTAACCGACTCGCACGAGCGGTCCGTCAACGTACCCACATTCAGCGTTGCCACGCGGGTCCTGCTTACGTTACGGGACTTTCGGACTAGCTCAGTTGCCCCCCGATGCCGTCCTCGCATCAGGGACCCGCATATTTTCCACACTCGCCGGGCTCTGCGAGTGCGTGTCGGCTCCCGCGGACAGCACTATCTCGAAAAACTTGCAATGTCATGAACCATGTGATGTGACATAGGTGTTCGTAGGCCGGCCTGTCACAAGGGCCTGTCGCCTGCAATCGAATGCCCGTGTTCGGCTTAGCTCGCAGAGCGGGCAGTTTCCAGGGGCACCACGTGGAGGAACGGACATCGCCACCATAAACATACCATAACAACTTTGTGAAATATTAGCCTCCATATTTTCACAGGGCGAGTGTAGCGCAGTCGGAGGAGGCACCGACTGTCGCGTGCACCCGATACCAGGTTCCTGTTTCGGATTTCCCGCCTGGGCCAACCAGGCCTTCCATCCCTCCGGGGTCGGTGAATTGGTACCAGACTTGTCTGGGAAGGATAAAACGCTGAGTTGTTCATCGGCTGGCCACCGCAAGTCATTGTATGGCCAAATACGCATTCAAATCGCTTCCACGATATCCCGCAGAAGTAGAGTAGAATGAATGCGTGACGCATCCCAAAAAGGATTGAATAACGCCGTCCTTTATCCTTTATGCTTTATCTTCACAGTGTTTCTAACACTTCAGGAAGTGCTTCGATGTCAGATTAGCTACTAGCGATTTTATCCGAGGCCTTTCTAGGCTATCGGTTCGGCCAATAATATTTGTTTATTTATTCATTCATTTGCTTATTTATTTATTTATTTGATTTTCTAGTTTCATATGTTACAGGAAAAAAGAGAAACCATAGTATGAAAGAACTAATTTGACTCTCGAAAAACAGGAAAAGAGGATCGTTAAAAAGGGGCAGGAGAAAAAGTTATTGAAAGGAAGATCAGTAAGATGAACTGCATGGTGATGCCCACGGATTTAAAGAGATCTATTTATTTCATTATTTATTTGCTTATTTATTTATGGGGCTTATGTGAGGGAGCTTTGACAACATATTACGTTTGTTCTCACTGCAGTTATGTTTACGGTGAAAACTAGACATAACTAGCCTCAAAAGAGCCTTGGCTTGCGCCTAAAATTCTAGCGCCAACCAGACTTCCAACCCGCACCCTCTCTTAAGGATAAAGGATAAAGGACGGCGTTACTCAATCCCTTCTGGGATGCGCCAGCGCATTCTACTTCTACGGGATGTCGTGGAGGCGACATGAATGCGTATTTGGCCATACAATGACTTGCGGTGGCCAGCCGATGAACAAGTCAGCGCTCTATCCTTCCCAGACAAGTCTGGTACCAATTCACCGACCCCGGAGGGATAGAAGGCTTGGTTGGCCTGGGCGGGAAATCCGAACCAGGAACCTGGTATCGGGTGCACGCGACAGTCGCACCTCTCCCGACTGCGCTACACGCGCCCTTCACCCTCTCTTATCTGGGCAGAATGCAACGCCGCTACACCACCCGTGCTGTTGGAATATCTTTGAGTACATCCATATAACCTCGGTACCAGACGCTTCAGGATTAAATGCGATGCCCTCATTGCCTTCGAAGATCCATTATGTGGTAGTGACCATTATTGTATTCGAAACGGCTCCCATGTCGACACCTTAAAACAGGCTTCGGCGGCGAAAGCCGCTTGGTCAGCCGGCTACTTCAGCTCCTTGGTGATGAAGTGTCCGTGCGAAACTCGCTGATGAAAAGCGAAAGGTGGGAAAATGCGAAGGATTACAGTCCAAGGCGGCTTGTTCCACCGCTATCATCGCGAGCCACGAACGTCCTGATGAATCGCCCCGCTTTCAGGATAGCCTTCCATTATAAAGGCAGTCTTTCCTTGCATGCCACCCACCCAAATCCGAATGGTTCCCAAACTACGTAAGCCACAATGTACAAGAGATATTGACAAACCCAAACATATCAAAACATGATATGTGGAAAGCATTAGCAATTCGCTGTGATGCATATACATGTTTTATTTGCAAAATCGATCTGCACTTTTCCGTATTAGCCTCTGCTTCTCTTTTTTCGTATTCACTTTTCTGTTTCCAAGCATTGCGCTTTTCTTAAATACCATACCTATGTATACTACTCATTTATCATTCAGTACACAGAATAGGTTAATATGTAAGTTCTTGCCTTTCCATGGTTTTCTTCAATATATTCACCTGTGTAACATGTTGTCCAGTTGTTCATCGGAATGCTTGAGTGGGGGCTAGCAGCGTCTCCATCCGTCTCTCTTGTGCGCCAGAGTGCTCCAATGGATCCTGCTCCCTCGAGGGACACAAAGACTTTCATGCCGTTAGTTCAGGGCTTTCATGGAGTAGTCTGACCTACGGTTCGTGGACGTCCTGGTCTTCCTTAACTTCCGACGAATTCAGTCGGTAACGACTATGGTCCAGCAGGCGTCTGCTAAACACATTACGTGGCGGCCCACGTAATTTTAGACGACTTCGCCATGCGAATCTCCGAACGTCGACGAGTCTTGGATTCTAGAGTCCTTCTTTCACATGCATGAATAGCATCACATCACTTCGAGCACTGTTCGGATTTTATGGCCTCGCAATTCATTCCTCTTGATGTCATGTACTCATCTTTCCATTTAATCTCAAACCTGGTCAGCTATAAAAGAAGTGCACTGACCTTGTAAGGAAAATTTCAGTACTTCGAATTACAGTATTACGTTTGCAAGGGGAATTCGGTAATACCGAAAATTCGCTTCCTCTGTGCCCCAGATGTCGAGCAGGACGCTAGGTTACATTGACAAGAGCCAAATAAAATAGGTGCACTAACCGTACTTTCATGCAGATGCCGACAAAGTTTTGCGGTAATCCTCGAAATTGTAATACCACACTCCGTTATTGTTGACTGATCGATCCTTTATCGGCCTTCCTCTTCGAGCTGTCCAGTTTCGACTTCTTTCGTCCTCTTCAAAAATTGATCCCTGTCAGTATTGGCTTATTACGCTGAACAGAACCACACAGCTTGTAACATGCTGGATCACTACCTTCTGTGAACAGCTTAGTGCCTCTGGCATATCCATCAAGCTGCTCAACACATCTACTATTCCGTCATTATTAGAGGCCAAGCGTTTCAAAGAACATGAGATCAGATAAAGTAAATAAAGGAATAGCTGTATAGACGGTGTTGGTCAATCACTGTTTGGGAAGCGCCGTACCACTTCTACGAGATACCGAGGACAGTATGAGTGCGTATTTGTCCTATATAATGCGTTGCAGTCCGTCTGATAGGCAAGTCAATTTTCTCTCCCTCCCAAACAAGTCTGATCCCGATTTATCGAAGCATGGAAGGCTTAATTCACCCAGGCGGCAAACGAATCAGGAATCTTATTTCGGGACGTAGGCGAAAGCAGGTGCTTCCTCCGGATGCTCCACAAAAAGCACTTCAGACTTTTTTCAAAGGCCTTGAGGGCAGATAAAAATAAAAACGATAAATGGCGAGCGTTAATTAGTACATTTTTTGGATGCGCCACGCATTCTGCTTCTGCAGAGTGTCGTGAAGACAATTTGAAAGCGTATTTGCCTACCTAATGACTTGCGGTGGCCAGCCGATGGGCAAGTCAGTGTTTTACCCATCCCAAGCTAGTGTGGAGCCACTTAACCGGCCCCGTAGGGATGTAAGGCTTGGTTGGCCTGGGCGGGAAATCCATACCAAGAACGTGGAACTGGGTCACGCGCCAACCGGTGCCCACTACGCTACCGCGCTTTCCCTTCAGAATGGATGGAATTGAAAACCCCAATAGACTCATCGCTTTACATTTAAATGTGCAACTGGCTTTAATTGCTTTTGTTCCTATCGGACACCTCATCATCACCGAACGCTATTTCCAACAGTGGAGCTGACTTTTTTCTGGCAGCTTCTCCAATTTCAGTAGAAACGGGCCCAATGCAATATGATAGAAGGAACGCGTCGGCGTGAGGAAGACGCCGAAAGCCACCTCTGAGAACATTTCCAATTCCAATCCCCAGGGTTTTTCGCATAAGTTCCATTACGGGAAACGGCTTCACCCGACAGCGATGAGTGTTTCAACGAAGAGCTGCTAAACATATTAACATCGGACGTGGAAGTGGACGCTCTAAATGGGCAAAACAGCGCCTGAACGCTTTTTTATCGCTGAAACGTTGCCGAACGACTCTTCTCTCTGGCATTGATCGTCCGTCGGTGTTTCTCCCGTTCTGGCGCCACGCTTCGACGACGAATCCGGTCTTCGATCGCACTTGGTTTGACCTTATAGGTATCACCAAACTACCCGCTCGGCGTACTCCTCGCCGCCTTCAACTATGCGTTTTGTAGCTGCTCCTCCTAGGCACTCTTCATTTCTTAAAGGAAAATTAAATTTTGTACAGGCCCTTTTGTGAAAATAATCTGAATAGATTTTACTAGAACACAGTGCGAGAACGTCGTCACTTTTTATGTGCTGCATGCGAAATATGTCTTTGGAGTTGACTTTGCTAAATAAGCCATCCCTCCGTGATCAGTTCGTAACACACAACTGCTCTCTTAAGGGTGTCTAGAAGGGCATTCCATGTCTCATTTTGTGAACAGGATCTGTGCACCTAAAACCTGGCCTTGGAATAAAGAATGGTTTACTGCACTAGGCGGAATTCCTACCTTTCCCATATTCTTTCCTCTGAACACTCGCTGTTTCAAAAACCTTACACAACTACGCTTAGGCGCGAGTGTGCGGTAGCGCAGCTAGAGGAAGCGGTTGAAGGTTTTTAGTTTTCCCGTTCAGACCTTCCTCCAACTTGCAGGGTCGAGGAGTTGGTAACAGACTTGACCGCTAAAGGCAATATACTTACTGAGTTGTCCATCGTATAGGCCACCGCAATTCATTGTATAGGCCAAATACATAGGGATTCATCTTTGCGTTCACGATATCCCGTAGAAGTAGAATACGCGGCGCATCTTGTAAAAACAATGAGCAACGTCAACCTATATTCTTATCGTTAACACTACTACACTCATCCGGTAGGGAAGCGGATAAAAGTTGGCGGAAATCAATCTCTTTGTGGGATGCGCCACGCATTCTAGTTCGGGTACTGTGGGGACATTTAGCTTACAGGACAACTTCTTTCCAGTATGTACTTGTTCACAAACTGCATGTTTAACTTGTTTAACGACATATGGAGTGACGGAAGATTAACAACTGGCTGTTCCTGTTACAGAGCTCAATGCGCCGTGTGATTTCGGTTCTTTGATTATTCTTAACTGAATACGAACCGTAGTGATCGTTACTATTCATGCAAGATTCGCTTCCTGCAACAAACAGGCTCGGCTGCATGGACTATAGTCTTCCGTTTTAGGTGTTCTATATTTTTCTCTTTCTCGTTATCATGGCCTCATTGCTTGGGTCGCTAGTACAATCCAATACTGTGTATACAATACAGTGTAGGAACAGGGCGACAACCACCTCCTGCTGCTGCGCAGTTGGAGTACTGTTCGGCTACGCCTCCGGACTGGCACGATTCTTATCTAGCAGAACAATGGTTTTTATAAAAAGTGATGGAACGTGTACTTACCGATTTTTCCACTGCATTTTTCACGAAACCTGGAGAAAGGTAGAGGGTGAAGAACGGCGCTAACCAATTTCTGTTTGGGATGAGACACGCACTCTACTTCTAGGGAACATCGAGGCATAATTTCGATGCGCATTTAGTCTATACATTGACCTGCAGTGGCAAACCGATCAACAAGTCAGTGTTATTACCCCTCCTTACCAACAACTCTGGTACCAATTCACCAGCTCATAGGGATATAAGGCTTAGCATACCTAGGCGGAGCCGAGCCAAGAACCTCGACTCGGAGCGTCTTTTCGAGCAGCGCTACCGCACACTTCCTAGGTACACCGAGCAGTTAGCAAATCATGACACTTCAATGGCCAAAGTGATTGAGGTGGGTTCGTACTCTTAATAACGAATAGCTCTGCAGGTATAGTCAACTGAGTGTGTAAGATCAAAAGTTTATCCATGTCACTCCACATTCCATACACCAACAGTGCCCTTGAACCTGTATTCGAAATCTATTCTACTTTATAGAATAAAGAAGTTGCGCAACAGTTGATCATATAGTTGAACGTAGGCAGCTTATGGGCACTACGTCTTTAAAATAAACAACACTTTTGTTGTTCGCAAAGGCGTCGTATCACTGTTAACCACGATGCGATCGTAGCGCTCTTTTTAGATGGCAATCTGTTCCCTTTTTCGGCGCCAAGGTCCTTGTGGTCGATAGTCCATAGGCGTTGCTGTCGAAGAGTGAATTTCTCAGATTCCTTGCTATTGACACTTTGCCTGCGAGAGGTGGATGAATGGAGACCATTCTTGAACTGGCACCTACCTGTTACTTTCGCGTCTTGATCACTTGCCTCCATGCTTTTTCGTTCACGCACTCCAGAAGCAAAGTCCACGGTTTCACGTCGAAACATTACCAAGAACTTTGAAGAACAACTGTAATGGACGAACGAATATGTCCGGCAAATGCTACGTTACTGCGATGCTTTTGATCCTGATCTATTTACATCCGCGCACTAAGGCGACTTGCCTCAGACGCAGCGCGTGGCGAGCGGAAAACGGCGCTCTCCGGCACCCTTTTGCGCCGCTTCTCATCTTTGGCGCCGCTTGTGCTTGTTGGACGCAGCGGCATGTCCGGTACTGTACTATCGGCGTGTCTTTTTCGATCTGATTTTTGCCTTCAAAATCATCAAAGGAATGGTGCGACTAGGGTCGTCGAAGTATTGGATCTTCAAAACGACTTTTGGGCGAAGGCGATCGTGGAGTATGACTTATCATAAAACAGGCCGTTTCAACCAGGGTCTATGGACGAACTCCTTCGTAGTGCGAGTCACGAGATGGCTCGAAAGGCTCTCCCCACAGCTCCTAGCTTGTTCTAAAGTTTCTGTTTTCAGAACCACCCTGTCGAAAATCAATATCTTAGACACTATAGGATTGACAGATGTCTCCTAACTGGGTAGTTTCGATTGGTTGTAGGTGTCCACTTCACGGCTCAATGTTTGAGTAGACCCAGCTGTGTATTTGACCACTAGCTTGTGTTTTTGTTCTTTGTTCAATATTTTCCCCAATTTTTCAGTCATAAAGAGGTTTTGAAGCAGCCGACCTCTTACTGAAAAAAATAAAAAAGTACGAGATTGTTTTCGTTGGCCGCTGTTTAATGTGTTATTAAGTTTTTTGTTTTCAAATTTCTATCCATATTTCAGCTAATAAGGTTAAGCTAGATTCTTCAGCCAATTACCCACGTTGCATCGTATCCAGCCTACAGAGCATTTTATGGCCTCAAAGTGACTTATAGCAAATTTGTTTTCATTTTTGGATATATCTTTTTTCAGTTGCGGCAAGAGCATCATGAACAGCAAGGAACGAAAGTTGTGGGATGAAGTAGGAGGGTGCTTCAAAACCTCTGTTCACCAGTGGTCGGATGTTCTTTTAGTGTTTTAGGCCAAGGATGGTTCTGTTTTGTCACTGGTTGCTCTGGTTTGTGTTGCTCTGGTTTGTGTTTGAGCTTAGGTTAGGTTGTTTCTTAGGTTAGGGTGCTTCATGCTAGATCAGCTAAGGTTTTACTCTGTTATCGTGATGCTTGTTTTTATCTTGTTTCTACTCTGTTATGCAAATTGATGCTTGATTAAGTTGCATTCCCGTACGAGCACTCTCGCGACGTAATAAATAAATAAATAAATTAAATAAATAAATAAATAAATAAATAGCCACATCCATAAATGATTTTTCTGGGTAAGTGTTAAACTACGTTATCGATGGGAAGTTTCAATGTTCAAATATCTTAATTAACCTTCAAAGAACTCGGTACTCCAGTCCTACATCACATGGATTGATGAGCAAATAGTTTGATGATGGAAGCAGTGGCATCCCATTGTGGAAAATTCCGCTTCGAGTACTGTCTGGGAAGGAAGTTCCAGTCGTGTCAACCTTAAGAAATCTATCTAAGCGAGAAATTTCGGAAGAACTGGCTGCGCAAAAGGCAGCCAAAATAAAATGGAAAATAGTTCAGAAACAGATTTTTTGCGCGGATGTAAATAGATCACCCTCAACTTCTGGACGTTAGACTGAATGAAGGAACTTATCCATGCGTTCGGAACAGCATGGCCTACTGTTTGGAAAATCGAGTTGGTGCGACCGCTCGCAAGTTGCATGCGCGGGCGTGTTTGGAGGCGATAACTCTGTCAAGTGTGAACCCTTCTGTCTGCAGCTTGTGAATTTTGTAGCCAGTAAGGAGCTCTAGCAGCTCGCCAAAGCACAGCGATGTAGCCTTAGAACGGACAAAGTTGGTGCAAAAATGCAGCTCAGGCTTGTACAACCAATTTTTTTCGATTTTAGTCGATCACTGCGGGAACAGGTGATGAGCCGACGGCCTACAAATGCATAGGCTAACAGATCACTTAACGCACTTTACAAGACGGCGCTTACAGCTTCCTAATCTGCCTTAGTTACAGCTGCCGTTTTAGAGCGGCGGACGGCAATAGTGAAGATTCTTCCGTCCTTACTCCTTCCGGTTTGGAGTTTTCGGCACTCGCTATGACACTGTTCTGTTCAGCTCGTTGAGCTCTATCGAACGGTGTCAATTTCAACCAATTTTGAAGATATCGATTTTTTGACAATCTTGCATCGGGGGTGAGGCCGCAGCGGAGGGCCGATGACGTCACCAAATACCAATATTTTGGAATCTGGCCAATTTGGACACTATTCGATAGCGCTTTTGATAGTAAATGGAACGTTTTTACGTAGAGTGGCGAGAACTGTGCTGTGAGCGAGTAAGAGCGAGGAGAACATGACCATTGTTGTGCTAAATTGTGCGCGCGGCGTCTTCTGAGCGCGATAGCTCTGTAAAGTGTGAACCTTTCCGGTTGCAGCTTGTGAGTTTTGTAGGCAGCAAAATGTTCTAGTAGCGTGCCGAAAGACAGTAATGAAGCGTATGATAGGACAAAGTTACAGCGCTGCGAAAATGCAGGTTAGCCTTGTGTGACACGAGATTTTTTTACCAAATTCAGTCGACCCCTGTGGGAAGACCCGGAGAGCTAACATCTTACAAATGCGCAGGCGTGCAGAACGCTAAAGGTTCTTTACGAGGACGTGCTTATTAAACTGCTTTAGTGCCAGCTGCCGTTTTAGACCGGCGGAGGCAACAGTAAAGCTTCGTCCGCCCTTAATCCTTCCGGTTTTGAGTTTTCGGCACTCGCAATGACACCGTTCTGTTCAACTCGATGAGCTCCATCGAATGGTTGCCAACTTGGCTCGGTTCGGAAATATCGATTTTCGAACGGGGTGATGTCATCGTCCCTCTGCCGCGGCCTTGAGTGGCCGCGGCAGAGGGACGACGACGTCACCCAGTCCTCGGCGCGAAACCGTCAAACAATCGATTTTTCCAAAATCGATTTGAAATTGATACCATTCTATAGCGCTTTTCATGCTGAACAGGAAAGCACCATTGCGAGTGTTGAAAACTCAAATCTTGGCGAGTAAGAGCGCAAGAAACTTTAACCGCTATCTTCCAACGCTTTAAACTGGCAGCTGTGGCTAAGGCCTCTGTTATACTCCCGCGGGAGCATCCGCGGAACGTCCG
>OX375868.1:27231049-27404264 GCA_947359475.1 Heligmosomoides polygyrus bakeri
TTTTGTAGGCAGCAAAATGTTCTAGTAGCGTGCCGAAAGACAGTAATGAAGCGTATGATAGGACAAAGTTACAGCGCTGCGAAAATGCAGGTTAGCCTTGTGTGACACGAGATTTTTTTACCAAATTCAGTCGACCCCTGTGGGAAGACCCGGAGAGCTAACATCTTACAAATGCGCAGGCGTGCAGAACGCTAAAGGTTCTTTACGAGGACGTGCTTATTAAACTGCCTTAGTGCCAGCTGCCGTTTTAGACCGGCGGAGGCAACAGTAAAGCTTCGTCCGCCCTTAATCCTTCCGGTTTTGAGTTTTCGGCACTCGCAATGACACCGTTCTGTTCAACTCGATGAGCTCCATCGAATGGTTGCCAACTTGGCTCGGTTCGGAAATATCGATTTTCGAACGGGGTGATGTCATCGTCCCTCTGCCGCGGCCTTGAGTGGCCGCGGCAGAGGGACGACGACGTCACCCAGTCCTCGGCGCGAAACCGTCAAACAATCGATTTTTCCAAAATCGATTTGAAATTGATACCATTCTATAGCGCTTTTCATGCTGAACAGGAAAGCACCATTGCGAGTGTTGAAAACTCAAATCTTGGCGAGTAAGAGCGCAAGAAACTTTAACCGCTATCTTCCAACGCTTTAAACTGGCAGCTGTGGCTAAGGCCTCTGTTATACTCCCGCGGGAGCATCCGCGGAACGTCCGCGGACTATGGGTGCATCGCGGATGGCGGGCGTGGCGGGGCGCGGCGATTGGCCAGGTGAGGGATCTCGGCGCGATTCCCGCCCTTCCGCGGATGCTCCCGCGGGAGTATAACAGATGTCTAAGGCAGTTTAGGCAGCTGAGGCATTCTGAGCACGTCATCGTAAAGTACCTTAAGCGTCCTGTTAGCCACGCATTTTAAGCGCGTTAGCTAGCTGGGTCTTCCCGCAGTGGTTCACCGAAATCGGAAAAAAGCGTCACACAACCCGCATCTGCATCTTCGCATCTCTGTAACATTGCCTCTTCCTAAGCTACACCACCTCTGCTTTGGCGTTCTACTAGAACATTTTACCGCCTATAAGTCCCATGAGTTGCAGCCGAAACGACTCGAACCTGACCGAGCTATTGCGCTCTGAACACGCCCGCACGTGCAATTTAGCACAATAACGATCGATTTTCTCCCTGCTCTTACTCGCCCAGATTACGGTATTCGCTACTCGTAGCAGCACGGTTCAATTCAGCACGAAAAGCTCTATCTAATCTGAACCAACTTGGCCCGGTTCGGAAATATCCATTTTCGATGATGACATCAACCTCTGCCGCGACCTAAAGCGGCGCCCTCTTCTTCGACGCGAAATTGTCAAAAAATCGATATTTCCGAACCGAGCCAAGTTGGTAAACATTCGATGGAGCTCATCGAGTTGAACAGAACGGTGTCATGGCGAGTGCCGAAAGCTCAAAACCGGAAGGATTAAGGGCGGACGAAGCTTTACTGTTGCCTCCGCCGGTCTAAAACGGCAGCTGGCACTAAGGCAGCTTAATAAGCACGTCCTCGTAAAGAACCTTTAGCGTTCTGCAAGCCTGCGCATTTGTAAGATGTTAGCTCTTCGGGTCTTCCCACAGGGGTCGACTGAATTTGGTAAAAAAATCTCGTGTCACACAAGGCTAACCTGCATTTTCGCAGCGCTGTAACTTTGTCCTATCATACGCTTCATTACTGTCTTTCGGCACGCTACTAGAACATTTTGCTGCCTACAAAACTCACAAGCTGCAACCGGAAAGGTTCACACTTTACAGAGCTATCGCGCTCAGAAGACGCCGCGCGCACAATTTAGCACAACAATGGTCATGTTCTCCTCGCTCTTACTCGCTCACAGCACAGTTCTCGCCACTCTACGTAAAAACGTTCCATTTACTATCAAAAGCGCTATCGAATAGTGTCCAAATTGGCCAGATTCCAAAATATTGGTATTTGGTGACGTCATCGGCCCTCCGCTGCGGCCTCACCCCCGATGCAAGATTGTCAAAAAATCGATATCTTCAAAATTGGTCGAAATTGACACCGTTCGATAGAGCTCAACGAGCTGAACAGAACAGTGTCATAGCGAGTGCCGAAAACTCCAAACCGGAAGGAGTAAGGACGGAAGAATCTTCACTGTTGCCGTCCGCCACTCTAAAACGGCAGCTGTAACCAAGGCAGATTAGGAAGCTGGAGAGCTGTAAGCGCCGTCTTGTAAAGTGCGTTAAGTGATCTGTTAGCCTATGCATTTGTAGGCCGTCGGCTCATCGCCTGTTCCCGCAGTGATCGACTAAAATCGAAAAAAATTGGTTGTACAAGCCTGAGCTGCATTTTTGCACCAACTTTGTCCGTTCTAAGGCTATATCGCTGTGCTTTGGCGAGCTGCTAGAGCTCCTTACTGGCTACAAAATTCACAAGCTGCAGACAGAAGGGTTCACACTTGACAGAGTTATCGCGCTCCAAACACGCCCGCGCATGCAACTTGCGAGCGGTCGCACCCACTCGATTGGTTCGTTTCTATATACATTGTTCACGGCGCACTCTAGATGCAAGCCGGACAGTCCTAGAGGAGCTCCTGAGTAGGGCGGATAGGGATTTCTGATAAAACTCCTCAAACTCTCACTCTACAAGCTTTCGCGCCCGCTCGATTGATAGGCTCGATTCTATATGCATTGTTCACGGCGCACTCCAGATGCAAGCTGGACAGTCCTAGAGGAGCTCCTGAGTAGGGCGGATAGGGATTTCTGATAAAACTCCTCAAACTCTCACTCTACAAGCTTTCGCGCCCGCTCGATTGATAGGTTCGATCCTATATGCATTGTGCACGGCGCATTCCAGAGGTTCGATGCTTGAGTAGGGCGTCTAGGGATTTCTGATAAAACTTCCTAAACGCGCACTCTACAAGCTTCCGCGCCCGCTCGATTGATAGGTTCGATCCTATATGCATTGTGCACGGCGCACTCCAGATGCAAGCTGGACAGTCTGAGAGCAATTCCTAGGAAGGCTAGGAATTTTCGTTAAAACTTCCCATGCGCTCACTGTTCAAGCTGTCGCTCACTCTACAGGTTGTCGCCCCCACTCGATTGATTCTGCCGGGCCTATATGCATTGTTCAGAGCGCGCGCCATGCCGGAAGTTAGTTCCAAACAGTAGGCCATGCTGGTCCGAACGCATGGATAAGCTCCTTCATTCAGTCTAACGTCTAGAAGTTGAGGGTGCTGCGCACTAACGCGACTTGTCTCAGACGCAGCGCGTGGCGAGCGGAAAACGGCGCTCTCCGGCGCCCTTTTGCGCCGCTTCTCATCTTTGGCGCCGCTTGTGCTTGTTGGACGCAGCGGCATGTCGGTACTGTAGAGGCTGTGCAAGTTGAATTTTTGCAATCTTTCACGATATCCTGGAACGACGAACGGTTTTTTTGCTCACTAAAAACACGGCAGTAGAGAAATTTCGTGAAGATCTTTTGGACTTTTTCGATTGCATTGATATCTTTGATATGATGTAGACTCCAAACGGGGCTAAAATACGCCATCAACGGTAGTACATACGTTTTATATAACCTCAGCCAAATTTTTTCCTCGGCGCAGTGAATATTTCTGAAAAGAAAGTACACCATTTTCAGACCCTTTGCCGCGACCTTATGGATCTGCTGACCCCACTTTAAGCTTTTAGATAAGGCTACACCAAGATCCTTAACATTACCACTCGGGGTCAGTGGCGTTCCGTCAGGAAAGCAAACTTTCATAGGCTCAGAACTAGGCGAAAAATATGACATTTCCCTATGTTTATATTTCCCTATGTTTCCCATTTCTCTGCCCATCTAACCATCTTAGCCACTGACCTGTTTAAGGCGTTCAACACATCCTAGGCTTCGTTCTCATCGTAAGAGGCATACAGTCTAATATCGTCGGCATACGCCGCTACCGAAAGTCTGTGATCACATTTGATGTAGAAGGGAATGTCATAGGTGCATATGAGAAACAAGACGGGGGACAGAGATCCACCCTGCGGCACTCCCGAGGAGCAGCGTCTGGAGGAGGACAGGCAGTTACCAACTCTGACCCTCATTTCCCATCCTTCGAGATAGGACTGGAACCACTTCAAAAAGTTACCTTGGATCCCTATACTTTTCAGTCTAGTGAGGAAACGGGTATGGCTAACTTTAACAAATGCTTTACTAAAATCAAAGTACACTATATCCACGTTTTTACCAGCATTCATGGCCTGCATCCATGAGTATGTGCAGTCAACCAGTTGTGGAACGTAGATGAACCTGACAGAAAACCATATTGCGCAATAGGAATGCACTTAATTTTTTCAAGCCATTCAACAATATGCCTCATCGAGATTTTTTTTCATAATTTTTAGAGGCGTAGGAAGAATACTGATCGGTCTATAGTTCGAAATATTCAAGGCTCGGTTGGTTTTGGGAATAGGAGTAACTGTAGCCCTCTTCCAAAGTGTGGGAACTTTGCAAAGCATCAGCGAGATGTTTAACGATATGGTGACAGGGGTACATAGCAAGCTGCCTTGCGAAACATTTAAAGAAAAACTGAGGTATTTCATCTGCAATTAGCGAATACGAGGGTTTCAGGTTCCGTAACTGCTTCCAGACCTCTCCTGACGCAATGATTGGTACCTCTAGAGTGCCGTGGGTGAGCCATGGAAGCGTAGGGCTCGTCATATCTGGCGGCGTGAAGATGCTACTAAAGTATTTGACAAAGCCTTCGGCCTTCTGCGCATCAGTTATGTACCTTTCTCCATTATCACCAATAAGAACCGCCTTATATTCCGATTGGGTTTTGGCCTTCTTTACAAACGATATAAGGCTCTTCATGTTGTCCGAACGTGCTAGTCTTTTGTTCAAGTTCGCAAGGTAGCGTTTGACGTGACGTGACGTTTTTTATTTATGTCGGCTCGTGGTGCAAAGCTGTAGCAGTCGTCAATCTCGAGTCCATCTTGAACTTGTTCAAGGTCCGGGTCTCGCATAAGTCAATAAAGGCTCTCATCTTCATGGAATCAGTGAATTGCCATAAGGATTTTGTATTTCAGATAAAAGGCTGACGTGTCCGACAACTAGGTACCGCATCATTCCTACTCCAATAGGTTCTACGTGAAAGTATGACCCATTCCACAACGGACTTGATTCATGCAGAACTTCGTTTTTTATATTTCTGCTCGTGCACAGCCTAGGAAAAGGTTCAACTTTGCGAAACAAGCTGTTGTATTTAGGGCTTCGACAGGACGTCCAAGGGCACAAGGATAAGTGCGTGGGGCATCCTGAGAGGCCGAAAGATGTTGACACCGAAATCAATAACATAGGATTACTTCATATTCTGTGATTTTATCTTCCACTTTATCTTTCATTATCATGCCCTCTATCACAGTGTCTCAAAAGAACATATCATGAATAACTAGCTCGCAATAAGTTGTAACCAAATATTGTCAGTAAGAATGAATGGTTCGGGTGGTTCGAGTTCGGCGACGGAGCTTCGTAGCGCTTCTTCTGTTCCCATAAAGGGCTAACGAGTTGTCTTTGGGATGGTGATGAAACAAGTCTTCAATGGTATCACGGCCATTAAGCTTCATAGACATGGAGGTCATTTTCCATAGTGCAACCGTATTCCATCGGTTTCATAGCAGAACGATACTTGACACTGACGGTTTCGCTTATTTTTACGACGTTTATGGAAACAAGTCTGTCGGCCAGAAGACCAATCGTCACCGTCGCGCTACTCTCCGATTGCCTAGGAACTGGTAGAAAAGACAACACACTGCCAACGACCACCGCACTCCTCCCTCCATAATGACCATAGCAAGCAAACACGCAGCAAACAAAGACGCCTTCAAATGGATGCACTTCTCCCTTTGTGAGGCTTCGGTTTCTGTCATCGACCTTTCTTATCGGTTTCTTGAGTTCCGTTGTCCGCCAACCAAAAAATTATAGGAATCAAAGCCTTTAGCATACGACTAAGGTAAGATAAATGCAATCTCAGTCGAATGATGAAGGTTAACGAATTTATGAGACTCACAGAAGTGCTTAAAAGGATTGCTTCTTTTTCGGCGCACTAAGACGTTTTTGGAAAGCCTATTGCGTTCCTGCTTTAAGACATAATCAGATGAGCCATGCCTTTCCAAAAAAGGGAGTTTCCACATCCACACACTGACTGAACTCTGTCTATTGTCATTGTGACGATATTTCGCATTACCCACAACGTACATACAATGCCCACAATAAGGATTGAAAAAGGCCGCTGGACAAGCGACAATTGCATATTCTTTCACTTCTAGTCACAATTCGCTTTCCAAAAAATCTACGCATTCTTGGAATCATCCTATCAAATTTCGCCGAAATCCTCCAAAATCAGCTTCGATACTCAAAAGTTGAGATTGATTTTTCTTAAACTGCCACCGGGCACTCATAGTGAATGATATTGCCGTTAATTCCATCCTAAAGATATGGGCGGACTCCTCCCTAACGATGAGGTTAACAGCTCTGTGAAACATAGTTGCTCCATTTTATCAAACAGCCTCACAGCGACTCCTGAATCTCATTTATCTCGTCCAGACTAGCAGCAATCTCGTGTTAAACTACAAAAATTTGGCTCCGCTTGGCAGCTGGAGAGCGTGAAGCGATCAAGACCCCACTTAAGGAATAAGATTTTTCTTACCTCAGGCCTTACAGGATAAATAGTGAAGTATTTAGTGTAGTAGTAGCTTTCTAACATTTGTATTTTTCTTTTATATCATTTTCTTTTTAGTTTTGATTAGCCTCGTTTCTAAACAAGGTAGACGTTTAATTTTATTTGCTTGCATGGGGCTTTGGAACGATTTCTTATTCTCTTTATCCCTCGTTATTCTGGAACCTAATTTTAGTTTTGGCACTCTCTAGAAGATTTCTTCTTCGTCTTTCTTTCAGCCGCGCTCATTCTCCACAGGCATTTTTAAACCCATTTTTATTCAAACAACACTTTTAACTTACCTATGGACGATTTTCAAGCCAAGACTGTGCTCGCGAATGTATTTCAAATCGATTCAAGTTTCAGATCCAAGTCTTCCATCAGTTCAGTTATTTAATACAATAGGCAAATAGGCCAAATGAATACATACTCTGGTTGCCTCCACGATATCCGCTAGAGGTAGAAATTGCCCCACTGCTCCCCCCCCCCCCAACCAAGGCATTTGCTAACACAGAACTTCATCCTCTATCGATTACCGATACCGAAAGCATGGTTTCGAACAAACATCTGCTAAAGATCTTCTGGATAGAAAAGGTTTCCGGAAACACCTATGAGAATTGTTTTGTATTCAGTATTCTTAAGACAACGCTTTGCATGCTCTGGAAAACTCTCAAAGTTCACTCAAAACCCTCCATTCTAAATTGGAATGCCTCAATGGAAACTTGTGTTATATTAGGGAGGGGGGGGGGGGAAAGTAATGAGACAAAATGAAAAAAATCTTTATCTTCTTATAACTCAATTACAACTCAACGATGCTGAGGGATGTATTTGCCATTAAGGGCAAGGACCTTGCTGCCATCGCTCAGCCAACTTCCTGATCCCATCCTTCCGGAACTGCTTGGGCCTGGTGTTGATCAACTGCTCGATATGGTTGTCAAGGACTGCTTGGGTTCTTGTGTCCCTTCCGACTTGGATGTCCTGTAGGCTCAAGTAGTAGCGGTAGTCGCATGAAGAAATGTCCGGCGAATACGGTGGATGAGCATGTGAACGTAGCCCAGCTGGCCAAGCTTATCCGTGGTTACTTGTTCCCGATGGGGTGCGGCGTTGTCGAGGAAGAGAACCGGCGCAACTAGTGGGCGAGGGGGGCTCCATCAGTACTCGAAAAAGTTACGGGTTTTTACCAGTTTGACCTAGGCCCCTCTCGGTGCAACTTGCATTACACGTACGTACGCGTACAATGGGGGAAATTCCACGTCACCAAACTCGACTGCTATGTTCATGGCGGTCGAAACCAAGGACTGCCCCCCTCGTCCACGTGTTGCGCCGGAGAACCTTCCTGAAGCGCTGCGAATGAATAAGAGTGAGTTGCCGGCCCATCTCTTCTATTTCGTTCACCATGGCCTTGGAGTTCATCGCAGTGCCCTTGGAAAACAGCTTCCGATAAACCGTTCCATGGGCACAGATTCAAAAGCTCCAAAGGTGCTTCTCGCCGTGAGCATCTCGCCGAACGAAGGTCGGTAACAGGTCACCAGGCCTCACCCAGACTCGCTGCTTGGCAGGGTTAAGGTAGGAGACGTACTTCTCATCCTGCGTGAATATTGAGCCCAGGCTGCTCGGGGTTGGGAATTGGGCGAGATTTGCGCGACACAGGTCGACTCGTCAGACCGGGGTTTCGGCATGAGACAGGCTGGGGTTTTGGCATGCTTCTGGAAAGGGCGGAAATGGTAACTTCTCAGGTGGCCTTCAGTAAGTAGCATACAAACATAAGAATACGACAAGCACGAAACCAGACTCCAGCCACGAGATATACGGACACGGCATGGGGTGTCTCATTACTTTTGCCCCCCCCCCCCCTAATAAAATAAAATGGCTCTACCAGACCTTGCAGCTGAATTTTCTTTCTAATTCAACTGTGGAAGAGATGAATTTGATGCTCTTCTCTTCAAATGTTTATTATTTTCTCCTAACGTTTATTCTAAAACTCAGCTTGAAACTCTTTTTTGGCGCACTTTTTGCGAATGGGGATCTAAGCGTAGAACAGTAGAATGCCAATTTCCCTAGAGCAGTGGCTCTCGACCTCGCGTTCAGTTTCCTTACTCTGCCTGGTAGGTTTGTTCCCACTACTCCCCCGTCATATGTTGAAAACATTTATCTTCACCTACCTTTTATTTTTACCACTATTCGGTTTCCATTTTTCCATATTTTCGCTGAAGTGACAGCTTTGCATTTGCATTCCTTGTATGCCATGTGTCTCTACAGCTAAGTTGTTTCTGTGTTTTTTGCAAGATTTTTTATGTGCAGCTGATAGAACAAGACATCTAGGCTTACCCTCTTTGTGTAGTAGAAGGCTATAATTAAGAAGCTTCCGATTGATCCTACAGAATTTTCTTTTTCGCGCCAAGGATAAGAAAACACAGTAGGAAGACTCTCCAAACTCATCTTGCCCAGGTACATGAATTTGCTAGTTACCATAGTAATCCCTTCACAGCCATAATGTCATAAGTTTATTATGTTGAAATGCCCCTTATTGTAATCAAACCACTAAGGGTCTCTGTGCGCAGGAAGTTACTGATATGTCGTCGTGTCGTTTGTATGAATATCGACTCGTTATGCTGTTGGGTCGCTTACAACAAGCCAAGAACTGTGCGCCCACCTCAACATCATCTATGCGGTCAAATGTATTTGGCACAATGAATGAATGAATGAATAAGAAGCCTAGGTTGTGCATCCAGAATTGCTAGTTCTCGTTAGGTCAAGGAATTTTAACTTCGTCACGTATCCAAGTCAAGAGGATCTCAACTTACTTAGCGATGAAGATGAAAATGGTCACTGGTTTAAACCAGACACATTTTCGCTCGTTAAAACCTTTTGATGCTGGTGTTTGGTTGCAATTCTCCAGAATTCCTTACGTTATTTTTGATCGCTTTCAACCGCTTGTGATGATTTTGAAACCCACACCTAAAATGAATATAAAATAAATTTCAGAGCGGCCTGCCGGCCGCATTGACGGCTTCTCAACGGCTTCGCGCATGGCGTTGTTAAACAGTTTATATTTATATTTATTAATATTTATATTTATTGTAGCCAATAACAATTACAAAAAACAGACAGACAATGAGAAATCTACGACTGGCTATGGAAGAAGTCTAAAAAAATGTCAAGTATTCAGACTGATATTTGCAATTGGCGAAAAGTAGTCCTTTCTTGTCTCTTATAATGGGAGAAAATAATTTGTAAAGCATAAAAAGAATATAAAACTTTTATAAAATTCTTGCCGCATGCGATGCGCCAGGTCTACGGCCTTCTGAGCACACGACCCCACGACCTCTTTAAACTAGTACGCACTTCAGGCGGTAGCATAGATGGGAGGAGCACATACTGAAACGCACGAACGAAAGACGTCAGTACGGAGAATGAGAATCTTAAAAGTTGATCAAAAGCAAGAAAAATCAAAAATCGTATAAAAGATATTAACTGCAATCAGGGACTACTCTTAGCCGATGCAAACACGTAACTTAATGTGAGAAAGAATGAGGACGCATTAGCAAACAGTGCAAAGAAACGATCTATGAAAAGAATTTGGGATTAGTGTTGGCCTGGCAAAAACGGTAGGAGTATTTATGCTGAATGAGCAGTCGATTTCTGTAGAATGAGAAGTCGATGGGGTGATGAATGTACCACATATAAGGAAACATTTGCGAACGCACTGATCCTAAAATATTACAAATTTATGCAGAAGAAATAGTTTTGTAATCAAGCTCAGAAAAACCCTTGTTGTTGGAGATGACGCTCCAGTTTCCGTGTAAAAATAGCTGGTGAGGATGACGAGACTACAGCCAGTGGTAAGCCATTTCAAACTCGAGCAGCCCTTATTAGAAATGAATCCGAAAACTGTTGGCTACGAACTCTTCCTGAGAACAATCGCCATGGGTGATCTCTTGTTCGATTGTTAAATTCTAGAGGATTGAACAGTTCATTGATATCAACGTCCAGGCGAACAGCAATTATTTGGAAAATTAGTTTTTGATCGTATATGACTCTCCTTAGCAGCAAGGATGTGCCACCAAGAATTGTCACCCTTTCGCGATATCCACCGCCAAGCACGCCCATTCTCATAAAGACTTGCTTAGTGAATCTTTTCTGGACCTTTTTAATTTTCTGGATGAGCACCCGCTTTGATGATGACCACACTGGTGTGCAGTACCCTAACAACGGTCTAACATACACAGTGAAAAGTCTATAAAGTGTAGAAGAGTGTATTCCTGGTATTGAAAGCTTGCAGAATGAAGTTGGACTTTTTATGTGCAGCGGCTGCTATATCATCCACATGTTTGTCAAACGAAAGAGTGTTTGAATAGGAAATGCCAAGGTCCTTTACACCTGTTGAGATGTTCACTCCGTGAGAACCCAAATAAAATTGTAGACCTCGCGGATTATTTTTATCTACGCACATAATAGTGGTTTTTTCATAAGAGATATTGAGCATCCATTCGGTGGACCAAGCATATACAGCGTCCAGTGCAAACTAGAAGTTTGGCGCGTTGTTATAAGAGTAAAACTAGAGTCATCTGCGTAGACAGAACCGTGCACCTCGCTAGGAAGGCAACTTGGTAGGTCATTTATATAGATGAGGTACATCAAGGGATCTAAATACGTGCCCTGTGGAACGCCACTGCGAGTTTCATACGTGTCTGATGTAGCATTGGCCATTACCCTTTGTGTTCGTCCCGTTAGAAATGACTGTAAAAACTTTAAAAGGCACCCTTCCACGCCGTACGCCTGAAGCTTGACGAATAAAAGGTCTAGGTTAATAGAATCAAATGCTTTGGCGTAGTCTAGAAAACATGCAGTAACATGTCCGCGATAGTCAATTATCTTTTGCCAAATGGGAGTTGTAACAAGAGCTGTCGCAGTAGACTTTTTTTCAAGAAATCCATGCTGTTCTTTTGTGAGAAGATGGTTATCGCGAAGGTAACTATACATCTGACTACGTATTATCCTCTCAAATACTTTCTTGTTGAAGATGTGAGGCAGACCGGTCTACAGTTTTTAAAGTTGGTCTTTTCTCCTTTTCTAAAAATCGGCTTAACAATACTTTGTTTCCTCATTGAATGGGATTGACCGTGAAGAAGACACCAATTGAAGAGAAGCGTGTGAAGAGTGGTTAGTCTAATGACTGCTTTTTTAGGGAAAATGTATGGAATATTATCCGGAGACGTGGAGTTGTGAGCTGGCAAACAAACTAGGGTTCTGTATACAATTTCACTGTTGATATCCAGAAAATCAAGCTTAGATGCCGTAAAGGAAGGACAATCAACTTGTCGTTTTGGGTATTGTTTATAGACCGATTTGAAATAGGATGCGAAAACTCTTGTTTTTCCTCATCAGACTTGCAAAGCACGCCATTTTCACCGAATATGGATCCAATACCTTTTTTTAGTTTCAACCGCTCATTCACACAACTATAAAATAATTTATGGTTCTTCGCATGGGCTATTTTCTCTTCAGCCTGCAGGCTTAGATCTGCTAACTCTCTTTCTAGTTTTTTTGAGATGCGAATGTATTTTTAAGCACCTATTTTATGTTGTGCCTAGTAAAGCGTTCTTACCTTTTGCGCAAGTTTCTTAATTCTCATTGGGTAGCGGTACTCTTTTTTGATGGCTTTCATTGGGACAAATTTTCTGATAAGCTTATAACAGTTATCAAGGTAGACAGAATAGTATTCATCTTCGGACTGACAAGGTGACAGACATTTCGTTGCGCCAGTTGATCTTAAGGAGTCGTTGACAAATCTCTGAATAATCCCCTCTTGCAAAATCGTAACGTGAATGCTTAGGGACCCATTTATCTCGCTTAAGTTGAAACGAAAGGATACCATATTGTGGTCGGACGTTGAGAAAGGCTCACGAGTGTGTGTATCGTGAATGATATCCATGTTGTTTGTTAGGACTACATCTACCATAGAATATTTGATCCCAGCGTAGGAGTTACTACAAGCTGTGAAAACGCATATTCGCTGCAGAATTCGTAGAACTCCCGTGCTGACCCTAGAGCTTTGGATGGTTTACCTTTATTTAACCATTCAATTCTGGACAAGTTCAGGTCTCCTAAAATTATGCAGTTTGAGCTTCCCTCTAAACTATCTGTAATATAAGCTATAGTGCCTCATGAAACGGTGCTGAAGCGCAAATTGGGCTTCTGTAGAATAAAACGAAATACATGGATTGTTGTTCAGTATTGACGCATAATATTAAGCACTGGCAATAAGGTGAGAAATTTCGCGAAACAAACAAATGGTGGGGGAGTTGATCTAGCACCAGAGCCAGTACACCACCTCCAGTAGTGTAACTCTCTCTATCGCATCTATAGGTATGGTATGATGGGTGTGGGCACAAGGTGGCGTCGCAAATGTGGTCGAGCTTACACCACGTTTCCGTAATAAAACCAGAAGAGGAGCGGCAATGTACAGCAAATGTTATAGGTCTGTTAGATTATTACAAATGGAACGTGAGTTGAAAAGGAAAACTATATCGGGCGAAGTTGAGATGTTGGATGTCTTAGTTGTTGTAGATTCAGTAATTGTGGGAGTATCATTGTATAGACTAGCTGGAAGGTCAGAGTCCTAGGCCGAATGGGGGGAGGGGGAAGAAGGAAGTGTTGGCAGGCTGTTCTAAAAATTGGAATCTCGACCCTTGCGAACTTGACTGGAAGCCGTAGAAACCATGGGCGCGCCTGGGTCTTCACAGCATCTTGGTAGATCGCGTGGAAATTTTAGCTTCACAATATCAAAATCTCGAACAACATAGATAAGACGCCCCTCCCTTACATTCAGGTCTGCCGCTTCCTTACGCAACGCTCTGTCTAGTTCCATCTCCTCTGGAGTGTAATCTCTCCTAGCATACGAATGGACAAAACGCTGCGTAAGGCTCTTTCTTCCACAACGCATGTGAGACAAAAGGGCGTCCCTGAGACCTCGGCTAGGAAGATCGATCTTAATAGTTCGACCTCTACCTCCGCTTCTGTGCGGCCACCGAGGTGGTTGGCGATGGGCAGTAATACGCCCAGCCTCAAATTCGCGGATAAGGTCTTCGCCCGTAGATGGACGTAGACGTGGGTGAATGAGCTTTGGCCCCAGGACAAGCCGACTTAATCAGCCTTTGGATAAGATCACGAAGACCGAAACCCACAAAGCTGTGCGAAGGGTGCCAGTCTTTGTGATACCGTCAGGCATTCCTCCTTCCTGTTGACCCGAGGACTCATAACTGCGATCCAAAGTGCATCTATTGTCCTGCGCGCTGATTGTTCATTTGTTTCATTTCGGAATGCGACAGAATTAGCATGAATTAAATGAAGCTTTATTTGTATCCCTGTTATTGTCGCTCCAACCTCTTTATTTTTGGTTCAGTAATTAAAAGTTCGCTTGTGTCTATCCCGTATTTCGCATTTACGTATACTTCATTTGACGTCCAAATAATAAAAACAATATCCCTTTCACTGTTATTAATACAGGTACAATGGCGTGCTGATAAGCATGAACATGATATGTCACTCTCTCGCGCTAATATCGACTCTGAGACCTCTATCAACGCGCCAGCGTGGCATCGAACCCTGTATTCCCCCTAAAGAGTTTTTCGTTAAAACTAGTACCCTGTATGAAATGATGTAGTAGATGGCTGGTAGTCTTGTAGATGTTATCGGCAACTCAAGGCTCTGAAGAAGGCGAAACTCGCCGAAACGTAGGTCGAATGAAGAAGAGCGCGACAATCTTGGTTAACGGCTACAACAAGAATAATAACAGTACAAGTTGCTTTCAATCACTGAAGTGCTTCTTTAAAACTTCTTCTTGACGGTGTTTCTTTAATTGAGGTAGCTAGGTTTCCAGGTTCGTCATTCGCAGGACTTGGGCGTTTCGGTACCTTGCTTTAAGTTCTTTAATATGGCACACCTTGTTAAATTATTTCTGTGCGAACCAGGTTCGGTTTGTTTGGTAGCTCTGGCTGCTCCTCTAAACCGGGTAAACAGGGTGAACGTTTTGAGGTCAGTTAGAAAATTGCGGCTTATTATCAGGGTGAATAGGAACTCCTACGCCGTAGCCAGACCGCTACATCAAACTGGTACCGAGCGCCCTTCATTCTTCTTCCCCCCCCTGCCCCTTTCCTCAAGGCCGTCGTATGTTGCTTGACGTGATCATTTTTGTTGACACTTGCCCTATTCTTCAACTGGTTTGATTTTGCTGTTGTGATTTGCTTGCGCAGCCACCGCGTGCAGAATAAATAAACAGCTTTTAATGTTGGAACGTCATCAAGACATCATGCCTTCTTCATATTCCCGACATCTCTGGTTGTGTGGTGGCAGTAGTGGCAGACGTATCGAGTATGGGTTCGAGTACAGTATGCCGCAGTTTTGTTCAGAACCCGACGTAAATACATCGTGGTTGGCATTAAGTGCGACATGAAAAGCTTACCACAGCTTTGCAGGATTCAGTTAATATAAGAAATATCCTGTTGTTATTACTAATAATGTGCCAACCCGAGGTTCTCACGTGGAATTTTTTGGCCAAACGTTTTGACTAATTCCTCGTCGTTTGGGGACTTAAGATATGTATGTATGTAGAGTCTCTGGGCATGCACGCCTGGTCGTTCTACATGTTCATTGCCAGATTTTTCGTGAAAATATAAAGCGCTTCTAATGTTTTCCTTGCGATGATCTCCTCATCTACGGCCAAAATCTTACAACTCATTATCGCCTGCAAATCAACCCTAGGCTCACCAAGCGGACTACATACTTAACCATCCACGCATTCTACTAGCAAGAAGCTTCGACACAGTCGGTTGTTCGATAAGTAATGGCGTTGTTTAACACTTTAAAGTGAATTTATTGATTTTGACAACAAACGTTAACCAATGATATACATAGGCCATTTCCTTGGATGAGTTTTTGCCCTCTTTCACTAAGTTGAAAAATTCCACGTTCGAGGAAGCCTTGGTTTTTAGAAGCAAAGAACTCTTGCAACCCATTTTTAACAGCTTGACGGGAGTCGAAAGTTTCGCCGCTTATATGGCTTCAAAGGGAGCGCAACAAATGGAAATCTGACGATGCTAAGCTAGTGCTTTTGGATGAATGTGGCATCAGTTCCCAACTGAGCTCTTTTAATTTTTGATGGGGTGCCAAAGAGGTGTAGGGTCTGGCGTTATCATTACGGATCTTCACGCCTTTGCGATTGGCCAGGTCAGGGCTCCTTTTCTTAATTTCTTCGTTCAATTTCGATACGTACGTGACGACAGTAGACATTTGCTTCAATGGTTTGATTTCTTCGATGCAGCTCAGAGTAGACTATAACCTCGCATATGGCAACGAGTTTGTTGAGGTGGATTTCCTTCAATTCGTGAGGAACCCAAACATCCAGTTTGTTTACGTAACCAAGCTGTTGTAGGTGCAAGCAAACGGTTGAATTCGATATGTTCCGGAATGCGCAGAATGAACTCACACGGATTTCCGCCATAAGTAAATAAATATTCCACCAGCAACCTTGTTGGCACAGAATAAATAACGACAGTGGATAGTGTTCGAAGGAGAACGCATTTCACTCGAAGATCGAGCTGATAGCAGAATCGAACCATCATTCTTATTCCACACATCCAGAAGCTTGATCTCAAACCCGAGCATCTTCTTTGAATCAAAGACTCGCTCCATTCTTCCATGCTTGAAATTTTTGAGTTTTCTACAAGCCATCGCTCATCCTATAGACCACATTGTACTTGTTGCAGCCTATTAGCCCCCTCCAATGAGAACAAACGTTATTTTTTCTTTGCTTAAAAATTACGATTGCTTTCCGACAGCAAACCAGGGTGTCAGACCTGGCTGGAGTATCGCTTGAGGAAATAACGGCCGCGCAATTTTCCCTTAATTCCTGTTTGTCCCGTTTGATCGCGAGTTTGAAATTAGTGACCGTATCAACAGCCTAAGTAGCCGTTTCCACCAAAGGTCTATTAGCAGTGCGATTCGGATTTGTTTCTACGTGCAGTGATGGTAGAAATCCTGCGCTTCCGGATTTTTGAGCTAACGGGTTTCCGCGCGCATTCGTGTTCTGTTTTTTTTTTCGTATCAAAGAAAACCATATTCTCTGTGCGGTTCCATTTTTCTACGGTGGCTTGAAAAGACATATTGCACCTCTTTACTTTTCTGATCTCACTTTCTTGTTTTTTATGTTCGCTTTTCCGGTTATTACTGTCGTCGTACAAATTGGTCGCTAGGTGTTATTCGTCTGCTACGTTACCATATCTTTAAAAGTTTTTGAGGAACCAAGTTTTTCAGGATCGACCCTCTTCTACAATGATTGATTTACCGGATACGGAGGAAAGTAAGTTCCCTTAACATTTTACCTGTGCTATGACAGCATTATAATCACTTTTTCTGAATTGTGTCACTTTGATAGATTTAGTTTGTGAAGCTCTTGACATTTGACGCAGTTACTGCAGGTGTATGCGGGAAATTTATTCGAATAGTGATGATGATCTGATGATTAAGGCGAGACCCAGCATAAATACACGACCAAACTCCCTGTTTTATAAGTTCCATTATTCCATTTATGCAGCTGGAAGAGATTCCGCAAACTCGACAAGCTTCGCATTGATACTAACAGGATGACCAGGGGGTACTAGCTTACTCCATGAATTATTCGGTCAATTTCGAATTATCCACTCTGAAGGGGAGGAACAATTACTAAATAGTTTCGCCAAAAACAATAACAAACCAATCCCTAAGCCAAAACCTGCCAAAAGAGCTGCAAGCACCGTGGAGGAATTCGTTTATATGAACCTCGAATGACCGCAGTTTCCCTAAACGGCAAGGTCGTCGGATACCCATTCAGGTGTCGTAGACCGGTCATGTGCCGTTTACCGGTTACGTCGTGCGCGTTCCTCGACGTGACTCGAATTTGGCGAATTCTGTGGTCTCCTAGGGACTAGAACGACGACGGATTTTCATCAGAATACCACACTGAAACAGTTCCTCGGAAAAAAGCTTATAATTGTAGAGGTAGGGTACGCCGACGACATGCCAGAAGACTGTTGTAGCTTATGAACTGGTTATAGAGCATCTTTTGGATTTCTTTGCTCACTCTAAAAAATAGAATTTTTTTAACGGTTCTGATTACTTATCGAATAGAAAAATTCTACTTCCATCAATAATAGTAAAGCGTGGAATTACTTATTTATTTATTTACTACGTCGCTAATGACGCGCCAAGCTAGACTTGAACTACACGGGAACAGATAAAAACCAGAATTGGAGACAACTACAATAGAAAATAGACATGGGAGAATAAAACAAAATTGGACAGTAAGCCGTAGAATCAACTAGTAACCAATAGAAATTAAAATTCGTTCAAAACCGACTAGCCAAAGAGCAGGTTTTCTTTCTCCGCAGACGTCCCACTCTCCCAACAAAGTAATATATGACTAGAGGTGGGTAGATTTCGAAGACAGAATCAACAAAAACGTTTGTGAAGAAGAAAGAATTACTCGTTTCAAGAGGGTTTGAAAATAAAACAAAAAAAAGTATGTATCTAGAATCAACATGGAAGGAGTCTGATGATTAAGGCGAGACCCAGCAAAAATACACGACCAATCTCCCTGTTTTATAAGTTCCATTATTCCATTTATACAGCTGGAAGAGATTCCGCAAACTCGCCAAGCTTCGCATTGATTCTAACAGGATGACCAGTGGGTACTTGCTTACTCCAGGAATTATTCGGTCAATTTCGAATTATTCACTATGAAGGGGAAGAATAATTACTAAATATTTCCGCCAAAAACAATAGCAAGCCAATCACTAAGCCAAAAGCTGCCAAAAGAGCTGCAAACAACGTGGAGGAATTCGTTTATATGAAGCGGCTGCAACATTTCTCGTATTACTGTCTCGGAAATGTTCGTGATAAGTTTAGGGGCTAAGAAATGTGTCGCTTTTTTATGTTTATCTTCTCATAAGGTACTGGGTTGAAGAAGTCCTTCTCCTTCCTCTCGAACCAGTTTCTCCACTGTTGACCGGAAGATGAAGACAGTTCTGCTCAAACAGGCCTTGCAAGTGCATCGCGCGAATTCCTTTAGCCGTTTGCGACACAGTGGCTAGCCGGTGTTATTTTTTCGTCTCGCGGAATCAGAAGGTCTTCCCACAAGCCACAAGGGCTTGCACCGGTTCCAGGCCCCACAGACACAAAGTGCATGCTGTCGTTGAAAAAAACAACAACATTATCTCCAAATTGAAGGAGTGGAGGAAGGAAGCCTTCGTTCGAAGACAACGCAGTAATGGCATAAAAAGGGAAGAGCGCTTATGAAAAATTAGGATGCAGCTCCTCGACCAACTTTCGCAGAGGAAGTCTAGTCTACTACAAAGAGCACTCCATAAACTCACATTTCACTGTGGGGAAGTGGCGTTCCCTGCACTCACCTGAGCTATCTTAACAGTTCGATCGTGCTGAGGAAGTCGCTACTCCTCCACAGTTATTCAAAATCTTTTCTTCATTGCAACACCCTCTAAAGCTAGCTTTTACATAACATTGTCTATCTCATAACAATCTAGGAACTGTGACACGCCTTTTATGGATTATCGTAGTCGGATCTATCGTAGTCGGGGGAGGCACATAATTAAAAATACACAACAAACTTATTTATTTATTTTGTACGTGGAGAGGCACGCAGATAAACAACTAACGTACGGTTAATAAGCAGCATGTAAAGCAACAGTAAACAAAACAATTTGAGCCATCAAACGAGGTAAATTAGAAGCGTCTTGTGGTATTGTACTGCCTCAAGCAGCTAGGTAGGACTTTTTCATTGATAACCTTAAAAACTCGGTTTCTGCCCGATTAGCAAAGAAATCTAATCGTACATTACATTTCGCCCTTGGGATTCAGATCTTCCGCTGGCCACCGCTCGTGTTAGAAGAAGAAACGGACTAGAATTCCCTGACTGAGATGCCTAACATACCAGTTACCATCCTATAAACCATAACAAGATTACACCCTCTCCTATGATGCGCAAGTATAGAGAGGTTGTAGACTTTATTTCTTATAGCAGAAATTGACTTCTTATTCATTCACGTAGCGGCTTCTAGAGAACTGAATAAGCCAAGACGTCTCAACAACCGGGGATTGGGCTTGTTTTTTGTTTCTTTGTTCGTTCAGGCTCCTATTTCATCCACTTGAAGTCTCAAGTCAATCGGTTACATAACGTTTAGTTATGTGCTCCCCTCCGACAAGGATATATCTTCGTAGTTTTTTCTCTTGTTTGAAGATTTGCTTGGGAGTTCAACGGTAGAGCGATAGTCCATGAACAGTTTTCTAGCTTCACTGGTTCTTTAACGAACTTTATAATATATAAAGAAATAAGCATCTAATGGGGGACGTGGAGCGCAGACGGAAGAAGCGCCGCTTGTCGCGTGCAGCCGGTTCCAGCTTCCTGGTTCGGATTTCCTGCCCAGGCCATCCAAGCACTCCAAGGATAAAACCGACTTGTCCATAGGCTGGCCACTGCAAGTGAAGCTACGGGTAAGGTACGCTTTCAGATTGCCTCCACGACATCACATACATAGAAGTGCAATGCGTGGCACATTCCAAACAGTTTGATTAACACCTCCTTTTCTATCTTATTTTATTTTTTGTTTTCTTTCATCCAATGAGAAGCCCTTTCTTACGTGGAAAATTGTTTTCTCTTATTGATAACTGATTTGAGATAAAAGATACTTCTTACGGGTAGCAATTTTTCGTAGAATAAAATTCGGTCGTTGTATCTGGAACCCCGGAGCTAGTACTTGAAAGGCTTGATTTTCCATAAGGAGTAATAGTTTATAAATGGCAACGGTCAACACATCCATTCATGAGACGCGCCACGCACTCTACTTGTATCCCAGAGGTAATTTAGATGCGCCATTGGTGCTTGATTTCGTGATACAACATACTTTGGGCTGCGTTACGTTAGGTGTCTCGCACTACTGTAGAAGGCGGAGCGATGCGCTCGATTACCGTATGCAGGCAGGTTACGCACGCCGCGGACGGGGTTTCACTGCGAGACGAGGCGCGTTGAGCAGAGCGCGTATTGGTGCCGTGGAGCAGATTCCGTGCGGAAGCAGACTAGACCTGATTCTTTTCTATTTTTACCCTGCATCCTTCCTTTCTGCAAGTTTTAGGTCTGACCACATGTCGCCTTTGAGATTACAAAGACGAAATGATAAGAGAAGCAACACATCAAGTTTCTTCCTTTTTTACACTTTTTTAGTGTACAACAGCTCCACTGCTTTTGCTAAGGTCATGTTCTCCTTTCAACTTTTTCTATGTGCTTTCTTTTGCTTGTTTTATAGTTCGTTAGTTGAGCGCAGTCTTTACTAGCATGTGGCTAATTCGATCTTTACTGCCTTCCTTAAAGTGTGGTATAAAGCGAACCCCCCAGCAGGAGTCACTCAGAGCCCCAAAGCATATGAAAACTAGAAGAGAAAAGAGAAAAAAGAGCAAAAAACGGACAAGGTCATCTACTACTACCGTGTGAGAGAAAGTCCGCTCCACGGCGCATAGTCTGCTCTCTTCATCCTTTGCACCTCGTCCGAAGTGGGCTCAAGAACCCGCCACGCTACCGTAATCGGGGCGGTGGCGCGCTACCGTAACTCAGAGAGACACCTAACGTACGAACCCCATACTTTGTATACCATGATTGTTGTGGTTAATGAGCAAACTACTGCTTTTCCTTCGCATGCAATTGAACAGGCTTGCTTCCCTGTAAATGGTAATATTTGGTAAATGATAATTCCTTCAATTCAGCATATTTAGAAGGGTTGCATGACCTGACGGAACACCAACCTTGAGCGACAGTTTGGGGAATTCACGAAAGAGGACGGCTTTTTCGATTGCGCGGCACGTGACAGTAGATTGCATTTAAAGGAAAACTGAAGAAACCACAAATCTTTGCTGCTGTGGAGGGCACCAGGTCTTGTGACTCTGATTCACTTCGCGAACGCCCTTTGAACGCGTTTCAGTCTTATAAAACGACCTGCATGGAACAAACCGATGGACACGCATCGGCATGCCATTGTTTTGTATGCCATGTGCTCTTCGAACACTACAAGGTGAACCATAAGTTCTGCAACTAAGACTTAGGCCTATAAAGAGACTAGGAATGTACCGAAGTACATTTTGATACACTATTTGCCTCTACTTGTAGATTGTGGTGGAGCGGTATTATTCATAAGGGGCCACTGCTGGATTGTTAAGAGCCTTCAGATCGTGTGAGTAGTTTTGCAGCGCGCAGTAGCAGCGCCTTTTATGGAGGTTTATCCCTCATTTGTTCCAAAGAAGGTATTGTACAATATGTTCTCTACGCTAAGTAGAGCGGAACTTTTTCTCTAAGATGGTGAATAAACGAAGAGTTTGCAGGTGCGATGATCGGCGGATCGACGAGAATCGCTACCGCGTCCTTTTATTTTTGCTGTTAGAACAAGAATGCTTTACTAGAATGTGCACTTTGTCTTTATACAGCGCGATTATGTTCAGAAAAACCTATTGTATTTTGGTGCTCATCGAACAAATATTTTTACTGATTTTCACCCTTTTCACACAAAAACCTAAGCTGTAAGGGAAGACTTTTTGGAAAATCATGAACGACGAACAATTGCCACGCATGGCCATTGTTTGCATTTCATCATGTTTCGCAGAGGTGGTATTAAACGCACTATTATGTTGACCTTTTTGGTATAGCTCAGCCTTAAGAAATTTATCAAATTTATCGTCAAAGGACGCGGTGGCTGTGGCTGAACACCCAGCCTGAGCGACGCGCTCTAGCTGCGCTTACAAATTTTTCTCTCTACTCTCTTCTCCTCACAGGTTACTTTTCATTTTACTGGTTGGCTTGCAGAGATTTTCTTGTAATTGCACATTGCTCAATGATAGATTACGTTCAGATCTGAATTCTGCATTTGTTCCAGCTCGTTGCTGCACTGTGTATGACCAGAAAATGATCAAAGAATTAATAGCGTTCTTCTGTTCCGGTTTAGAAATATTCGTCTCATTTTCACTCTTGAGAAGGCTCTGAATGACTCTTTACACGATACCATAATGCTCAATGAGATGTTTAATTCCCCAAGTTTGAGAGTCAGTTGGTCATTATGGTCGCCAAGGTGGAAATCGATGCAGCCAGGAAGGAGGAGATAGTCAAGGTAGTAGTCGAGGATGGATCGGACGACTTCGATGCGACGCGCCGGGTCTTGACGGTGAGCTGACTGATGAGCAGAAGAAGATTGTTGAAACGGCCGGACTCGGCAATCAGATGGGTAAGCAAATGAAGTAGAGTCGCTCTGAGAGGAAGGCTCGCAAGCTGTTCTCGAAGTTGGGATTGAAACCAGTGACTGGCGTTTCAAGAGTGTGCTTTCGTAGGTCGAAGAACATCCTGTTCGTTATCAACAAGCCGGACGTGTTCAAAAGTCCTGACTTGACTGAATGACTCAGAATGACTTCGTACACGTACATAGTGTTGGAAGAGGCCGAGATCAAAGATCTGTCGCAGCACCAACAGCTGACGGCCATCGACAGAATCAAGCCTAGTGGAGACACACCACCACCGCTCGCAACTGCCCAGGAGGATGAGGATGATGGCACTGAGGAGGATGCAACCGGCATCGAGGAGAAGGATATCGAATGGTTATGTCCCAGGCGAACACCTCTCGCAACTAAGCGAGAAGAGCCTTTCCGCTGACAACGGCATTGTGAACGCCATCATGAGCCTAACTCTGTAGTGCCAGCGCTTGATGCTCAGTTCATTGTTCTTTGTTGCCTACCAAGCTACATATATAATACCGAATGTTCCATCACCTATCTTCAGAAAGTCACATCGGAATATGAGTGCTCCATCGCGGACCAAAGGAAGATTTTCGGGAGTTTTATGTCAGGGCGCACTACGTTCTAGTAAGAGTATCTACAACAATAACACTTGTAGGGAGCGTATCACTAAGGATATGCTTCATTCTATTGAAGAAGTCGTCGCCTTCTGTCACCAGAGCAACCAGTGACCTTTCGATCCTCTACGTACTCTTATTTGGACATTTAATTATTTGTGCTACTTTCGAAGAGCTTTCTCCTCTATAGCAGGTCTGAGGAATAAAGAGGGTAGAGGATAGAACTTAGAGGCCTGGCGATTCGAAAAAGTGCTTCCCTTATATCGAGCTACACACCATCCTACTGCTCACGGTTCGGCAGCTCCTCGTTAACACTCCTCATACTCTGTAGGAACAGTAAGGAACTTCTCCTTTTTTCGACATGTCCCAGTAGAGCGTTCCTCTATGTATTCCAAGCTGCCCTCCCGAACTACATTCGTTAGCCTTTGCCGGGCCTTTCTTTTATAAAAAGCATTGCCGATCCCTTCACGACGCATAAAATTTCGGAAAATATTGTCTATGGAAGGTCTCTAACGGGTTGCTGAACACGTTCTTGAGAGGGAAGTCGAACTACCGAGTTACAGTTGCTAAATCACGAATCAAATCTGATCATCCTGCTGCTAGACAATGACTATCCTCAAAGGATCTCCTCACAAACTTGTAGATGTCATCAATACATAATCGTTATAAAAGGTATGATTGTTGTTTCCATTCTGATGGTTACTTCATCTTACATAATTTTATTTCATTTTGTGTTTTCCTACACTTTCTATGCCATACATTCGTCTACGCCTTGAGTGACTCAAAATAAGTGAGTAAAATAATAAAATGTCTAGGTCCCCTCCAATTATTTCGAGTAGTTTTCGTTCCGCTTTCGTCTCGCCTTTGGCCTCAAAAATCGGCTTGTGTCTTGCTCCCCTGGTTGTCGCCAAGTCTAATCGCCTCGCCGATCGTCTTATACACGTTTTCGCCTTTCGTTTTCCCACTTCAGCGTACGGCTTCGTCTTGCTCTCCCTTTCTACAGCTGCTCGCGTTTCACTTATATAGGGCCGGTTATTTTTTCGCCGAGGAACATCGGATTTCATTCAGATGTGATCTTTGTGGTTTCTTTACTTAGTTTTTTCCTCTACACAAAAAAAAACTTCGTCTGGCAGTTGTGGTTTAGGTTGCCTTCAAACGTTTGCCGAATTTTTTCACACCTACCTTCCTATAGTTTCACCTAATAAAATAAATTTTATAAAAGCAGACGACATGCCCATGTGAAGGCTCAAGAATTTTGACCTCTACGTATTGGAGTCCTGTTCAGTGCGATCGCTATGCGAAAAAGAAGCCAACAATGAATAGACGGCTTGGCATTCTTCAACTCTTCCAGTCTTCCCTTTTGTCTTCTTCTCTGCTCATTTGTTCTTCGTTGTCGTTGCTTCTGCTCTGTCGTTCACCTTTCTAACAATTATTTTGCTCGAATCTAGTTCATGCGCGCCGTTCTTTAAGCGTGTAAAGCGAAATTGCAAAGAAAGGCGTCACTCATTGCCTTGGTGGAATGCGCCAGGGATTCTAACCCTGCGGTATATCGCGAAGGCAATACAAATATATGTATATAGGGAGCCTACTATGCATGCACATATTGGCGCTGGCATTCGATGTAAAGTCAAAGTTTCATTTTTCTCAGGGAACCCTACGACCAACTGCCCTGTCCCAGAGTTGTTGGTTCCTTGTTTTGCCTGGACTTAACACGAACGATGAATCGGCCCATGGTGCTTGCTAACCCAGCTTCTTCTGGTATACAGGATCAGCGTCAATCAATCCTTTTTGATATGCACCAGGCGTTCTACGTCTACGAGATATCGTGGGCAATCTGAATGCATGTTTGGCCTACACAATGAGGGGCCATTCGATAAACATTTCAGTATTGTATCCTCCTCAGAGAAGTCGTACCAATCCATCGGAGAGTTGTAATGCTTGGATGATTTGCCGGGAACCTGGAATCGAGTAGACGCGAGAGCCGGCCACTCCTTCGACTGCACTGCTCGATGCAGTCGAAGGAGTGGCCGGCTCTCGCGTGTTCCGGTACCCTACAATACCGCTCAAATTCTTTGCAAAAAAGACGCTTTGCGACGGATTAATCCGCCACAAAGCGTCGCATTGCCGAAACTCTTTTCAAAGTCAATTGTTTAAAATCCAATTAACACCATTAGAAGCCCCGTCTCATTTTCTATCCAGCGATCTGAACATCGTCTAAAACAATTGCGCAGTGACCTAGTTATGAAGCTTTTGCTTCCTCGGCTCCGCTAATTGATTTACGACCCTAAGATTCGGTTAAGAATTACTCAACTACTAGCCTGCTACAAAAGGCAGTATTCTACTATTCCATTGAGGGAACGATGGTCTTTATAAAACATGTAAAGTGGTTTTGAGAAATAGACGGAAATGACTAGATTTTCTTTTTTCCAACAAGGGATTCGTCCAATCTTAATATGCGGCGTAGGATTTCTCCCATCTTTGAACTATGGTTGCTCCTGTACAGGATCAGTATGAAATCCGTGCTTTTTATGATCTATAGTAGACCACAAGCACATTCGAATCTAGAAAGAACGAAAAGACTTTGGTCGTTCAAAGTAGATTTCTATGCGGCCAAAGTTTGACGAAAACAACAGAAAAGTTTGTTTCGGTCGCTTACCTCTTTGTGGATGAGTTTATTCGAAAAATCAACTAGACAGCATTTCTCAGCTCGCTGCGAGCTTTCCAGGGATGTAATATTGTCCGTATTCAAACTGAAAACCATTTTCACCTCTTCGGCCGCCGAAGCAAGTTTGGGGCTGCGCTTCGGCACGAGTGCGGACACGGCGGCGGGCCGCTCGCTGCCCTTGCGACCTACCGCGGAACTCCACATGCCTTATATCGCCTATGTACAGTATTCACACCTCCTGCGGTCTATCAGTGATCACCCAGGATGCGAGTGCCGCGGGAGGTGGCAAGGGCAGCGAGCGGCCCGCCGCCGTGTCCGCACTCGGGCCGAAGCGCAGCCCCAAACTTGTTTCTGCGGCCGAAGAGGTGAAAATGGTTTTCAGTTTGAATACGGACAATATTACATCCTTCGAAAGCTCGCAACGAGCTGAGAAATGCTGTCTAGTTGATCTTTCGAATAAACTCATCCACAAAGAGGTAAGCGACCGAAACAAACTTTTCTGTTGTTTTCGTCAAACTTTGGCCGCATAGAAATCTACTTTGAACGACCAAAGTCTTTTCGTTCTTTCTAGATTCGAATGTGCTTATGGTCTACTATAGATCATAAAAAACACGGCTTTCGTACATAACCTGTACAGCAGCAACCGAAGTTCAAAGATAGGAGAAATACTACGCCGCATATTGAGACTGAACCAATCCCTTGTTGGAAAAAAGAAAATCTGGTCATTTCTGTTCATTTCTCAAAGCCATTTTACATTTTTTTCAAAGACCATCGCTCCCACAATGGAATAGTAGAATACTGTCTTCTGTAGCAGGCTACTAGTTGGGTAATTCTTAACTGAATCTTAGGTTTTCGCGCGTTTGCGCTTATCTGAAATCGGGTCTATGTTATTCAAATTTAGCACTATTTAATACTACAATGACACCTGGTGCGTGACAAATACAGATCTACTGAAACAATAGAGGCATTCTGAGTTTCGATGAACCTCGTCAATGGAAAGCCTTAAGGACATGCCACTGGGGATCTCGGAGGGGTCGTAAATCAATTAACGGAGCCGAGGAAGCCACTGTGCAATCGTTTTAGACGGTGTTCAGATCGCTGGATAGAAAATGAGACGGGACTTCTAATGGTGTTAATTGGATTTTAAACAATTTACTTTTAAAAGAGTTTCGGCAATGCGACGCTTTGTGGCGGATTAATCCGTCGCAAAGCGTCTTTTTTGCAAAGAATTTGAGCGGTATTGTATTAAATGCATATTAGACTGCAATCACTTTCACTGCTTCTACAACAGCCGAGATCAGACAATTAAGAAGTGCAAAGTGACATTTTTGCTTTAATTGGAAGAGAGTATAGTCCAGAGACCCTTCATTATTTTTTTTTGGGCCAAAAATGCAGCAATGCTCCCCTTTTCCAGCAGCATATGTAGCTCAAGTAGTTGGAAAGTGTTGTGCTGTTTTGAAACCGTGTCGGCAGGAAAGGCTGAGTTGCAACCATTCACCTCCGGTGTTTCATTTTGATCTCTCGGATGTCGTTCACTGCCGGCCATTGACTTAGGTGCTTCCCGTCTTTCTGTCCCCTATCTATCCTGCTCTCCTACAGAACTCCGTTCTCTGGATGCGATGATCGCCGTTCGGAACACTTGTCACCTAGACAAAAACCCAATTCAATCGCGCCATAATCCAGTTCCACCCATTCATCGGAGTGCTCTTCACTCGGTCGTCACAGCCTCTTCTCTACCCACGAATACCACGTGCTGTCTATTCTGGCAGCCGAGTGACTGGGAACAGAACCGGGAGTCGTATTACAGAGATTTTGCAGACCTGGACATTTACAGCTTAGAGAATTCTAATTTTTGTGAATAAAAGAAACAGGAACTCGATTAGAATGTCCACGTCGATAAACCCACTCGATGAGAAGGGTCCTAAATATGTAAGGCTGACAGGTCTAGTAATTAAATTTTCACCATCATAACCTTAAGCGGCTCACGAAAAAAAACGACAGTTACTGTAGCATTGACCTAGGACGCGAAGTAGCGCAGAGCAAGAGCGGGTCGGCTGTCGCGTCCACTGCCAATCGAGGTTGTTGGTTCAGTCCCGCCCAGGCCAACTAAAGCGTCCACCAAATCGATGTCAAACCTTTTTAAGAAGGATGGAGCCTTTGAGTCGTGCATCGGCTGTTTCTTATTGCATAGGCAATATAATAATAGAGATCATTCCTTTTTGGGTTGCGCTATGTACGCATTCTACTTCTACGGGACGTGGTGGAGACAATTTGAATCCATATTTCGTCATTGCAATGACCTATGGTAGCTGCCTGATGAATAAGGCAGCGATTTCTCCTTCACATACGTAGCAATTCACAGACCGCAGAGGGGTGTAAACTTTTGTTGCCCTGGGCGGTAACCCCAAACCAAGAACCTGACACGTGCTACAAACGAGGTCCGACTGTGCTACCACTATAGCTCACATAGCTTTCAAAATTCTTGATCTATTAGCTTCTCTGGTAGAAGTCGGATGCGTGATTTGGAGGTTGGCCAATTCCGACCTCCATCGTTTATGTATTGACCTTTTCAGAAGTTTTGTACTATGTCGCTATGTGTTGCTCGAAATCACATGGAATGGAATGCGACTATGGGGATAGCAAGAAACTGGTGGCGCTGTCTCGCCTTGGCGAAGAAAAAAATCCGCGCCGGTCGAGATATCGGCATCCATTCCCCGGAAGGTTTTATCATGGGCGGCGATCTTTTCAACAGCGGCTCGATGACGCGAGAATCACAAATAAAAAGAAGGAAAAAGGGGGAGTGTTTGCTGAGTCTGCGAGCCGTGCAGAAGGCGATCCGCCGCACCAATGTGTACGGATGAGCCGCCGTCCGTCCGCTGCCTCCTTTATGACTTTTCGAAGTTTTTGCCTTTTGAGGCATTGTGCATTGGTTTGCTCGCCTAATACCAGTACAGCTCAATCATCCAAAGTGGCATTTTCTGATCGTCCACTACGAGGAAAAAATCTCGATCGGATCTGTTGGCATTGTAATGTCTGGAAATATTCTCAAACTGATGCTGAATTTTCCAGAATAGTAAGCCACGTCTGCTTAGTGCCTCTGCTACAGAATTCTGTCAATTTGCATGCCTAGAATCAGCACATGGAAGGCTGTGCCTAAGAATGTTTCTCTAAAGGTATCATGCCGCTACATCTCAGAGAGGCATATACCACCGTTGCGCGAACCTACGCCAGCAACATTTCCACGAAGGTCCCTGTCGCATGCCAGAGCGGCTCATTGAGTGACCCTGGCTGAAAGAACACATGCAGCGTTTCCCGTTCAGGGCTTTCATCAAGGTCCCTGTGCCACGCGTTGGAAGGCATCCTGTTGTCTCTTACATTCTGATAAATCCATTGGTTGCGGTTTCGTCCACCGGGTATCAGCGAAACACACTTTTTGAAAGGCCCACCTAATTTACGACAACTTTATGCCTTTAATCCTTGATAGTCGATGGGTGCGATTTTTTGGAGGCCTTCTATCACTTGCGTGAATCGTGTCTCTCCGAACATCACACTCTCAATTCCTCATTCTGCGACGCTGATCACGTTTCCACCCTGTTTCTCGGACTCAGATTTTCGGAAGACTACAGCAGTGCACTTCGTTTTCTTCACTTTCAACGCTTTTGTAAGCTCTACATGTTGCTCGTTTGCTCCTCCTTAACTCCGTCTTCAAGACGATGGTCATGTTGACTTCCAGACCTAGATACATGTAGCGGGAGCACTCGGAGATGACCATCTGTTGAGGTTGAACGTGTCTTCAGTTTCTCGCGAACATTGTCGTCATAGAATTGAGCAATAGCCCGATGTTTCCACACACACACCATTGAAGGCGTCCAGAACTCGGTACTGTTTTTTCTTCGATGTTCTTTCCATGTATCATATTTGTTGTATTATTAATATATGGCCACATCGGAGCAGCAGCCGACTGTTGCGTGTGCCAGATAGTATGTATTGTCCTGCTTCGGATTTCCGCCTAGGCCACCCAAGCCTTCCATTCCTCCGGTGTCGACGAATTGGTTCTAAATTGCCTGGGAAGGATAATACATTGAAGTGTCCATCGGCTGGCCACAGCAAGTATATTAATTGTATAGGTAAAATACGCATTCAAATTGCGCCCAGGACTTTCCCTAGAAGTTGAATGCGTGGCGCATCCCAAATGCGTTGAGTAACGCGCTCCGCTATCCCTTATACTTTTACGTCATGCCTATCACTATAAAGTTTCGGTTAAATAGCTCTTTACTGGACACCATGATGAGGTTGGATGTAAGTGTAACATAAACATTTTGAGAAGCATCAATTGTATCAGGTCGCTGCATATGAAATGACCGATTTTGACTGAAAACTTTGACAGATCATAACTTTGCTTGCAAGAAAATCTATTATTCGAAACAAACATCACTACAATTAATACTCTTTTCTCTGATAGCATAATCATCCCATCTTTGTAAAAAAAAATCAGAGCTACGAGAAATAATAAAACATAAGAAGTCATTTCCGACATCATTCTGGTTGCTGAATTTTTCTCCTTCACATGACGATCTAAATGTTTGAAAAAAATGACAAAGGCTAGGCGACGGATCTGATGAAGATGCTGGATTTGGCATTCGTATCCTAATTCGTCAAGTTTCTGGACAAGAATTTTTGAAACATGCGGACTCGCGTTGTCATGCAGTGGGATTGGGCCTCTTCTACTGACCAAAGCCGGCTGTTTTTAGTCAACTTCTGGCGCACCACTTGAATTTCAACACAGCACTTCTACCCTGTGACAGTCTATCCAGTCCTCAAGAACTTGTAATGAACTAAACCAGCCAGTGTCCGCCATATGTCGCAGTGGTCTTCTTTGGATGGAGACCTGGTTTCGGCATCTCCTTGGTACTCTCATTCTTGTCCGACCATTGTGCAGAGGGACGACGATTGTCATAAAGGGTCCGTTTTTCGTCGCACGTCACGATCCTGTCCAAAAAGGCTCCCTTAGATTGCTCAGCCTTAACGAAACACAGGTGTCGCGGCGCTTCAGCATTTGCCCGGCGGTGAGTTCGTGCGAGATCCATTTATTCAATTTCTTCACTTTTCCGATCGCATCTAAGTGGCGAGGACAATGCTGCCGTAAACACCGAAATGTTGTGCTGGCTCTATCACCGTTTGATGCGGATTCGCTTCCACAATGGCTCTGAGTTCGTCGTCGAATGATGGCGGCTTCCTCGGTCTGCATCTTCGAGACTTTCATCTCCAGATCGAGGTGGTTGGAACCAGTGGCGAATTGTGCGTTCCTTAGCGAAAACTTCCTCAAATGCAGCGTTGATATTACAGCTGTGGCCGCGGTGTTGTGTCCACTTTTCCATTCATATAAGTAGAGTATCCGAATATCGCCTTGATTCGTATTATAAAAACGGCATCAAAAACTCGGCAAGAAGCAATTGTGTCACAAAGGCTATAAATGGTAAGAAGGCAAAGATTCTGCGCTTTCAAAGACCATATATTGTCTGAAAAGGGAACACTCGTAGAGGTAGCAAAAGTGGCCATTTCCTACGCAACAACCTATTGATACCAATTATGTACTTATAGTAACATTTAACACTAGTACGTGCATCTTTGTTTTCCCAAATGTGAAAGTTGAAGTACTCAAATCAAAAATCGATTCAGTGCCATCATACAACCAAACAAATGAGTTGGCACTGGCAAATTTATTTATTTATTTATTTATTTATTTATTTATTTATTTATTTATTATTTATATCAACACTTCAGCTTTCCATCGATTTGTTTGTGCTATGGGCTCGTGTTAGCGTAAAACACTCATGTTTACCATCGTATCTTCAAAATATGTTGGATCATCGTTCCTGTCTTTTCCGCGCGGCTTTACATTCTCAGGCAGAACGGGATTGGGAGAGGTACAATTTGTTTTCTAAAAAACTTCACAAAGCTTTACAAAAATACAATGGGTCAATAGAGAAAAGGATTATTCAGTCCGGAAATAAGGCTGGGTTTTATAAATTACTACGTAGAAATCTCAAAAGCGGCAGTTATGTTGGCAGCATTGTGAATGGCAGTCAGGAAGCCGTGACTGAACTGGATAAGGCTAATGTTTTAGCTGACAAATTTTGTGAAGTTTTTCTTTCTGACGATGAAGGAATGCCAGTGTTTAGGGCAGAAGCTTCTGAACCCATGCAGTCTTTTCCGTGGTTTACTAAAGAAGAGCTTTATAGGATCATAGTTGGTTGGTCAGATTCCTCGTCATTAACACCTGATTTTATTCCAGCCTTTTTCATTAAGAAGGTCGCCCACGTTGTGGTGGGCCCATTTTCGTATTTATTCAATCAATCCCTAATACATGCGGAAGTGCCTGCGAGATGGAAACATTCTTTTGTAACCCCACTACTGAAGAAGAATCCTGCTAGCGACGTTAATAATTACAGACCCGTGAGTATTACATCATTTTTCTGCAGAACTTTTGAGAAGGTCCTAAAAAGCCATATTTTCGATTATCTTCTAAAAAATAAAATGATACCAAAAAGTCAGCATGGATTCATACCAGGACGGTCGGTTGAAACGAATATGTTGGAATGCATTAATGACTGGTCTAATTGCTTAGACACAAAAAAGTCATGCGATGTGGTGTACTTTGACTTCTCAAAAGCCTTTGATAGAGTTAGCCACAGTAAGCTGCTACAAAGGATTTCTCAGCTTGGCATTCACCCAGTTATTTGTAATTGGCTACATAAATTTTTAGCCAACAGAACGTTTCAAGTAAAAGTAGGGAAAGCTCTATCTGATTGCAGACAGGTTAAGAGTGGCGTTCTCCAGGGTGGGGTGCTTTCTCCTTTGCTATTCATGATCTGTACCTCCGATATACCAGAACTCCTAATGGACAATGGTGTTGTAGTCAAACAGTTTGCGGACGATATCAAGATCTACCGTGAAGTACTATCTTCTGAAGACCACGGTATCTTGCAGTTGGCCATTCAGAAACTGCGAGACTGGTCCACGGCATGGAATCTACCTTTGGCGCCAGAAAAGACGGTGTTTATGAGAATAGGATCGTCGGACGCACCGTCTGAGTACTTGGTTGGCGACTACCCTATCTCCAAAGTTTATTCAGTGAGAGATCTCGGATTCCATTACAATGATAAGCTTGATTTTTCGGAACACTACAAGGTCATCCAGGGGAAGGCCCAGTCACGTATGTTCCAAATTTTCAAAGGTCTCTGCACTCGCAACAACGCAGTCCTGGTACAGGCCTACAAAACATACGGAAGACCTATTGTTGAGAGTGGACTCCCTATAAAAAGAAGGATATTACCTTCCTGGAGATGATTCAGAACAGTTATACTAGGAAAATTCTACTTCGATCAGGAAGTTTTCTGTACTCTAGAGTGCCACGAGGGAACATTAGAAACAGATATTTCAATCTGCACACGTTAGAATCCCGTAGGAAACTTAGAGATGTTTGCGCTATCTTCAAAATGCTGTCAGGAATCATGGACGTCGACGCCTCTCAGTTTTACTCTCTCCTACCTTCTAGAACTAGAGGTGGTTCGGAAAAGATCTTTCCGAAGCCCTAGAACTACACAAAGGTTAGGGGTTTTCACTTGCAGAGCAGGATCGACATATTTGTCTCTAAAACACAATTTTTGTGTTGTCAGGCAGGTTTCCAGCTCTTTCAAACGTATGGCTGAGAAGAAGCTGCTTCTCTTCTAAAGTTTTGAGAACCATGATGTCTCTTTTAGTGCCGTGTTTTTTTTTGTTCATTGTTTTTTTTCTAACGTGTGTCCTATACCACGTAATAAATTATTTATTTATTTATTTATTTATTTATCAGTTTGTTTTGAAAACTTGATGGACCTGTACAAATTTCCTGGATAAATGTGCCAAATTTACTATCAGCAGATGCTTCGCAGGAGATAAATCTAGTAGCCCTAAGCCAGAATCCCGCCTTGTACGGCTTTCACGGAATCTGCGACAAACGGTCTACCTTTTGCAGATTCGCACAGCGCAGTTTCTGATAAGCAGAGCGCGGACCGGATCTGATGGGCTTATCTGGCGCGGTAGCCGTCAGGGCCTTAAACCCGTAGGATAGCCAAAAGTGCTGAATCTTCCCATTGGTCTGCTGATCGGCGTCATGTCTGTTGACCGAGACCGTCTGTCGTCGAACTGTCGATGCGATTTGTTGGGCGATCAAGCTCATCAAACTGTTGACCGATGCGCTCAGCGTCGGCGCTAACCATGCGCTGGAGACAGAAGTTGGACTGTACGCTATCGATTTCGCACATCGCACAACATTGGCACAATTCTTCGAGACGTCTTCCGAATCCCGATTCCCGTATGACGTCTGCGACGCATCGATTTCTCCCTGATCAGTGGGTGGCATCAATAAGTGTAGGGAGGCGTTTGCTAAATGCCCAATGTTGTGAAGCAGCGCCACACGTCACTTGACACTAGGCACACTGCTGCTCAGGCCCCCACGCACTTTCAAAGCATAGCCACCTCCTCTAAACCATTTCTCACAGGCTCTTCTGCATTCGTTTCATTCGACGGCCTGTATTTTCGCTCGTGACATCATCCTCCACTTCTGTGATGACGCAGCGACTTGCGCCAGCAACGAAGAACCGGCCGCGTGGACAGGCCGGGTGCCAGTCGTCGACATCTCTGATACACTCAGCCACAGCCACTAAGTAGAGCTTCGTCATGTCCATTCTGATTTCCCCCGAACAATGCACTAAGAGCGCTCCAGTGCTTCTCGTGGAGACGTTTTTACGGCTCGTAAAAAGCCTTATCACCTCGTTCGTGGTCCATTGTGCTTCGCTGTACGGTCCGTCGCGTTACGATCTGTTTTCGCCACTTCTAGCTACTGTTTTCTAATTCACGAGGATTTATCGTAACGTGTCTACCCCTTTTCTCTTCCATCGCGAGACAATTATATCCCAAGAGATATTATAGGTAGTTTATGTATGTCGTCTTAGTAATATCCCACTGGATGCTGTAAGGCTACTTACCGTTGAACCTACGATTAAGGGCTTGGAACTCAATCCTTTTGTAGGTCACACAGCGCATTCTGGCTTCAGAAATATAGCGAAAACTATTTGATGGTCTTTCACACATGCAATGGCTTGCAGTAATCAGCTGATTGGCGAGCCAGCGTTCTACACTTCCCAGGCCGTCGAAATCAGTTCACTGAATACGGAGTGGTGGAAGGCTTCGCGTGCTTGGCGGCCCCCCAACTAGGGTAGAGCGGAATTTCTGTTTTCTGATTTTCTGGTCATTTTGGGCAGATTTCTTCCGTTTCGTTGGAAAATGGTCGAAATTAGTCGGAAAACAGAAAATAACATGGAATAAATAGAAATCTTGCCACAGGTATCCGAGCACCAGCAAACGTATTTAAAGTTGAACTGATTATTTTCCAAAAGAAGCAACAATTAGCGAAAAGGTGGATTCCACTCCTCCAGCAGCTCGTTCTCTTTTATTGACAACACTAGTTTTCTTTACGCAGTTGCGCACCTGTAGACGGCACAACAAAAACAATTTCGAAAAATTCACATATCCTTGTTGCAATGCAGTTCCAAGTAAGCAGCATTTACAATACCAGTTAAAGAAAAATCGATGCAACCTCACCGAGATGGTCTCTTCTTTTGATTTACTCAAAAGTGTTGCTTTACTGCACGTTGAAGTAATATTGTTATTGATTTGCTGTGATAAGTGAATTATGTATAAATTTTCAAAAAAGAGGATCTGCTCTAACGACATACCCGTTTGCTTCTGTTTGGAACGTTTTCAGTTTGATTTGAAAACTATCCAGCTCATGTGATAAATGTCAAAATAAATACGTGAAATGCAGGGTGCGCCAAAATTATGGCGACAGCACATGCGCGAACAATTTGAGCTCCTATTCGCAGCGCCTGCTTTTCTCTATGCTCTTATTGTTTTTGTTTGCTGCGTGAATCTGTTTATGCTTATCTCAATTCGGCATAAAAACAAATAGTTTTTCAACATTCCGGAACGTTCGTGCCACCGTGCTTCAACCATTCAACTTTACCGTCATGGTTTCTCGGTACGCAATATTCACCAGCGTCTTGGAGTTCATCAAAGTCTTCTATATAGATCCATCAGACACTTCGAAGACCTTGGAACCGAGGATGATAAATCCGGACGAGGAAGGCACGTATCTGTGATAATTACGGAAGACATCAGGAAGGTACGTGGACGAATTCACAGGAGCTCGGTCCATCGGATGTCGCCAGAAATGGAGATCAAGGAGAACTATTTGGACCTTTTGAAGGAAGAACTGTTACCCTCGGCTAATGTTCACTTTGGAAACCGCTCCTGGACCTTCCAACAGGACGGAGCTTCAGCTCGCAGAGCGAATATGGTGCAGGACTGGTGCAAAGAGAACTTTTCGGACTTCATCAGCTTCCACGAGTGACTAGTGAACTCTCCAAATTTGAATCCGATGGATTAAACCGTCTGGGCAATTCTGGAAGCCAAAGCTTGCCAGAAACCCTCACCGCTCCATGGAATCATTGAAGGAAGCTCTCCAGAAGGCATGGGATGAGCTCGACACGCCATACGTGCCGCCGTCGATGCTTTCATGAAGCGTCTCAAAGCCTGTATCAACGGCGATGGAGATGTAATCGAATCTCAACATTTTTTTTAGTTCGCAATGGACTACTAAACGTTATCGCTTCGTTGGTTTCTCAAAAGTCCTGTTTTTCCGCTTCCGGCGATTCGAATACTTTGTCGCCATAATTTTGGCGCACCCTGTAGTATAAGAGTGTTGATTCTTGGTAGAGATGCATGTTGAGATACAGTGGGTGGCTAGAGCGATAATTTCGAAATTATCTGTTTCCTGGCATTTTTTGTTTTTCTGTTTTCTAACAAACCCGATTTTCTATTTTCTGGGTTCTGGGAAATTTTCACAATTTCCGCCCGCCCTCGACCCGAACCTGTATTGAGCAGGTGTACACGTTACAACTGGTTCTTCATCCGACGGCACCACGCTTTCTTGTTGAGCAAAGGATAAAGGGTAAACGACGGTGTTAATGAACCCCTCTGCAGGATGCGCCATGCGTTCCACTTTTGCGGGATGTCGCTGAGGTAGTTTGAACCCAACTCTGGTCAATAACTTGCGGTGGTATCTTCTCCAGAGAACCTGATTCGGGTACTATTCCACAGACCGACCCCGATGGGGTGGAGGGCTTTGATCGGCTGTGATGGAAATCCGAAGCAAAAACCTGGAATTGGGTGCATACGACAACCGGTGCCTCCTCCGGCTGTGCCTGCACGCGTCCCCGTACTAAGTAGTAATAAATAAATTTTAAGCAGCGCTTTAAGCATTGAAGTGGATTGCGTTAATTTTTTAGATAGATTTTTGATTAAGATTTAGTTTAATTTTAGCTTCCTCATTGTATCGCTTTGGTGGGATGCGTGGCAGCGCTCAGAGTAGGCACCGGATCACCCATGCATTCCATGCACCTGAAGCTCTTCTTTTGGGTTCCGCTTAGGCCAACTATCCTTCTATCCCTCAGGGGTCGGGGAATTGGTACAAGAGTTTTCTGCGAAGGATAAAACGCTAACCTGTTCATTTTTTGTGCATCCCAACTCATAGTGCCAGCTAAATACGTACTAAATTGTCTCCACGATATGCAGTGGAACTAAACTGCGTGGCCCCTCCTACAGGAGCTTGGTTAATGTTTCCTTTCCCCTTCTCTATGTGCGCTATTTATTCCTATCTGCACACGGCTCACTTAATGTTTGGTCCTATTTTTCCTCAGCTTCTCCAATCACTGTTCATGTTTTTTTCTTCTTTTTCAGAATTGTTTTTGTTTCGTTTTCATCCAGACGTATATTAGGAGTTCGTTACTAAAGGCTTCCTTCCTACTATTATTTATTTCATCCATTCACGACTCTATACGATTTCGAAATGTTATCCCTCATTATGTTCCGTTTATTTTTACTCGCCAGCTTTTTCCCTTCAACAAAACGTTTCTGGTTAGCACGCAGAAATAGCTGTCCAGCTGGGCCAATGTTTCGTAAAACTTTCCAGATGCTAAATGAATTAGGCCGGAAAACTCCACCCTGCCATCGACTACTGGTTTTGTGGTCATTGTGCCACTGGTTTTGATTTTGTGGAATTCGTTTAACAGCCTAGAGCTTAGTCGAGGAGGACTTCCACATTACTTCTAGTTTTTTTTTTTAAATTGAAGATAGTGTTTGTGGTAAGCCTGTGGGAAGTACAACTAAAAAGATTGAAAAGTGAAGTTGAAAAGTGACATTATTTAGAAGGACATAGTTTAGTGCAATGATTGGCTTTAAGTGGTCCACATTGCCGCAGCCACTCTCGAGGGAATTTTTCTTGCGGATAATTTCTGCCGCGGTCTATACGCCGTTGATTTATTGCGTCGCTTTTGATTTATGCGTTTTTTACGAGAAAGACCTCTTCGGAAAGGTCTTCCACCAGATTTAGTAGTAATAGGCAAAGATTTCTAATTCTATTGCGACTTGTGATCATGGTTTTGTGATGAGGTTTTTCCATCAGCCGGCCTGTCAACCTGGGCCTGCCGCTGGAACCGTTGCCATTTTTGCAATTTTTGCAGGGCATGGCGTGCCGTAGCCGGGAGTCGAACCTGTGACCGTTTGTGCATGAAACTACACTACTAACCACTAGGCTAACTCGGCTTTAAAGTCATGCCTGAGAGGTCCACCACAGACGCCATCTTCATCGCTCGTCAGGTGATGGAGTAATATCGGGAGAAACGAAAACCCTGCTACCTGGCATTCCTGGACCTGGAGAAGGCCGACAGGCTAGCTCGGGCCGTAATCTGGAATGTCTTTCGAGGGAGGGGTGTCCCGGAACGTCTGATCACGGTCATAAGGGACATGTATGAGGGCTCGAAAGCGGCGATACGAACTCCACACGGGGTGACAAGGAAAGTGGACATCACAGTGGGGGTACACCAAGGGTCGGCTCTGAGCCCGTTCCTCTTCCTGCTGGCGCTTGACTCTATAGTGAACCACCTTGAGGAAGGCACTGTCAGAACGATCCTCTACGCGGACGACATCGCCCTAGTAGCCGACAACCAGGAGGAGCTGGAGGAGAAGGTGCAGCTGTGGCAGAGAGCCCTCGCAGACAACGGCCTACGGCTGAACGTGAAGAAGACGAAGTTCATCAGCTCTGAGCAGTGCGCTGGATCGATCCTAGACTGCCAAGGGGAAACGATCGAGAAGGTGGAAAAATTCCGCTACCTCGGAAGTGACCTATCCGAGGAAGGAAGTGTGGAACAGGCGGTCAGGGGACGGAAAAACGCAGCCTGGCTCAAGTGGAGGGAGTCCACAGGGATCCTCTGCGATCGTAGATGCTCCAGGACGCTCAAAGGCAAGCTGTATAGAACAGTTGTGAGACCTGCCCTCCTCTACGGCAGTGAGTGCTGGGCCCTGGGTAAGGCGCAGGAGCGGCAACTGCACGCGGCGGAGATGAGGATGCTGAGGTGGGCATGTGGATGGACCCGTCGGGACAGGGTGCGAAACGAGGATGTTAGGGCAGTGATGAAGACAGCCCCGATCCAGCTGAAGATGAGAGAGCAGCGCCTGAGGTGGTACGGACACATCCTTAGAAGACCAGAGGATCGCCCCATAAGGTTGGCCCTACATTTCGAGGCACCCGGAAAGCGTCCGAGAGGAGCCCCAAGGAAAAGATGGAAGGACGTCATCAAGAGAGATCTCGCCGAAGTCGGCGCCACGGCAGATGACGCCCTTGATAGAATGAGGTGGCGACAGATCACAAGAACAGCGAACCCTGCTACTGCGCGGGAATAACGCTCAGAAGAAGACGGAGAAGAAGAAGAAGAAGACAAAGATTTCTAATAATGTGCAGCAAGGTGTTTTCAATTTTCGAACTACAGAGGATGTATTCAGTTTTGATGTATATCTTTGGAAGAACGATTTGGCGCCTGATAGCGCAGTCGAAGGAGTAGCCGGCTGATGCATGCACCTGATTACAGGTTCTTGGTTCGGATTTCCCTCAACTCTCAATCGCCCCGTTTTTGGTAAACTGTTACCACACTCGTCTGGGAAGGATAGGACACTTGCTTGCACATCGACTGGCCACCGCGCGTCATTGTATAGGCCAACCCGTAAAGGAAGAATGCATGGCGCATTCCAATAGGGATTGATTAACGCCGTCCTTCATCCTTAGTTATTATCTTTTGATCTGTACCGCACAATGAGTACTAGACCCTACACCGATTCAAGGTGCATGCTAGAACCGGCGCCCCTCCAATCTATGGACGTGTAAGGCTGGAGCACTATACTTCAGAGAGAATTTCAATTTGTTTGAAAATTTTTCGCCGAACAAAGGGGAGTGACAATAAGGAGGGATTCAGAACCGCTTCAAAGCCCCGTTCGTGGCATACTTTTGTCATGGTGCATTTGCATCAAAAATGCGCCGAAGAGCGAGACAATGAGCGGAGTCCGGAAGAGCCCCGGATGATGTTCATACGCGACGAGTATGTGCCGCCCTAAATGCGTAGAAAGCGGATAAGCCGAGGCAAATCCGCCGACTCGCCCAACTCGTTCGCCGCCGCGCATCCTCATCTTCCCACTGTTTTCACACGCTATGGAACCTCATTGGCCTCGATTTTCGGCTTTGCTATGTGTCCCAATTGTCGATGGTCTCATGCTAAGGCTGGGTCGACTTCACTTCAACTGCTAGTGCAGCCTGCCGCCGCACTGTGTTCCGCAGTGAATCACTCTTCTCCGCTCTTTTGTTTTTCAGCCTTATTAAAGCTCAGTCAGTGGATGAAGAACGTGAAGTGAAAGGTGATCTCATGCTGCATCTTGCCACTGCGGTCTTCCAGCTAAGCCTGCGCAATAATCCAGGCTCATTCTAATCTTGGCAAGCCTGCTAAACAGGGTCGGGATAGTTAGGATAGCTTCTTTGTTGCATGCATAGTGCTAATAACAAATAGTGGCATGCGCTTATTCCTTTTCGTGCTGCTGCCGCAATATTTATTGCTGCTTTCTCCATTTACCGACTATGGGTTTGCTACGATCTAAAATTTTCTAGAAAAGATTCCTCAACATTTAAGAGCAATCGAAAGACATCAGACTGCAGCATTTGGTTTTGTTTCTGGCCTACTGCTTATGGTTTAAGGTGCACAACTTGTGCAGTAAATAAATAAATGAATAAATAATAAATTTATCGGATAAAACACTGACTTGCCCATTGGCTGGCCACCGCAGTCCATTACATAGACCTTATATATGCAGTCGCAGATTTCCAAATCCTTCTGGAAAGGAATGCTATGCTGTTACTCGATATCTGGTAAGAGCAGAATGCGAGGCGCATCTCATACAGCAGTTGTTTAACCCTTCCTTTATCCGATGCTTTTCACTGCACGGCGCTTCCAAGCCAGGGGGTGTTGATCTCCGTCCTTTATCCTTTATTTTCCAACCGAGATTTCATGGTGAAATCTGTTGGTGACTTTCAGAACACCGCTATACAATACAGCCCAAAAATGACTCACATAGTGGTTCATATGATTTTGCTTCCATGCTCAGCACATTTTTTTCTTTCACCGAATCCCATATCGGAGATCCTTACCCGTCAGGAAGAATTTTCAAAACAAGAGATTCTGCAGTCACTACGTGTCATAAGAGCGTATACCAGTTGCGTTACAGTTACAATTACATGTTTTGTTTCGAATCATGTTTAACTAAAGAGCTCGAAGGTGTGGAGTGAAATCTATTATAGTTGAAACAACCAATCCATTAAGCTCTTAGTACTTCGGCATTTTCGACATTGTTTAGACACGTAAAAGAATAAGACGTTCACGTATGTGTAAAACAATCGCTGCCTACTTCTTCAATAGGAAGAAATCCGACTGATGTAGGTCAAATTTCGTAATTTATGGTTTGAGATTGCCTTGAAGAGACTTTAGCTCGGACCACCTCGAATAATGAATAAGAAACTTTTTCTAATCCTCACTAACATTAGTCCTAAAATGCTAACGAATATTCTGACTATGGTTCCTTCACTACAGTTAAGGAAACCACCGAGTTGAGAGCTATTATAGATGACGCTGACGTGAAACAAAATCTCGGTTCCAAAGTTCCGTTCAAAATATTATATTGTTCGGTGAGACAGAAACGTATATCATTCACGAACGTAGACCTATGCCTGCATCCCATTAACTGAAACAGATTGCGACACAAATCCTCTACCAGAGAAACATTCATTTCATGGCGAATACCAGAACCAGTTGTCGTCGCCAAAACTAACTATCGTGTGGTTAGAACAGTCACTTCCGCCGTTACTAGGTGTACTCTAACTCCAAAACACGTGTTAATCTCGCAGTCTACAACTACCAACACCTAAACGATGGTTCAAAAACGGTGGCTGGTTCCTTCATCGGTATCCATCAGGGATGAGCCGTTATCCGGTTTCCGGTGGGCTTTGGCCTATCCGCTTTGTTGTTCGTTATCCTGGGATTTTTCGCCGGATAGCGAACTTAACTTTAAAAAAATCGTTTTGTGTTTTTTCCAATGGCAGTCGAGATAGGCTTGAAATGCCAGGTCATTGCCAGAGTTCTCAATGGTATAATTAGACTAGACTATCTAATTTCTCATAGCGCGTTTTGAAATACTGAACGCTGCCTTGCTCATTTCTATTTGTGGGGTTTTCACCAAAGTTTCTTCTGTCATAATGTACGATCTGGAAAAAACAAGTCGATCAGTGGAGAAAAGAACAAACGTCCATACGAATCACGTCGTTTCAAAGATGTGCCAGATACTCCTACACGACCTTTTTAGCGCTTTTTCAAACTATGTTTGGCACTAGCAGCAAATTACATTTTACTCTTTCTAAAGCATTAGAGAGAGTTTTATTCGATCTGATCAAGAATTAGTGTTAAATTTAATTGGAGAGTAAACAAAAAACGACTCTTTTTAACGACTACTCCACCCAAGCCCAGAAATTCCCGTGGTATTTATCCATTGTGACTTCATTGCAGCTGAAAAAAAAAACATTAATAAAGGATATAAGACCACCGTAGTGCCGGATGCAACACGCATTCTTCTCTTACGTGATATGCTGGAGGCCAATACAATGACTTGCGGTGGTCAGCCGATGGATAATTCAGTGCCGGACCGGACAAGCTTGGTACCAATACATCAAGCCCGAAAGGGTGGAAGGCTTGGTTGACCTGAGGGGAAATCCGAACCAAGAACATTGAGCCGGAGAGCATGCGACAGGCGGCACTTCCGACTTGAAGAAAACACACCAAGGAGAAGATAAACAGTGGCTTATTTGACATGTGACATGGACAGTGTTACAATTGCCGACCTACCATTGGAGAAAGAATGGTTTAAAAGTCGTTTTAGTTTTTGTTGTTTGTTCTTTATCCGTTTTCCGTAATCCGGCCATTTTTGGGCAAAATTATCCGTTATCCGTCATCCGGGTTTCAAAATTTCATCATCCGCTCATCCCTGGTATCGATCTCGATGCATTCGACGCAAGTTTGCTGGTGTTTGACCGCTTTTATCTGCATAGTTGTTTTTCGCAGGTTCAGCCCCTTTCCTATGCAAGACTTTTCTCTAATGGCATTTTTTATGTTTCCATGAAAAATTATGCTTAGGAAGTGAAAAGGTATAAAGCAATTTTGTGCTAAAGATCTTGCTATTAGCTAACTGGTGATGTGAGAGGTTTTGTCTAGACGGTATCTGAGAGAGTAGAGAAAGTATAAGGTGCGGAATTGACGAACCCATATTCGGAATATCTCGTGTGTTCTGTTTCCAAGGAATACCTTGGAACCCATTCGAATGCACGCTTGGTCTAAACCCTTGCGATGGCTATCTGATGAGCTTATGAGCTAGTCGGTGCAGTACAGTTGGCGTACAGTCTGGCACTCTACCTTGTTAACCAAACCAGTAGGTATAGAATGCTCGGTTGGCCTGAGTGAGGTCCAAACCAAGAAACTCGCTACGGGGTGCGCCCACAGCCGGCGCCTCCTCCGTCTACTCTACCACGACTACCACCTGGATCATATTCACTTATTTGTTGTGGCAACTGAGCACATATGGCGAGGGTCCCTGATGCGAGGACGGCATCGGGGGGCAACTGAGCTAGTCCGAAAGTCCCGTAACGTAGGCAGGACCCGCGTAGCAACGCTGAATGTGGGTACGTTGAGGGGCCGCTCGTGCGAGTTGGTTGAAGCACTGGAGCGTAGAAGATTTGATTTCTGTGCGGTGCAAGAGACGAGGTGGTCCTGCAGCAAGTCAAGGGACATAGGACGTGGCTTCAAGGCCGTTCTATGTGGAAGTCCCAGGACCACCAGTGGTGTCGGAATAATCGTCTCCGAACGATTTCGTGACTCGATTGTAAGCGTTGAACGCTATGACGATCGGTTGATGAAGATCGTTGTCGCCGCGAAGGAGCGACTCTATCACTTCTTCTCTGCGTATGCACCGCAGAGTGGCTGCTCCGATCAAGCCAAGGAAGAGTTTTGGAGCCTGCTTGATGAGAAGACAGCAGAGGTACCGTCGAAAGATGTCATCATAGTCGCTGGTGACCTTAATGGGCACGTAGGTGCTGCGAAGGACGGGTACAGCTGTCATGGTGGTTTCGGATACGGGTCTCGTAACGCCGATGGTGAGCGTATTCTTGAGTAGGCGGAATCGCATAGCCTCACCACTGTGAACATCGTCTTCCGAAAACGCGACTCCCACCTCATCTCATGCTATAGTGGGAGCTCCAAGTCTCAGATAGACTTTGTGCTTTTGAAGTATCGTGACCGAAGTAACAGACGCGAAGGTCGTGCCGTATGAGACGGTCGCCCCACAGCATCGACCGCTGATCTGCACCTTTAAGATCACCCCTCCGAGGATGAAGCAGGTCGAGCGTTGCGGTGCTGCAAGAATCAAGTGGTGGCGAATGAAAGAGAAGGAAGCAGCTGTAATTTCCCGCGTACGGTTGCCGACAGTCACGACTGTCGACGAAACTTGGAAGAAAGCAACCGACGCGATACGCCAAGCTGCAAGGTTGGAACTCGGCATAACGAAGCCTGGGCGACGCAAGGTCGACAAGCAGACATGGCTGTGGACGGACGATGTGAAGGCAAAGGTTAGAGAGAAGAAGCCGCTCTATCACGTGTTTCTCAGCGATAAAACAGCCGACAGAACTGGCAGGAGTATCAGAAGGCGAAGAAGGCTGCAAAGAAAGCCGTGGCTGTTGCGAAAGCCACTCATTATAGTGATGTCAACGAAAAGCTCGCGTCGCGCGATGGTGAGCGGTATTTGTATCGACTTGCTAAGACCCGCCATCGCCAAACCGAGGATATTGAAAAGTTTTTTGGCATCAATGATGAGAGCGGCCATCTTCTGACAGACCGCAAAAAGGCGCTGAAGCGATGGCGTGATTACTTTGGGGAAATTTCCACCATGGAATTTCCTCAACCGCCCATCCCTTCTGTGGCTTCTGTTCACGGTCCCGTTCACAAGATCACCGTGGAGGAAACAGAAGCGGCTCTGAAGAAGATGAAGCCCGGTAGGGCGACAGGGCCGGATGATCTGGCAGCCGATGTTTGGAGGTCGAAGCTCTGGTATCCTGCTGAGTGGTTGGGTGAATTCTTCAACCAGGTAGTAAAGGAGAAGAAAGTACCGGAGTGTTGGCACAACAGTACTACGATCCCGATTGGGAAGAAGAAAGGCAGTTCTGCAGACTGCTCCAATTATCGTCCGATTCGCTTGCTTTCGCACAGCATGAAGATCTTCGAGCGAATCCTCGATAGACGAATTCGTGAGATCGTCAAGCTCTCGGAAAACCAGTGCGGCTTCGTAGCTGGTTGTGGAACCATTGATGCTATGCACGCCGCCCGCCTCCTGGTGGAGAAGCATCGCGAGAAACAGAAGCCGGTGCATATCGCCTTTCTCGACTTGGAGAAGGCCTTCGACCGCGTACCGCGTGAGGTTATATGGTACGCCTTGCGACAACACAACGTACCTGAGGAACTTATAGAGTGGGTGCGAATACTCTACTCTTGCCCAAAGAGTAGAATGCAAGCTGCAGCTGGAACCTCGATGGAGTTTCCCATCTCTGTTGGGGTGCACCAAGGTTCTGCGCTTTCTCCACTCCTCTTTGTTATCGTCATGGATGCCATTACGCGAGATCTTCAGAAGCCTGTCCCATGGACATTGCTCTATGCTGATGACGTGATGCTCGCTTGCGAAGATAAAGATGATCTCGAGCGGCAGGTGCAAGCTTGGTGCGACCGCCTGGCGATGTTCGGACTCAAATTGAACGTCAAGAAGACCGAGTACCTAACGACTGACGTAAGCGAGTCCGGCTCCATTAAGATTAACGGTACTGAGCTTGCTGCACTTCGGTGTTTAAATACCTGGGATCAGCAATAGCTTCTGACGGGGGTCTGATGGTTGAAGTGAACTCACGCGTGAGTGTAGCTCTTCTAAGTGGCGTTCGATGACTGGCATGCTCTGCGACAGGAAGATACCAGAGCACCTGAAGTCAAAGATCTACAGAACAGTCGTACAGCCGGTAGCAATATACGGCGCTGAGTGTTGGCCTGCGACTAAGGAAGTTGAAACGCGCCTCAGCGCAATGGAGACGAAGATGCTGCGCTGGATGGCTGGACTCACGCGCCTGGACCGCATTCGAAACGAAGCTATTCGGCAGAAGTTCGGTGTCGCGCCGATAGCGGACAAGATGCGCGAAGCTCGCTTACGATGGTACGGCCACGTTCTGCGTGGAAAGGAAGACAGCGTCCGCAAGATAGGCCTTGAGTTGGAAGTGTTAGGAAAGCGGCCTAGAGGACGCCCGAAGCAGCGATGGTCGGATACGTTACACACGGACATGAAAGTAACTGGCGTCCACCCTGATCAAGCGCATGACCGGGAAAGGTGGCGTCATGACACCAGAAGAGCGGACCCCGCGACGAAGCGGGACAAACGCTGAAGAAGAAGAAGTGAGCACATATGGCACAGGGAGCTGCGGACAATGACCATACGCACATACCCCATTTACGATTCACGCATAGATCAAATGATCCTCGGTCAACACCTAAATACGTTATTGACATGTTCACAAAGTCTTTTCCGTAAGCGAACATTCAGTTTACCATTGTCTAGATTCTGACGCTCAAAATAAAGATCGCTGTGTTTGAAAAATGCCCACCACGGTGTCTGAGGGAAACCACCATTGTCTGCGTTTGTTCCTTATCCCGTTAAGAACTGTTGTAGCACTTGTAATCTCACCTAGACAAAAAGGGGTACATTTAGGAGCTACATATCCTAGTCGAAGGATATGTAGCTTCTGAATGTACCCTTTACCTCTCTACATCCTCTTACCTCTCTACATCCTCTTCCTTCAAATTGTCCCAGAGCTTTAGCTGTTGCCAAATGATACGGTGGTACTTACGTGAATTCAGAGAATGCGGTGTCGTGCAATGGAATGCAGGACGCAACTGTCACCTTAACTCTGCTGCATCCCAATTAGGAAAGATTCCCAATTGACTGCTAGAAATTTTCTTTATTTTAGAAAGCTATTGTGAGGAAAGCGCTCCTGGTCTAATCAACTTCTAGGGTTTTTGACTTTGGAAATTTGAATTTGCTGTTATTTTTCAAGAGGCAGTCCTCGGATGCCTACCGATTAGAATCCTCTGTTTGTTCGTTCACAGTCGCTGGTTCACGGTACCATCCTTTGTGCTGGTCATAGCCGTACATGTCCGGCCGATGAAAGTGTCGTTTTTCAGCCACTCGTTATCGCCGTGATAGCACAATCAGCAGCCGTCACTCAAACGGCGTCGACTACAAAACGCTTTGTTGGTTTTATTCGTCTCCATATCGCTTCCTGCTGTCCTTTTTCCTAGAGCGCCACATTCTTCACAGGCAGTCGCTGCTGCTCTTGACTGTCAGTCCACACAAGTCCAGCGCTTCTTCAGTGCCGTGCAGAGTTTTGATGGACGGAGTTGGTGTTGAAGCCGAGTGTTTTTATGAACTCTTAGAAAGGTAGAAATGGAGTGGCGGGAGACCAAACCGATCGAAATAATCACAGCAAAGGTAGTCTTGACGAAGGCTTGTTATCTTGCTTTGAAAAGACGATGTTTGCGAAGCTTATGTTCGTCCGGAAAGACAGGAGGTCTGTGAACTTAACTAAACTCCAACGATTCCTAGCAAATCCTACATGGTCTCGTACTGCATCTAACAAGCAGCACAGGGGTGAGGTTCTATTTTCTGCGGGCAACCGGGTGGTCCAAAAATATATTAGCATAAATTGTCGCCTATTAAACCCGATGTGACTTGCAGCGAGCTCTAGAGGGATTGAAACCATCGAGTTAACCCGTGTGCCAAAGAAACTGTGGCCCGCATTTGGGTTTAAATTCAAAAGTTCACGCGAATTGTGATCGCGACAAAATGACCAGAAGTAGTTGCACAGGGGAGGATGCGTACCCCCGACCTCCTCTCCATGGGTTACTAGGCGACAAATTTTTGCCGTTTTCGGACCACCCAGTAGTCAGCAGCAGAAACGATCTTCACCCCAGTGCTCCTTCTTAGATGCCCTACAAGATGATAATGGTCTTGTTGAGAATCGTTGGAGTGAGTTCATAGACGTCCCTTGTGAGTTGTGTCCATTTTCCTTGAATATTTTCAAAGCATTCCAGAATTAAAATCTATAACCAATAGAAGAACCATCAAAAGCGCTATCATAATCGATAGAAAACGCGGCCACTTTTCACAGAATCTCCACGGCAACCCAAAAGTCAAGGGAACTCGCGAACATTTTCGCATCACCTGCATCACTAGACCCCACTAATGATAGAATTTTCCTAGAAGCAGCAATGCTTGTGTGTGTCCTTGTAGTGTGCCAAAGTGGTTCAGTGAATGTTCTTCGCCCGAACACGAACACGGGACACGAACAACTTCATACTTTTGGTCCAGGGCTTCACGAAAAAGTCCGTCCTACGAGTTGGATACCTCTAAAATACCTGTACCCCTGAAATCCAGTTGAGAAGGACCCTTTTCCGGGTGGTGTCTGAGAAGCTGACTATATGTATGACTGCCCCACCTAACTTTAAAGTACTTTGCATCTCTGATCGTTTAACGTCGACGGAGTTCACAGCTTTTTTGCTGACTTGCTACGCCCTTCGATTTCTCGTTGCGTGAAGCACATCTCCAACCCGTTTTGCCTAGTTGGCGCGGCTCTCGATATTGGATCCAGCTGCATACATTGTGAAATTACGTGCCGTTCAGAATGAAACCACGAAGTGTTTGCCTTTCACATAATTTTTTTAATAGAAAAGGTTCACTCGGTCCTTATTTGTCGGGCCCAAGCTGTTTGATTCGGATTCGGGGTTGGAGTCGGGCTGTCGTGACATTTATATATAAAGTGCACATATGAGAGCTCGCCTCGATGGGGTTCTAATTTTTTGTACCGCAACTCGTTATATAGATGAAGACAATCAATCAGAACTCTACCAAGAGAGTAGCAACAATAGAGACGGAAAGTCAGATTAACCTCTAGCTCTTTTCCACTAGCATTTCGCTACAGCTAAAACAAAGTCGATTAACCTCGTCCATGTCGTTTCAGGGATCATAGTAGGCTTTTATCGGGCTCTATTGGGTTAATGCGCTCCCTCCTGTTCCTATGTGCCTATACCCCTGTTTATCAAACCACATGAATATAAGGGACGTGAAGCGTAGTCGATTGAGGCGCCAACTTGTACATACGCCCCGAAGCGAGGATCTTGGTACGTGATCTGTTTAAACCGACCAAGCTTTCCACCACTCGGAGGTCACTTACATATTACCAGGCCTCTCTGCAAATGATAGTGGTTAAGTTTCCCATCAGCTGGCAAGGAGTGTGGTAGCGCAATGGATGGATACTCCGACTGAGGCGTGCACGCGAGGTTCTGCTTCGGATTTCCGCCCAGGCTAACCCGGCCTTCATACCTGGATTGTGACACGATTGATGTCAGGGGTCTGTGAACGAGTACCAGACTTGTGTAGGAAGGATAAAACGCTGACTTGCCCATCGGTTGGCGATCGCAACTCACTGCATATGCCAAATACGCATTCGAATTGCCTCCACGAGATCCCGTAGAAGTAGAATGCGTAGTACAACCCAAATGGGATTGATTATCATCGCCCTTTATCCTTTCAGCACTTTTTGGCTGGCAGCCTCACTTATTATAAAGGCCAAACACGCGTACAAATGGCTCTCACAACTTCCCGTAGATGACATATGGCGCACCTCATACAGGGATTGATGAGCATCGTCCTTTATCCTTCATGCTCCATTAAAGTTATGTGCCTCACAGGTTGAATGAGGATAAAGGATAAAGGACGGCGTTATTCAATCCTCTTTGGGATGCGCCACGCATTCTACTTCTACGGGATGTCGTGGAGGCGTGTTGATTGCGTATTTGGCCATACAATGACTTGCGGTGGCCAGCCGATGTACAAGTCAGTGCTTTATCCTTCCCAGACAAGTTTGGTACCAACTCACTAACCCCGGAGGGATGGAAGGCTTGGTTGGCCTGGGCGGGAAATCCGAACAAGGAACCTGATATCGGATGCAGGCGACAGCCGGCGTCTCCTCCGACTGCGCTGCACGAGCCCACAGTTTGAATAACAAGAGCACAATGATACCAACCATCGTAGAAGAAAAGGATAGGATCATATAGATAGCAGTTCCCCTAACTATTATTATAATATTCGAATAACATTACATTTTTATGAGGATTATTCGAATAAAAATTTCGGTCCCATAGCATTCCAGATCAACTAAAGCACACCGAGTGAACACAGTGATCGCACTTTTGGCGGGATCCGAAGGTATTCAATTCCGCTAGGATTGAACACCTTCGGATCCCGCCAAAAGTGCGATCATTGTGTTCAATCACGCGTGAGTCGTTTGTTCAGCTTTCAAGGGAACTTGCCCACACCCGTTGTTTGCCTCATTCTTTCGGTGGAATTCGCTTTAAAGTTGTGATCTATAGCGATGTTTGAAGGAGCATAGTGGCTAACCTAAACATTCGCAAATAGTAGACGCTACTCACCAGAAATGGGATCGGTCCTATGACGCCTTTTTTATTCATAGCCCACGTCCTTACCGCTTCATGTGTCCGGTTCCCAACGATCGTACGATTCCTGACTGATGTGTGCCCCAGTAAATGGACTCTGATCGTCGAGGAATACCGGACTGTAGCATCGTTCCGGCAGCACGTGGGTGTACCGTTCGGTCGTCTATCGACGGTGTTTTTCCTCACAATGTGTTCTGCAGGATCGCGCCGTTCATACAGTTATGAGCGCAATAAAATTCGACGTCACAGCGGTGCAGATAACGGTCTGAACTGATTTCACGGCTCATCGCCGGGCGCGTGTGTCTGTGTTCGCAGCCAGCCATCAGCCGGCAAAAACCACTGGCACCGATCCGGCGGACCGGCTCCGAGTTGCGCTGCCGGTTATCGCGCACCGCCTTGCGGACGCCTATCAGCGTCATGTTGCAACCTCGTCCGCCGCTGACTCAGCGCCAACAGCTGTTCGCCAGCGCCGCAGGGCAACCAGAGTCTAGCAGTTCGCTGGCTGCAGCACTGGGCGAAGCGCTTTCATTGCACGCTCGCTTACTTATCTGCTTTGCGTTTCCGCTTGACGTAGAGTCAGTCTTTATGTGACAACCAGAGCAGCAGCAGCCTGCCGGCGGACAGACGTCTGATTTAGCCTTCCCCACCGAACCCCACTAATGCAGCACCTCGGCATCAGGGTTCCTTATTTTCTTCTTTACCCTTCTTGCCTTTATCATACTTAAGAAGTGGCCTGAAATATAACATAGAATTGAATACTACGGTGCGTTAGGGTCTTCAAAAATCCTATGAAGCTTTCCACTTTCCTCGTACTCTTCGGATTTATATTCCAAAGTGCTCCAACCGTCATGTGACGACATGCATACAGCACGCAAACACAGCATAATACACCTATTACATAGCATTATCCGATTCTCACTCCGAAGTAATCTAATTTGCAGAAAAAATATATACAGTCAATCGCTACTGGTTTGCTGATCGCGGCTGTTTACTGTTTGGTGGCAACCCAATTCTATTGATTCTTGTAGTTAGTAAATCTTCCTCTCCCCCAACTACAGCGTACATACATGCACACAGACGCGTTCCTCCCTTCATACAGGTTAACGTCTGTGACATTTTTCTGAATCCGGATCCGCGTTGCAGATCGTCTGCGAAGAGTCTTCTTTGCACGACGTTGTTGACACCTCTTCTGAATCCGTGCACTCGTTTCCGCGACTTCTGCTATTCGTCTTCTGCCAGACGTCTATTGCGCGCTATTTCCTACCCCTCCACTGTGCTCCGAAAACAAAGTGATGCTCGGTTAAGCTCAAAGACTCAACCAGCTGGCATATGCCGTAGTATCACATACTGTAGTGTCCTTTGCCCTCGCCTCTCCGTGTGAATCACTGCGTTACGCCGGGGTTGACTGCTTTATATTTAGTACAATATGTTGTGCTTTTGAAGTGCACAGTGAGGGCTGTCGAAGGAGGCTGCATGTAGCGAGCACCTCAAATTCGATGTTCCATGTTCGGTTCCCTCCCCCCCCCCCTCCCATCCTACCCCTACTATGTCAACCAAACCTTTAATACCTTATAGGTGAATTGGTTCCAGAACTATCTGCTAGGGGTGGGAGCCCGATTTGCTAGCTGCCACTGTAAGAACGGATCCAAAATTTTTCTGAGAAATCCTTTAAAAGCAGAATGCACGGCGCATTCTGCACAGCGATTGGTTAGCAGTGACAACTGTCTTTTATCCTTTTATGATTCAAGCTGCACACGCTCAAAGGGAGCTTTCCATCGTTGTGGTGTTCGTGGACTTTTTTGAATGGTCATCAGTTTCCTGTCTGTCTAGGTACGGAGAAGATCTCTAGCTCTGTCCACGCTCCACTTAGCGCTGATGTCGATGAAGTCGATTACGGCTGCTAACCATGATTGGTTTCGAGTTTCATTTGACAAACGTCGTCGCCTTCTTCAGAGCCGGAAGAAATCGTAGGAGCATTTAGAAACTATAAGCCCATGCTCCGTTTCATCCTACAGTATCTAAATCCTTTCCAGGCAAGAGTCTTACAGCCCTGGGCGTTTATGCGTTCACCAACTACAAGCTGTTCCATAACAGCAAGTTATTCATTGTAGCCTTGACTCCTTCCACACGTTCACTCTTTGGTCTTGATGTCTACCTCTGAACGGACACAGCACCTGCGTGCATCTCGTCGCAATTTACAGCTGTGTTGGCGTCGGGTTTAATTGAGTTCCGTAGGAAGTCGACTGTCAAACGCGCTCTTTTCTCACACACTTCCCCAATTTCCGTCCTTAAGGCTACATCCAAAAAAAGCTACGCCTCACCCTTACATTGACAGATAAAGGTTTTACCAATGTTAGGAAAAATGGCAATTGATCGCCCATGTGAGGTACATCTATTTATTTGTTTATTTGTTTATGATGTGGGTGGATGAAGCATTCATTTAAATCAGAGTAAGGGAAATAGACCGAGTGAAGAAGTTCTAGAAAACACTACAACACAAAACAGATACGAGAAAGTACAACAGAAGGTCTATATGATCGTGAAAACAACAGTAGGTGTCATCTTTTAACGCCTGGACAACATCCCTAGATGATGGATGTATGTAGTTATATCGACTTCGCTAAGACTTTTGATAAAGACTCTCATCAAAAGTTGTTGCTGAAGCTATTGAAAGGAGGGATTCACTCTGGATCATAAAGGATAAAGGATAAAGTACGGCGTTACTCAATCCCTTCTGGGATGCGCCAGCGCATTCTACTTCTACGGGATGTCGTGAAGGCGATCTGAATGCGTACTTGGCCATACAATGACTTGCGGTGGCCAGCCGGTGAACAAGTCAGCGCTTTATCCTTCCCAGACACGTCTGGTACCAATTCACCGACCCGGAGGGATGGAAGGCTTGGTTGGTCTGAGCGGAAAATCCGAACCAGGAACCTGGTGTCGGGTGCACGCGACCGTAGACGCCTCCTCCGACCGCGCTACACGCGCCCACTCTGGATCATAGCTTGGATAAAGTCATTTTTAGCGGATAGCGGATTTCTTCCGTCAGAGTCAATTCAACATTTTCGGAGCCCTATGGCGGGCCAGACTTACAGCAATTTAACGGAGAAAATACAACCGAAATCCCTGATAGCGCGGCTTATCAAGGGATATGATGAAACACTTCACCAGCGGTAAGCCGCTGTATCAGAGGTTTTGGGTGTATTTTCTCCGTTAAATTGCTGTAAGACGTTGATGAATCTGGCCCCAGATCTGTTTTAAGTGGTGCATCTCAAGAGGAGTTTCATCGCCAGTCTTGTTTAACATTTCTACCTATGAAGTGCCAAGAATTGCGACGGTCACTGGAGTTAGGCGTACCGCTTTTGCTGATGACTTCACGCTGCTGCTTCCGTGGGTTGTGCATCGGATAAGGAAAGGCCGTAAAACTCTCGACGGAGAAAGAATATACTAAAGTCCTACACCATAATCAAGGAAATGTTGACTCGGAGTATAAAATTGGAAATTGTGAACTTCAGCAAGTGAAGAAAATTACTGACCTTGGATTTCTGATAAGAGTTGATCTATGCTTTGATGTCCATTGCAAAAAGGTGACACAAAAAGCCGTCCTCCTGATGCACGACTTTTCCGACTTTTTTCGACAAGGAATCTTCTCCTTCTCTTGCAGGTGCACAAAGTTCATGTTAGGCCATTGCTGGAATATGGAAGTGCGGTTTCCAGTCCTTTGAAGGCATCTATTATCAAAACCTTGGAAAGTATGCTGAATAACTTCGCGCGTAAAGGACTGTTGGATTTCTTTGTGATCTAATCCCTTGTAGTAATGTTACATGGTTGTCATCTATAGCTGCTTTTTATATTATTTCCCACATAGGCATTGACCTGTGTAATAAGCAGTTACAACAAGAATTCGTCCCTGTCGCGTGCCAGAGTGCTCCAATGGGTCCTTTTGCTCGAGGGTCAGAAAGAACATCATATCATTCGTTCAACGATATGAAGTGAAAACAACTTCTACAGTAATTTAGTTAGGAGAAATGCCTTGAGTTTACGCAAAGATAAACCTAGAAGGTTTTCGTCTTCTGGAAACGGTAAGTTGAGCTTTCGCAACCTTAGGTCAGAAAGCTTATGCTTGGTGTATGTCAATAGTGCATAGCCTACTGCAGTGTTGCACAGCAACACAGCAAAGTCTGCATTTTTTTGACATAACTTTTCACTTTCATCCCATCTTTTTTTTTAATTTTGACATAGAAGCTTGTGGAAGCCACTGCCTAGCGATCAAACATCATCTATGGGCTCGTAGGCCTACCATTCATTGCTGAGGATGCGATGAGTGGATCACGTGGCAGCAGCGGAGCGCATAATTAAACGGCGCCTTTCAATGTTTATTTTAAGGACAGGCGCGGGATAGGCGCGGATTTGCTTTAATGAGAGCCAACGAGCTCTCGTAATCCACGAGTGATTGCTTTGACTATATATAGCGCCATTTCGAATCACAAAGTACAGGTCTGAAGTGGCTACCCTGCAAACTTCCGCGTCAAAATTGCAGTTTCTTGCGTTTAATTACCTCCCTCAATTTACGCATCCTATACGCTGGACTTGTCGTAGCATAGTTTCAAGATATTTTTCTACCGTGGTTTTCCCCTAAATGCCTTAACAGTAATTGGTATTCGCCTACTAACTGCGTCATTTATCGTAAACCCTTTTCGGTGTTCCTCAAGTTCTTTCCTCATTTTCCATTTTCCTAAGTATGAACCTCCTTTGTATGGAACTGGAGAAGGTTAGAGTTTTTTTTGAACAACGAAAAGAAGATTTAGTGTGACTTTTTTGAAACTCTCTAATTCACCGGCCTAAGGCCTATGTCATACATCGGCGACGCTGTGTTGCGCGGGCAGCTACGCACTGCGTAGCAGCTCGCGTAACACTGTCGCCGACGTCGTCGACATTAGCGTCGCCGAAGTATAACATAGGCCTATGTGAGCACACTGTTTGAATTTTTTTTATTATGTTTTTGGGGAAAAATCATTTAAGGCTTGTTTCAAAGTAGTGGAAAGGAGCACTTTTTCAGTGCTCAAAGAAGGCATTGCGTCATGCACTCGCTCAGAATGTCGTGATTTTAATTCACTTAAAGTGTATCAAAAATTCTGTTCGCTAGGAGTTGCATGCTTGTCAACGCTAAAGCAAAGACAATAGTGGAAAATACACGTACCTTCACTTCTCTGTTTCATTCAAGCGGCATTCACGCTAACAATCAAATCAAAATCGCAAGGAAATGGATGAGTGCATTGCGCGATCACTTTCTTTAACATGGTAAAAATTGCTCTTTTCCGTGCTCTAGAATAAGCTTTAAGGCACAAATTTTCTTGAAAATCAAAAATCTCATAAAACTTCAGGCGGTTTTCCACCTATCGTGGAAGATGAAATAAAAATCTGAAATAAATTCATACTAAGTATTCGAGGATAAGAATAAGAAATAAGAACCTTCTAGGAGAGTCTCTAGTGTAATTTGGAAGAGGCTCGTCTTAATTTGGAGGTGTTCAGTTTGATTTCAAAGGCATCGCGCTTGCGTTGGAGTGTTCAGGTTGACTTGAAAAGGGCACACTTTAATATGAAAACGGTATACCTTTCTGTAGGCGCGTGGAGCGCAGTCGGAGGAGGCGCCGGCTGTCGCCTGCACCCGATACCAGGTTCCTGGTTCGGATTTTCCGCCTAGGCCAACCAAGCCTTCCATCGCTCCGGGGTCGGTGAATTGGACCAGACTTGTCTGGGAAGGACAAAGCGCTGTCTGGTTCATCGGCTGGCCACCGCAAGTCATTGTTTGGCCAAATACACATTCAACTCCCCTCCACGACATCCGGTAGAAGTAGACTGCGTGGCGCATCCAAAGGGGATTGAACAACGCCGTCCTTTATCCTTTTTATACCTTTCCGTTATCCCACAAAGACAATGCTGTCTGACCTCATTAAAGTGCACTAATCCTCCTATTGAATTGAATTTGTACTGATGCCGAATTACTTGCTTTTAGCGAACAGGGGTCGTCCTCTCCAATCAGATTTGGCTCCCAAGTCCAAAAAAGCTTAGTTTCGGGGAAGTGAATTTTTACGATTTTTAATCTGGCTTGTTCGCTGACCAGCCCACGCAGACCACCGCAGCGGAGTTAATATCACTAATGACATCGGCCTTGTCCGAGTCGCATCTGAAGCAAAGGCGGATCGCTGAAGCGCATTAATCTCAATATCGTAGCTGTGGAAGCCTCTTTGCCTGTGGCCTACCAGCAGCCAAAGGTCTTCAGAAGTCCCTTTATCTCTCCGACACTCTCCTACTTTGTCAACCGTTCTCAACCAGCACATTCCCTGTCCCTTCTCGTTGTCATACAACACGGTCACGGTCTTTGTGCACAATCGCTTGTTCTGTCCTGCGTTTAGTTCAAACCTCGATGGAATATTTTCAGTAGTCTCATTGTGTTCTGCCGTTTTGATTCCTTCTAGAGATTCAACGATTCCGCAATCTACATCATGACTTGTGTTTCCGGCTCTTATTTTCGCCATAAAAAACTCGCCCGTCAAACCTATTTTTAGACCGTAAGAAGGCAAGCTGGTCTGTTATAGCGTTAGCCATATCGTATAGCAATTTCAAGAGAAGTAAATAGAAATGGATGTATAGAACACTCCTAAATTCTTTGAAAATAACTATTAGTGCATTGGAATGTCATTGGAGTCACAATATTCATTCTCTCCTAGTCACCTACGTCAAGGGGAGAGGCGTCGATGAATTGTTTGGGGAATACGCACGCTTAAAATTTCAGCGAGATGTCATGGAACGCGTATTTAGCACATACGAATTCACTCGCGGTGCTCGCGAGAGCCGCCGTCTCCCACCACTGCTCTACGATGCGCCGCTTGGCCAATAACTCCGGGAACCAGACTGATCAACCGCTTACCGGCCGGTAATGGTGAAAAGTACCGCCAAACTCTCTGACATGAGATTCATCAGCATCAGGTTTTGCGACAGATTTTACCGTTATCGGCCGATAAGCTGTTGATGAATCTGGCTCCAGGTTTTTCGTGAAATAGAGGGAGAAATGATATATATTCTACAGTTCAGTTCCCTGAATTGGACTTGCTCGCCTACGTGAAGAGCTGTTATTGCAACTGTTTCGTTTGAAATTTATTGCAATAACAAAAGAATGCCTTACAACTGCAAAGTTTTTTCAGTAAAAACAATTTTCATTGACTAGCAGCATATACTGTGATACATTTGCACACCAATAATTTGTGGGGGGGGGTCACTGCAATGAAATGGCCGCTAAATATGTACTTCACCGCATTACTATAACTATGTCTGAAATGGGCGCGTCGTAGCACAGTTGAAGGAGGTATCGACTGTAGCATGCACCTGGAGGCTTAGTTCGAGTTTTCCGCCCATGCCCAACAAGTCCTCCATCAATCCCCCATGGCACTGACCTTTCCACACCGCAAGTCATTGGTTTAGGCCAAATGTGCAGTCAACATCCTCCACGACATCCCGTAAAAGTAAAATGCATGGCCCATCCCAAAACGAACTAACGTCGTCCCTTACTCTTTATGCTTTATGCGGGAAAGACTATCTTAAGCGTCAAACCTATGCGTGATTCGGATTCACGGGAAAATTTTTGATTTGAACAGGTCCAAGTGCTCGTTCTTTGCTTTGAGAGCAAAAGTGTTCGCCATTACAGCACCTCCGAAACCGCACGCCTAAGAATGTACTGAAGAAGGAACGGTTTTTCCGAGCAGCCAGTGCACAGCACGTTCATGGAGCGGCGGTTCGTGGCAGCTGGCGTTGTTCGCGTGATGTTCGGCAAAAAACGCCTTCATGCGATAAGTCAACTGTCACAGAGCAATGGCGATGGCTATCGATTGTTAAACAGCACTTCGAGGCCTTTAAAGTTATTTTCTCGCATAGCCGTTTCTTCTCTGGTCCTAGAATGGTCCTTACATTTTCTCGTCGTAATTAGTTAGGTGTTAAGTTACTTTGAAGGAGCAGTCGCCCTCCTATGACAATGGGACATCAGCTGTCAGCGGGCGCAAAATTATAGCTATAAGAGACGACATTTTTGTCAAACCGGACTCGATTCCCTCAAATACAGTCTCCTTACATGATTGCGAGAGGAGACGTTACCTAGCCACTATTAATATTATTTTTTATTGCCAAACACTGGACCTGGTCTTAGAACCGACTATTTTCACCACGGCTTTCGCAGCTGCTGCGTCTACACAGCTCAAGGAGCAGAAGTGGAAGTAGTTTCTACACGTCTGCCTTTAGTTCCTCTGAAATCCCAGCCGATTAGAAATGCAGCATAACCTTAGTGGCTAGTCGTCAGGGGCGATTTGAGCTCGCATTCCACATTCTTCTGCGAGGAAGTGTTCTGCCATCATTCCACCTTAAAAGCTTCGGTTCTGAACTGAAAGGAGTGATTATTAGAGTCGCCATGGTGATTGCGTTGAATTTGAAAAGTTTCTAATGGTAAGAACATGCTGCATACTAATGCTAGCTGAGGCCTTTTAAACTCTGCTTTGACTGAAAAGAACTCCTGGCTTTCTTTTGCTTCAGAGTGACAAGCGACCCGCTCCAAGAGAGCAAGGCGATGAGGACCTGAGCGGCCATGACAAAATTACACTGCGCATTATTCATATGGCTTTCCAGAAACAGATCGACATATGACAAACTTTGTTGATTACTTCCTCGTTCTGAAGACGCGACTTGCACCTTAGCGCATCTCTAACAGGAATCGGTAAGGGTCAGCTGGAATTGAAAGGTTGTCAGGAGCTGGGGCAGAGAACGCATTTTTATCTTTGCCGTGCATTCTTTTAACCCTATTTATGTTCGTTTATGTTATCTTTTTTAAGTGGCCTGCCCAGGATCCGAGCCGAGAACCTCGAACCGGGTACACGGCAGCGCGACAGGAGCTGCAACTGCCCCCTGCTGGGAGGCGTGGTGTCAGGAGGTACATCGCTGTTCTGCGGACCGGAAACCTTTGTTTTGCTTGTCAAAGGTTTCGTAAGGCAGCCGAAAGACTCTCGGTGAAGCCTGCCTAGGGGGTTGGGCGGGTGAGCAAGGGGGATGAGAGGAAGATCGCACGCCCCCTAGCAGGGGGCGGATGTACCTCCTAACCGTCCCCCGGGGTACACGGAGCAATCAAGACATCGCAACCACAAACATATGCAATTGCGCATCCTGTGGCCATTGTGTTAGTCAGATACGCATTCAATGTGTCTCATGGGTATCCCGAAGAAATGGAAGGCTGAATGTAACTTCATTAATGCTTTCCTTTTCCACTCTTCGGTTTGTCGTCTAACATCGAATCCAACCGCTCCAGGGGCTAAGCAGCTTTCACGCGCAAACCCAGTTCACCTGACTTGCCGACAACTCTGCCTATTAGACACCTCCTAAGCGTGTACCTTTATTGCTTCTGCCAAAGCTGCTAACGGCTGCATGCATCAGCTCTTATGTTGTGCTTTGCATGGTCCAACTGGCAATACCTATTTAAAACATCTTAATTTCAAACCTTGCGCAACCTTGCTACAACGCAGAATTCTTGGTTCTGTTCTCCAGACGAAACCCTTCCGATCACTTGCACGTTGAGGTCCATCCCCATCTTGGCGTTAAAGTATCCGACGAGAACTTGTAAAAGACTTCCCATTGCGGCATCTTCTTCAAGATCCTCGTAGGAAGCGTCGAGTTCGATCTCATCAGCGGCTGGCGTTGATGCGCATGTAGAACTTGACGATACAGATCTGCCTCCGACGATGGGGATGACGGCGAATGATGGCTAGACGAGGTGACAGGATTTCGTTGGAGTCGTTGAGGTGCACGAAAAAGCCTATGCCTCCGACATTGCGGGATAGAAACTCCTTTCACGAACAAGGAGTGTTCTGTCTCTCAAACGTAGTCCGAGCCTTTGCTCCGTAAAGGGAGGTCACGTGGAATTTGGTACTGCCGTCTGCAGAAAGAGCCTGTACATAGGTTGGTGTTTGAGGAGTCTGTGCTGGAGTTGTATGTGCAAAGAATGAAGAAGTCTCCGTGTCTTGTCGAGTTCGTGTCGTCCTTTTCCTGAAACAATGACGTCCTATGCAGCCAGAGATTTCTCCGCCTTTCCTCCCCGATTTTCATGCCGTCCGGTAACAAAGACGGCGGAGCCCAGTCTGCGGAGTACCGAGACTGATGCTGCCGTGTAAAAAACAAATCAGTTATGTACAGTCTTGGAAGAGCGAGGTGGGTCGAGATGCGGTTCAGACTTCGCTAGGATTCCATTGGATTATTGGGCTCCTATGATGCTATATGACGCTCCACCGAGCGAGGAGGATCCATTGGAGCACTCTGGGAGGAATGGAGCTGGTGTTCGCTCGAGTAACTCGATGATTAGCGGGACGGCGGTGATACAGGTTGAACTGCTACTCGGCATGCGAGACTGTCGGAGAACAAAAACCTCTTCACCATATCACAGTTCGACAACTATTGACGAGCATCAATGGCTGAGCAGCATGGACGAAGCGCAGCATCAATTACATTGAAAGCGTGATACTTAACGGGTTTGGGGCCCTTCTTCCCTGGAGCCGACAATTTGTGTACTTATATTTGTCTTCATACTTCTGGACTTCTCTAGGTGTTTTGGGTGGCCAGCAGCAAATTTATTTATTCTGGCTTCAGAACTTGAATTCAAGCAAGACGGCGTGGGAGCGGGTAGCGCGATCTAAATTCGAGTTGTGTCCGCGTGAATTGGGGCTTGCGTGGTCGGTCAGGAAACTACAAGGACTCATCCGCGGGGTTTGCTCGTTCTGTAGACCATCTCGGGAGTGTTGACAATGTCATTGCTCGTATAAACGTCTTCGGCTTCACTCGCTATCCCTTAACGCCATCGATCGTCATCAGTATCTCCGGCGAACGGACGACATCGCAATCTCCGCGCGAACGAGTTCCCCTTCCACAGACGGGGAGAATTCGTCCGCTGATCCGACGTTGACGTCAGCGCCATCACTGCCCCACCACTGGAGCTGACGGCGGTGTGGTTTATGCGGGAACTTTCGCTGACACCTCGCGCACCGGCTTTCCGTCCTGCGTTCATCCTTCGATTAAATATTTTGCACCTGACTCGGTGCCGTCAGGATCGGCAAAGAATGTAGTTCATTTCGCCCTTTATTTGTTTAACTTACATTGCTTGCAAATACAGTAATTGCCATGCTCATGCATGCTTCAGCGGTACATAGGACAGACCTAAAATTGGTTGCTCTGAGAATTTTGACATTATCTACCCTTCAGGTGAACGATGTGTCTTATTTTTAAATTTTAAATCAATTACTGCTACCTTCTCCGTGCTACATACAGTGGCGTCCAAAAGTTTGTGAACGCTTGCATTTTTCGCCAGAACTCGCTTCAAACGAGCTGTAAAAATGTGAAATTTGGAAATGTTGCAACAATTAACAAATGTTCTTATATCGCATCTTCACTGGGGTTCCATATAGGTCCTTTCCATATTTCAAGCATAAAAACGGAAAAAACGTGAAATTTGCCACATAGGTTATAGCCTTAAGCAGCCTTCTTTATTACTAAAGTCAGACAAGTTATACACAGAAACAATGTAGCTTTGCTAGTAGCGAGTTTCAAAACCTTTTGCTTGAATTACAGCTTCACGCCCCCTTCGCATGGACTCTAGAAGTTTGTTGACCACGTCGAGTCCAATATCTTCCCATTCCTGCGTTAATTGTTCAAATTTTCGGTTTTGTTTCTTGCTGGGAGATCTGCTAAACTTCTAGCAAGGTGTTTCCAAAGGTATCCTATTGGATTTAGATCTGGTGACTGAGCAGGCCACGACATAAGATGAATTCCATTTTCATTGAACCACTCCTTCACCGTCTTCGAAACATGCTTCAGGTAGTTGTTCGGTTGGAAAATCCACGGCGTTTAGAAAGTTTCTCTGGCGTTTGGAAGCAAAACATTGTTCAAAATCTCATGGTAGCGTTTGGTGTCTATAATTCCTTGGATGTGGTAAATAGAGCCGGTTTCGTGTGCACTGAAGTATCCCCAAACCATAGCACTTCCTCCGCCACGTTTAGTTGTTGGCAGTTGATATATTCCGTCGTAGCTCGTGCCTTTTGGACATCTAACATTGTGTGGTCTATCAGATCCAAATAGGTTGAACTTGCTCTAGTCGCTGAAAAGCAACTTTTCCAATCGTCTATCGTTCAGCTCAAATGCTCCTCGGCAAACCGGGGTCTAGCTTTCCTATTCTCCTCGCTGATGAAAGCTTTCTTAACGGGACATCTTCCATAGAGTTCAGAAGATCTCAGACGACGTTTTGCCTTGCTCACGCTCACACCTAAGCCGTGGTCAGTGCTACAGACTCCTTTATATCGACGGCGGTCAGCGACGGCTTGCGCCTCTGGATCCTCAGCATGAGAAAATCGTCTCTAGAAGTCGTAATTTGTGGCTGCCTGACTTAGGAGCGTCTTGGACCGCTACCCCGGACAGCTTTATTTTCTTGACTATAGCAGCAACTGTCGGAATTCCGCATCCGAAAAGCAGTCCTGCCTGTCGATAAGGGACTTTCTTCTGGACGAATCGAAAAATGGCATCTCATACTTCGGCAAAGATATTCTCTCACCTCGGCATAAGAGAGAGTCTGCTAAAGACCACACTATGTCAGAACGCTACTATACTGGCTTCATAAGAAGATATTAACAAATACACTCGATGCTTTAGCAACTCACTTTTGACCGTTGCGCATGACTGACCTTGCACTTGCAAAAAAGTCGCTAATAACGAACATATATTAAAGCGTTGTTATTGAGATCTAATTTGCTACTAAATATCCAAATTTCACTCTGTTTGGACTTTTTTAAAGCGAGTTGTGAAGAAAAATGCAAGCGTTCACAAACTTTTGGACGCCACTGTATATCATATACGGCTTCAAAGAATCCTTTCCTAAGATGCGTCACGCACCCTACTTCCATTTGATATCGTGGAGGTCATCTGAGTGCCAATCTGACGTATGCTGTCACTCGCGGTGAAAGAAAATATAGTTTTTTCAAGTCTGCTACCACACTTTTGATCCGGTAGGGATGGATGAAAGGTTTGCCTCGTCCAGGTCGAGCCCGAACCTTGTTCAAATTCCGGGGCATGCGAGAATCAGCGCCTACTCTAACTGTGTCTTCAATCGCTGCTATTCAGTTAACAAGAATGGAGCTTGTTTTACAATCCTTTATAGAGTAAGCCACGTACTTCTACTTTTGGAACTATCCCAACATCGAACTCCGTGTTTATTTGTGGAGTAGGATTGATTGATTTATTACATGTGATGCCACATGTGGAAAAAAACAACAACAACAAACGTTAAAAAACAATCGCCGTAAAGCCATAAAACATAATCAGGCGAAGTCTGAAAGCGCATAAAGCAACATAGTGTTTAAGAGACGAACAGAAGCGGTCGGCAGCAACTAGATATCGTTATTTTAGGTGCAGGGATATAAGCTTTTTGAATTTTGTTAAACTACTTGGAATTTGCGCCTTTTTGCTCAGTCTGGAGTACTCCGATCCTGCTCTGAAAGCGAAAAAATGACGCCTAAATGCTGTTTTAGGTTGCTTAAAGACCAATTTTTGCTCTACATAGTCCTCGCGTACCTAAACATGTAAATTTGAAGAATTTGTGAGGATTCAACCCTACTGGCGCTTGCGTTATTTTATACATCATGATGAGATCGTTCTTTTTCCTTCTAAGTTGAAGACTATCAAGATTTAACATTTTGTTTCTAATAATTCCGCGAGGAATGCTGCTGTATGTGAACCCAAGGACACGAATGAACAGCTTCCTGGTGAAACTATTCTGGACTTTCTCTAGCCTGTCGATTTCGCACTTCTTCCGCGGACAGAATACACACGTGCCGTATTCGAGAATTGGGCGTACATAAATTTTATATGCCTTATTGAGAAGAGAAGGATCTCTAAAACTGAGGGACTTGAATAGGAGGAACAACCTTTGTCCGGCTTTGCTAGAAATCTTCTTACAGTGTTCCTCGAAGCTAAGTTTTGAGTCAAGAAGAAAGCCAAGGTCGCTAACACTACCAACATTTACCAGAGCAGTTCTGTTGACCTCATACGTGCGTCTGGGATTGGAGGGTCCTAGGTGGAGCACTTTCGTTTTATCAACAGATAAGGGTAACTTCCACAATTTTGACCATTGAGGATGACGACATGCGGGATCATTTCGACCCCCGCCATTATGTTTGGGGTTGAACGGCTGAGTAAAACTAGACCAGTTACATCGAAAAATGGACTCTCTTTAATAAGAGTTCCTATAGAGTGACTCATTTCAGTGAAAATTCCATACCCGCTGCATAAATGATGCCCACTCAAAAAATGTTCTCTATTCAAATTTATCTAACAGTTTGGAATATTCTTTATGTATTTTAATGTCTACAAATTCTTTCACAATCTTCTGATGACACAATTGCATCTGCAACACTGGTACTGCTTCTTCGTTTCTTCTCAACTATTGAACAAATGCACCGTCAAGATACAAAGGAGGTTTTCTTTGAGTTAGCGAGATTTGTTATTTAACACTGTTTGCGGGTAGTAGCAAAAAACCCCTACCTCCAGCTCAAAAATTAACCCGAAATCAACCCATTTTGGGTTGATTTCGGGTTAATTTTTGAGCTGGAGGTGGGGGTTTGCACCTTAGCGATCATCGTTCATCTAGAGAGACACTAAGGAGCCACGTAGTGACAGAAGAAATTACTTCTGAAATAGGATTCGGTCCTAGAAATGAAATAGTATTCTAAGAGGTGTTCTGCGTTGGTCATTGTTGCAGTTTACGTTTTTTGGGGATAATGACAGTGATTAAAGGACGGCGTTAGTCTAGTTTAGAATGCGCCACGCACCCTACTTCTTCAGGATGTTGTGGGGGCAATTTGAATACGTATTTGGCATACACAATGACTTGCGGTGGCCAGCCGATGTGTTTCCGATGTCTGGGAAGGATAAAACACTGACTGGCCAGAAGTCAGTCAGTGTTTTATCCTTCCCAGACAATTCTGGTACCAATTCATCGACCCCAGAGTGATTGTACGCTTAGTCTGCCTTGGAGGCCAGATCCGAACCAAAAACGTGGAATTGGCTGCACGCAACCGACGGCGCCTCCTCTGATAGGACTACCACGCGCGCGTTCATCCTGTTATCACTAAAAACAAAATATGTTATCTTCAGTAGAGGAGCACATATATGTATATTATGTGGACAACTTCAACCCCTCTTTACTACCTTGCGCAGAAAATATTTTGGTTCGAGGAGCAGCGAAGCAGCGACAGTGCCCCATTCTTCCCCGTGACTGGTTTTCGTGGGTTCACTTTTGCCTCGTCCATTTCAAAATTAAGCTCCTTCCACTCCGCACATCATGTGCAGGATTACGTATAGAAATTCAATTTCACCACATGCTGCTAAAAATGAGATTCTATAGGAGGCACTGACATCTGAATAGCGTCTAACTCGTTCTACCACAATATGTTTGCACTTTTTGCATATGAAAGCTTTTAGTTCCTTCTTCCTTCCATCGCTCTGTCTTCAACAAACTCTCCCATGGTTAGATTCTGAGTTGTCATCTCAGTAGTTCAGTTGTCTTCTCTGCTTTCAGCTGTTACTGTAGCCTTAAATGTCCTTCCGTTTAATTCACGATTAGCATTCAATTTGGTACGAAACGGTGCATCCCTCGCCAAAGCGAACATCGAGTAGTGCGCTTGTCCCCTTCATATGGTAATCGCTAGTGCCTATGTTCCGCGTGTGTTGCTCTTTTAGATGGGCTTCATATGGTAAACATATATAGACCCATAGTTCTCACGAATAGAAGCAACTGAGCACGCCTGTCACCAACACTGTCAATTCATCGCGCGTCAATTCATGGTGAAACTGTCCGTCAGTATGATAGTCGGGATCTTCCGTTCTCCCAGCGTAGGCAGGTGAACAAGGCAGACATTAAATGGAGCTGAAATCGTCTCTTGAGCGCTTGGGTCCTGATGATGTATCCGAATAATATCTTGAAAAAGGCAGTCGGCATAGACACCCGCGGTAACGCGATCTCAAGTGGCCCAGCCACAGAAAGTGACGATATTGCGTTAAGGTTCGCTCCCATGCCAACGTCCTTCCATTTATACGGCGACTTCCTACTGTAAACGACGATTAGAACCGATTGCTCTATGTGCCGGCTACTACATATAGTTAGAGTAAAGCAAGGTGTTAGTCGATCTTTTGGGGGATACGCCACGAACTCTACTTCTAAAGGCAGTTTGAAGGCGTATGTACTTCACCTTTGCTGTGGACATGGATGGTCTTTGGACACAAAGACTAATGCGTTTTCTTGACAGATACCTTATTACAGTTCCAGTTGTTAGAAAACAGAAGAGTAGAAGGCTTGGTTGGCATGGACACGAAACGAGCCGCCGATCGATTTGATGTTTCGTGTGAGATCAGACCCTCTTCCGACTTTGTCACCTGCTGCCACTCGTGATTACATCTGAAAAATTAACTACAGATTTGTTCTAAAAAGAAAGCGCGACGCATGGAATATATGATGCTTTCTTCGCTTTGACAAAAAGCGCTTTCCATTTTATGTAGATCATGGAGGAATTTGCTTTTGCTAGTCTTTAAAGGCCAATTTTTACCGTAGTCTTTTTTGCTCAACGGATTTTGTGTATTTTTTTTTGGCTACTATAGGAGCCAAAACATATCAAAGCGGCATCGATGACATTGTCTGCCTAGAGGTAAGTGCTCCTAAGCATCCTAAAGATACTGATGTCCCTTCAAGCGAAAGGTCGCAGCTTGAGGAAGCTGTGGATCTTGATTGTATCTCGAATAGAGGCCCAAAGTTATGGTCCCTCTCGAGGCAACCAGCCCTTCCATCTTCGTGGAGTCGACGACTTGGTAACACATCTTCATCTGGGGCAGGTACATAGAGCCCTGGCTTTTCCAAAGGGTGGCCAGCAGAATTCGTTGCGTAAGCTGAATTGCTTCAGATTCAATTAAGGTGCTAAGAGGTCCAGCAAAAGCAGATGTGGCGCATTCCACAACGTGATTTATTGGCGCGGCTTCTTATTTTTTGAATCTTACAGCATGATTTTATAGAAAGATCGTCGCTGTTCTCCAGTTTTAACCGCACACGATTTTTCGAAAATGGTTTCGTTATCGGTATGCGGATATCCATAGAGGTGCACGATCTAAATATATTTTCTTTGAACTCAAAATTGAAGTGCAGTGCAGAATTCCTGTCCAGCACATATGTATGAAACGTCCTATCCTCGCGAAAGTGTAAAGCAGCAACCTTAATGTTTACCATGAGCAGCGCCTTTAAACCGGTTTCGTCATGAAATTTAATGATATGTAAAGTGATGAAGGAATGTGCTAGGTTACGCTACACAAGTATGCCTTCCACAGCCGTACTGCAGCCTCTGCGTGTTCCGTTTTCCGGCATTTCTTGGTTACTCTTTCCCTTCGTACTCTCGATTTTCCCTGAAGGTAATTGAATAACTTTGTGTTATGTTCTCGTACATACATATCTCAACTAAATGAAAGAAAAATCTTGTTCTGCAAAATTCATTCTCATTCATAGTGGTAGGAGGTGTCGCAATTGTCAAAATCGGCTATTTGTTATGAACATTTGGAACTTTGGGCTGAAATAAAGGAGCTTGTCAGGTACAGTAAAGCCTTTCACCTCTGATATTGGTATTGGTTTTTTAGGGATCGGTGAATCCAGGGCTAGTTTCACCACGCATGCACTACATTCATGAGAAGTAACGTTGTCCACATAGTTCGCTGCCTCATAAAAAAAACTCTGAAAATGAAGTTCTATCTTTTGTCTATGTAATTCTTATCTGCTGGAGAACCAGTACCAATTAAAACTCATGTCGCAAACGTGGGCAGCATGTGAGGTGAGAGCGCGCCAGCTAATCAGGTCGCGTCAAATGGGCGTGTACTATACAAGATACTCTAATTCGCTGATGTTTTTTTTTTCGGGGCTTTGTTTGTGATTACCGGGGTGCTCCAGCCTACAAGTGCTGCCTACTTCGCGGCATTTACCGCAATTACTTGTTTTAGCCTGTTTTATTGGATTGATTCTTCTCGTTCAATTTTTTCTTCGATTCTAGCTTGACTATGATCATTCTCCCTATAAACGCACGTTAGCGTACACAAATACATAATTCAGTAAACAAATCCGGCAGCGAAACTGTCTCGGAGCTGTGAGAAACTTGGCGAATTCTTTTTTGTCGTGGAAGCAAACTAAACGCATATCCTGGTGTGAGGCCGAATAGCAAGGCACGTCGTCACGTCTTCTTCTCACACGTGTGATACTAGGTAGTCGGGATGGCTGGACTGGCTCGGGCGGGGTCTGAACCGTCGATCGTTTCAGAGAGCGAGTAACCTCAGGCGCCTCACACGAGTCTGTTTCATGCTCCAGTCCTACTAGAATCGTGGAAGTTTGAAGTAGTTTCACGAGATTACTGCCTCTCACACTCGTACGAAGGGTTAGGCATGTAGACCACCTGCACCGGTGTACAGACTCGTCCCCTTCATCCAGGAGGATACGGTGTCAGATGTCATGAAGTGCTAGCCGTGCATGGCCTCCGCAATCCGATTATAGCGATTAGTGAGATAAAAAGTGCAGAGTTATGTTAATCAGGGCTTCCATTGGACGTGCCACGCATTGTTCTTCTAAAAGCACTTGCAGGTACGTTGCGTGTCCGGTTGCGTACTATGGGTCGCCATGGTCGCCGCTCTAACAAGGGGAAGTCGTTGTTTTGACTTTGCTAAACATTCTTGGTACCACTCTTCTGTCTCTAAAAAATGCTATTTTTGTCGTGATTTTTGGTGGTTTTGGGTTTTAGTCGTGATGTTAGAGCGCTAGTACTGGGAAGCCAAATATTAGTTGTGTCAGGTAGACGAATTTTCATAAAGGTGGCACTAAATATCTATTCACTATGAGCATTACATTTTTTCTGACATAGTGGGCCATTTTATTGGAATTTTGGTTTGTGGCCATTAGAGGAAATGTTTGTATTTTTCCCTCACCAAACAATTAAGGGATCAGTTTGTTGACTCAGGTCGAATAATCGTAAACATTTGCTTTGGATAGTTGCCATCTGTATCAACTGTTGCTCTTGTCGCGTGCCAGAGTGCTCCAATGGATTGCTTCCTCCTCGCACAAGGGACACGAAGAGCATCATATCGTTCGTTCAGAGCTTTCACGAAGAAGTCGATCAGCGTGTAGATGGGCGTCCTCGCATTCTTTTAGCAGCGAAGTCCAGCCAGCTACGGCTGTCGTCTATTGGGTGTTTGCGACGTTACGTGGCCGGCCCAACTAATTTGCCACGGGTTGAAACAAACAACTGATCGTCGAACGTCAACGCGCACCGACTTACAGAAGGCCTTTGTTGGCGTATGTGGATCAGGCTACAAGGTCCACTTAATTCTTCCCTGTGCAACACTGAACCTGCTTCCGAAATGTTAAGGTTCTCAAAAACGTGGTATAAGAAGCTGTGCTTTTGGCCGACTCCGTGTGTCCAGTGTGTAAGAGTGGCTAGTTTCGCCGTTTTCTTGCACGCGTATCGCTTATGTTCGATTTGCTTTCAGCATAGCCTGAATCGCTTCAGATAAGTGCACGGCGCGACCTCATCTCATTGTTAGCAATCGCTCAACGAAAAATTGCCGTTTTCTGCAATCAGAACAAGTTTAAAACCATTCAATGACTAGAAGAATGTAAATTTCATTCGAATTCAAAAGCTGTACTATACAGCTGCATTGACTGTTTAGGGTAGGCGAAAAGTAGGCGGTCAAAGAAAGTTATACTTGTTTTTAAAATAGATAAAATAAGTATAAGTATAAGTTTATTATGTTGCTTAAAAGTGTCTATTTCAATTTAGGAGGCGCTCGTTTTAATTTGTACAGCGTTTAGATTTATTTCAAATATGTTCAAAGTGAACAGTTCGCATCGAATAGTGTGCAGTTGGACGTGAAAATGATGTATGAAAGGATTTCCTGATCCCTTTTCATTTGAAACGAAGATACGCAAGCGTGTTTCTAATGAAATTTAAAGGTATAGTGAAGATCTGAAGTTTTTTGTTTTAAGAAATGAACGACCAGAAATTAACGCCCATCTCCTGCTGGAAATGACGAAATGCTCGTTTGTCCCTAGGCTTGCCACCTTCATTCCATCGGGCAGAAAGGCGCATTCAATTTGCCTCTATAAATAGAATACCATCAACTTGGTTAGTTCATAGCGTCCTTTACTCTTTAACTCTTCACTGTTGATATTTATTCATTTATTTATGTTGTTTATAAAAGTGTCATTTTATTAAAGTAGTGAAATACAATATATATATATATATATATATATATATATATATCACCTGTATCACCTGTCGTCCCGTTGATCATCGACTTGCTCGAGCGGGCGCCAGCAGCGTCTCCATTCGTCCCTGTCGCGTGCCAGAGTGGTCCAATGGATCCTCCTCGCTCGAGGGACACGAAGAGCGTCATATCGGTCGTTCAGGGCTTTCACGAAGAAGTCCGACCAACGCGTTGGTGGGCGTCCTGGTGTTCTTTTGACATCCCGCGGAATCCAGTCTGTGACGGCTCTCGTCCAGCGGGTGTCTGCGAATCGCATTACGTGGCCGGCCCACCTAATTTTCGACGACTTGGCCCATGCGACAGCGTCTCTGATCTTCGAACGTCGGCGAAGCTCGGAACTCCGGAGGCCTTCTCTCACTTGCGTGAGTCGTGTCACTCCGAGCATCGTCCTCTCGATTCCACGCTGCGCGACGCTGATCGCGTGTTCATCCTGCTTTCGTATAGCCCAGGTCTCTGAGGCGTATGTTAGGGCAGGAAGAACAGTGGAGTCGAATAGGTGGGCACGGAGTCGGACGTTCTTCGTTTTCTTCGCGACTTCTTCGACGCTCTTGAAAGCTCCCCAAGCCGCTCGTTTCCTCCTGCTCAGCTCTGGTGCTAGGTCGTTGGCCATGTTGACTTCGCGACCCAGATACACATAGCTGGAGCATTCGGAGATGTTCGTTCCGTTGAGCGAGAATGGGGCATCAGAAACCCATCCGTTCTTCATGAACATCGTCTTCGTAAGATTCAGCTGCAGTCCAACGCTTCCACATACACGATCGAAGTCGGCCAGCATTCGCTCCGCCTGAGTGATGCTCGGTGTTATGAGCACGATGCCGTCAGCGAAGCGAAGATGGTGCAGTTGCCGGCCGTCGACCTTCACTCCCATGTCATCCCATTCTAGTTCGCGCATGACGTTTTCGAGGGTGGCGCTGAAGAGCTTCGGGGATATGGTATCCCCTTGTCGAACCCCTCTCTTCACGTCAATGACGACGTCGTTGTAGAATGGTGAGATCTTGGTCGTGAATCCACTGTACAGCTCTCGAAGGACTCTGATGTACTGAGTCGGAACGCCCTGGGTGAGCAGGGCTTCCATAACCGCTTCAGTCTCGACGGAGTCGAATGCCTTCTTCAGGTCGATGAAAGTAAGGCACAGCGGCAGCTTGTACTCTCGCGACACTTCGATGAGCTTCGTAATGGTGTGTATGTGGTCGATCGTGCTGAATCCTCTCCGAAATCCTGCTTGTTCGCATGGCTGTCCTTCGTCCAGCGTTCTACTAATCCTATTCAGGATGACTCGAGTGAACAGCTTGTAGACTACGGACAGCAGGCAGATCGGGCGATAGTTGCCAATGTCGTGCACGTCTCCCTTCTTGTACAGCAAGACGGTCTTGCTGGTCTTCCACTGAGATGGAACCTTGCATTCGGATAGGTAGCGTGTGAAGAGCCGCGCCAAGGTGTTGATGAGCGCTGGCGGGAGGTTCTTCAGGTGTTCAGCTCTGATCCTGTCAGGACCGGGTGCTGTACGTTTCTTCACCGACGAGATGGCGTGTCGGATCTCGGAAGGGAGAACAGAGGGGATGACGTATCCATCCTGCGGAAGATGGCGTAGGGGCAGGTGGACGTGGCTATCGAAGAGATCGGAGTAGAAGTCGTGGATGACTTTCTCCATGGTCCTTCTGGAAGAGGTGACGGTTCCGTCAGGACGTCGGAGAGCGGTCATCTTGGTCTTGAAGTTGGCGAAGTTCCGGCGGGCATTGCGGATGCTCAGCCCTGCCTCTGCTGCTTCAGCCAACACTTCCGCCCTTCTCTCCTTCAGATCTTCCTTTATCGCCGCTCTGCATAGCTTCGCAAACTCGGACGTCAGTTGATAGTTGCCTGACGCTCGTGCTGCTCCACGTTGGCGTATCAGCTCGAGAGTTTCCGGAGACAGGCGTCTCTTGGTGGTCTTCAAGCTCTCGGCTCCCTTAGCACTATCGTGGAGATGGTGCACGAAGCGATCGTATTCCTCGTCGACGTTGTCCATGACGGCATCTTCCCAAAGGCCGACAAGAGAGGTGTAGAGATCCCAGTTGATGGTCGTTCTGGGACTCCTCTTCTTGAACTTCGCGGCCTTCTCTCCTTGACGCGAAAAGCGGAACCTCGCGCGAAGGAGGCGGTGGTCCGATCCCGTGTAGAACTTGGGGACAACGGATACATCGGTCAGGCAATACTTGCGATTGAAGATGATGTGGTCGATCTCGTTGTGGAACTGGCCACCGGGGGATTCCCAGGTCCATCGTAGGGAGGGAGGTTTCTGGAACTGCGAGTTTCCATGGATGGTCTTGGTCGACATGATAAACTCAGACAGCCTTTCACCTTGCTCGTTCCACTCCAAACCGTGGGTTCCGATGTGAAGTTCTTCCAGCGACCTTCGTGGCCCGATCTTGGCATTGAAGTCGCCGACGATCACCTTGTAGAAGGTGTGATCTTCCTTATAGAACTTCTCCAGCTCCACGTAGAAGGCCTCGACGTCTTCGTCGTCGTAGTCGGATGTTGGGGCATACGCGACGAACACAGTCAAGGCTGGCACGGAGCCACATCGCTTCAGTCGCAGACGTCCGATTCGGCTTGTCAGAGACTCGTACGAATCGATGTTCATGGCCAAGTGCGTGTTGACGAGGACACCAACGCCGCCTACTCCCCTGCTGTCGCATGTTCCGAGGAACAGTTCTTCTCCGGAGTCGTAGGCGGCGTGTAGGGGGTGGTGTCTTCTCGTCTCGGTCAGTCCGATGACGTCGTACTTGATCTTCCTGGCTTGCATCATCAGGTCCTCGACGGATGCTTCCGACGCAAGCGTGCGGGCGTTGTAAGTACAGATCGTCATCCTAGTCCTTCTCAGTTTGCGCAGCCTGGTTAGGCCCTGAGATTTTAGCAGCCTCTCCGTACTCGTCCTTCCCATCGCTGCAGAAATGGGGGCTCTTTCGGGGTCAGGGGAATGAGGCCCTTTAGTGCTGCTGTGTTTGACTGGAATACAACACGGGTAGCTAGTCAGGCTCTGTCGTGCGGGCGGGGTACTCCGGGCAGCCAGCCAGACTGCCCGAAGGGACGGGGCGAGACTTAAGGCGGCCTCGAATCGCCTTACATGTACTCCCAGTCTACCGAGTGCAAGCTTTTGGCCGAGCCGACACAGTTACAATCCGCACAGTCACGGACACATCCACGCACACTGTGCACGAACATGCCGCTCCCACGCACAAGGAACGCATCGACCCGACACAGCAGGAGCAAGGAGTCCATCCCCTGCATCCCACCTGCGTCTCTGGGCAGTACACGGTCGCATTTGGTTCGCGTTTAATTCCCCTATCCACCACCCGGGGACGCGCCACGTGGCCCTGCGACAAGCGGCCCGAGATCCCTCTTAACAAGAGAGCCCGAAGGCTCTCTATCGAGGGAGATCCGTGGATATATATATATATATATGCTTTCACTGTATCACTAAAAATGTTACTCGCTAAGATTTTTGTTGTTATTTGTTTGTGGAGTCCACCGATCAGGCGAATAGGAAGATGTCTCGGAGGCCACATGTTGCAACCGAGACCAGTGCTGCGGGGTCTCTGCACAGGTGACGTGGAGAACGAGTTCCGTTCCGGTCGGCTGCCGAAGCCCCCGTCTGGTACGACATTGTAAGCGGTGGCGACGTTGAAGTTGCCCTTCAGTAGAAGGTGTCCGCCTCGTATCTGAGGCTCTTCACATTCGTAAAGGAAGCGACAGCACTGAGGAGAATCCAGATGGAGACGCTTTTCTCTGGATGTCGGCCTGGCCGAGATTTCCTTCTCATCGCAACACAGCACACGTCTTCATGCAGCCGTCAATCTCTCGATTGCGTTCGTCAAACCCGTTACCCATCAGCCTGCCCCCCCCCCCTTCCGACCGGCGTCTACCCTCCGGCTGCAAACCATTGTGCCTGCCTGATTGAATTAATTGCCTGTATTCCTACGAATGGACTTCATTCGTCGCCGAGCAGTTCTACTGTCTCTGAGGCAAAGAACTGCGCATCGAATGTTCCGCGTTACATGCCCTTCTCAAACACCTGCGCAGCCTTTTAGGCCTTTTAGGGTTCTCCAGCATCATCGCTGTGCTACTCTGTTAGTTGGTGGTGGTGATTTTCAGCGAACGGCTGGCCAGCAGCGGCTCAGAGTCTTCTGCTTCTCGCGAACGATGCGCCCGAAGCGGCTTACATTATTCACGACCGCTCGCCGGCTATTCTCGTCTCGTCAGAACTTCGTGCATACATAATCGCTGTCGTGGACAGGGCCATTTTCCCATCTCCCCGATTAACCGATGATTCAGTGACAACAATTCTTCGGTTCGATTTTCAATTCCCCTTTCATGATTCCTTGAATCTAATTAGTGTTTGTCATAGAATGCATGTAAAACATTCCAGAAGATCGCGAAGAAGATTGTGAGAATTTTTCTGAAGTGAATAGACAGGCCCTTGCGTTCGCACATTTTTGATCATCGAGACTTATAGCGTATTTATACGGAAATAAGTTTAATTTTTTCAAATTTCCTTGTTTTTAAATTTTACCTTGGGATCGGTTCCAACTTCATTGCATATATTATTACATTACATTACATATATTATTATGGTGGGTACCAAAAGTGATATATCACAATATATTAATATTGATATAATATATTATGTAATAGTTGACGAATGAAATCCTAGAGCTTCTGCTAGAATGGCATGTCCTATCAGATCATTGTACAGCCCAATCATTCTCATTCTTGCTGCTGTTCGCTATGCCCCTCCAACCAACCTTACGAAGGGCAACGGATGTCTGAGTCATTGTTTTCTCCATCTACTATTAATTCATTTGGGATGGAAACCTTGGTTAGGAGTTAAGCTTGAAGTCGATTAACCACAGTCGTAAGATCTAACGCATTTGTTAAAGCCTGAAGTGGCTCATATAGAGGCTACATGTTGTTATAGTATGTTTTGTTGCTATCAAAACTCTTGCGCCAGGCGGGACTCGAACACGCACCTTCTGCTTTCCGGGCGGCGATGCTACACCTTACACCACCGGCGCTGTTGGACCGTACCTAACATCCGCAATATCCTCGAGGCGCCTCAGTACCCACCTGTGTATCCATAGATTTTGGTAAAGTTGGAGAAGAACACAAGTGTATCCTCCTTCTATCAGAGTCTCTGCAGCTTCGCGCACGTATCACTGTTATTTCTGCCAAAATTACTTCAGTGACTCCATGCTTGTCAGTCTTCTCCAAGAGTTACGTAGTTTGGAGGCTTTCGAGTGCAACAGCAAAAACCACGTACACTTTAGTCCGCTGTTTGACCGGACTAAAATGTATGTGTTTTTGCTGTTGCACTCGAAAGAGTATAGCGTTAGCTGAGGTCTTAATGAAAGACGGCAAGACATTCCTCATACCCATAAAATCTCCAGCGGAAGGAAATCCTGTATCAAGCAAACACAGCTTTCGAGCAAAAACATGTGGAAATGTGAATGCTCCTTCTCAAACAATCGCCTCGAAAGGGGTGGCCGTAAAACCGGGAACAGTGTAGAAAAACGGTCGCGTCGGGGCTCCCCATATCCCGGAATCCACTTGTGAGGGCGCTCAGCTATCCGGCAGGATTTGCTCGTTAAATCCATGTCAGAATGTCGATTTTATCGCGGCGAAATCGACGCGATTTCATCGTGCTCGTCGCGTGTGTTTCTATGCGAGCGCGTGCGTGTCTGTGACCGCGATGTTCGTCGTGAAGACGACGGTTTTATTGCCATTTCGTATGTTAACCTCCTTCCGGCTCTAAAACGGATCCACACCTTCAGCGAGAGCGGCCGGCGAACGAGAGGCATGTGTGACTGTGGGCTTTTCCCGTCGTGAAGACGGCGCTCAGCTGCTGCTTTCGAACTCTTGAAACCCCTTCGGCGCCCATTTCCTCTTTGTTCAACTTATCTGTTGAGCCTACTTGCCTCAATTTTGATTGAAATTTGTACTTTGACCTCTAAGTTCGTAGAATTTCCTACTTGCACCGTGTGTTTTTTCTGAATGTGTAGCTTTCAAAGTTAAACTGGATGTTTCTCATATCTGGTAGTTCACTCTAATGATAAACACATTAATAACGTGAGACGTAAGCCGGATGAAGTTTGATTAACAGTCTTGGTGCTACCTCCTGAAGCCGGTTATTTCCACTATTATAATTTTGTCACCGAAAGAATTGGTAGATTTTTGTACATAAAAAATAGGATTCTCTTCACATTTTTACAAAGAGACCGACAACGCATCTATCGTAGTCGAAGGAGGTGAAAGTTCCGGATTTATTGAAGCATAGGCTTCTCGCCAGCCTATCCAAGCACTCCTTAACTCCGAACACTTTGAATTAGTACTAGACCTGTCTAGGATGGGCATCAAGCTGACCAGTGAGAATGTGGCCTCCATTATTTTATGTAGAGGCCAAATGTATTCAGTGCGTTCAAATTGCCTCTGCGATATCTCTATCTCTGGCGGTATACGTCTCGTATTCCGCAAAGCGATTAAGTAATATCAATCCTTACGCTTCATCAAAAAATATTGAAAAGGTCGACCTTTTGACTGCTGAAGCAGCGACAAACCCGTTTTGTTTGACTGTAGGGAGGCCTTCTGTCACGACGCACTCCTGAGTTATCTAGAAAGTAGTTATCAACACTTGCGCCACTGCCCTTATAAAAAAACCGTTAAAGGCCGGTACTGACCAGCCGCTTTTGGGATTTTTGTTCGACAAATCCTATTTCTACGGGTTATTACCGTGTAGCAGTTTGATTAAGTGTTTGGCCTTAACAATGACATGCAGCAGTCATCAGGTAGACAAGTCAAATGTTTTGTCGTTCCGGACAAGTTTGTCTGGGAACAGCTCATGGACAAGGTATTAAAGCCCTATTTGGCCTGGACGGGGCCGAAATTCAAACTGGAATTTGGGGTGCTTGCGAGAATAGGTTTCTTGCTCTCTAAGTGGTGAAGAGTTACCGTACTCATTATGTCTGTGATGCTACCTCGTCGCAGTACAAGATGTCCCCTCCAAGCGTTTCATCCGTAAGGGGTTGGTAAATTAGTGACAGATTTGTCCGGGAAGGATAGAACACTGACCTGTCCATCGGCTCACCACCGTGAATCATTCCATGGCAAGATACCTAAAAGTACAATGCATGGCGGATCCAAAAAGCGGTTAATCAACGCCTTTCTTTATCCTTATGGTTTGGTCTTCGTTTGGCGCGCCAACGACAGAGCCCAAGCAGAAGAAAAACACCTCCCCTATTTGCTCATCAGCAAGGGAAGAGCAGAAATCATCACATTATAGCTCAAGAAAAGCGCAGCGTGCCGGTCGTTGATTTGTGTTAATCATGAATATTAGGGTTTGCCAAACTTGGATAGTTAAACCGAAATGAAGGTTTAACTACCTAATCTTAAATATTTCTGTAGATTTTCCCCATTACATGCAGTCGGCCACATGTTCTTGGTGTTTACAGTGCATGTGACGATCTTCACAATTCCATAACTAACCAGGGGACATTAGCAAGAGGGTTTTCCTTACCCTGTTGATCAGCCTTCCATTCAGTCTCCATGCCGGATCTTCGTTATCGTCTCGACAAAACTTTTGAAGAGTTCGGGGTACTTGATTACCACATCTGTCAGAGCGAGTCAAATTTCGGCCGCTATTTTGCATTTTTCGCTCCTCCTAACTGTGAAATCTTTGACCACGGAACTTGATTTCCTTGCTGATAACTTTTTTGGTCGAATTTGAAAGGCGATGTGGTATTAGAGACAAAGGCAGATGAATGTTAGTGTAAGATATTTTCATTCCTTATTACTAGCTTGGCTCAGCGTAGGAATATGTTACTAGCACTACGGCAACACAGTATTCAGGCTGATCTCCGTTTCTTCGTTGTGAATGAACACACTGTTTGATTAAGGCTTGAGGCTAGAATCATTCTTATCACCGCAAGTTCTGATGAGTAGGAGGCCGAGGAATGTTTGCGACTGCGAAGCGTGGATTACGACAGATTATCCCTTTTGTTGTCGGAGCATGGCTTTTGCCGGACGTATTTATGCGGTTGCCTTTAAGAGCGTTTAAGGTCACCGTCACATGAGACGCATTGTTCGGCCTCCTCAAGTATCAAATATGATCATTCTCCTGTGCATCTTTGTATACACTTCTGTGTTTCGAAGCCTTTTTGCTATCGCAGCTTACCCGGGGCATCCTTCCGAATAAACGAAACGTTTTGAAAATGGAAATTAACAACTTCAATTGGATTATGGCTGTATGTTCTCGAAGGACTCGTTACCCTTTACTTCAGAACGCTCAAAAATATATGTACGTGTTTGAACTCCTTAAATCAAAAATCTGTTTCGAAGCACTTCAAGCACACCCAAGTAGATTTATAAAACACTAACAGTGATTACTGAGAAACAAATTCACTTGAAAACTCCTAGTTTAAACTGAATGTGGTATACGGCTCGGCTAATATGTTCCTACCAAGTTTTTCTCGCTCGTCTGTAACATCTTGTGACAGGCTAACATATGGGATAATTACGGCGTATCCAGTGAGGAATCACAAAAAGAATCCTATTAGTTCTTCTGCGCTGCATCCTGTTCAACAACTTTTCTCATTGCCGCTGTATCCGTCGTGTTCTCCGGCTTCTTCTGACTCTTTCTCAAGTCAATTGTGAAAACTGATAACTATTCCACATTGCACATATGAGTCTCGTTTTCATGTAAGACAATCGGAAAAAACTAGCCGGAAGATTCCTTCTGCCGTTAGTTCTTTGAACTGTGCTTAAATGTAGTTAAAAGATACGTAGACATAGGCACCCATGGAGAGATACCCTAACTGCTGCTCGACACGACCCGCTTTAGTTTGGAAACTCATAATCGTCCCGAGGACCTCATTTGTCCTTGTTCACCGGGCTCAGGGCGGCTGCAGTTTTCGGATTTAGCGCCGCTCGTTCATCATTCGCGGTTTTGTCACGGATTTCTGCCAGCCGATTTTGGCATTTCTTGCAGCTCCACCCGTCGGTGGACCTCCCCTAGCACCACTTTGTCTCGTTCCACCATTATTCGCGGATGCTGTCCCTAAAATCTTGCCTTTTTTGTCCGCAGTTTTTCGCAGTTTGTCATGCTAACACGCGGGCTTGTGGCGAGAGTACTGTAGGAAACGCTGGTTCTAGCATGTACCACGATCCAAAGTTCCTGGTGCAAACGACGGGTCCCGTTCATGGCAGCCAAGTATCTCATTCTTCCGGAAATGGTGAATTGGTGCCTGACCCTTCTAGCAGGGTCGAAGGTGTGCTCCACTGTATGCGAAATACGCTTTGAGATTGGCACCTTGTTATACAGTAGAAACAGAATGCGTGATATATCCCATAGGACTGCTCATTGTCTCTCATTGCTCATTCTCTCATCCTTCGAATATCCGTATTCTACTACTTTATTATTATTATTTGTCACACGGTTATTTTCGTGTAATATGATACACCAAAATACAGCAAAAGAAAACAGTTTAACAATAACAAACCAGTGCTACTAGCTTCTGAAGAGAGAGTATCTAGCAACTACACTTCGGGTAACGTCAACTATTTGTTATGGGCCCATGTAAGCGCGCAGCAATTTTTGAAAGCGTTTTAGCTTGACGGAACGGTATGCTTTTTGCGAATTCAAGTGGCAAAAGCGTCCTATTGACGAAGAAGAAACGCCGTCAATTGCGTTTAACCCTACCAGCGTCATACTTGGTGTCATCTCCTCTAAGACTTCTATTCCAACTGCAATTTCCCATATCCTATCCGATTCTGACAACTTTCTTTCTTCATCTTTTATTAAACCTTTTTCTCAGTTAGTGGTTTGAAGTACAAGAGCTTATTATTTAGCTAAATACTAGATTTAGCTTTACATAAACGTGTGGAGCGCAGTCGGAGGAGACACCGGACATCGTGTACGCTTCAGATTGATTAAAATTTGGGATCTAATCTGGGTAACCAGGCCTTCCATCACTCTTCAGGGAGTGAATTGGTGCAAGAACGTGTCTGAGGAGAACGAAACGCTTCCTAGTCAATCGCCGTTGAATAAGTGTCTTGCCTACCCCTGCCACTTTGAGAGGCCTTCACGATATCATGCAGAAGAAGAATTTGTGGAGCGTCCCACAAAGGGGAACGACGACCTTCATCCTTTCCATTCCATCCTCCTACTTATTCTTTCCTTTAGCACGTCGACTTCATATGGATAAGGATAGGCATAAAGGATGGAGTTAATCAATTCCTTTTAGAACGCATTCTTCTTCTTGGGGATGTAGTGGCACCGCGACAAGAGGTACACCGCTGTTCTGCGGACCGGAAACTTTTGTTTTGCGTGTCAAAGGTTTCGTAAGGCAGCCGTTAGACTCTCGGTGAAGCCTAGGGGGTTGGAGGTGGGTAAACAAGGGGGATGCCGCCCCCAGCAGGGGGCGGGAGTTCCTCCTGATCGTCCCCTGGATGTAGTGGAGGCAATTTGAATGCGTACTTGGCCTACCTGTGGTGGCGAGTCGATGGACAAGTCAGTGTTTCGTCGTCCTTAGACGAGTGGTACCAACACCGTGATCCTGTAAGGACGGAAGGCTCGGTCGGCCTGGATTGGACGTCCAAACCAGGAACTTGGAATCGGTTGCACGTACAGCAAAGGACCCTTCCGACTTCGCACCTATGCGCCCATGTTGTACCTGTGATAATGTCGAATCAGTCAGCAGTTCTACAAAAACCAAGACAAAGGATTTCTTCACAGAAGGTTAGATTATCTTCTGTCAGGGCTATCTCAACTGTTTACAGTTGTTTAGGAATGGTTTTCAAGCTAAGACACGTTTGTAATTTACTGATGTTCAAGGCTCTGCTCGCATGTTCTTGAGGTCTCGACAGAGTCTGAGCTATCACACCTCGAAGAATAGAGCGCTCCTTGTGTCCGAAATGCTATCACTCCTCATTAACTAGATAACTCGAGAGGAATTGTCGAATAAAGACCAAAAATTTGAAGTTATCTTCTTTTACTCAGTCATAAAAGAGCTAGCTGATAGAGATTGGCATGGCGTATAGGGTTTTCTTCAATAGTCGCATGATTCAGTGAGGCGAGAGGGCAAATAGTGTTCCTCCTTCGCTTTAGAAATTGTTTTTCTTGAAATAACTGATAAATTCTGCTAGTAAATCTGTCATTGCTTCTGTAATGAACTCTCAGTCCAAGCGGAATGCATCGAAAATTTTACTTAACATTGAAGAACTCTAATCGAGGAGATCGGCTACACCCAGTTCTTGTTTGATCGTGCTATTTTACTGATTCGTTGTTGGTTGCTTGCTGGTATTAATGCTGGTATCTCGAGTTTGCCTTTTGCGACGTAATAAACATAAATATAAGCATTAACATGAGCTAAACGTTAGCTTATGGTGAAAGCACTACCGTATTAAACGGTTGCTGGGAAATTTATGGAGAGTACGTTTAACGTCTCGGAGCATTTAGAATAGGCGAAATTAGTCAAATTCCTATTTGTTCCAACATTCTTCTTAAGCTCGTTCTTCCTTCTTGTTTTTGGATTCCACTGCACACTACCTTATGTTTCGACTACATCTGCGGCGCGTTTTTATTCGACATGCGCGTGTACGACTAAACCAAGCTTTTTTCAGTGGTAAAAATGAAGGAGAGACCTGCGGAAACGGCAACGTTGCCGTCGAAGGTACAACACTTCTCTTGGCCGCCTGGGCAAGCTTTTCCATTCGACACGCTGCCGCCCTATCCAGCAGGTGGGACTGTTTTTTCTGAATTGCCTGCCTTATTTATTTATTTATTTATTTATTTATTTATTCAATACGAACGCGATAAACGCGACCGCTAGATACACAGACACACCAAGAAAACAGTACAATCGAAGCGCAACATCAAAAAGAAACTCATACTATTGGCTGCCTTGACTTGCTAACCATGGAAAATCCGTGTGATTTCAAGTACAAGGCAATCTCCTTTGCTTCGCAAGTGTCTATCCAACCAACCGATGCCATGGCGACTCATTTCACCTCAATCGCGCTATGATGGTTGTGGGGGGGGCGCACCCAGATAACTCCTGGCCGGAGGGTTGGAGATTGCCTCAAACTTGGGTAATTAAACCATAATTAATTAATGGGATGAACTTTCATTGTTGAGCTTATTAGAATGAATAATTACATAATTACATATAATTAGAATGAATAATAATTACATGAAACATATACATGGTTTTTGCTTGGCTTTCACTTCTCAGTTCTTAAACAATTTAATCACCGCTGTCCTTTTTTCCGTACTATACGTTTCTGCGATCCCAATAATCTGCTACCGCTTCGTGCATCTTCCTTTTGTTGGAAAAAGTTGTAGTAGCACAACACTGGCATGTTTAAGAACACCTACCTGGTCTCAATCAAGGCCAACGAAGGAGAACACCTATCAAAACTTGCTTCGCCTTTGTTCTGAGAATGAAGCTGCTCCTTCCTATTTGGCATATTATACTCACATCGCATCCTGCTGATAAGCACTATCGGGGCTTATTTCTATTTTCCTCGAGAAGTGTACCCTCTGCGGTTAAATGGCGTTTAGTAGAATAGTTTCATAAAGTGTTTTCGACCTTTTCATACTCCGAAGAAGGCGAAGACGCCGAAACGTCAATCGAAATAAAGCCTGCAGCAGCCTTGAACTACAGCCCATAAGCTCCTAAATCTGCTGAACCCCTATGCAATCTATGTTTGTGAACGCTCGTTTCTGGTATATCTCACAAGAAAGAGGACCAAAACACACAAACACCCTGACACAGGGCAGAAAAATTGTTTTAAAATAATATAAGATTGAGATTTTGAGAAGTGTTTTTAAGAGTGGTTACGTCCGTTTTATTTCTAGAAAGGCTGGTGTTGACTATACTAAAACGTATTCTGTTTTAACACATTTGCTTATGCCTAGAGCGGCTGATATGGAGGCTATATGTTTTTACAGGATCTTTTGTTGCGATCAAATTCTTGCGCCTGGCGGGAAGTACGTGCGGTGAAACAGCACCGGTGGTGTAGCATCTCTGCCCGGAAAGCAGAAGGTCCAGATTCGAGCCGGAGTGTATTGGCGCCAGAGTTTTGATCGCATCAAAACATTCTTTAACAACATAAAACGTATTCTGTTTAATCTAAAAAAGCGATATCAGTTAAAAGTGTAGGCTCTATGGTATTTTTGTTGTCGCTGCCAGTACACCAAGAAGAAGACGTTTTCCAAAAATCGGTAAAACTGTTTTTCGTATGGTCGGAGATCGATGCTTTCCATTCAGGAGATCCATTTCAATCTACGGACCTAACGTATGTACGCATCACACGAATTCTCTAAAGAACGTGAAGATAACTGCTGGTAGCGCTCCGGTATGGACTACGTCGACTGACCAAACTTTTAGAAGATTTCCTAACAACGATGATGTCAAGGAGTGATCTAGAGCTGCATAAGACGGGCAAAAGTGGAATTTCAGCGCTTTCTCCAACATAAGATCGGAAAATTCAACGGTGGAAGATCGCCTACGAATACTTTGGCGAGCCAACCAATCTTTCAATTTCCCTGGGATCAGTGAATTGATTACAGACTTGTATGGGAAGGATTGCTCTCTGACATATCCATCGCCTGGCCACAGCAAGTCATTGCATAGGGCAAATAGGTATTCAACTCACCTCCTCGACATCACGCAGCAGTTGAATGCGTGGCGCATCCCAACGCATCCCAATGGGACTGAGTTACGCCGCCCTTTATCGTTTACCATTAAAGGAGGTAGAAACACAAGACCTATAGGGCGTCCGTAAACACCGGGGTGTTTCAACAGAAGCCATCTAAATATTTATTTATTTATTTATTTAGTACACTACAAAGAGTGTGCCATGAAGCAACACCGCAACAAATGTTGCTAAAGCAGAAGGGTTAGAAAATGCAGAAAAAACAGCAACAACAAAAGCAGTAATAATGATGAAGATCAGATTAATCGCAATGAAGAGCATTTATGCTCTGAAAAAAATCGAGAGATTTTCCTAGTCTAATGGTTGCTGCACGCATACGTAGCTAATGGGATAGACTGTTATCCGTACCAGTTGACCATGGTACCCTCATTCCATTTCTGGTATCATAGACCACTGCTGGAGGTTCGGGACACGGGTATGCCAACCACCAAATAGCCTAACGTACGATAAAACAGCATACAGAGGGCGATATTCTCTACAAAAATTTTGCAGATGAGTGAGTATCTGGGGGCTCCCATCAACGATCGATCTGGTCTAAACGATGGAAAGAAATACATAGAAAAATAAATAAATATGGACGCGTAAAAAGTACGGCGGTGGTGGGGATATGGTGTGAGGGTGACATTTCTGGATTTTTCTGGATTCATTTGATTTTCGGGTGATCGAAAAATCTGATTCATCTTCAGTTCTCCCGCAGCGGATATCGGAGTCGGACAGGGCATCAGATTTCTAACCAAAATCAGTTGTATGGATTTACCGAACATCCAGTCTGGTGAAAATCTTCCCTATATCAATCGCTGTGTATAAGACCAGCACCTGTATCACCTGTCGTCCCGTTGATCATCGACTTGCTCGAGCGGGCGCCAGCAGCGTCTCCATTCGTCCCTGTCGCGTGCCAGAGTGGTCCAATGGATCCTCCTCGCTCGAGGGACACGAAGAGCGTCATATCGGTCGTTCAGGGCTTTCACGAAGAAGTCCGACCAACGCGTTGGTGGGCGTCCTGGTGTTCTTTTGACATCCCGCAGAATCCAGTCTGTGACGGCTCTCGTCCAGCGGGTGTCTGCGAATCGCATTACGTGGCCGGCCCACCTAATTTTCGACGACTTGGCCCATGCGACAGCGTCTCTGATCTTCGAACGTCGGCGAAGCTCGGAACTCCGGAGGCCTTCTCTCACTTGCGTGAGTCGTGTCACTCCGAGCATCGTCCTCTCGATTCCACGCTGCGTGACGCTGATCGCGTGTTCATCCTGCTTTCGTATAGCCCAGGTCTCTGAGGCGTATGTTAGGGCAGGAAGAACAGTGGAGTCGAATAGGTGGGCACGGAGTCGGACGTTCTTCGTTTTCTTCACGACTTCTTCGACGCTCTTGAAAGCTCCCCAAGCCGCTCGTTTCCTCCTGCTCAGCTCTGGTGCTAGGTCGTTGGCCATGTTGACTTCGCGACCCAGATACACATAGCTGGAGCATTCGGAGATGTTCGTTCCGTTGAGCGAGAATGGGGCATCAGAAACCCATCCGTTCTTCATGAACATCGTCTTCGTAAGATTCAGCTGCAGTCCAACGCTTCCACATACACGATCGAAGTCAGCCAGCATTCGCTCCGCCTGAGTGATGCTCGGTGTTATGAGCACGATGTCGTCAGCGAAGCGAAGATGGTGCAGTTGCCGGCCGTCGACCTTCACTCCCATGTCATCCCATTCTAGTTCGCGCATGACGTTTTCGAGGGTGGCGCTGAAGAGCTTCGGGGATATGGTATCCCCTTGTCGAACCCCTCTCTTCACGTCAATGACGACGTCGTTGTAGAATGGTGAGATCTTGGTCGTGAATCCACTGTACAGCTCTCGAAGGACTTTGATGTACTGAGTAGGAACGCCCTGGGTGAGCAGGGCTTCCATGACCGCTTCAGTCTCGACGGAGTCGAATGCCTTCTTCAGGTCAATGAACGTAAGGCACAGCGGCAGCTTGTACTCGCGCGACACTTCGATGAGCTTCGTAATGGTGTGTATGTGGTCGATCGTGCTGAATCCTCTCCGAAATCCTGCTTGTTCGCATGGCTGTCCTTCGTCCAGCGTTCTACTAATCCTATTCAGGATGACTCGAGTGAACAGCTTGTAGACTACGGACAACAGGCAGATCGGGCGATAGTTGCCAATGTCGTGCACGTCTCCCTTCTTGTACAGCAAGACGGTCTTGCTGGTCTTCCACTGAGATGGAACCTTGCATTCGGACAGGTAGCGTGTGAAGAGCCGCGCCAAGGTGTTGATGAGCGCTGGCGGGAGGTTCTTCAGGTGTTCAGCTCTGATCCTGTCAGGACCGGGTGCTGTACGTTTCTTCACCGACGAGATGGCGTGTCGGATCTCGGAAGGGAGAACAGAGGGGATGACGTATCCATCCTGCGGAAGATGGCGTAGGGGCAGGTGGACGTGGCTATCGAAGAGATCGGAGTAGAAGTCGTGGATGACTTTCTCCATGGTCCTTCTGGAAGAGGTGACGGTTCCGTCAGGACGTCGGAGAGCGGTCATCTTGGTCTTGAAGTTGGCGAAGTTCCGGCGGGCATTGCGGATGCTCAGCCCTGCCTCTGCTGCTTCAGCCAACACTTCCGCCCTTCTCTCCTTCAGATCTTCCTTTATCGCCGCTCTGCATAGCTTTGCAAGCTCGGACGTCAGTTGATAGTTGCCTGACGCTCGTGCTGCTCCACGTTGGCGTATCAGCTCGAGAGTTTCCGGAGACAGGCGTCTCTTGGTGGTCTTCAAGCTCTCGGCTCCCTTAGCACTATCGTGGAGATGGTGCACGAAGCGATCGTATTCCTCGTCGACGTTGTCCATGACGGCATCTTCCCAAAGGCCGACAAGAGAGGTGTAGAGAACCCAGTTGATGGTCGTTCTGGGACTCCTCTTCTTGAACTTCGCGGCCTTCTCTCCTTGACGCGAAAAGCGGAACCTCGCGCGAAGAAGGCGGTGGTCCGATCCCATGTAGAACTTGGGGACAACGGAGACATCGGTCAGGCAATACTTGCGATTGAAGATGATGTGGTCGATCTCGTTGTGGAACTGGCCACCGGGGGATTCCCAGGTCCATCGTAGGGAGGGAGGCTTCTGGAACTGCGAGTTTCCATGGATGGTCTTGGTCGACATGATAAACTCAGACAGCCTTTCACCTTGCTCGTTCCACTCCAAACCGTGGGTTCCGATGTGAAGTTCTTCCAGCGACCTTCGTGGCCCGATCTTGGCATTGAAGTCGCCGACGATCACCTTGTAGAAGGTGTGATCTTCCTTATAGAACTTCTCCAGCTCCACGTAGAAGGCCTCGACGTCTTCGTCGTCGTAGTCGGATGTTGGGGCATACGCGACGAACACAGTCAAGGCTGGCACGGAGCCACATCGCTTCATTCGCAGACGTCCGATTCGGCTTGTCAGAGACTCGTACGAATCGATGTTCATGGCCAAGTGCGTGTTGACGAGGACACCAACGCCGCCTACTCCCCTGCTGTCGCATGTTCCGAGGAACAGTTCTTCTCCGGAGTCGTAGGCGGCGTGTAGGGGGTGGTGTCTCCTCGTCTCGGTCAGTCCGATGACGTCGTACTTGATCTTCCTGGCTTGCATCATCAGGTCCTCGACGGATGCTTCCGACGCAAGCGTGCGGGCGTTGTAAGTACAGATCGTCATCCTAGTCCTTCTCAGTTTGCGCAGCCTGGTTAGGCCCTGAGATTTTAGCAGCCTCTCCGTACTCGTCCTTCCCATCGCTGCAGAAATGGGGGCTCTTTCGGGGTCAGGGGAATGAGGCCCTTTAGTGCTGCTGTGTTTGACTGGAATACAACACGGGTAGCTAGTCAGGCTCTGTCGTGCGGGCGGGGTACTCCGGGCAGCCAGCCAGACTGCCCGAAGGGACGGGGCGAGACTTAAGGCGGCCTCGAATCGCCTTACATGTACTCCCAGTCTACCGAGTGCAAGCTTTTGGCCGAGCCGACACAGTTACAATCCGCACAGTCACGGACACATCCACGCACACTGTGCACGAACATGCCGCTCCCACGCACAAGGAACGCATCGACCCGACACAGCAGGAGCAAGGAGTCCATCCCCTGCATCCCACCTGCGTCTCTGGGCAGTACACGATCGCATTTGGTTCGCGTTTAATTCCCCTATCCACCACCCGGGGACGCGCCACGTGGCCCTGCGACAAGCGGCCCGAGATCCCTCTTAACAAGAGAGCCCGAAGGCTCTCTATCGAGGGAGATCCGTGGCTCTCTATCGAGGAAGATAAGACCAGCACTTTTCAAAAATCCGTTTGTTCGCACAATCCTTCTAGCCAGTGTTTAGAAAAATGACCGACCCAACTTCTACGAATCGGCGTCGCATCCGATGTCTTTCGTTGAAATAATTGAAATTTTCGCGTCATTAAATCGTGTTGAATTTGAAGTCTCTTCAGTTTAATTGAATTTTACCGGGCTCCGCTTAACAAAGCGGCATTGCGTACCTCAATTTCACTCGTCTCTTTCAATTTACCATAGAGCTACAGCGAAATAATGCGGGTCCACCGGTGCTAGCTTATGTGGCAGAGGGGTGAAGTCCGTTATTCATTCTTCGATTGGAGGCCGGAGCGGTGAGGTCTCATCTCGACGAGCGTGTGCAGTACAGTATTTCGGTCGCCGGCCTTAAACGTCACCTTTCCTAGCGCGCTGTTTTCCTGAGTTCTCCTGCCATGGCCTTTCCTCTATCCTTCCGCTCGCATCGCGGTCATAATGTGCCGTATTGAAGATTCGCAGATTCTTCCCGTCACATGAACGGCGCATCGCAGAAAAACAGGATGATACATGTGTTCGTTAATGGCATCAGGATGCCCCTGGAGATACGGTAGTCAAGAACTAGCCGCATATCATACGAGTCGACTAACACCATAACACCACCCAAGTGTGATATTATTCTTTGAGAGCGCGGCACTTACATATGGAACAGGACTCAGCGGTTTTAGGGGCGGACTGAAATTGTATACAATTTCCAATTCGATTCATCGCTTCCCTCGACAGTAGACATTGGACCCGACACTGATTCGGATAATTTGGACTTTGTCTTTTTTTCAAATTCGGTTAAAAAGTGTATGCGAGTAATAACGTTTTTGAGAAGCTCCTGATCATAGAATGATTCATATAGGAGTAGCCTTAACAGGAAAGATTCTTAGATGATCCAAATAACTGTTTTATCTTCGGATTTCACATCGGATATCCGAATCGGATAGGATATCAGTTTTTCTATCAAAAATCAGTTATATAAATTTTCTGAAAATTTATCTGCTTAAAATGGCCCCTATCGGAATCGCCCTAGGATCCAAGCTTTTCAAAGATGCCATTATTCGCACAATTCTTTTAACCAGGATTTGGGAAAAATGACGAATCCGAATTATCTGAATCGGCGTCGGATCCAGTGTCTACTCGACAGCCTTACCCAGATATTACGCAATTGTGGCTGACAGTCTGTACCACTGTGCTTAGGGCACTTCTACATCTTTATCAGTTTTTAGTCGTATTTATCATAAAACTGAGAAAATGTTTGAGATACAATGCAATATTTTTCAGGCCCGAATCTTTCGAAGGTGCGGTATCCCCGAGATGTGTGCTCACCGCGATATATGTGCCCACACTGTAGTGAGCAGTTCTTGGTGGGTCGTTTATAAATTTGAATGCGATTAAGTGAAGATCATTTTTTGTTGGAATATTCAGCAAATTTTCGGATAAAAACAAGGGATGTGACGTAAAGGTGTTGGAGTAATTTCAGTTTCATCGACTTCGCGGGGCGGTCGCCTGTCCATTTTGTTACAATCGAGTGTCGGTTGGATACTATGTGAGTTCCGCCACATGTTTTCGGGTATCAAAGCTCTCCCCTTTATTGTTTGTGAAACATCCCAGTTCTTGATTGGATGACCCTTCCCTTTAACAGAACAGAACAGTCTCAGCGACAATTTGAAGAAAACCGGTACCAGTATTCCCGAAACAAGGAGGCAATCGCTGAGTTGGGCTATGAAAACTAAAGCGCACACGGACTAGATGATTGAGCAGCGAAATTGAGATCAGAGCCCGCATTCACTTCAGCAAGCGTTCAATTTAATGATAATTATGAGCAGTTCGTCTAGACTGTTTGATATCAAACCTACCCAAATCTCCACTTTTTAAATCTGGCCACAATACGGGTGGTGGGGAGCGCAGCACTAGGCAAAGGAGGGAGCTCCGGAATGCTGTATGCCGAAGCTACCCGTGTAAAACTGCTCACATCGCCCAGCGGAGAAGTGCACGGTTGGGAAGCTTCCTGTATTAGAAATTCCCCATAGGATTAATCGGTTTGCACCAAATCTATCATGGTAAGCATACAAATTTATGAGCGGTAGTGATTGCGCCACGCACTCGTCAGTGCGAAAGCATAGCGAAACAACGGCTTGTTCAGTTTGCCGCAAAATTGAGGGCACGCTGCTCCTCAATATCAGTCGAAGGTAAAATGCGGATGCGGATCATACGGATGTGTGGCGCAATATTGACCGTCTCCACGTCCCAGGATTTTCCTTACTCTGTGCTTCCGTACGAGCTTCAGACATCTTCAAAAGCACCAATGTTAAAAACTTTCATAAAGTACTTGGATTTTTCTAGGATTCCCTGAATTTCGCAGCAGTTTTTAGCGTGTTTCTAAGTTTCAATCTTTAAGGGAAGCGCAGATTAATCGATACGGCCACTTTAGTGAGAAATCGTAACGAGTATTCAAGCGAGTTACAGTCAAGCAAGTGTAAAATGCAAGAACTCAGAGGAGTGTGTGCTCAATTTCTACCGCTCACATGCGAGAAAACTTGTTTTTATGAGTTTCATAATGATAAAGGCAATTGAAAGCGGAAAATATAAAATTACACATTTTCTTTTTCCAAAGTGGTTCGTTTCGCTACCTACGTCTAGACGAACTTTTTTGTTATAGCACTTTCCCGGTGGCTCTTCAGTGAAGAGGAAGGTGTTACAGCAGTTTTAAATGTGTAAAATAACAATAACAATTTTGATAACTTTGTTTTTAAACGAAAAACGTCTAAAAAACTTAAATTTTATATTCTATGTTTATTTTTGGTATCTTTCTCTTTACGGCTTAATGCATATATAGTTTACATATACAAGGTGTCTCAAAAAATTGCGTACACTGTTTGAAAGATAACTTTGCTCACAATAAAGATACCGAAGAAGTTAAGGGCTCATATGAAAGCTTAAGAAAATAGAAATTTTATGAAATGTGAGCGGTATGGAAAGCGCCATGCGCTCGTCTAATTTTCGAATTTTACACCCGATTGATTGTGTTTTGCTTGAATACTTGTTATAATCTCTTCACAAAGTGGCTGTTTCGATTGATTTGAGCTTCTCTTTAAGGTCTATGGCTTAAAAACGCACTATAGCTTGCGAAAAATGGAGAGCATTCTAAAAAATAAAGGTACTATGTGAAGGTTGTAACATTGCTGCTAGTAAAGCATTTGGAGATATTTAAGACTCACATGAAAGCGCAGGGCGACGGGATTTTTGTGGAGTGTAAATAGTCGAGATCGCGTCATGCCCCTGCCTAAAACCTTGCATTTCAGACTCGATTGATTGTGCAGTAACAATCTTGTAACTACTTGGCTACATTAACCTGTACTGTGCTTCTTTTAACGTTTTCCGGCAACCAATAGCTGCAGCTATGCCGCTTAACCTCTCCATTCAGCTTGAATGTCGCTTCATCAGTCTACAGAATCCGTCTTGGAAAATGGGGGCTCCTGCTCACATTTAAATGGTGCAATCAACAAACTTGCATGCCGCGTATCTTTCTCATCATTGTCAGGCTGCATTTTTTGCAATCCGTAGTGTGTTGTTAAGTAAACACCTTAAAAGATGCTCAAATCAATCGAAACGGCCACTTTGTGAAGAAATTATGGCAAGTACTCAAGCGAAACACAATCAATCGAGTGTAAAATGCAAAATTTCAGACGAGTGCATAGCGCATTCCACACCGCTCATACGTTAGAAAATTTCCATTTTCTTTGGCTTTCATATGAGCCCTTAACTTCTTTGGGACCTTTACTGTGAGCAAAGTTATCACCTTTCAACAGTGTGTACTTTTTTGAGACTCCCTGTATGTTAAAATATAATTTAGCTATTTTATATTAAAATTTTTGTTACTTTTATGGAGAATTAGAAACATACAGTACGTTGATCAGCTGACGATCAGCTCACTCTTCTCTTCGTTCTAACAAAAATAACTCCATTGTATTAGGTTGGCAACTGATTTCGTGGACTCTCAAGAATCTTCAGCAGAAGTATTTATTAACAAATAACTGATGACAATCTTTAATTAAAATAAGATCCCTCGGAACGCAGAAGTGCTTCCCATATATAAGGTAGCTGGTCTATCCTACGGCTATAGAATTATTGTGCTTTTAAGGCCAAGAATCTTTGGAGGTGCATTTTGACCGGGTCCACATTATTAAATCGTCTTCCAACCAAGAAGTACTGCACCGAACTAAAAATGTGGTAGTCACTGGCGCAAGGTCTGGCCTGTAAGGTGGATGAGTTTGACGCTCCCAGTCAAGGTCTTCTATTTTTTGAGGCGTCCGGTTCGCTACGCCGCCACCGCTTGGTGGTGTCAAGAAGGTATTAACTCCTGGGAGCTCGTCAAGAACGGTTCCAGCATTAATGCTGTAATCTACTCTTCTTAATCTGGCCGCACGCAGACTGAACTCTGCTGGAATCTGTTCAGACAGATTTTCAGGAGCGGAGTTATCTATCAGCAAGATAACGCCAGATCACACGTCACGAATCGGGAGCTTCAAAAAACCGAGGATCTTATCTGGGAGCGTCTAACTCACCCACCTTACAGCACAGGCTGTGCGCCAAATGTGTAGAACCTTTATAGCACGCTGCAGCACTTCTTGGTTGGAGGACGATTTATTAATGTGGACCATGTCAAAATGCACCTCCAAGGATTCTTGGCTTCAAAAGCACAAGAATTCTACAGCTGTGGGATGGGCCAGGTAGCTTATAAATGGGGAGCAGTCCCGCGTTCCAACAGATCTTACTTTGGTTCAAAACTGTTATTTGTTATTTGTTTATGAACACTTTTGTTGAAGGCGCTTGAGAGTCCACGAAATTAGTTGCCAACCTAATAATACAGTATTCGCTGTCAGAATGGATAACTCATATAACGATATAGTGTAAATCATTTTGTTTTCTTAATGGCATGATTTTATATCTTAGCCTTGCCGTTAGCTTTAATTTATTCTTTTACGTCTAATTAATTACACTACATGTTGTCATAAAATGAAACTCCTGGCCATATCCAAAAGCACAGTTGCAAAAGTATAACGAATTCTTCACTTCTTCAGTATCTTTACCGGCAAAGCTATCACTTTTCGAACAATGCTTACATTTTCTGGAACACTGTCTGAATGTACCCATTCGGTCTCTTCATTGCTATCGTAATGTGCACTGTGAACTTCTGAGCACTGTGTTGAACAATTCTTAATGTTTATAGTACGTTAACTTTACGCAAAAGAATTGGTATATGTATGTTTAAAAGGTACGAGATCTACTGTAAGAATGTATGCTCTAAATCCTATTTTGCGTTCGAACTCATGGATAGTGAAATGTTACTTGTTACTGCTAACGTAAGCGTGGACCTTGAGGAGAACTAATCGACTTAATGAACCCTAATAGTATCGTTACTTCTTCCTTGTCTTAGTTTTGAAGAAGCTTGGAGACTGCAGCACACAGTTAAAAAATAAAAGGAAAACAAACGTGAGTGCATAATTATTAAAAAATGAAGAGAACTAATCAAAAATGAGGTTGATAGAATAAGAAAATTGGAGTCCGCCAAATTGAATTGTATGGATGTAGAAGCGAGAAGAATTTGTCTATTTTGTATACGACGGCTGCTGGGAGACGCGACGCTACTCCTTCACGTTCTTTTCGCCCTCTAGATGAAGGATTGATGTGTTTTGATTTTTTTGGCATTTTTAAAAGAATCCATGGGGCCATGGAAGTTCAAATATTTCCATCTCGTTCTACACGAACTCCATTTTTTGTCCTCAGAAACGCGGTGGACGAACACCTCATGGCATCGGAAGCTTGTTCATGAGAAAAAACCCTTCGTTAGTTTTTTAAAGCCTGAGTCGCACCATTATTTAATGTTGAGCATGGCCTACATAATCTTCCGCCAAAACGTTTTGGGTAAGGAATAGAAGCCTTTAGCGGCATTAGCAGTCTCCAAGCCTTTATGCACACCTTATCGCTTGATAAGCCACCCTATCAGGAAATTCTGCTGTAGCATTCTCTGTTAAATTACTGTAAGTCGTTGGTGAATACGGCCCCATGATGATTAGCCTTTTTTATGACGCGTGGCGCTGATAGAAGCAACGCCGTCTCTAATTTTCAATGCGTTCAGGTTACCTTAGAAGTCTTCTGCGATACGCCACATACATAACGACGACGCTACAAATTCATTTCAGAATCGCCGATGGGCCTATCGATACCTCGCCTACGCATGCACGTTATTGGCGTTAAGTGTGCTGCTGGCAACGCTGTTCATCCTTCTTACCCCACAAAGAGCCTACCTTGTTATTATTGGTGAGCCTTTTTTTCCATTTTTCAAAACCTATTTTAACGATTTTCAATCTATCAGTCTAAACCAGTGTCTCAGTTTTTTTTAAATTTTAGATCACCTTCTAAATAGATCAAATGTTGAGTATAAGTTCCTTCCAGCACAAAGAGAGGGTCTTTTTGTGTCAATATTAGCTAGGGCAAACGAAAAGTTTTGGCTAGCTCTGTTTTAGCGGGCTACTGACGCTGAATATTGACACAAGAATATCATACGGTAGCTGTGTGGCGCAAAGGGAGTGACTGGAATCTATTGTTGCTGCTTGATGAGGTGCATATCTTAGAGAACCAGCAACCAACAATTTAAAGGTGGCGATTTCTGTTTCCAACCTAGGTCGAATAAAAATATTGTAGAACGACTTTCCAACTCTTTCTTGTTGCACTTCCCACATCCGATATGTCAATTTGTTAACTTCCCACCCAAGGTCTTGACAACTCTAGTAGTTCCAATCATTTTGATTTCTGAGGTTCTCATTCGATCAAACAGTGCCGATGATGTAATGCTTAGAGCACCCCTCCCGGTCAGCAGGAGTGGTGAGATCGGGTCCCGCCTGGCGCTAGTGTTTTGATAGCAACAAAACATCGTTAGGAAAGATTGGGGCTTCCATACGACACGCTTCATAGTACTGCAGGAGCGCTTCTGAAAGAAATTGAGTGAGATTTGCGGGGTTTTGATTTCCTAGTGGAATGGGAATTACCACTAGGAAATCATAGATCGTTCAAGATTAAAAGGTAGTGTAAGTGTGAGGACTAAGTGTCCGTTCAGTGGTAGCGCAGTATGAGGACGTTCCGGTTTTCGCATGCCCCCGAAACAAACCTTGGTTTTGTGTTTCGCCCTGACCAACCAAGCGTTCTATTCCTTCGGGGTTGATGAAATGGTAGTAATCCCATCTGGAACGGAAGAAACGCTGGGTTGTCCACTTGCTGGACACTGTAGATCATTATATTGACCAAATACGCATTCAAATCGCCTCCACGATATCTTGTAGGAGTAGAATGCATGGCGCGTCCCAAAGAGAGTTGAGCAGCACCGTATTTTGCCGTTCTTCCCTTCAACTCAGTTCATGTGTTTATGCGCCTTCTGTTATACCTACTCCCTCCCAAAATTTTCCACCCATGTATCGAAGCCTTCCATCCCTCTGTGGTCAGTGGTTGGGTACAACACTTGCCGGGACGAATAAAACACAGTTCTAGTCTATTCGCTGGCCAGCGCAGGTCATTGTATAGACCTCCGTTCAATTTTTCTCCACGATATTACGTAGGAGTCTTTATCCTTATCCTTTGCCCATCTCTTTGATTTCGGTGTTCTTCCGGTAGTTACATACCCCTACCAATGATATGCCCGTGGTAAGAGGGTGAGCATGAGATCATTGTTGAACAAGGAGGGACCCAGAGGGCGGAGTATTACGATTCGCTCAAGCTGGACAAGGGCAGAATTCCGAGTGTGTCGAGGTCGAAGAGCTTGTGGCTTGGCCGATGACGTCGAATATTAGGTGGGCTGGTCGCGAGGAACGAGCTTGAACGGACTAACCCCTTGGCTAGTTTTGTTCGTCGGAGCCCTTAACGAATGACATGACACCCTTCTTGTTCCTAACCCCCTGAGGTATTCCGGCACGGGCGGAGACGAATGAATGTGTTGCTAGTCCCCACTCGAAGACATCATACATAACTAGAGTGGCAGATGGCAGATTAAAGGAACGGTCTCTTACTTTGAAAAGTTCTTCTCACTGATAACATAAACGATATCAACAGTGTATTACTGTTTGCATTTTATCAGCTTGAAGATATACAGAAGGTGTAAAGCATGCTGGGAAAAGCCAGCACTTCAGCTCGCGGGATAAAGAAAAAATTCGGGGGAAATGATTACTACTTTTGGGATGCGCCGCACATTCTACTCTTGTGAGGTGTCACGATATCTATCAGAATGAAAGGAGCGACATTCGGGAAAAGTCTGATGAAAAATCTGTGTTCCTCAGAGAAGTTTGATGCAAAGCTTGAAGGGATGAGCCCTTAGCATGAGAGGACCCCTGGCCACCGGTCCTTGCCGAATGTTCTTGAAATTCCAGCTGCGCTCCATGCGCTCAGCAATATGAGATATTCTCTCCAAATGTAAGAAAAAACTTTTAGCAAATTTTACGATATGCTGAATTTATGGGCAGAAGCAGAATTGTTCGCAAAAGCGCTACGAATATAACTCCTCCATGCTTTCAGCCTGTTTCTCGTTGTTGTTCTCGCTGGTCTGTTTTATCAAGTCATCGCATTTGCGATCGGCCGCTGAGGAGGCCACCATGGTGATCGACGAGTATTAACCGATATGAATTGATGACTTCATCCTCGTCCTCATCTTAACTCTATTCGTTGTGCTCTACTGTAGTTGAGGTTTGTCACGACACTTATGGCTACGGTCACAAAGCGCGACCTCCTGCAATGTGTGTGTGGTCGTGTATTAATAAGGTCGTCGTTTTCATAGTAGTTGCTAGTTACTTGCCTAGATCAACAGCTCAGTGTTCACGGTAACTCTTGAAATATTGCCAAGTTTGTCGACGTTCTGAAATGTTCGCTTAAACGCAGCGCGAGCACTCCCGTAGTGGTGGAAGCGTCCGTCGAACTGGTTGATCATTTGGCGGATGTGGCACACCAGCTCGAAGCTCTCGTGCTGCCTTTGGTGCTAGAGAATAGATTTCACTTGCTGTGTATTTGATTGTGTGATAAGTTGTATATACGAACTCAGGTGGCAAATAGTGGATGGAATCGAGGGTTTTATGACATAAAAGTATTCCCTGGACCACTGAACTTGCTATTCATCCCCTCCTAAGCCCCACTCTCTTGCCCTCGATTCTTCCGCCGTTCGCCTGAGTACATACTATGTTCTTCCCTCGATATATTAGCAGACGATCGATTGGGTTTCGATTTTCGCGCAGAACGTACTGATTATTCCTCTGTGTCGTTTGTGTTCATCGCATAAGCGAATTGTACGAATTTTCTTGCCAGCTCTCGAAGAGAGAGATGGAGAATGTTGTGACTAATTCCTGAGACGTTGTGCCTTCTACAAAACACCGGTTTAATAAAAGATAATTTAACACGTGAGACGAATGAATAACTTTTATCTGTTCACACCTAGGGCATATTTCAGGCAAGTCTGGATTGAGGCCAGCAAACGCACGAAAGTGCGATGCTTCAAATGGCTCGATTTTGCTTTCCGCGAAGTTACACAGCGTGCAAAACAGGAATCGGTTTCTGAGCGGGCCACATAAAATTTTCGGTGCAGCGGCCATGCTCATTTAACTAGTGGAAGAGCTTCGCACAAGCAGTTGATAGAAATCATTCTGAATTGTTCAGACACTCGTCATTCGCTGTTTCGTGGGTAGGCCATGCATCGACAACTTCCGAAATTATAATCCATATGTATCTAAACGTTTTGGGCACGTGTAGGCGCGTGTAGGCGCAGTCGGAGGAGGTGCCTGCTGTCTCGCGCATCCGATACCAGGTTCCTGGTTCGGATTTCTCGCTCAGGCCAACCATGCCCCCATCCTTCGGGGTCGGTTAATTGGTACCGGAGTCTGTCTGGGAAGGATAAAGCGGTGACTTGTTCATCGGCTGGCCATCGCATGTCAAATGTCAAATACGCATTCAAGTCATTCAAGTCGCCTCCACGACATCCCGTAGAAGTGGAATGCGTGGCCCATCCGAAAAGGGATTGAGTAATGCATATCCTTTATCCTTTATTTATCTATAAGGGTACATTTTACCAGGAAGGTCGAACGTTCGTTCGGATTTGGGATTAAAATTTCAAAGCTTAAGGTGAACAAAAGCTTAAGGAGCAAATACTTGTCCAACAATCTAAAGTCAGTTATGTGTGTTTCGCACCCGCCTTTCGTCACAAAGCTATCCTTGACGATATCAGGTCATCTCTAGATCCTAAACACTTGCGACATACAGTTTCTTTATTCTCCAGCTTTTCGAAGGTTTGCTGTTAAAAATTCTGTCACCCTTCATCGGTAAATGACGTACAAATAGACAAGCTCTTTTCCCTACGATGCATATGAAACGATATCGATACTATTTAGACAGTTAATGCATTCATTCGTTTGCTTGGCTTACTGTTCTGGAGCGTTGACCCTCTACGGAACCCTGGACTGCCGATAACAAGAGCGGCATATTTTCTAGCGGATTTGCTTTATTTGACCTGACCGAGTTCAAAGTTTAACAACTCGTCGACTTTCATACAAAGTTTGTTATTTCCTAAAAGTACTACAGCAAAATACACAGCATGGGCCTAACTTTTTCACCTACCGTATTCTACAGTACCGGCTGTGCCGCGTCTTCCAACCAGCACAAGCGGCGCGAAAGGTGAAGAGCGGTGCAAAAGAGCACCGGAGAGCGCCGTTTTCCGTTCCCCACGCATCGCGTCTGACGCAAGTCACGTTAGGGCGCTGCGCCCTCAATTTCTGGACGTTAAGCTGATGGGAGGAGCCTATCCATGCGCTTGGACGAGTATGACCTGTTTGGAACTAACAGTCGGCATGGCGCGCTGTGAACACTGCATATAGGCCCGGCAGAATCAATCGAGTGTGCGTCGAGTTCGCATCGAGGCCGAGCCTGCGCGACTCCGCGTTCGATGACGTCATCATTCCCCTCAACTGCGCTAGAGCCTAGTATCCAAGTATCGAAATTTCCCATGCGTTCCAAATCCTTCGTGGGCCCGGCATTGCTATACAGCGACTTCCACGTTCCCACTGAGGCTCCAGGTTAGTGCCAATTTGAACGTGCTGGCGTGTTTGGAGCATAATAACTCTATCATGTTTGAGTCTTTCCAGCTCCAACTCAACGATTTTGTAAGCAGCGCAAGGTTCTTGAAGCTGGCTGAAGCACAACGGAGTAGCTCCCAAAGAAACTAAGTTACAGTGATGCGAAACTGCAGGTAGAGCTTGTGCAACCATTTTTTTTTTTCGAATTTGTCGATCACTGCTGAAAGACAAGGCGAGCTAACGGCATGCAAATCCGTGGGCTAGCAGATCATTGAGGGCACTTTATACTGCATGCTTAGCTGCCTTAGTACCATCTGCCATTTTAGAGCTGCGGACGGCAGCGATAAGTTTTCCTCCGCCCTTACTCGCCCAAATTTGAGTCTTCGACACTAGCGATGGCACCGTTTTGTTCAGTTCGAAAAGCTCGATGAAACGGTGTCAATTTCGTCCACTTTTGGAAATATCGATTTTTGACAGTTTCGCGTCCATGACGAGGCCGCAGCGGAGGGACCATGACGTCACCGAAAATCAATATTCTCGAATTTGGCAAAGTTGGGCACAGTTCGGTAGGGCTTTTGATGGTTAATTAAGCGGTGTTACGTAGAGTGGCAAGAGCTGTAATCCAAGCGAGTAAGGGGACGGAGAACATCGATCGTTTATGTGCCAAATTGCACGCGCGGGAGTGTTTGGAGCGCGATAATTCTATCAAGTGTAAACCCTTCTGGCTGCAGCTTGTGGATTTTGTAGCCAGTGAGAACTGTGCTTGTAAGCACTTTACAACGAGACACGGTTCAGTGGAACTCAGTTTATTTCTACGAAAGCGGCCGTCCGCGGCCGATACAGTGAAGCAAAAGCCGAGTAAGGGGGGCGGAGCTTTCAGCGTCGCTTCGATCGCGACACTCCGCGCGACAAGGCCAGAAGAAAAACAAGGCAATTCATATGCTATAACTACATTTTTAACAGATAGGACGATGGTTAAAAAAACCAACAATATGGGAACAACTACAGACATGTTATATCAAGCGATCTCGTGCTTTACTGCCACGCGTCCTCCATGAGAGTCTGCTCGGTCCCTCTTGAGCGTTGGAGCGCCTTGATGAGTCTGCTCGCTCAGCTTTCCCGCGACAGCCGGTCATACGCGATGAGACGAGACTCAGCGAATACAACGTGGAACCGCGAGGACGACGGCCGAAGATGGGGTAACGCAGACGAGGAGCAGCACTGACGAGAATATGAAGCGATGAAGGGGTAGGAGGAGAATAAGATGACGACAGGTTAAACGGGATGTCGGGAAGCGAAGGGAGGTAGTAGGCGTAGTAGCAGCAACGACGGACGGGCGAATAGGACGACGAAGGAAGAGTCGCTGTACCGTAGAGGTAGGCGAACTAGTTGTGGCGACGTTTTGCGGGCAGACCGCTGCGAGTCGAACATAGGACAGAATTGTGGTCGCCGCGACAGCTAGAGCAAGTTACCTGGCAGTTCTTTCCGTGATCTGGACGCAGACACTCACGACAGAGACGAAGTTCGGATGCGCGCATGGCGCGAGACACAGGTTCGGGGTAGCGATGACATCGAGCAGTATGATGCGCATCGACGTTTTGTTCTGGGGTACAGAAGACGCAGTTCGATTTGGGAGTGGACCGCTCCAGAAGCACGTGAACATCGTCTTGAATTTGGCATATTTTAGTCAATGCCGAGTCGACGCGACCAGAAATAATGGCGACAGTGCGGTACAGGGCTTCGAGAGACGCTTGCCGTTCTGCCTCCATGTTCCGGAGTTCACGTGCGATGTCGTCGTCCATGGGGAGCAAGGCAGAATGACTGGGGAGTTGTGGTCGTCGGCTCTGCACCAGAGAAGAAAATCGAAAAACTGTCGTAGTCAATGTGCCGACACTTGCAGCTGCACACGGTCGCAGATGGCCATTGTGCTTACTGAGGGAGGGAATGCCGCAGCGCTCTGACTGTCCGAAAGCATGTTAAGATAGCGCCCACCGTCAGCTGTAGACCCGCATGGACTATTTGAAAAACTGTCATCGTCACTATGCAGATGATCTTCAGCAGGCCTAGTGTTACTGCGGGCCCAAACGTATACGTGGTTGCGATCAGAAATACTACCGTGGCAGCGAGTGTAAGGGTGAGCTTCCAATGGCTGGTGACTATGATCCAAAGAGGTGTCAAATCTGGTATGTTGATGTCATGAAACCAGTCTAGTTGTGGAATTGTTTCGTGCGAGGTGTTGAGGAGAACGTCATATGTCCATGTGTGGGGATGGTAGAACAAAACGCCTGCGAGTTCAATTGAGACATTTCTCCCACCACAGATGGTGAAGCACTGGGAATCTACGACGGCGCTCTCGAACATTAACCTCAGTGTATTAGTTTCGTTTTTCGGACTGCATGAAATGGAGAAGACGTGGTGTGCGCACTGGACAGTTGTCCACGATGGGACCGATGTAAGGCAAGAGATCGATATTTGACTGCCCTGTGTACAGCTGTAACAGCCTGCCAGATGTCCAGCGGAGATGGTACAGGGTTCATCGATGTTCATATGGGCGCTTCCAAGTGCTTTAGAGGAGCTGACTAGAATCGTCAACTCTCCTTCGATTGAGTCTACCGTGACGGTACCGTTCTCAACATGCATCAACATGTACGGAGTGGATATTGGTAATAGGTAATCGCTGTTATTGCGCGCGTCTGCTAACTCACTATGGGGACAGTGACACTTGGGACGAATCCCTGAAACGTCGCAATCGCAGAAATGTGTGTTTTCACAAGATCTAAAGTGATCGCGTGCCTGAGTCGAGTCTTTGCATTTCACTGGAAACAAGAAATCAGGTGGGAGAACCAGTGTTTCATTGGCGGCTTGCGCGAATCGATTGTGTGATAAGTGTTGATTTTGAAGTGATATTATAGTGAAGTCGAAATCTTCGACTGAGTGCTTCTTGTACGGCATTAGAGAAACACGTCGTGTACTTTGTTTGTTGTATATTTTCAAGGAAATGTCAAGAGATATCGTTGGGTTCCACGCTGAACATTCGAAAACTTCGTAGACGTTGAAGGACATTGGGACGTGAATGACGCGATAGAAGGTACATGGGCGGAACGGGATTGCGCAGAGACAGTTAAAGCCGCTGCATTGAGTGGAACAGGTCGAGTATCCAGGGAAAGGCATAGAATGATTCAATTCGGGAATGGCGTCATGCGGGGGAACACTTTCGCAGGTAGTACCAACGCACGAGCCCATTTCTCTACAGCGCGTTACGTACTGAATGTGCTGTTGAGTATCCCTTGTCCAGAATAATGAATCTTTTGAACAGTGTAGCTTCAAAGGCCTACGAGAGATTTTAATGTATCCCACGCTTTCATTTGCATGTCGCAGTTGCACACACTGGCTAGACTGTACGCTGTTAAACAGTAGCTCGTCTTCGTATCGATATTCACAAGTGTTGCAATTGGTGCAGACTAGTTCGACGAAGTGGCGCGTGTGCCCTTCTTGACAAGGAGATACACCGAAACTGAGAATAACTGTAGTCAACACTAGAGACACAGCCGTGGGTCGGACGAAGGCTGGAGTGAAGGCGCTTAAGCTATACTGAGTAGCGTCACGCTGTGGTTGTCGAATGTGTAGTTCGATAGATGTTGTGTCTAGCGCTGATCTTTTCCGGGATTTCGATTTGATATTGGTAAGGATCCAAACGATTAAAAGCAAAATCATTCCCAATAGGTAAACGATTACGGAAGCTGACAAGATTGCTCCTGTGGTCCAACATTGTGGGTTAGCAATGAGTCGCTTAGACAAGAACTTGTGGTTGTTTTCACAGAATGGAGTTGACGAGCACGATATGGATTCCGTAGTATCGTTCCTAATTACGCTTATAGGAAAACTTTGAGATATTGGTGACACTGGCAGAGTGTACTGCTGCGTGTTGGTGGTAGAGTTGAATTGCCGACACCTTGCGCCAATGCACAACTCAAAGGGAGATGACATCGGTCTTATGCTTACTACACCGTTTGCGCAACTGACTGGGCTTTGTAGGGATTGTGCTGAGCACTGCGTCACTAGCAAAGATATGAGAACGAAAGGCAAGCAGTTAAGGTTGCTCTTTATTGGGTTTCTTGTTCTCGTTTGGCTTCCACACTCTTCATTTTCGGCGCCGTCAGAGTGTTCCTGTCGACGAATGGCGTACTGCGCTTTTGTTTTGGCTTCCCGCGGTAGGTTTTCTCGCCGTGGTTGCGCCGACAGAGATGCGTTTGGTGATGTTGATGGCGGAGAACGCGGTGTTTGGGGCAGAGCTCTTATTTCCAATGGGTAAAGTTTACATAGAGGTCTTTGAACTGGGGCATGCTTGTAAGGAAGCCTTATTTTGGCTGAGCGAATTTTCCCGTCGACGCTGACGATAAGCTCCGTGATTTGTCCTATTGCCCAGTGTCCCCTTGGTATCAAGTCATGTTCTACAAGAACGATCTCTCCTTTGTCTGGAACAGGACGAGCGTTGAATCGTTTGTCTTTAAAGCGCATCTTGTGCGTATCTCGTAGTATGGTCAGGTACTCTGTATTCCAAATTGTCCAGAACTTATCAGCTATTCGATCTGAGAATGCAAGTGCTTCCTTAGCCTGCTGTACCGTTTGCAAACAGTCTGGGTCGTAGGATGGGTCATCGTCCATGTCGTTAGTACCGTGAGCGGCTGGCAGGGAGAAGCATATGTTCCCTTGTAGGAAATCAACGGGTCGTAATGGAATAGCGCATGTGTCTGATGTACTGACAGCTGTTAGTGGTCGCGTATTTAATATGCCTTCAATTTTAGTAATCACTGTGTTCATCTGCGTAAAAGACAGCTTTTTTTGCCCGATGCTTTTTTGAAGGGCAAGTTTAACCGATGCAACTAGGCGCTCCCAAACTCCTCCCATCCAAGGGGCACCGGGTGGGTTGAAGACCCAGGTGATTCGCTGCTGTGCGCAGTACGTTTGGAGTGATCTGGCGCCTGCGCTGTCTTGTGTGAATGGGGAATCGATGACTTTATTTCCGAGCTTAAAGTTGGCGCCGCAATCGGTGCGCATAAGCTTTGGAACACCTCGACGCGATGTGAATCGTATGAAACTGTCGAGAAAAGCGGTAGCTGAGAGATCTTCCACTAATTCCAGGTGAACCGCCCGAGTGGTCAAGCAGGTGTAGAGACATATGTATGCCTTTGTATTGTTCTGTAATGTGAATGGTCCGATAAGATCGCATCCTGCGTTTTCGAACGGCTTCGTCCTTCGGACACGATCTGTAGGCAGTGGTGCCATTTCAGGTGTTCGAAAAGGTAACGACTGGGCTTTACGACATATTGCACAATGCTGCAGGATTTGTCGCACTGTTTTTGATGGACGTGATATCCAAAACCGTTGTCTAGCTAAAGCTATGAGATGGCTTCTTCCGCAGTGTGCGTTATTTCTGTGGAGATCGAAGAGAATAAGTCGCATAAGTTCGGATTTCGGAAATGTAAATGGGGTTTTGCGTGTCGTACGGCAAGTTAGCGTTCTCTAGCCGAGATACACAGCGTATTATTCCTTCGTGGTCTCGCATAATGTTCTTATCGCGATGTTGAGAGTTTAGCTCCTGCATGTCTACTCGGTCATGTTCGAGTTTTAGAAGAAGCTTTTCCGCGATGTTCATGTCCTTAGCTGTGATTTCACAATCTGAATCGAACTTATGTAGTGTTGTCAGTTGAAGAGTTCTGCCTCTTGAACTGTTCACTCGGTCTAGAAGTCGGCGAAGAAATTTCCCCAGCAATGCTGTGACACGCAGCGCTTTGGCGAAACTGCTGTAACGCTGAAGTTCAATGAGCTGCTCGAGAGGTATCTCCAGTTTTGTTTGAGGAGTCACGGCTGGAATGCATAGAACCTCTTCTTCTTCGAGTGGTTCTGGTGGCAAAATTTCCAAAGAGTTGATATTCGTTAGTATTTGTTTACTTGTGAGCAACCATTGGGGTCCGTTTACCCATTCTGTCAGTGGAAGTTGAGCGCTGGTTACCCCGCGGGTCCCCGCGTCAGCCGGATTTCTTTCACCAGGTACATGGAAAAGGTTTACGTCATATCCTAGAGCCGTGAGCCTGTGTATGATAGTTGTTATGCGGTCTCTCTGATTGGTCACAAAGAGAGGGAGTCTCCTCGCTGTTCGTATCCAATTTAAAGCTATCCAGCTGTCACTGACGATGTTGATCCGTTTCGCACCTACTGGGAGCGCCGCAGCGATCGACTCCGCGAGTCGTAAGGCTAGCAGTAGCGCTAGGAGCTCCAAACGCGGTATCAATAACGGTCTCTTCTTCGGTGCCAACTTTGTTTTTCCGCTTAGAATACTGGATATTGATTCCGCGTTGCGTTCCATGAATGCGCATACTGCCATGGCTGAACTGCTTGCATCGGCAAATATCCACAGCTGATTTTGTTCCTTTTCCCCTCGGTTCCTGTTTTGGAAGAGCGAGCGCGGCAGCTCAATCGAAGCGTGCTCGATTTCTTTGGAAATGACATTCCATGTTTCTATCACTTCCGGGTTTAGCGACGAGTTCCATTCTTTTGTTGTTTCGAAAACAGTGCGTAATAGACATTTCGGCTTGATTAGAAGCGGTGCACCTAACCCAATAGGGTCGTATATTGAATGATGCTGGCGTAATGTATCTCTTTTTACCTTGACGCTGCAACTTTTAGTGGTTGCAAATGAGATTTTGTCAGTTGTGGGATCTAGCTAACACCAAGCAACTTCATTGGGCCATACTTTGCGCGATCGTTTTCTTCGATTTGGGAGTTGACGTCATTGGAGTTGCTAACATAGGATCTAAGATTCATGCCGATCTCGTTAAATAGTCGTTTCGATTCTTTGTACTTGTTGATTGCTTCCGTTTCTGTGTACGCGGCCATTAGGATGTTATCTACGTAAAGATAACGTTGAATTTCGTTAGCTAGAGGGGAATCTACATTCCCAAGGTAGGCGGAAATGACCATGTTTAAGATACTTGGGGAAGCTGTTGTTCCAAAGGGGACTCGCTTCCAGCGGTACTCCACCAAGTTAGAAGAAATTGGAGGTTTTTCCGGGTCTCGAAGCCATATGAATCGACAGAGATCTCTATGTGACTCTTGAATTCGTATCTGGGTAAACGCTGCCTGAATGTCAGCGATCAATATGATCGGTGGCTCTCGGCAGGCTACCAGAATGTCGTGAATTTTGTTCACGAATGATGCTCCAGTAAACAAAACGTCATTCAAGGATAGCTTTCCCCGTTGGTGAGATGACGCATCAAATACGATGCGGAGTGGAGTTGCTTTGTGTTCTTTCCAGACCCCTGTGTGAGGCATGTAGTACGTGCCTACTGAATTTGAGACGGGTTCACGAACTTCTTCTATGATGTCGTCTTGTAGGTAGTTCGTTATGATTTTGGCGTACCATTTCTTCTGTTCTGGATGATTGTTTAAGTGTCTGGCTTGGGCTATTAGTCGCTTTAGAGCCAAATTACGATTGTCGCTCAACTGTATGATATTTTCTTTCAATGGAAATGGAGCGGTTACGCAATTGTTTTCGAACTGGATAGATTGCGCGTATTTCGCCCGATACGCATAGGTGCTTTCTTCTTCGACGCCCTCTTTAGTGGCAATTCCCAAGCTTTCGAGCTCGAATAATGTTTTGATCATTTCCTGTTCTGTTTTTTCCGAAATCACGGTGTTACACGACCGCAGGGCTTTTGTGTCTGACAGAGTTTTTCCGTTTGTCTCACCACGCCCATACGCGACTAGGCCAAATATCGTCTTTGCGACTCGTAGACCCGATGGCAGAGGAAACGGTGGAGTGTCTTCAATGACAAATTGGTTGTAGAGGTCGATGCCTATCAAAATTTGCGGAATTTGAATCTCTCCCTGAACTCGAGAGTTGCATAAGTATATGTTGTTTTCCTCCATGTATTTGACGTCTTTATCGACGAGCGACACTGACGGAAACCCCTTAACGAGAGTAGGCTTGGTTCTGAGGGAGAAATGAAGCGCCCTTCCGTAGGCTCGCACTTTCAAAATTACGCGATGTGACGTGAAGGTTTCGGTGATTCCGCCAATTCCAGACAAGGAGCACTGTTCGGATTGGATTACGCGAAGCGTTAGACCTTCGGCGAAGTGCTCGTCGATCAAGCTCGTTTGTGCTCCCGTGTCGAAGAAGAAGAGTGTTTTCTCAAAACTCTCGGTCTGATTGTTCCACACTGACCCTTCGGCGGTCATCAACACTACTTGTTCAGAAGAGCCGGAAAGACTGTTTCCTACTTCAATGGCGTTGGTTGCATGACCGTTAAATACTGAAGCAGTTGGTATATTGGGTGCGTGACCGACCTCGGCCGACCACCATTGACCCTCTACGGCCGGTTGTGTAGTCGGTTGAGGAACGCTAGGTGCGTTTTGAGCAGCTGCCCAAGAGTGAGTATTGCTCTGTGACATTTTCGTTCTACGCTGATTAGGTGCTGGCTGCTGCACGGTCGTAGTATTTTGCATGCAGAGAGAACTGTCATGCAGTTTATCGCAGCGAGGGCAATTTGACCGAGAACACTCGTTACTTCCGTGATCGCTGGAGAAGCATTTCCAGCACAAGTTGTTTTCCATCACGATTTTTCTACGTGTTTTAACGTCTACTACAGATTGGCATTGATATGACTTGTGGCTTGACTTTCCACAAAACGTGCATGACTTTTTTATATTGGTTGAATCAGCGCACCACTGTCTTTTTTGCTCAAAGGTTTTGTTGCTCAGACGTTGCCAGATGTACTTCGAGCGCGCGATCACTTCTTCAAGTCGATCTAGCAGCTGGCCGACAGTGCAGGTGTCCGCATTCCTGTTTTCTTTGAGATACTCTTCAACGATAGTCCTAGGAAGCTTCCTGAGGATGTTTTCAACCCACATTGGATCATGCATTTCGATTATATTGTAACCAGTCGAAACCATTTCGTAAATTAGTGATCGGATGTTGTCAAATACGGTCTCGCAGGAGAGAATGCTGTTTTCGGCTGGCCGAAGTTCGGAAAGACGCTGTATTACGCGCGCTCTGGCGTTGTTTACGTTGCCATATTTCTTTTTGATTGTGCTCACCATCCACTGGTAGTTCTGGGGAACGATTTTGATGCCTCGTACTGCCACTGCTGCTTGTCCCGTCAGGCTTTCTTTAAGAAGAATCAATTTTTCAATGTCGCTGAGTGCTTTGTTTTCGTGTACCAACGTTTCGAAGATGGCCCAGTACTCGTGGAAGTCGGTTTTCCCATCGAATTTTGGAATTGTGAAATTAGGTGGTTTTATTGAATGATTCATGTATTCTTCTGAACTGTTTACTGCGTTAGAGACGTCTTTGAAATCAGTGGCATCACCTTGATTTTCTTTGGTGTGAAGCTTCTCGTCACGTTCGCTTCCCTCTACCTGGTGAAATGACGTGTAATAGGGTTCAGACATGCTATCCTTGCTATGTGCTTGCTGTTGCAATGATTTGCTAGGCGACATGAATTGTAGCGCTGTGAGTTCATGCTGGACCTCAGCAAGTCGCATTTTCAGAGCGGAAAGCATTGCATCTGCGCCTTCTAGCACTGTGTCACACGAAAGTTCAGCCTCGATTGCTAGGAATTCGTCGAGAAACTCTTTTTTGTCCGATTTCTTGATATCAGTGTATTCCGTTTCGATGAGCTTGAGCGCGTCTAATACCTCATGCCTAGATGAAGCAAGAAGCGTAATCGCATTTTTGATTGAGCCGGATAGTTTTATGCAGTACGTTTGTTTTTCTATTTGGTCAGATGGATAATTCACCACCTCTGTGAATGGGCGAAAGGTATTGAGTTGTGCCTCCAAGTGATGGCAGGCTCGTTTGAGTGGTGATGTGCGAAAGTACAGCGACATGCTGGTGCCTCGCTGTACTGCTCATTTATGAGCTCTCGCTTTTCGACTGGTGCAGTCAGAAATGACTGGTTCGGCGGCGTGATGGGCAAATGCCTGATCACCGGCCTGGTTACGTACTTCGGCCTAGGGGCAAGAAATAGGTAACGGGCAACACGTATGATTCGTGTGGCCGATGCACCAATGTGCTTGTAAGCACTTTACAACGAGACACGGTTCAGTGGAACTCAGTTTATTTCTACGAAAGCGGCCGTCCGCGGCCGATACAGTGAAGCAAAAGCCGAGTAAGGGGGGCGGAGCTTTCAGCGTCGCTTCGATCGCGACAAGAACGTCTTGCAGTTCATCAAAGCACAGCGATGTTTTAGGTTCAGTCATAAATTTTGCAACATTTCTGTTTTTTCTGGAATTCAAAGTAGACTCGCAGAAGTATTACATTCTGTTTGAAAGCATCATTTTGAGTTATGAATCGTTAGTTTTCCTCGCGTTTTTAAAAAGTTTTATTCACTAGAACCATGACCACTCAAAGTGAAAAAGTGTGTGATTTCATTTTCAATTAGATCAAACACGGCAGCCCAGCGACGGAGGTCAAGCACATTTAGGTAGTCACCGGCAGGTTCACTCCTAACCGAATAAGTTACTGCGGTTGGCATTACCAGCTTCTTTCCGCCCAGAAGGGCAACAAAGGCAAACCACTCTCGGGAAGATCAACTACTGTAAACAAAAAGCGCCTGCGCCAATCCATCAAGTCGAATTCTTCTCGAACCACACTACGACTGCCTGCTGTTCTCCACAACTCCCAATGAACCACCACTCGTCAGCTGCAGTAGATTGGAGGGTCGCCAAAATCGCCTTCGTCAGTTCCTCATGCTTTGATGGAAGCCCAATTAAATCGCTGTGCTCCCGACTGCCGAGAGCTCCGGCACCGGTTTAAGCGAGGAGGCCTGGATCGAACCTTGCAAGCGATGAAAAGGGGATGCTTCGCTGCAACTGCAAAGCCGGAAAGCAATAGCTGAAACGCTACGAGCTGGGATTCTGAGGTCAAAACAAGGACTCCACCGAAAGAAGGTCCTGCTGTGCGTTTGGTGGATGCGTAGTGGTCCAGAGCACCGGGAGCTGCTCCACGTAGACAAAGCATCTTCGACGCTTACATTGCCAACAACTCGTCTAGTACCAGCAAATATTAGTGGAGAAAGAAGTCGATACAAGTCAATGTTTCATCCACCAAAACAACAGCTGACCGCTTAGGGCACTTCAGACGCTGGAAAAAATCAAGGAATTGGGCTGGAACAAAATCAAGCCAGCACCATATACCCCGGGTATTGCGCCGTCTGACTGCCATCTGCTTCGGTCGATGGATCACTTCATTTATGGCAGAAGCTTCGCCGAAGTCGATGAGGTCACGGCGGTGGTGCATGACTTCTTTAGGTCGAAACCGACCAAATTCTACGGAGAAATAATCCACTCACTTCATGGAAAGCGGAAGACAATCACTGAGAATAACGGCATTTCTTCGTTTATATAAATAATGTTTTTTGTTATATAACTTTATTTTTGCTGGAAGGCAAATATTGTTGAAAACTTATGACTCAACCTAATAGCTTGCGAAGCGACGAAGTTACAGTGGTGCGAAACTGAAGGTTAAGCCTGTGCAACCCAGTCTTTTCCCAATTCAGTCAACCACTACGGTAAGACTCGGAAAGCTAACGGCCTAAATGTGCGTAGGCACCACATTTGAGTTTTCGACCCCCCCCCAATGACACCATTCTGTTCAACAAGAAAATCTCTATGGAATGGTATCAATCTCGACCAATTTTGGAAATATCGATTCTTGACAATTTCGCATCGAGTACGAGGCCGAGGCCGCGCGGCCGTGCCAAAATTTTTCGTCCAAACTTCCTCCAAGATCACATAATAAGTAAATTAGGGCGCTGATTAAAAATCCGACGTCCGCATGTATAAAATTTTGCCGATTTCAGTAGGTTACTTCTCGTTGAGGGTGGCAGGGTCACCGATCACGCTCAGTTATCGGTATGGGCGGTCTCCTGCCGTTGTCCAAATGGACTTCGACATCGTGTTCGGAGCCTGGAGTAACCCCAGCCACTATTCGAAGTTTGAGCGAAACCAGTAATCCTGACCCGATCACCCTCATGTAAATACAATGTAGAAGTATCCAACGAGGACGATGGAAGTACACAGAAATATCGAGAAAAGGACGGTGGAAGTAATATACTGATACCTGGACGTAGACACCTATTCGTCGTATTCGCGATTCAAACGCTGACCCTTCACAACACGGAAAACCAATTAAGTCTACCAACGGATCACAACTGCCATTCACATGAGAGGACGATGGGTTAACATTTCAAACTGCTGGGAACCGTCGTAATGAATGGAGGACAGGTGACAATCAACACCGTGGACCGCCGACATATGAGATCAGCATAAAAGGACCCTCGGAAGCCGCGATGGGGACGGGGGGGGGGGAGCGAGGCTCCCTAACTCTTCTGCCGTTTTCTCTTCATTCCTCTTCTTCGCCATGACGCTCTATTCGTCTCTCCTCAATTCGCATTGCTCACGAAGCTCTGTTTTCTCAGTATGGGTTTTCTCTCCTTATCTTCTATGGCCTATGTTATACTCCCGCAGGAGCATCCGCGGAAGGGCGGGAATCGCGCCGGGATCCCTGGGCTGACCAATCGCCGCGCCCCCTCACGACCGCCGTCCGTGGTGCACCTCTAGTCCGCGGACGTTCCGCGAATGCTCCCGCGGGAGTATAACACAGGCCTATGTCTCTCCCTGCGTAGCCTAATGATTATGTAAAACTATAGTAGCCGGTTTCTCTATAAGGGCTTCTGGAATTGATTTTCTTTCGAAGGAAATAAACAAATTGGACATGTTTTTTTTTGTATGAATAATTCTATGAAAGTTATGTCAGTCTCAGTTAAGTAAACCCTAGGAGAAATTTTGGAGGTCGTGACCATAGCGGCGTTGATCCATACTAAGGAAGGTCGTCTGATGGAGAACTCATTGCTGCCTTTGCCTCTCAACCGCCAAGTTGACGCCTCCCAGGGATCCCCATTATAAAAGGGGCGCTCTGGTGACATCACTCATGGGGACCTCCGAGGTAAGGGCGTTACACTCAGTTTTCCAGAAGAAAATCTAAAACCTACCGAAATCGGCGGAATTTATAAAAACCAACGTCGGATTCGTAATCAGCGCCTCAAATAACCCCCTAGATGATTTGAACGAAAAAATGGGCCAATTTCGATAATGTCGATCTCCGATGACGTCATCGTCCGCAAAGGTTCGACATAGAGCGCCTTCGTCCTCGATGAGAAATTGTCAAGAAATCGATATCCCCAAAATTCGTCGGGATTGATACCTAAAACCCTAAATGTGGGCGAGTAGTAGCGGAACAAAACTTACCGTTGCCGTTCGCCCCTTTAAACGGCATTTGTGGTTAAGGCAGTATAGGAAGATGGAATGTTGTGAGCAAGTCAGTGTGAAGAACCTTTACTATTCTGCTCGCCTACTCACTTTTAGGCCGTTAGCTCTTAGCGTCTTACCGCAGTGGTCGACTGAAATCGGAAAAATTTGGTTGCACAAGTTTAACCTGTAGTTTCGCACCCCTGTAACTTTGTCCGTTCTTAAGCTACATCGCTGTGCTTTGATGAACTGCAAGACGTTCACAATGGCTACAAAATCCACAAGCTGCAGCCAGAAGGGTTTACTCTTGATAGAATTATCGCGCTCCAAACACTCCCGCGCGTGCAATTTGGCACATAAACGATCGATGTTCTCCGTCCCCTTACTCGCTTGGATTACAGCTCTTGCTACTCTACGTAACAACGCTTAATTAACCATCAAAAACGCTACCGAACGGTGCCCAACTTTGCCAAATTCGAGAATATTGATTTTCGGTGACGTCATGGTCCCTCCGCTGCGGCCTCGTCATGGACGCGAAACTGTCAAAAATCGATATTTCCAAAAGTGGACGAAATTGATACCGTTTCATCGAGCTTTTCGAACTGAACAAAACGGTGCCATCGCTAGTGTCGAAGACTCAAATTTGGGCGAGTAAGGGCGGAGGAAACTTACCGCTGCCGTTCTAAAACAGTCTTCACCCAAATTTCACCGCCGTTCTAAAACGGCAGCTGCAGTTAAGGCAGTTTAGACAGCTGGGAAGTTATATGCAGTTCCTCGCAAAGTGCCTTCAGTGCTCTGCTCGCCCATAGATTTACATGCCGTTAGCTCGCCCAACTCGTCTTAACGCAGTGATCGACCAAAATCGAAAAAAAAAATTGGGTCCCACAAACTTAATCTGCATTGACCAGTTCGCTCTCTTGCGCCAGCTCGATTGATTCTGCCGGGCCTATATGCATTGTTCACAGCGCGCGCCATGCCGGCAGTTAGTTCCAAACAGTAGGCCATGCTCGTCCAAACGCGTGAATAGGCTCCTCCCATCAGCCTAACATCCAGAAGTTGAGGGCGCAGCGCCCTAACATGACTTGCGTCAGATGGGATGCGTGGCGAGCGAAAAACGGCGCTCTCCGGCGTCCTTTTGCACGGCTCTTCATCTTTCGCGCTGCTTGTGCTGGTTGGACGATGCGGTACAGCCGGTATTATATCTTTCCCATAGTCCAAGCATAGTCCAAATCCTAGGCTTCGACTTTGAATCCGGTTAACCCAACGGCTCACATCCGCCTACAAGGTGTCATGCACGATAAGTAAAGGCGTCGAGTGAATGACCGCTGTGGAAGTCAACTTTCTGCGACAGCTTGTGATGGGATCGGTGTCGGATGTAACCTATGGCGCTTCCGATCTAACTAAGGCTGGACACATGAAATGTGGATGGGTGCCTCCATTGTTGAGGTGTTTGAATCCTCTCTATGCTAGATGTGAGAAGCCGCGCCCTATCGTTTAATGGCTCTTCCTCTCCTTGAGAAATTGGAAGCTATGGAGTGCTGAAGTATCTGAATTCCATAGCTTGCTTTATTTTTACTGAAATATTAGTTGCATAAAGTACTATTGCCGACTAATATATCAGGCAGATCTGAAAAAGCATTTTATACGCTACCTACATACATACGCTTTACTTATCGGTTACCTGAAAAGTCCTGTCCAAATTTCACTCCTAACAACCAGCTGCAAGTAAGCAAAAAACGACAAGACGGGAGCAGAATGGGCAGTGTCCTCTGTTGCTGATTAGCTGCTGGCCTTTATTTTTCCTTTGTGAGGAATGTCCAACGGCCATCATATTAGTGTGAATCTAGTCAGTTAAGTCATCTTTTTCTGATGCTGTAGCACACACCGCAGGTGCAGGTGTGGGACATACTGTGCCGCCGCTATGCATTCAACTAGTGTACATATTTTCCCACCAAAAATTGACAACGAAGTTCAGTAAGGTCAATTCTGCCAAATGGCATGCGTACGGCATTTAAGAATAGGCAGAAGCCTCAAACCAGAAGCGAAATTAAGAAACACTAATATATTATACGTTGGCCTAACCCACATCCGTATCTTGATTCTGCCGCCTAACAAAACGGGTCTTCTCCAGTTTAATTTTGTAATTCTTCAGTAACATTAAATTATACACCTCGGTTCAAAATTTTAGGTTCACCCCCCTCCCGATTTGTCCATTAGTACTCGAAGAACCCGCTGCCGAGGCTCGATGATGTTACCATTGTATTCCACACTATCGAAAACCTCTATAGAAGAATTCTAAGCTATCTTATCTTTATCAGGTTATCTTATCAGTGTGTGCAGAACACCACGAAATTTTTGAAGGTTTAACAAATGGAGACCGGTGCGAAATATATGTTCACCTAATAAAAACTTTATTAATCGCAAAAGTATCTACAGACAAAATAAGATTAGTAGTTCGTCACATCACCTTTGTTGTAAACAATATCGAAAATTCTATTTGGCACATTACTGATAAGGCTATCAATAACAGTTTGCTCTACATTGGTTCATGCATCAGGTATGGCGCTCTTCAGATCAGTAACTGAGGTGTAGGTGGTTCCATTTTTGCACACGTTGTGTACACGAATGCCCCACAAGTTCTCTATCGGTTAAGACCTCGAGAACAACTAGGCCACTCCTCCAAGACTTTAATTCTGCTGTAGTTAACCTAGTCTGTAGTAGGCTGCCATACGTGTACGAATGCATTTTCTTGTCGGAAAATAAGGTTGTGCGCAGGAAATCTCCGGAATATGGCAGAAGGTGGTCTCCGAGTAATTTCTGCTAGTCTTCACTGCTCATCCTACACGAGACGAACTCCAAGGCAACAAGTCCTTATCCAGAAAACGCAGCCTAAACCATGAGACTCCATCACCAAAGATGCGCCTGGAGAATGCTCGCTCCTCTTTCCTCAGATCTCACAGGTAGTGTCTGTATCCGACGGGCATATTAAGATTCCACTACTGGAGAGCTCTAATGAAAAAGTCAGTCAAAGCTCATTTCCGATTGGAACAAATAAAGAATTCTCAAAAAAATCTTGAAACAAATTTAGAAATATGACGCACTCTTAGAAAGTAGTCGACTAACCTTGGTGCAAGGGGTGTTTTGGGAAAGGGAGATAAAAGAGCTATATCAAGTGTTGATAGAGTTGATACTAGTAGTCAGCTTTCTCAGATATTTACAGTTGATAATGGGAATATGCGGTCATATAATCCTGTTGTAAGCACTTACATGTAGGTCGTGCCATGGTTTCAGAAAAAATTTCCGACACAACAATGAAGTTGAAGAAATTTTGATGTTTGACGGCAGATTCCATATCGGTATTTTTCGTTCAGAAAGCTTGACTCGTTATTGTTGAACCATCAGCTTATCGTTATAATCAGTCAGCCATGTTTTCAAAAATTCCAGAAAGATGAGGCGGTCATTTGTAACCTCATTTGAGGGCTACACTAGCACATTTCTATACGGCTCGTGGATGTAGAAATATATTCTTGAAGATAACCCAACTATATCAACTAAGCCTTGCAAGATATGCACAAACAGAACATTACATTTCCATTTGGAAAATGAAATAAAACAAAGTACAAAGCTTGAATAAAGTTGATTTCCTTAGTCGTTCTTCTTCTCTGATCAATAATAGCATTATTTCAGCTCTGCCCTTGTACACTTCCTTCTTCAGGGCCAAGGTGAACCCTGTCTTGGGCCCAAATTTGTGTGCAACGCCTCTACTCTTTCACAAGAACGAATGAAAAAGTCGATGGCACTACAAAGCGCCAAATGTGCGATGAAGCAATGTTAGCAAATGATGAGAGTAAAGCTTTAAACTACGGACAATGGACTTCACTTCCATCTGGGACCTTTTTCTTCAGCTCACCAATCGACGCTCCCATTCTGTCAAGACGCCGACTATGACACATGATGCTACCATGCATCTTCATCACCAGTTCATGAAGCGCTGCGGTTGTCGTCGTCCTGGCAAGCTTGACTTGCTGCTGCTGACCTGTTTCTAACGGTCTGCCTGCATCCAGGAAGGAAAAATTGTCCCCAAACGGTTCAGCACATTGGCTAGTAGAACTGCCACTGTAAAGAAGCGTTCATTCAATTCTGTTCTGCAAGTAACATGCTCAATGTTGCCTTCGCAGGATGACTTGGAGCCAAGGCAGATGACACTAATTATTTGGAAATTAGACAGCAATAGGAACGTAATCAACAATAAGGTTATTTTTGCATTGTAGTTTTTGGATCCCAGCAAACATACGATGCCTGCCCCGCAATTGCTTTTCCAGAAACTGATGTAACCGAGGTAAAATCTGCGGTTATGGTCTCAGAAAACAACGTTATAGCATGAGAAGTCATTGAATACAGTGATATGTAGCAACGAACCCGCGTTCTAACGCCTTACTAAAGTGCGCACTAATGGACCTGAGTTCACCTCCTGTGCTGGTCATGCAGCACAACGAAAATGTTCCCGAAGGTAATCATTTTCCGTCCCGACTTCCTTCCGCTTGTTCGCTACAGTGACATTATTCATGCAATACGCCGCAATGGGAAATCGATCGCAGCTACTCACAATGAGCTGCGAACCGGAATGTTGATGTGAGCTACTATAAGGTTTGGGTCCTCTTGCAAAAGCATCATATTCGCTACAGTGACACTACTCAACACTACTCAATCCATCTTCGCTACAGAGAGCTGCCTTATCATCCCTGATCCCTTTGTCCTATAATCACTGGTACGACGGATACCATGAACAACAGTTATTCCTCTAAATCGTCGTCAATTATTCACTCCACCAGCGTCCGTTGCCGATTCCGCCGGCAGGTGACGCTGGACGTGCGGGCCACGCCAGGCTTGCCGACTTCGCTGGCTTCGGGTATGGCGATCCACGCTAGGAACGTAGGCCAAGCCTGGCTAGGTATACTTTCATACCAGCGTCCGTTGCCGACTTCGCCGTGACCAACGCTTGGTAAGGAAGCATTCCTAGCGTCGGAGTCGAACACGTAGAAATGTACGCCTACTACAGATTGCCTGATGCCTTGGTGATAATAACTCACATCCCTGTATAGCATTCGGGAAAATGGCCGCGGTAGTCCTGCTTCGTCTAGAATTGTGTTCATAACCTACTGCAGCTCATCAAGCCTAATCGAACACCTTACTGTTTCCGTCGTGCTCTATGCCACGAGGTGTGATGAATTTCAGAAAAGGTGATTTAAGACAAAACATACCATCTTCCTCTGCAAACAGTAGTACGGAAACTGGTCAGATCACTGCTGAAAATTGAAGGCCTAGAGGCGAGACTTGATTGAAAGCGCAGTCGAACCGAGCGTAGGTCGCACCAACTTTCTTCGCTTACCTCTCCTGGTCCATCGCTGAAGCTTGGAGGAGCTGATCGATGGAAAAAGCTTAACAACCCTGGACCGCGAAGTAAATGTGCTCTCGAGATCAAAGTGAATAATTTCCAAATCAAAAAAGCGTCTTCCATACTATGACACTGGCTAGTTTTGAGACGTACGTGAATTACATGCAAGAGCTTGGTGAGGTCGAAACTGCTAGATCGAAGCGCCCCAACTGCTGTGAAGCCTTTCTCTCGACCATCGCAACCACGCAACTTCCACCCCGATTGGTTAGGCCTTCTGAGAGAAAACCGACAGCGTCACTCAAATTATCGATAATATTTATCGATACTCACTGTCTTAATCTTCTCCATGTAGTGAGCCTTTTTGTAAGCCAAATTAATCACTCAACACCCACCCCGAGCAGTTAGGTCGGGGAGAAAACAGATAGCACCGGCAATATCGATCCATATATGTCTGAGCGACTTTCGATGGCTCCAACAAACACAATCACACAACACTCACCCCCGGTCGATGAAGGCTGATAGAGAAGCGACAGCATCACTCAAACGATCGATAATATGAATCGGTATGTCGACCGCCCAATCGAAACAACTGCCCTGCTTCGAAGCGCGTTCATGCAACACCCACTCCTATCGAATAGTCAATAATATCCATTAACATTGAATTTCTGAGACACCTTCAGACTGTCGTCATAGTCACGCAACATCTACTCCGTTGACTAAGTTTGAGAGAGGAACAATAACACCGCTCAAACGATCGACAAGATCGATCGATAATGAATGCTTGCGATCGAGACACTGCTGTGAAGCCTTTCTCTCGACCATCGCAACCACGCAACTTCCACCCCGATTGGTTAGGCCTTCTGAGAGAAAACCGACAGCGTCACTCAAATTATCGATAATATTTATCGATCGAAATCGAACTCGAAACTCGAATTGTTAATAATGTGGAGGGAGCTGAAGAAAGGAGTACACGCTAGCAACAACGCGTAAAACAGAAGCGAACGATGAGGCGCATCGACGTCACCCATAACAGATCATGGGGTCTGAGCCGTGTCGCGGCGCAGACTTCTTCCGCAACGCTTCACGAGTTGTCTGAACCCGGCAGCGGCGAATTGTCAGCCGTGGTGACTCTTGTGAAACCTCATCAAGCGGGTGTTCTTTGCTCCCCACCGACAGTGAAAGTATTGTAGTAGCCGAGGCAGCAGTGGCTGACTGCCATGCAGCCATGTTGTGGTGTTTATGGTTGAGAAGGCGATGCGCCGAACAGGTGGGTATGGCGCCCGTTAACGAATGTACCCTTCGTCGGCACCCGTTGGCGGATTTGTACGTTTGACGGTGATTCATGCCTTGCCGCCTTATATAATAGGATTTTGAAACGGCTCAAAGGGAACAGTATGTCCATGAGAGCGAGCCGAGTCCTTCAATATAGAGAGTGGTTAGGATGCAAAAGAACGACAACCATTGCCATATGATCACGGGCCTCACTAAGGGAAGGTACACGCTCTACACAATTACAATAGAAATAAGAGAAGATGTTCCAGTGCATCTTTGCGGGTGTACAATTCAGAGTGAGTTATTCTTTATAAGCTTAATTCCGTTTCATAGAATCTGAACACAATCAACTCCAGCTCAGAAGAATTGACGAAATTTATGTATCACGTTGATGAATAATACAAATAAGAATCTCCTTATAATTGAATGCTTTCCAAAGTACTGCTGCTTAAAGAAAGGCAAGGATATTTGTAAGGATGTGTACAAATCCTAGGCATCCGCAAAGGTTCATCAGTGGGGTGGAATCTCAACGATAGGAGCCGCAAAGCTAGCAATATAAACCTGGTGAAATCAGGGGGGTAGAGAGAAATATTGTAGAATCGAGTGAGTGCTATATTCCTTTTAACAAGGACAAATACTATGGTGAGTCAGAATCTCGAGACTGACAACGTGTTGAGCAGCCATGGTTTTCACTCTTCTAGCCTGGTGAGTTTCATAAAATCAAGCGTTCTTTGTAGAGGTTATGGGAGACAATGCACCTATTCACAAGAGCGCCTATGTCACAAAACGACTAATTGCCCGGAATACCTGTGTCATGTGTCGGCCTCCAGAGTACACATTGCAATATAATCGAATTGGTCGGGCAACTTGAAGACCTTTGTCAGGTTAATTTTAGTGCACCCTATCGTTATGAATACGATTACATGAAACACTGTTTGCTTTTAAAACACTTAAGAAAGAAGGACGTCCGAGCATTAGATTGGCTCTGTAGAAAACTATTGGTGCGTCCCAACTCCAGAGATTTGTGAACGATTGCAGGAATAGCGGAGAAGATGCAGCGAGCCATGGAGCAGGAGTGTCAAAACATGAGGAGTGTATATTCTATTCCATACTACGCAATGGTTGTACCTTAAACTTACATTTCTATATCTGTCAATACATATTAAACAACTTTCTTTTATTGAAAATTGAAATAAACGAATAAAAGAATCCGAAGGATAGTTTGTGCTGCATTCGTTTCACAAAGCAGGGCGCAATCTTAAATGGTCCGCAGGCGCTATTCCGCTCTTGCAGAATTGGTGGTTTTACCTATCTCGAAGAAACTCAAAGACTAATGGATAATTCCTAGGACATAGGCTGACTCTTCCTTTGGTTCATGTAGGGTACATTATGTATAATTTTTGTCTCAAAATATATAGACATTATACAATTATGCTAGTAAATCTGCTGCCGTTGCAGCTGTATACATAACTTCCTTACATGTCATTCACACAGCACTGTATGTGTGCATAGTGTGAGGTGTTGCGGTGTCAGCACCATTCACATAATCTCCATATCTGCATCCTGCTCTATCGCGGGATGGCGCAGAGCGGATGCTCGCCTGTTTAAGTCAAAGCCCTTGAGACGGGATCATAGCATTGATCCCGGACTCCGCCCCGGCGGCCGTGCCGTCTGTCGGCTCGTGTTCGCAGTGTCCCGTGGGGCGTTATGTGCCCATCCTGGTGGACCGTAGTACTTTTTTCGACAACTTCACCTTCTTACAATTTCAATGAAGGGTACGCGCCACTCAGTTCCTTCGAGAACTGAGTGGCAATTTTCCTGGCGACTTCGACAGTTTCTGAAAAATAAATGTCTTACGCATAGCTTGTAGAAAAACAATTGTACTCCTGTCTCAAAAGAAAGAAAAACAAAAACGTATGACGAAATCCAATGTTGTCGACAGGAGCTCTTCTGTTTATAAAATTCACAAAATCTTTGTGTCTCAGGAGCTCAAGCACACGGTGAATTAGTGGAGTATATTTTCCAAAATTGAAAAGGTGGGCCACGCAATCCAATTTCTTCAATTGGTACAGTTCCGCAAATTGAAAATGCTTGGATGACTAAATGGCATTTGTAGAAGTTGTGCTTCAACAAAAAAAGAAAAAAGAATGAGAAAGAGAAATAAGAAAAGTAATACAAAAACATATTTCTGTGAAAACTGTTTTCAAAATAATCAGTTTTGATAAGAAAGGCAAATCAATACAACCATTCGTCGAACGGTACTGTGCCGTGCCCTATAACTGGCATAGCACTGCTGGGTTTCGCATCCAGCTGCGAGGAAGAATTTCCCCGGGCGCGGACGATGAGCGCGAAGCTCGAGCCGAATGCTATCCTGAACAATTCCTCGGCGAAAAGGCCAAAATTTCGAGTCTCTTAAAATTTTGTTAATTTTCTCATCAATAATCCGTAATTATCTAATTCACAAACAATACCATAGGCAAGGCTGCACCTATTTCCGAGCTTGCCTGGGACAGAGGGACCCTCGGGACCCAACTGCTGCATCCATGGAGGCTGTTTCCTGAAATCTAGTATAATAGAGATAGCCTATAAAGGTATGAATCACGTTCACGAAAACAGTATGTTCCACAACAACACGGTTTGCCGACAGAGGCATATCCACCTTGCAAAAAAAATTAATCAAATTAATAACATATTAGGATCAAGGAAGCAACTCTAAGACTTTTCCACTCAGGACCATCAATTAGTTTTATACAATTGATATTTGCTCGACGGTTCGTAGCAATGTAGGTCCGTTGTCACCGATTCCCCTCACCGTCTGTGCTCTCCTCACCAGAGTAATTCCTCCCATAACTCCCTAGGTCTTTCCGTGCAAGCACTGGAGTCCGGACAATGTGAATCTCAAAACTATGAATCCACACTACAACAAGGGGTTTGGTCACTTCCACAAATACATATTTTCCACCAAATCTACCAAAAACAGATTTTTTCCTACATAACTTTAGTGTATGGTCCTTGTTACCATTGACCCCTTAATCTTTCTTATCTTCGTGCAAATGTCTATCAATGTCTCATTTTACGCCTGTATTTGTTTCATAATTTTGCAAATATTGGTGGTTTTTACTCTTTCCTTCCTGATTTTTGCACTACACTCCTTTCTTCCTTGTTTTCCCACTCCTTTCTTGTTTTCATTCCTCTCTCATTTTCTTCTATTTATGCTTTTTCCTTTTGTGAATATGTATTCAATATTCCCGAGACGGCTGCAGACACATAGCACTGCTGATCGACTTCAGCACGATGCTCTCCTATTCTACACGTTAGTTCCTGAAAAACCTTCCCTCCCTTACTCATGAGCACAGGTAGCGATTTGCTGGCTTGGCTTCCGCCAATCGAGAACCAAACTACTACTTTGTTTTGATTGTTTTGGTCTACTTAGGTTCTTATTTAGTAACATTCAACATTTAACGTTTACATTCAACATATCGTCTTCCTCTTTTCCTTTTTAAAATTATGTTGTTATGAAATGCTTCCAATGGTGCCGTCTTAAGCACTTGAGGGACTGATTGGCGTGGACATCTAAATTTTGAAAACAAAATGTGATGAGGAATTTGAGTATTGTCTCCAAGTTTGGACTCCTGGAAAACCTCATTAGAATGAGCTCGGTTCCTTCTTTCTTGCCTGTGGAAGAGCCATTGAAGCCTGTTTCGTGAAGGAACAATCTCAGCACTCTAGCTTCCCTCGTTAAAAAGTTACAGCACGAGAAACGAGGGGAAAATCGATTGCTTAGAGTGAGGTACAGTTGATTTTTGATTGTAAATTTTTTTTCACGCTAGTGATAATACGTACACCTGCACTTCCTCTATATGCTTCAGAGTTCAAAAGAAGTTTCAGCATTGCATCTCCTTGGTTATGAAAGCTACTGTACCTGCTACCCAAATCGTATTCTGAGTACTGGACCTGTCCAGTAACGACAAACTGACTTGCCCATCAGCTTGATCCGTGATCGTGTAGACCAACTGCGTGTTCAAATCTCTATATCTCGCAGAACTAGAGTGCATGGTACGTCCCGATTAGGAATTTGCTGCGCCGTCTTTTACCTATTATTTACCCTCTGCCTTTATGTGAACATATAGCAATTTTTGGTAGCGTTCGCTAGATAATGAAAATTTGATAGAGCTTTTAGAAAAATGAAAAAATAAAATAAAAACAATATCTAATACAATAACATGCCGTGATCATAAACTTCTAGAGCTACAAAATTTTTTGTCCAAGAAACGCTACTGTCAATTACACTGTCATTGAATCTTAAAGTTCCTTTGGGCGCACTTAGTGGAGACGTCCCTTGCTAACGAGTATCCCCTGGCGCTTTCAAAAAATATTAAAAAATGAAGTAACGAAAAACTTTTTGTGGCAATGTCCACACTCGTCAAGGGAATCGCGAAGGTATGTCATTTTTTGATAGGGTGAAGATCAAGGCGACAACAGCAAGAGAGCAGAAAGAACGCGGATAACACGCCTTCTGCGTCATTCTCTAATCCTTATGGTTGGTATTGTATTATAGCTATTATCATACCAGAAATCGAGTTCAAAAAACTCCATCATGCCTATTTGCTTGACCTTATTTTCATCATAGTAATATATGAAGCAATAGTAATAGTAATGTATGTAAGTATACTTTGGCAGTATACTGAATCGCCCCCATCCCGTTCATCGCCAAGCTCGTTGGAATCAATAATACGAATCAATAAAACAACCGAAACGGAGGAATGTGAAATTCATATGAGGATAAAAACAGAAGAGAAAAGGAAATGCAGAAAGAGACGCAGATGACGAAGAGAATCCGTTTCGCGCCAGCCCGATTTAAACTTCGGCGCGAACCGTAGCGCATCACGCGGAGCTAGCGACGGCGCTCGGAGCAGTGCGAAATGCTGAAGTTCCCTGGATAGGCGGCAATGGGTTTGAAAATCTGTAAACCTGTTCTCACCTATCCAATGATCAAAGTTAGAGCTTCAAATCTGAATCTAATACCGATATCCCTAACCTTCTGTAGTTTTGTTCAGGCGAGATTGGTGCCGTATGTGGGCACCAATCTCGCCTGAACAAAACTACAGAAGGTGTCGTCTTAATCTTTCTTTGTTTAAATTGATATTAGGTTGGAAAAAAGGTCTTTTCATTTTTTCAAAGATTTATTACTTCACAACTACAAAGTCAAATCAATTGAAATAAACTCCATTTTGTTCCACTACAACTCTCCAAAAACTGGGTAATTTTCCAATTCCTCTCGCTTAAAAGACTGCAGTTCTGGAGTTGAACCATTGCTGAGTCCAATTTTTGAGCTCTTCATCCCCTTCAAAATATTTCTTTTCAATTCCTTGCTCCACGGAAGAAATGGTAGTCGATAGGGGCGAGGTTAGGGCTATACGGTGGATATGGCATTACCTCACAGCCCTGCTCCTTTATTGTTTCTCTTGTAAGTCTTGCAATATGTGGTTTTGCATCGTCATGCAGGATCACCACCTTTGACTCCTCCGGCCGGTTTTCTTGGAGAGTTGCGAGGACTTCGTGGAGTTCGCCACAGTATGTGGCAGCAGTAAGGGTCTTTCCACTTCTGAGAGTTTCCCAGCAAATCATTCCTCTGACATCCCACCAAACACTCGAGGGAATCTTTCTTTTATGAACATTGGCTTTGGATCAGGCTTAGGGCTCTCTCCCTTTTGTACCCATTGCCTTTTCTTCGGAAGTTGGCACACTGAACTCAGGACTCTTCGCCTATCACAATCCGCGGAAGAAACGATTTTCTTTCGTCTCTGGACAGAAGAGAAGCAGCTATGAAGAGCCGTTGACGTTTCTGAGTGTCTAACAGGGCATTGGAATCCAAGCTCCTAATTTCCGTGCAAAGCCGAGGTTCTTAAGATGGATTCCCACTATCCTATGAGACCTTCGAGCTTCTCTGCTAGTTGACGTATTCTCTGCCCACTATCGGTACGAAGAAGATGGAGCAGTTCAGTGTCGTCCAACTCAGTTATCCCTCCTGACCTTGCTTTGTCCTCGAGTGAACAATCTCCCTTTAAATACTTTCCGAACCACTCATAACAGGTGCGATGAGTTGTAGATCAAAAGCCATATGTATGGTTAATTTGGTCAGCTGCCTGACATACTGTAGATCTTTAATGAATTCATGAAGAATGCTGTGCCGAAAATGGCCATGAGTAGATCTGGCATTGAGTCCGGAAGATTGGATAAATAACGGTATACAAGAAGGGTCTTGACTTATGTCCGCGTGCAAACGGTAGACAAGTGTGATAGGATTACGAAATCAGCTATCAATATTGGCTAGTGCGTTTACAAGGAGAACGGTAAAAAAACTTTTCGAAGTGTGAAGAGACTTTTTCCAACCTAATAATTATACCCACATTGATACCATTGTAGAGGTAGCGATGGTCGTTCCTTTACGAGCGATGATGGGATCCGGGGGCAACTGAGCTACATTAAAAGTCACGTAACATAAGCAGGATTCGTGAGGCAACGCTGAATGTGTGTAAGTTGACGGATTACTCCTGCGAGTTGGTAGAAGCACTGGCGCAAAGAAGAGTTGATCTCTGTGCGGTGCAGGAGACGAGGTGGTCCTGCCGCAAGTCACGGGACATAGGACGAGACCTCAAGGCCGTTCTATGTGGAAGTCGCAGGACCACCAGTGGTGTCGGAATAATCGTCTCCGAACGATTTCGTGACTCGATTGTAAGCGTTGAGCGCTTTGACGATCGATTGATGAGGATCGTTGCCGCTGCTAAGGAGCGACTCTATCACTTTTTGTCTGCATATACTCCGTATCGGCTGTTTCGATCAAGCCAAGAATGAGCTTTGGAGCCTGCTTGATAAGAAGACATCAGAGGTGCCGTCGAAGGATGTAATCGTAGTCGCTGACTACGATTACATCCTTAATGGACGCGTAGGTGCTATGAAGGCGGTTACCGCTGGCATGGTGTTTTTGGGTACGGGTCACGTAACGCCGAGGGTGAGCGTATTCTTGATTACTCGAGAAGGCAATAATCTCACCGTAGTGGACACCGTCTTCTGGAAACGCGACTCCTACCTCATCTCGTTCTATAGCGGGAACACCAGGACTCAGATAGACTTTGTCCTTGTGAAGGATCGCGTCCGAAGTATTGTCGCAGATGTGAGGATCGTTCCCCATGAGACAATCGCCCCACAGCATCGACCGCTGATCTGCACCCTAAAGATCGCCAATGCAAGGTAGAAGCAGCTTGAGCGATGCGGTGCACCAAGAATCAAGTGGTAGTGAATGAAAGAGAAGATGGCAGCTGTGATTTCTCTTGTGCTTTGTTGCCCTTTACTCCAAGCTATTAAACATTACTGCGGCTGAAGGGTTAAAAGTTTCGAATTGATTCATACAGCTGTATGGAACATGTCCGAACAGTAGTCATTTTAGTACTTTGTGGAATTTTTACTTCTCCTCGTTGCTCGTTTCCTTCTCTAAAAGGGTTGGTCACCTTGTCCACTCCTACTTGGACTTCACCTACGGGTGGTGTTTGTTCTAATATTTTAGTCTAATTGTGTTCTTTGTAAATTAAGTACTGTACCAAACACGACGTAGTAAGTGGATATTTATCTCGGCCTAACGTTTCGACTGAACCGTCGTCATCAGAGGCCTAAAAGTGTCGCAAAGTTTCGGACGCACAATCTACTCCAGCATTAGTTTAATACTACTCGAACGAAACCTGGGCCGGATTCATCAACGACTTGAAGCAATTTAGCAGAGAAAATACAGCCGAAATCCCTGATAGCGCGGTTTGTCAAGCGATATGGCGAAGCATTTCGCCTATCAGGGATTTAGGCTGTATTTTATATGTTAAATTCCTGCAAGTCGTTGATGAATCCGGTCCCTGGATGGTAAAGATAAGCTCACTCATAAAATCACCACAAATGGAGCACAGTAGGCCGGCAATTGAGCAATACTGTACAGTAACCGGATAAGGAATACAATAGTTCCATGACGTGCGCATCGCCAACTGAAATTCTAGGTCACAATGTGCAAAAAAAGAAGAAATAACTTGCAATGGAGAGGACTCATTTCTGTTGTTCGATGCTAGATTCCAGTTAAAATTCGAGAATGCCTTTAATGCCTTCCTTGCCGATGCTTCCTCCTCACTGGCAAAATTCATCATTTTGCGCCGTAGACGGGACCATCATGCAACCTATGCCAACCAATAGAATAAAATGGGAAGGAGTTGCTACCCAACTGTTCTGTTATACGCACTGTTAGCGTCCTACCCGTTCCTACAATGTGTGACACTTTCCGTTGTTGTACTGCATGCAAACCATCAATCTGTGTGCTGCCATGCAAACAAAAAACATAGCTATCATTGAAATAAAAATTACCACAATCCAGTCGAGTGCAAGGCGAAAACTCTTATTTTATTAGATCTACTAAGTGATTGCTGCCTTTGTTTGCTTTAAAAACAAAATTTAGTTTGCTTGTTTTCTTTAAAAATGAAGTATTTCCATAAAATGTTCACTTATTGGTGCAGGTGAATCCATAAATTCCAATCAAAATCATACTGCATTCTTTGGATGGGCAGCGATGTCCGTTCCTCCACGTGGTGCCACTGGAAACTGCTCGCTGTGCGAGCTAAGCTAATCACGGTCATTCGAATGCAGGCGGCAGGCCCTTGCGACAGGTCGCCCAACGAAGACTCATGTTTCATTACATGGTGTACGACAGTTCAAGTTTCTCGAGACAGTGCTACGGCGTCCGCGGGAGCCGACGTGCACTCGCAAAGCCCGACGAGTGTGAAAGGTATGCGAGGGTCCCTGATGCGAGGACGGCATCGTGGACAACTGAGCTAGTCCGAAAGCAAAGGGACATAGAACGTGGCTTCAAGGCCGATCTATGTGGAAGTCCCAGGACCACCAGTGCTGTCGGAATAGTCGTCTCCAAACGATTTCGTTACTAGATTCAAAGAGTCGAGCGCTTTAACGATCGATTGTTGAGGATCGTTGTCGCCGCCAAGAATCGACTCTATCAATACTTCTCTGCGTATGCTCCGCAGACTGGCTGCTCGGATCAAGCCAAGGAAGAGTTTTGGAGCCTGCTTGATGAGAAGACAGCAGAGGTACCGTCGAAAGATGTCATCAGTGCTGGTGAGCTTAATGGGCACGTAGGTGCTGCGAAGGACGGGTACAGCTGTCATGGTGGCTTCGGATACGGATCACGTAACGCCGATGGTTGAGCGCATTCTTGATTACGCGGAATCGCATAACCTCACCATAGTGAACACCGTTTCCGAAAACGCGACTCCCACCTCATCTCATACAATACCGCTCGCGCCGCACGGTCAAAGTGGGCGAAAAAACGCAAAAATAGCGTCGCAAAGCGTCGCATGCTCATAACTCCTTCAGTTTTAGGTTTTTTTGAAAAAAGGATTGAAACCATTCGATTCGTCTCTTCGAGATCTACACAAACATGTATACAACTTTACCGGAACTCCGATATTTTCGCCGTGGGCGGTCCAAAAATGATTGGAGCGGGCTTTTACGATTTGAGCAGCTTATTTCCCAGGACATGCGTGCTTTCGGAGTATCTCAAGATTAGCGTACATTGCCAGTGCTCTGTCATGCCAGGAATGCCCCGAGAGTACGCCGTGCACAATGCATTCAGAATCGAACCTTTCGATCGAGGGGGGGGGGGGACAGCTTGTAGACTGAGCGTTTGGGGAGTTTTGTCGAAAATTTGCAGCCGCCCTAGTCAGGAGTTGCTCTAAGGCTGTCCAGCTAACCTTTGGAGTGTGCCGTGCACAATGCATTCAGAATCGAACCTTTCGATCGAGGGGGGGGGGGACAGCTTGTAGACTGAGCGTTTGGGAAGTTTTGTCGAAAATTTGCAGCCGCCCTAGTCAGGAGTTGCTCTAAGGCTGTCCAGCTAACCTTTGGAGTGCGCCGTGAACAACGCATACACTTATAGACTGAGCGTTTGGGGAGTTTCATCAGAAATTTCCTGCCGCCCTACTCAGGAGTTGTTCTAAGGCTGTCCAGCAAGCCTTTAAAGTGCGCCGTGAATACGGATTCGAACCTTTCAATCGAGGGGGGGGAGGCGACCGCTCGCAAATTGCATGCATGGGCGTGTTCGGAGCGCAATAGCTCTGTCAAGTTGGAACCTTTCAGGTTGCAACTTGTAGGTTTTGTAGGCTGTCGAGCGTTCTGTTCGTACGCCAATGTAGAATGGTTTAGCTTAGGAGGGGCAATGTTATAGGGGTGCGAAAATACAGGTGAGGATTGTGTGAAGCATTTTTTCCGATTTCCGTGGACCACTGCGAGAAGACGCGGGGAGCTAACGGCTTTAAAATAAGTACTTGAACGAAGCGCCTAAGGTACTTTACGACGATATGCTCATAGCTCCTCAGTTGCCTAAACTGCCTTAGCCTCGGCTGGCGTTTTAGAGCGGCAAAAGCTAGCGGTTAGAGTTTCTTGCGTTCCTACTCGCCCAGATTTGAGTTTTCGACACTCGGAATGGCACCGTTCCGTTCAGCATGAAAAGCACTATCGACCGGTGTTAATTTCGACCGATTTTGGAAACATCAATTTTTTGACTGTTTAGCATCGAGGACGAGGCCGCGGCGAAAGGACGATGACGTCATCTAAAAATCGATATCTTCGAGTTGGGCCATGCTTGATACCATTCGATAGAGCTTTTCATGCTGAATTGAATCGTGTCATTTAGAGTGGGAAAACTGTAATATGGGCGAGAAACAGCGCGGAGAGCATCTGCCGTTGTTGCGCTAAATTGCACGCGCGGGCGTGTTCGGAGCACAAAAACTCTGTCGAGTTCGAATCGTTTTGGCTGCGTCTTGTGTGAATTGTAGGCAGTAGAACGATATATAAGTATACTAAAGTAGAATGGCTTAGCTTAGGAGGGAGCAATGTTACAGCAGTGCGAAAATGCAGGTGAGGCTTGCGTGACGCATTTTTTCCGATTTCGGTGGACCACTGCGGGAAGACACGGCGAGCTAACGGTCTCAAAATGTGTATGCGGACAGACCACTTAAGGTACTTTACGGCGACCGGCTCAGAACTTCTCAGCTGGCTAAACTGCCTTAGCCCCATCTGCCGTTTTAGGGCGGCGGACTTAACGGCTGAAGCTTCCTGCCCTCTTACTCGCACAAATTTGGGTTTTCGACACTCCCAATAACACCGTTTTGTTTATAACGAAAAGCTCTATCGAATGGTTTCACTCTCGACCAATTTCAAAAAAAATCGATTTTTTGACAATATCGATGATGCGGGCGCTCTAGGCCGAGCTGCGCAGACAATGACGTCATCGAAAACCGGTATTTTCGAAATTGGCCAAATTTCCTCCTGCAAACTTCGTCCAAAGTCATCTAGGGGTTAGTTGGCGCGCTGATTACGAATCCGACGTTCGTTTTTGAAAATTCCGCCGACTTCAGCAGGTTGCTTACCATTTGAGGGTGGTCGGGTCACGATCACCGATCAGCTCTCCTACCCTAATCGTACAAATGTACCTCGGCATCGTGTTCGGCACCCCGAATAAGTCCCCAACCCTACACGAATTTTGAACAAAATCGATGATCCTGATCCAACCACCCCCAATTATCCAGAAGAAAATCCAAAACCTACCGAAGTCGAGATTTTCAAAAACGAACGTCGGATTCGTATAAAATCGGTCGACATTGATACAATTCGATAACGCTCTTCAAGCAGAACAGAACGATGTTACTGGGAGTGTCGAAAACCCAAATATGGACAAGTAAGAGGGCAGGAAACTTCAACCGCTAAGTCCGCCGCCCTAAAACGGCAGATGGGGGTAAGGCAGTTTAGGCAGGTAAGAAGTTCTGATCCCGTCACCGTAAAGTAGCTTAAGTGCTCTGTTCGCTTACGCACTCTGCCGTTAGCTCCCCGCGACTTCTCGCAGTGGTCCACCGAAATCGAAAAAAATGCGTCACGAAAGCCTCACCTGCATTTTCGCACCGCTCTAACAATGCCCCCTCCTAAGCTAGGCCATTATTCTTCAACGTACTAGTAGACCGTTCTGCTGCCTACAAGAACCACAAGTTGCAGCCGAAACGATTCGAAATTGACAGAGCTATTGTGCTCCGAACACGCCCGCGCGTGCAATTTGCGAGCGGTCGCCCCCTCGATTAAAGGTGCGAATCTGTATGCATTGTTCACGGCGCACTCCAAAGGCTCGCTGGACAGCCTTAGAGCAACTCCTGGCTAGGGCGGCTGCAAATTTCTGACAAAACTCTCCAAACGCTTAGTTTACAGTTCAACAGTGCAGTGATGCACAGTGTGCCTCATTCGCCTCTACTGGTCAAATTACGTGGGCGAATCAGCCCCTGCGGTGGATCCAATTGGTGGGTTCGTTTCTACCATTTGGACTCTGGTTGTGGTCGTGGGGGTAGGTTGACAACGCTCAGTTTACAGGCTGCCCCCCCCCCCCCGCCCTTGATTGAAAGGTTCTCTTCGTCCGCATTGTACACGGCGCACACCAAAATTTCGCTGGGACAGATTGGAGCTAATCCTGAGTGTGGTGACTAGAAATTTCTGAGAACCTTCTCCAAACGGTTCGAAATAGTCTTTAGAATTTCGCATTTCCCAGTAAGAGAAGATAGAAGCGCAGAGGACATGCGCTCGCCCACTCGATTGATAGGTTAGATTCTGTGTGCATTGTGCACGGCGCACTCTCGGGGCATTCCTGGCATGACAGAGGACTGGCGACGTACGCCATCTTTGAGATACTCCGAATGCACGCATATCCTGGGAAATAAGCTGCTCTAATCGCTCGTCCAGTCAATTTTGGATCACCCACGGCGAAAATATGGGTGTTCTGATAAATTTTTACACATGTTTGTGTAGATCTCAAAGAGACGAATTGAATGGTGCCAACCTTTTTTCAAAAAACCTAAAACTGAAGGAGTTATGATCATGCGACGCTTTGCGACGCTATTTTTGCGTTTTTTCGCCCACTTTTGACCGTGCGGCGCGAGCGGTATTGTACTATAGTGGGAGCTCCAAGTCTCAGATAGACTTTGTCCTTGTCAAGGGTCGCGACCAAAGCATTGTCACAGACGCGAAGACCTGCCGTATGAGACGGTAGCCCCACAGCATCGACCGCTAGTCTTCACCTTTAAGATCACCTCTCCGAGGCTGAAGCAGATCGAGCGATGCGGTGCTGCAGAATCAAGTGGTGGCGAATGAAAGAGAAGGAGGCAGCTGTGATATCTCACGTTCGGTTACCGACAGTCACGACTGTTGATGGCACATGGAGGGAAGCAACCGACGCGATACGCCAAGCTGCAATGTTGGAACTCGACACTACGAAGCCTGCACGACGCAAAGTCGACAAGCAGACATCGCTGTGGACGGACGATGCGAAAGCGAAGGTTCGAGAGAAGAAGTCGCTGTATCATTTGTTTTTCGGCGCCAGAACAGCCGACAACTGGCAGAAGTATCAGAAATCGAAGCAGGCTGCAAACAAGGCCGTGGCTGTTGCGAAGTCCACTCATTATAGTGATGTCAACGAAAAGCTCGAATTGCGCGATGGTGAGCGGTATTTGTACCGACTTGCTAAGACCCGCCATGGCCATACCGAGGATATTGAAAAGTTCATTGGCATCAATAATGAGGGCCGCCATCTTCTGACAGACCGCAAAAACGCGCTAAAGCGATGGCGTGAGTACCTTGAGAAAATTTCCACTATGGAATTTCCTCACCCGGCCATCCCTTCCGTGGGTCCTGTTCACGGTCCCGTTCACAAGATCACCGTGAAGGAAACGGAAGCGACTCTGAAGAAGGTGAAGCCATGCAATGCGACAGTATCGAATGATCTGGCAGCCGATGTTTGGAAGTAGAAGCTATGGTATCCTGCTGAGTGGTTAGCTGAGTTCTTTAACCAGGTAGTAAAGGAGGAGAAAGTACTACTGGAGTGCTGGCGCAACAGTACGACGATTTCGATTTGGAAGAAGAAGGGCAGTCCTGCGGACTGCTCCAATTACCGTCCGATTCGCTTGCTTTCGCACAGCATGAAAATCTTCGAGCGAATCCTCGATAGGCGAATTCGTGAAATCGTCAAGCTCTCCGACAACCGGTTTTGTGTCTGGATGTGAGACCATTGATGCTATACACACCGCCCGAACATGGTGGAGAAGCGTCGCGAGAAACAAAAGCCGGTGCATATCGACTTTCTTCACTTGAAGAAGGCCTTCGATCACGTACCATGTGAGCTTATATGGTACGCCTTACGGCAACACAACGTACCTGAGGAACTCATAGAGTGGTTGCGGATGCTCTACTCTTAGTGGAGTGCAGGCTGCAGCTGGAACCTCAACGGAGTTTCCCATCTCTGTTGGGGTGCACCAGGGTTCTGCGCTTTCTCCACTCCTCTTTGTTGTCGTCATGGATGCCATTGCAAGAGATCTTCAGCAGCCTATTCCATGGACGCTGCTTTATGCTGATGACGTGATGCTCGCTTGCGAAGACAAAGACGACCTCGAGCGGCAGGTGCGAGCTTGGTGCGACCGTCTGGAGAGGTTCGGTCTCGAATTGAACGTCAATAAGACCGAGTACCTAACGACTGACTTAAACGAGACCGGCTCCATTAGGATTAACGGTACTGAACTTGCACGCACCTCGGCGTTTCAATACCTGGGATCAGCAATAGCGTCTGATGGCGGTCTGATGGTTGAAGTGAACTCACGCGTGAGTGCAGCTTGGTCCAAGTGGCATTCGCTGACTGGCGTGCTCTGCGATAGGAAGATACCAGAGCGCTTGAAGTCAAAGATCTATAGAACCGTCGTCCGGCCAGTAGCGGTGTTCGGCGCTGAGTGTTGGCCAGCGACCAAGGAAGTTGAAACGCGCCTCAGCGTCATGGAGACGAAGATGCTGCGCTGGACGGCCGGAGTCATGCGCATGGACCGCATCCCAAACGATGTCAGAAGTTCGGTGTCGCGCGGATAGCGGACAAGATGCACGAAGCTCGCTTACAATGGTAAGGCCACGTTTTGCGTGGGAAAGAAGACAGCGTCCGCAAGATAGGCCTTGAATTGGAAGTGTCAGGAAAGCGGCCTAGAGGACGCCCGAAGAAGCGTTGGTCGGATACGTTACACACGGACATAAACGTAACTGGCGTCCATCCTGACCAAGTGGAAGATGGGGACACCAGAAGAGCGGACCCCGCGACGAAGCGGGACAAACGCTGAAGAAAAAGAAGAAGTTTTGGAGAACACTTTTTAGCCATCTACGACAGTATCCAGTTTAAAGAGGAAAGAGCTCGTTCTGATACGAAAAGTGTTGAGTTTGATTTCCAAGGCTAGTCAATAAGAATGTTTAATTTGACGCGAAAAGTAAATTGATTGAGACTGCTTTGTAATCAGCGCGATGAAAACGAATAGAAGAATGAAGTTGGACACACAGTATGTATGTGCTATAATGTGATGTATTCCAAGCGTGGGCTACTAACAAAATATTGTCTTGGACGACGCCTTCTGCTTGAATAAAGTTCTTTCCGTGACGCTTGATTCAGTTTTTCTAGATGGATGAAGGTAAAAGCACTACATATTGGATGTTGATGTCATTTATCAGCACAAAAATAGCTGGAATTTACAAACGCTCGGAACAAACAGTAATACACAACACCCGCACATTAACAAATCGTTCACAAATATTTCCGGAAAAGGCAAGAATATCTTGGTATACATAGCTAAACGTTTCACACTACGCCACTTCATCACCGATAATAGAGAAGACAAAAATATTACGACGTAAAAATTGCTTCATGTTCTGCTCACAACTGGAATTCTAGAACCCTGGACAAAACAAAAGTTACACACAAGAATTTCGCTGCGATTGACAAAGTAAGGTGTTCCTATAGTGTGCGCCCAATATAGCTATTGCTTACCGGTCTTCGTGAGGATTCCGTATATCAACGGATTTACGATTGGATTTGCGCAGATCATACAGTTCAGAAAGGACAACGTAACAGAGAACACCCGATGTTCGGAGAGTATGCGTGTCATATTCAGCACAGCCACCACGTTGTATGGACTCCAGAACGTCAGGTGTGCCAGAATGATCCAGGCGGCCTGTCGTTTTGCATGCTGAAAGGACCGTAATAATTTTAGGAATCAGAACTAATCAAATTTCACTAGTGATTGAAAAACTAAAAATCAGCACCCGGCAGGACGGTTTGTCGGGTGCTTGCTGCACACCGTCCCAGACTTATCCTATCCTTGTATTTCCTCGATTATTCATCACGACATGTAACACTCGCTTTCCTTGAAGAATGAATGGTAAAGGTCGGGGTTAGTCAGTATCTTCATGGGATGCGCCACGTAAATATTCTACTTCTGAGGGGTGTTGGGGAGGCAATTTGAATGCGTATGTGGTCCATATAATGACTTTCGGTGGCCATCCCATGGGAAATCCAGTGTTTTTGCTTCCCAGAAGTCTGGTACAAGGAGGAAACCCCGGGGAATGGAATGCATGGTTAGCCTGGGCGGGAAACCTGAGCCAAGAACCTGGATTCGGAGCCTGGTACCTCCACCAACTATGAGCCCTTAAGGATGTTAAGGCTTCAAAATGAGGAAGAAAAGAAACTTTCAGAGAGAAACGACAAATAGACTGCCAGCTTTGCGGAATCATCTACAGATCTTCAGTCACTCCTCTCAAAATGGTCTAATGAGCTTGTCGAAACGAAATCCATGTCCAGACATATCTTCACATCCGTCCTCGTTTTGCTGGTGCTAACTAAAGCATTGTACTCTAGCACCAAAGGTGAAGACGATTGGGCAGGTTGCCGAAAATAGAGAAAAACAAGCTCAGATAAGCAGGTAATGTAAAGGCGACGTAGTCGCGAGGTATGTGCCTATAGACAGCGAATTGGAATAATTGCAAATTTGAAACGCCGAGCTAGTTAACCGACATGTGTGGGGAAAACGGGGTTTAGGTTGATACTAACATTCAAAGTCAGTTTTACTCTGTTCAAACAAAGGTTAGGTTGTTTCGTCTCAAATTTTCAATGAGGAATAAGGTTGGGCCGCAAATATAGGGTGCACCAAAATAACGTGGACAAGATTTTTTAATCATAATTATAAAGCAACCAACAATTCGAGAAGAAAACAACTAAATTACAATAATACAAACATTGAGGTAGATCACGTTCAAGTGGTTTCGTAGTGGTCTCACTTGGAGTGGATGCACAGGGCCAAACGCTTCGTTTGAGGGCGATGGGCCGCAGGTCATCAGGAAGTATTCGCTTCCACTCCTGGCGTTAGGATTCCTTCAGAGACTGGAGACTGCGTGGCGCTTGACGTCGACCCTAGTCTTGAAAATGCCCACACAATATAGTCCATCGGATTCAAATCCGGAGAATACGGCGGCCCGCGGCCCGAAGGCGTGATGGAATCGGGGAAATTGGCCTTGCACCACGCCTGCGTACTCCTCGCCCTATGTTCGGGTGCAGAGCCCTGTTGGAACGTCGTGGGCATCGCCGAAGTGCTACTGGACCCAAGGAAGAACTACGGACTCGAGAATGTCTCGATGGTGCGCATCTTCTCGATTTTCACTCCTTTATCCACGAAAACCAGAGGGTTCCTGCCAGAGGGATGATTCCGCCCCAAACCATGGCCGATTGCGGGTTCTGGCGGCGTTCGACGACAGCAGAGCTGCTTGGAGCCTCAGTAGACCAGATCATTTTGGCGATTGTGCGCCTGCTCCACGATGAACAGCTTCGCATCTGTGAACAGAATCTGCTTCCAGCCATGACCTGCGGCCCATCGCCCCCAAACTTCGCCAAACTTTCGCCCTTTGCATCCGCTCCAAGGGAGGCCACTTCGAAACCACTTCAAGATCGTGCACCTTAATGTTTGTGTTGTTGTAAATTAGTCATCGTTTTTTCGAATTGTTGGTTGTTTATAATTATGACAAAAAAATCTTGTCCACGTTATTTTGGTGCACCCTGTATGTAAAGAGCCGGCTGAGTCTCAATCGTACAGCGGGTGACGATGCTAGGAACTTCTCGCTCACCTCCGCAATTCAGTGTTTCAGTTTTCTTAGCGATCCTTGTAATAATGGCGTTTATTCCCTTAGCAATGTTAGTTCATGGTACACATATACACCTTCCTCTACCTTCCCTTTTTCCCTGTATTGAGGAAGGCCTTCCTTTATTCTTTTTGTTTCCTATTTCTCTGCTGAGGGAAGCGATCCTGCCCCCTAATAAGACAGCGCCGTTTCCTTTGATTCTTCAAATGAATAAAAATTTCATTAAAAGTTACCTGTTTAGCTTTATGAATAGTAGAAACAGCCATTGAGCCTGGATTTCCGTTTCGATGGACTGACGCTGGCTTGGGTGGACGATTATCGAGGAAAGGTCGTTTTCTGGAAACATTTAGCTTTACAGACCGATACGGACTTTTCTTATAACCCTTCGTAGAATTTCTATCAGTCAGCCATGTTCAGAAACCACAACCATAGTATTCCACAGAGCAGATCACTTTATGAGAATGAGGGACAGCGGATCGATAAAAAACTCATATAGAAATAAAAATGCTTACCCCTTTATGCTTGACTTCGAGGATTCCTCTTCGATCTGGCTGACTGCCGACATTGGGGGAAGACCGTGATATTCTGAAACAAGACCTTTGATAGTAACTTGTTAATTAGAACAAATTCAGTTCAAACATTCTATTGAAATACGGATTTTGTCTGCTGATGCACTGTGTTTATAAGTACATAGATACCCACTCAATTACCCGAAGATTTTCCATCGGATGCCAAAGTGTACATATAGCCCAAATGCATACCTAAGCAGACCCTTCATGATCAGCGCGGAGTATCAGTGCACTACTATAATGAGCAAATCATTTTGTTTATTCATTGATTCATAGCGTGGACATGATACTCATGCGTAAAACAAATAAGAAAAAGCTAGAAGTTCTACTAAAAATAAATTCACGAAACAGCAACCAAGAGGTATTCATGACTCTGAAAGCAGCTATGAACAGAATTTAGTCAACAGCAATTTCTTGAAAGCATGCATGCATAAAGATAGGAGATTTTCGTTTTCCGCGAGCGAACACTAGGGCTCTCTTTTGCCTTCCACATGTCAAGCATGAAGATCGGATCGTGGTTTTTGCAATGGTAACGTGCAGTCGGAGCCAACTACAATACCGCCCGCGTCGCGCGATCAAAAAGACGGTTAGCGATGGAAAAATCCGTCGCAAACCGTCGCATGTTCATAACTCTTTTAGTTTTGAGTGGTTTCAGAAACTGTTGGCAAAGTTCGATTCGTCTCTTCGAGATCTACAAAACCGTGTATAAAACTTTATCAGGCCTATCGGTACTTCTTGTTCATACCACTTGATCGCCGAAAAATTGCGAAGGGTTCATGTGAAGTTCACCCATGAGAATCTTGAAAAGCATTTTAAGGTCTGCAACGCTCCTTTACACACCAGAGGTTTCAGTCCGAGTGTCCTATTTCTTTCTCTGCCGTTTGAAATTAGAGAATAATCTACGCCAAAAGCACCCCATTGTGAGTTGCCGTGTAAAATGACTTTGAACCCTCGCCAATCAACAACCAATTCTCCGAGTCACTTCCAAGGTACTGCAGGTCTCCATTACTTGCTTTTGCAAAGTAACGCCAGTTTCATTTCATGTTTAATGTGGATGTTGCGTTCGATCCAACGGCGCCAGTGGTATAAAGGCGTAGAGCATTCCCTCCCGGCCAGAGGAGTTCGAGTCCCGTCTGGCGGTGGAAGTTTTGATCGCAACAAAACATCGCTATGACAGCTTACAACCTCGATACCAGCCACTTGAGGCTTAAAGAAACTGATTTGAATAGTTTCATTTCAGAACATGGCGACTAGCTTTCAACTGCGAATTCCAATTTCAACTAGCGGAACATTTTGCAAGAGATTGCGCAATGAACAGTGGAGATTTGCTCAAATTGCTCACAATAAACACTAAATGGCCACATGCAAACTTCGACTAACGTCCCCAGTAGCCATCCCCAAACGATGGAAAATGTATAATTTCCATCGCCCGACCTACATCGAAGGTGAATGGTTCGTACCTTCTCTGAGGTGTCCTTGAAGTATTAGCAACACAGTTAAGTAGCTAATAATGATGATGGTGCACGGTATCCAGAACACGAAGAGCAGATGATTGATGTTGTACATCTTCTCCAGTCGCTGCATATCCTTTAGGTCTTGCGTGATCTGAAAAGTTTATTCTGGACATTCCAAATGATAGAATGTATGACAAAGTGCTAGATTATAAGTGGACCATCCAACTAAATGTTTCTTTATGCTAGTTCCGACAGCTCCCAAAGTAACCTCCTTTACTCCAAGAATTACTGTCAAGTTTCCCAAGGACCCTCTGAGATCGACTTTGTCAGTTTCCCTGCCGTTTACTTCAGACAATAGCCCGCTGAAGCCTCATCAGTTTAATTTCCTTTATGACCAAAGTAAGTGCTTCGAGCATAAAGCGTTCATTCATAGCTAGACCTTTCTGCTTAGATGCTTATCCAATCTCCCATATTCTCCAACTGCTGAATTCATGCCCTTCAACATTCGAAAAAAAATGTTTTTATAAGAAATCGCTGATAATTCAAAATTTTCAGAAAGCACTCCAAACCTTCCGAGTAGATCCGAAAATTTCACTTCGGATCTCACCACTGACTGCACTGGCGCTCTACGTTCTTCCTGATACCGTAATGTACGTGGCTGTGAAAATCGTTAATATTCAGTCCGCAAAACGGAGAATTCTTCGACGCTTTTCGTCGCAAGTATTTCTCTGTTGGGGAGCATGGTAGTGCCCTCGGAGGGGGCGCAGACTGTGGCATCCACCCACGGTCAGGGTTCTTGGTTCGGATTTCCTGCCCAGGAATACTACATACGCCGACTTCCATCCCTCGGTGGACGCTGAGAAGGACAAAATGCTTACTTGTCCATCACCTGGCCATCGCCAGCTAATTTATAGGCCAGTTCATTCACCTTGACTACGCTACATCCCGTAGAAGGAAAATGGTTGGGTGATGCATTCATTCATTCTACTTCATTCATTTTCCATGCCCTTGATCCTTTACTCTGACGATGAGTTACTGGTAAAGAGTTTTTGCGTCCTATAAGCATACGCCCAATAACACGATAGCGTTTGTTTTGTTACACGATCATGTTAGCTGTTATGTTAGGTCCATAAAAACGATAGAAAATTCATCTATTTTGCAGTCTAATCACCTTAAGTACAACTGTACCGTACCAACAAGGCGCACTAGTGCTAACTCGTTTTCTCTTCCTCTCGCTTGCTCTAGTTAATGTGCTCTAGTTTCAGGAGATTTTGGAAGAAAAATAAAGAAAATCTCTGTTAGGATGCGCCACGCGTTGTGCTGTTAGGGCATTTCGCGGAGACATTCGGAGTGTGTATGGTCTATTCAATGAACTGTGATAAATATGTCAATGTTTTACCCCTCCCAGACGAGTCCAGTACATATTCACCGACTCCGGGGGAGAAAAGGTTTGGTTGGCCAGGGCGGGAACCTGAATCAGGAACCTAGAGTTCGGTACAGACAGCTGGCGCCTACCCCGTGCCAACTGCGCCTCGACACATCCAATGTCAAGATATTATTCTAAAACCTATTATTTCAGACATGTGTGACGTAGCAACCGCGCAAATCAAATTATGTCTACTTTCATCTAATAGGCGTGAGTCTAATGGTAAGATGTAACGAAATTGGCTGGCAATTTCTGCGTTATAAGATCTCTATTCTTTCTGGATTCGGTAGGTCTCCAGCGGTGCAGATACAAGCCTTGAAGACCATGTGATAAAATGTCAACTCAGAAAGATGCTCTTCATCAATGAGCTGTTTCAAACAGAGAACCACCACTAAAACAGTTTCTTTCATCCCTCTACTTACGGCTTGTAGAAATTAAAACTTGTGCGGAACTTACTGCTTTAAAGGAGGAACAGCATGAAAACTGAAGTTTTAGTGGAAATTGTGCTGAGAGGACAGTTGCTAGCAATAGCTATGAAATAAAGCAGCCCCTTCCGTTTCGCTAAAGGCTCCATGCAACAAAAATAAATGATTACCTTGGCTTTCTCCGCTAAGGAAAGTGTTGAGGAGTTGAGCTGGTTGGACTTTTCGTAATAGTGTGTGGTCCAAATTGGCGTGCATTGCCTAAATTGAAGTTTGTAAACAACCGTACTTGAACGTTCGTCTAAAGAGTTACGGTTACACATTCAGATAAGAGATGAGAATAAAAATCCATAGTAAAAATGCCTGTTGGCTTCATTTCTGTTCTTCATTCGCCGGCTTCTTTTGTGAATTTGTGAGCAAATTGCTACAGTATTTCTCGGAGAATTACTCTAGCGCTCCTATTACTTCCCTGCAGAAAATCTTTCTCCAGGCAAAGATGTTGCAAATTCTTGCAGACTATACGACACTAATTAAGAGAAGCCGCAGAAGAAAATCTGTTTGCAGTGAGCAGAGCACACCCATCAACGGCGTGTGATCAATTCTTATTCGCAAACCAAACTAGGGGATGGATGAGAGCGAAAAAGCTGAAACCGAGGACGCGGAATGGAAAGCGAAAAGCGAACGAAAGGCGTCTACCGCAGTAAGAACTGGAGGTAGGAACTGGAGGTATATCAAATGAGGTAAATCCCCATACATTGCGGATGTAGCGTGGAAGCTCCGACCATCATCAAGCTTCATCAACGAGAATGAGATGAAATATGTGGTTCAAGTCTAGAGAGAAAGTCCACGATGTGTTCCTTCCAAACCATGCAACTTTGCCTTACTCAAAACAGTATTACCACCGCTCCAGAAAAAATCATGCTGGACCTCCTTTCGGGACTTGCACCCAATTCCTCAAGAATCTAGGTTATGCTCGCTTGATACGCTATTTTAGAGGTTTCAAGTTGTTGCAAGGACGTTTTATTGCAACACATAGCCACTTGCGTGAGGCGGAACTCAAGTTTCATCGCTTGCTTTCGGTATATTTTTCGGTATATGCTCGAGTGACCTATTCGAGTAGGTATTGGAATGAGTTACCTTCGAATCTTAAAATTCTAGTTTGAATAATGGAATGTTCGAAAACAGCATTTTTCAAATGTATTCGACTTCGTTTCCGATATTCAATATCACTGGAACATTCGACAAATTTCAGGAATCCACAATTATGCTGTTATTCGAAATGTGATATACAAATACGAATTTGTATTTCCTTCCATGCAATGTTTTTATCGTCTGGCCCGTTCGACTGATTTTCATTGGAATTTGAATACTGCTTTTCGAATATTCGAAAATTTCGATTTCCTTTTTTTCTTGAAAAGCAACTTTCTAGAAATCGTGTTCTTCAAATGTATACAAATTCGAAGGGCGCGTAATAGCGCAGTCGGAAGTGGCGCCGGTTGGGCCGATTTTAAAGATTCCTTGTTCGGATTCTTCGCCCAGGGCAATCAAGCCTTCCATCCCTCCGTTGTCGGTAAATTGCTACCAAACTAGTTGGAGAGGGATAAAACACTGCCTTGCCCATCGGCTGGCCAAGTCACGGCATAGGCTAAACACGCATTCAAATTTCCTCCACGATATCTCGTACATATGTAGAAGTATGTACAATTTGAGGCTCAGTCCAAAAAGGATTGATTGACGCTGTCCTTTACCCTTTGTCCTTACTCGTATTCGTGCATTCAGGAAAACAACATGCAATGACGCTTACATCATCGCACCGAGAGTGCTCTTCAATCCGTAGCAATTTTCAATGTATCCTTGAGGAGGGATACCTGCATTTACCAACGATATCGAGATGTCGGCCTTTGTTCCAACAGAAACCGGAGTATTTTATTTTTGCTTAGGCCTCGACTGCAAACAGCGCCGATGGCGTAAGCATCTTACCGGGAAAGCAGAGGGGCAAGTCCTCGTCTGCCTGGATTACCAGTACTGAGATCCACTGTAGGGTTTCTGAGTGAGAGCGCTTGGTTTCACATTTTGGGGACAGGAAATAGTGAGGAATCCACTTGCGTCAGAAAATATTTTGAGCAGAGAAACTCACCGGAAGTCCATGTTGTCGTAAGGCTTGAACACTCTGAAGATGACCGCTTGCGGCAAACTGAGAGTGAATGCCGCCAACCATCCTATAACCAGAAGACGTCTACAGCGCAGGTACGCTCGTCGATGGGCGTTGATCGAACTAAAATCGCATCAGAATCAGGAGTCTCATTTCCATTACTTAACCAATAAGCAAACAAAAAATGTAAAAATTTCGTAAATAACTAAATAATTAAAAATAAATAGAGGGGCATTTTTTGAACAGATCGAAGCTTCATTTGATCAAAAATTGAGGAGGAACAACTCGGTAGAAATAACAACACTCGACCTTTTTCAGGCAAACCCTAGATCGTCTTTTCTAAGGAATGGCCGATAGGTTTGCGTCAGAGATATTTAACATCAACGAATAAACGGTGCTTCCTATCCCTTCTTATGCACACAACCATCTTCGATAAACCAAAAGTTGAGTTTGCAGTTCTAAGCAAATTGAACAACTATGGAGATCGGAAAACAGCGACGGGAATAACGTTTCTGGAAAGCAAGAGCAATGTGGGGAACTGGGTTACATCAGAATCAACGCAGTTTTTATCCCTTCCGCTCCAACAAAGTCTTGCCCTCTATCTCCATCTTCACTCTATATGTTTCACTCTCCCTTTGCCTCTTCAGCAGCGGAAAATATGTATAAATCGTGGGGGCGTTGCCGAACAGCGCGATGTCTATCCGCTGCTCTTTGCTCCGGCAGCGCGGCGCCTTTCGCTTCAACACTCGGCACAATTAGGCTTAAGTAATGAGGTCGGTGGCAAATTATAGTAATTCGCTATGCCAAGCCTAGTCGAGCCGAACACTTGCCCGGAAGAACTCCTCGCTGCTCACCTCATGTTGTACGCTCCGAACACTCGGTCAATCGCTATGCAGGCGATGACGAACGAGTTCGCGTAGAACGGGAACGTGGAGAAGAACGAGCACACCTGACACAGCAGTCCTCCACCGTACCACTGCAACACAGGCTATTAGAATTAAGGTGATGCGAATTACTGCAGGATGAGTACTTTGGGACATCCGCTGCCTTCGGAAGCGATTGCGTGACCGGTGACGCCTATCACACTGTTAGAAGAATAGTTTCCGAATTGATTAATTTTGTTTACTATGAACGTTTCGATGCTCATGTTTCGAAAGGGTTCAGCGCAAGTGCAGGTATTTCTTCTTTTTAGACAAGACTGGTGCCAACTTATAGATGTCGGAGAGATGAAGACTTTTGTGTGCTGAGCAAGACCCGAACCTCGGATCGATTTAGAATGCAAACGAGGGCGCCGCCTTCCCAGCCGTTCATACGTGTCCCCTTTGTCCCAGTGAAAGTGACATCTTTCAGCACGATGATGATATAGAGAACACAAGTGTACGGATACCGATGTGTTTAGTGTCACTAAAACGGGTTTGAGTTCCTTTTGTGTTCCGTTCAAGTTCCTTCATTCACACTTAAACGTAATCTCTTTGACCGTGATTGTTGGATGCGTTCACAAGGTCTTCAGATGATGTAACAACTCCACAAGAAATTCGACTTCATACAGACCCATGGTCACTAGAGCGCAGGGCAAGATGCTTTCACGGAATGCGAACGCTCGACCGCGAGTCCTCAATAATCTATGCGGCTAGTCATACGGCCCCTCGGACAAAATGGTGACCGAGGCAGCGTTGAAATTAGAAATCTAAATAATTTATGAACTTGAAAAATTAAAAATTTAGAATGTACATAAGCTTAGTAGTTGTGCAGCTCTACATTGCGTGTCCGCAGGTTCTTGAAGGTTCAGGTTCTTGCGCAAACGCCTTCATGCCTGGTGAATGATTCAGGTTTCGCACTAGCCAAGGAATCCATTCAGGATGGTTGTCTGACAGAGAAGGATAAAACGCTGACTTATTCATCGGCTAACCACTGCAATTCATTCATTCGCAGTGAAGAACTATGCATTCAAGCCGGCTGCAAAGGATCCCAGAGAAAGCGGTGCCCAATGGCTACCACTCCAGTCATATGAAGGATTCCATTGACGACAAAAGTGCTTCATTAATTCTTTGAGAGAGACGAATTTGAGCATGTAAAATCACCTCTTTAGGCTCTCATTCTAAATCCATGGACAGAGAACATTTTGGGCATTAGAACAAGATCCCTAACGTCACGGTCTGCTTTCCCGAATTTTCTGATGGAGGTATGACTCTTCAGAGCATTACGTGATATAGCCCTACACAAATTGGTATATACATACGTCAGCATGCTCCACTAGTTTGGAAGTTCATCCGATTAGGCGAGTCCCCAGTGATTCGGCGGCTTTAATCTGCGTAATCTGCTCGATGAGGAGATGTCCGTATTCTTCCCCGGACATCTCCTCATCGAGCAGGAGATGTCCGGGGAAGAAGACTTTGCTCTTTTATAGTGTCACCTTTAGCGACAAGTCGGCTGCTTGAAATGATGCCTATGGAAATCCCGCTGGGACCGACCTCCAAGAACTCCACATAGGTGGTGCGTGTGATGAGCCTCAAGCTGTGGCCGGTAAATGCTTCCCCCAATCACTTTTAAATGTACGTAATTACACATATGGTATCCCTGAGCTCGAAAAATGCAGGGAAACTCACAAGGAAGCCCGGATGCGTGAGCGTTTCGCCTCCTATTACGTAGAACTAACGAAATAGGGTGCGTGGTAGCGCAGTCGGAGGAAGAGCTGGGTTACCGTGTTCACCCCGAATCGGCTGGTTAGGATGCTTCCCAAGCTAACAGGTCTATTATCGTTCCTAGGCTGATGACTCGCTTATAAACATATATATGGTACGTATATAATTTTATTAGCAAAAATTTCCAACAATTCCTTATTTCCAAAATCGCCCGCCATCCGCCCCCCCCCCCCCCCCAAAAAAAAAAGGCTCTGCTTACCTGAAACGTAAGCATCCATATGATCTGCTTCGGCACGTAGACAAACAGCGTGCAGAGATCGGCCAGGTTCAGGTTTATCCTCAGAAGAAGAATTGGACTCTTCGCCTTGTGCTGACTGAAACAACACAGGCTTTACCTATGGATACGAACGTCGAGACGCAAGACAATTCACCACCTGAACGCTCGCAGCGATTTCCGTAGAGAGATGACGTTCAACGGGCCACCGATCACGAAGCACAGGAAGTAGATGAACACTTCGATCTGAAAGGAAGGTTGAAATTAGGATGAGAACAGCGTTTAAAGTGACATTGAAAAAACAGCTAGTTGAAAAATGTCAACACAAATGCTCATAGGTACAGGAAAAATGCAGGAAAAAACGAGCAAGATGACAGCTAATAGTAATGAAGAAGTGACAGAGATCGAGAGAACACTTTCTGATAAGACGCTGGATACTCCCTGCACGCTTTCGAATTTCACACAACCCACTTTCTCTATTGATCATATTTACTCTTCTTATAATAATAATATCCAGCTAAGGTAGCGCAGTCGGAGGAGTTCAAGGCTACCTTCAGGACGTGGGCTCGGTTCCACCCAGACCAACCAAACTTTTTATCCCTCCAGGAAAAGTGAATTGGTACCAAACTTTTGTGGGAAGAGTAAAACACTCAAGATCCAACACTTAAGACTTGATAGAGTGAGGCAAATAGGTTTAATATTTACACAAATAAAGAAGGAATTCTGCAGCTCGACAAGCACAAATTCTTCCTGACAGATGTGTAAAAATTCCTTCCATTCAGAAGTCGGTGAAATTCACGCGAACCCAGTAAATTTTATCTCTATTGAAAACAGGGGCAAGAACATCACCAAAGTTGTTTTTTTTTATCAAACTGAAAGTTAATTTTTCAGAACTCATGAAGAAACTGGATTCTATCCTCATATTGCTCTGACTGCACCTCGATATGTCATTTCTTGAAACCTGGGGTCTTTAAGTCGGGACCAGTTAGCGGCTGCTGATGTTTTTCAAGTCTCAACAGCACTAGCCAGTGCCTTACTACACAAAAAAACTCATCTACCCTACCCTTCATACTCTTCATCTCCAAGGATAAGTCACAATTTTTAAAGTGGTACCTGTACCTCCCAATAAACACTTGCCGAGACCTGTTCCAAATAAAATATGATTTTTACCCATTGCCAAATATGTCAGCTGGGTAACTGGTCTGATCAAGGTGCTTCCAGTCTGAGGATACCTCATCTTGGATTCAGACGAATGCCATTTATGAAAGTTCTATGCTCCTATACTGAAATGTTTATGGCAAGGATTATTGGACGTCACGGTGTGATTCAGCTGTAGTTCCAACGTCTGTGTTGAACTTAATCACCAAAACCTGATTCTATAGAGGACAACATATGAAACTTTGCGCCTGACGAGGTCTGGATTCCTCGAAAACGGACATCGGAACCAGAGCGCTACAGCTAGTTTGCGTCTAAGGCCCGCCGCATTCTTTCTTCCCCGAACTTTAGGGTCATCAGACTTCCTCACAAAGGTATCATGGTATTATCTGTATAGGCAATGTAGGTGTGGAATGTACATTAGCTAAAATTGGATCCAAGTAATTCAGATACCCCTTTCGGTCAGGCACTTAGCCATAGAATGCCGTTATTTTTGCCTGACCACCGCCATAAGCCGATTATGTGAACGCTTTCAGAGACTAATGAGGCGATTTCTTCAAGGAGGCGTAGTCTTCGCTCTATAAACTCACACTAGTTTGCTCAAAACAATAGACTGGGATGATTACAAGTCCTGAACGAGCCACTAAATGCTCTACTTCTCTCGAATGAGGAGAATCCAGTCGAGCAGAACGCAACTCAGCAGGGGAATCAGGGACTTCAGAGGCGTTACGGACGCAGCGGTGGAGGAGACGAGGACTGAGGACCATGTGTAGTTACTATGCGACTATATAAATAGTACGATTTCAATGGACCGGAGCTATATATTCGCACGCACAAGTCTGACGCTACAAAAAACCACCGTACATGGATAGGACCCATAGTGACTTAGAGCTGGACTTTCATTTACTCTTCGTGGGACAGATGTAACGTCGATTTTCTTTCACTATTGCCGTCTTTCCTCTAGGGCCAAACGCCTGCATTGGCCATCCAGTTTTGGGATACAACGAGTCTTAACTCTTTGGGCTCGTCCTGTCGTCGTTGTGTGTTCTACCCATCTCCCCCTGGCACACCCACCCCAACCCCCACCACTACTCCTAAGTTTCCCTGATAGCATAGTGGCTGTCTTACGAAACTTTGGAGACGGAAACATTGCTGTGTCCATCCCTCCAACGCGGGAGGAATTAGAAAGCGAATATCCACTCTCAATTCTGCCTCCATAAGTTGTTTTATTTATTTATTTATTTATTTATTTATGTGCTTGAACCAAAATTGGGCGCAAAAAGAATAACCAAACTCTGTGAATACATGACATTTCGGAAATTGAAAACCACAGGATGGAAAAAAGATAGGAAAAGTTAACGGATCAATCTAATGATTCAACCTTAAGTATCCGACGAGAAGAACCTTCAATCACGTGCAAAAATAGCTTCACACATCAAGGGAAGTTTTCTTCCAAATACATGATCATGAAGGCGAACAATAGCCAGCCAACATTGCAAGTTCACTAGATGCGCGCTCCGGAATGTCAGTTAAGTTCGTATTTTGATAGCAAGTCTCGTGTGGTTAACAAGTGTCCTCGAAGTAGTCCCGCTAAAGTTCTGTGAGACAAGGACTGATTAGCTTCATCACAGCATCACGATGGCTGTCAGATATAATAACGTCCGTCACGCAGAAATTGTTTTCGAGGAGTTCTTGAAAGGAATCGGAAGCTACAGTAGACAAGCATCCGGAGCGCGACTCGTCTTCTAGATTGTATCCCACTTAACGAAACTTTACGAGCAGTTAGGCAGATCGTGTTGTTAGTAGTACTACCTGATTAGTACCTAGCCCTCACGTGTGCTACGACTAGCTTCGCTTGTTGAACCCTCACGGAGGATTTTCAAGAGTTAAAGAATGAGGTAGCGTCGGACAGCGGCGAGAAAGGTCGAGCTTTGAGATGCAAAGCTTAAGTGAAGTGTAGCAACTTATGAAGGATCTCATGAAATCCTTCCCTCCTGAAATCCTATATATGTACTTATCACTCACCCTACAATTAATATACCCTTTTCACGTCATGCTGGACACTTTTCTAAACAAATTGAACACACTTCTAGGCAAACTTGACGCTTTTGAATTCACATTGAACAAATAGCAATGAGCTTCCATGTGAACATTAAGATAGAGACTCTCCGAGACAGTTTTTGCTTTTTCTTCAAAAAAAAATTAGTATGGCCTTCTTGGAAATTTTTAAATCATTTATCTCAACAAGTGAACAGAATGTTTAAAATTTTGTCAAAATTTCAATTTTTCAAGGTAAATAGTGAAGTAATGTTTGTTTCAAACCGTGCTCCTGCTTCAACTGCTTCAACCTTTTGGTGTTCCTCACTACGTCTACATATTGTATTTGCTTTTTCATTTATTTGTTTACTTAATACAGAAATTAATAAACAATTGGTCTACTTTTTCCTCAACTTCAGTAATAATAGGCGGTGGCAAACGTTGTCATGAACAAAATAGATTAATTTCCCCACCCCCTCTCCTCCACTTCTCTCCCTCTTGAATAGGCTTAGGATATAGGAGAAGTTTTGCACCACCTTGTTTACCAACAAACCTCCTTTTCACTACTTCTTGAAATGCTCATGCGTGTGAGATACTTCGAGCAATAGTTCTATCTGTGAACCACTGCCCTTCGTAGTGGATGGTTCTAAAACGCGTCAGGTGACATAATTACTACACTACTACTATTCACGGAAAAACCATCAACAATATTGCAAGAATCTGTACGTTCTGTACATTACTGTGAATTGTATTCTACATCTATACAGTTCTTTGCCAGCTGTCCTATTACCCTATTGGCTTTTCTGGCAAACATTAGCTTCCAAATGGTCAACATCCTTTCGAGCTCCCGCTGCTCCCATGGTCGGCGGCTCTCTAAACCACTCTGGAATAGCTCATACTATGATCCCAGTGCGCCCGAGCTAATCATCGGCCAAGTCCAATCGACGTGGCTAAAATAAGCTGCGCTTCCAGCTGAGGCGACCAGAGTTCAGGCGTACTCCAGAGCTGGGTGCCACTGCGAGGCCTCCATCGGCAGTGAGTCGAGAGAGACGCCCAATCAGCCACAAACGACTCCGACACCGACTCCTCCGCGCACACACGTGCTCCGGACTCGATGTGGATGGCGCCGATATGGAAACGTCACTCGCGAAGTCCGAGAAGTGCTATTAGGCACAGGTGGCTGCCCTCCCGCAGGTGCTGGTGATGAGATGACGTTGTAAGTGCCTCAAACACGCTTAGTAACTACCACGAGAACGCTTGGTTACACATCCCATGCTTGTTGCCACTAAAGGATAAATGATAAAGACCGGCGATAATCAATTCCTTTACGGAATGCGCCACTCATTCCACTTATGCGGAAGGTCGTGGAGGCAATATGACCGCGTGTTTTGCCAAAACATTGACTTGCAGTTACCAGCCGATGGAAAAGCCGAGCAAGTCTGGCACCAATTCACCGATCCTGGGCGGATGTAGGGCTCACTTGACTTGGAGGAGAAATCTTGCCAAAGCATTGACTTGCGGTTACCAGCCGATGGAAAAACCGAGCAAGTCTGGCACCAATTCACGATCCCGGGCGGATGTAGGGCTCGGTTGACCTGGAGGAGAAAGTGTTTCGAAAAAAACCGAACCAAGAACTTGAAGTCGAGGACCGCCTTCCGTTACAGTTTTAAATTTAACACTTATTAAAAACTGACACGACGTACTCTGACAGAGCGGGAGTTGTTGGGCCGTGTCCTGGAGCCGCGAACTGCCCAGCTACTGCCCAAGATCTGCCCAGCTACTGCCCAAGATCTGCCCAGCTACTGCCCAAGATCTCCCCAGCTATGGCCCAAGAATCTCAGTCATCATTTTGAGGGCAGCACGTGCTGCCTGAGCTCGGCAGCACATTCTCCCTTCGAAGTGAGCAGGACGTGCTTCCGTGCTCGGGCAGCACGTGCTGTCCTCAAAAATGATGAGCGCTGCGAGCTGGGCAGGTGGTTCCGCCCACTTTTGCATTCTTGGGCCGTAGCTGGGCAGATCTTGGGCCGTCGCTGGGCAGTTCGCGGCTCTGGGACATGGCCCAACTTCTCCCGTCCGGCCAGAGTAAGCTCAAGTCCTTTCTCAGGTAGCAACAAAGGATAACGGGTAAATGTTGACCTCCATCTGACCCTTTTGGATACGCCTCACATCCTACTCCTACGTCATATTTTGGAGACGATATGAATGGACCAACCTACGCAATGGGTTGCTGAGCTTGGCTAACCGACAGACAAGGTGTAATGACGTATTGGCGCAGAGCATTCCCGCCCGGTCAGCAGAAGGTGTGGGTTCGAGTCCCGCCTGGCGCCCGAAAGTTCTGATAGTAACAGAACCTCGTTGTGAGAGTGGACAAATAGGAGTTCCCTCTCTTGTGAGTATGGCGACAACTCAACGATACCAGAGGGATAGATGGCCTGCTTGGCGTTTCGACTGGCCGAATCTTCGATCGATTCGAATGCGGATACCAGTTGGTGTTTCTTCCAACTGTACCACGAACGTCCGCCTTCAACGTCACGGGTGGTCTAGAACAACTAAAGGTCTTTCCAAAACGAGTGGGTGGGAATTAAATATCCACGTAATAGTGCGATCGGAAAAGATAATTATCTTTGAAAAACACAGGCAGAATGAGGCTATGCATCCGGAAAAGGCACAGAATACTCTGGACTGACTCAGAGGCATGTTTAGTACATGCTTGGCTTACCGCTCCTGTAGTACGGTGGACACGATTTGATGCAAAGATGGCAACTTATCGCTGGGACGTGCGTATTCTATGTAACACGACTGAATTATACTGTAGGCGTTTATCCAGCTTACAAAGTCAAGGCCTACTCTATTTACTTCTTTTATTCGGTAGTGACTATTCTTCTAGCAATTTGGTTATCGTTCCCAGTATACCAGTATAGTTCGTCTTCGTTCTGGTTGCCTTTTAGACCCATAATTCCGACTTCAGGTGCAAGATAATATAGAGAAGATAGGCTGCAAAGCCAGTAATTGCAAATCAATTACACAGGATGTGACATCATGCCACTGCACTCCTACTGCTACAAGCATGGCGCATCCTACCAGATGGTCGCTCAAGGGTCAGCACCTTTCCTCACTTTTCCAGCTCGCATTAGATGAAGATCGTGACATGCGACATGACGCAGTGTCACCTCATTGGCCTCTCCTTGAAATCTATGTGGAAAAGCAGAATGAATGAATGCAGCTGGCAGACGAAATTGATGAAACCCATGCCTTCCATCTGCCCACACTTCGCACTGCTGCTTTCTGGAACAACTGATGGCGCTTGTTGAGCGGGGGAACCAAGAGATGTTTTGCCTCACTATCCCTTCTCTGACGTTGTCGCATGAGACAAGTAGTCTTGAATTAGGTGGGCCGGCCACGTAATGGTCTTCGCGGTCACCGCTGGACGAGAGCCGTCACCGACTTTCCGCGGGATGTCAAGGAAACACCAGGACGCCCACCGACGCGTTGGCCGGAGACTTGAACGAACGTTATGACGCTCTTCGTATCTATCGAGCGAGGAGGATGGAGCACTCTGGGATGAAAGGAGGCCGCTCCCGGCGCCCGCTCGAGCAACTTGATGCTCAACGGGACGACAGGTGATGCAGGTGATACCCGTTCATTGACCTGAATTAAGATTCTAATGACTACCGCACACTATCAAGGTTCTTGAATCACATCCACAGATGAAGTGGTAGGGCACAGTGAGTCAATGTGATTCAGTTGGTTTTGGTCCTACAACTAGGACTGCACGCAGCTATGTATAGCAGTGGGCGAACAATTCTGCGCGAATTCACCATATAGTTCTTTGCATACCCACGTGATTTCGCCGACTTTAGATGGATGTGTGGCACTCAGTAATCAGGTTCGAAATAGTGAGGGTCCCATGGCTTTCAGGTTTATCCTCACCGCCTCTTCATAAGAACAAGATGCAATTGAGCTATCGTTCTCTCTGCGCAGGCGATATGGGCACCATTGTTCACTGGGATCGTAAAGGTGGCTCTAAGGACCCACGTTATGGTAATCCACTCCATTCATGGTCTCCTTCTCTGTTCACCGCAAAAGGATTAGAGAAGCGCTTTTCATCATTCGCTAGTACTACTGAGCACCATCCATTTTCAGCCGCTCACGTATGAGCGTTTCCGCTCATAGCAGTGAAATTGTTCCTCGCTGAAACTCTTATAGTGTGAAATTCCATAATGTATCCTATGAAGTGCCAGTACGAAAAATGAGAAAAAGCAGCGGACCAAAAAAGCTGAAGCTAAAGCTGTAGAAGCGGATGTTGCAGCACGATAATGATTTGCAGTTGAAGAGTAGTGCAACAAAAATTTCGAGAAAAACATCACTACTCTTCCACAAGGACATGGCTCGATTATAGCGCCAAATCCACATATTCAGCTCTTCCAAGAAGGTTCCAATGTATACATGTATAAGGGATAACTTTTTCATATTTTCAAAACTTCCAAAGCCAATACGCTTCAAATATGAGCGCTCAGCTTCCGGGTACGCTCAGGCTACATAGAGTGAGCACTACCTTGTGGATATTGGACAACAATAGATAAGAATGAATAGATAAGAATGTTGTTGTGAATTTCTCATCTGTGCACTGCTAAGGAAGCCTAACGTTATCTTAATTAATCTGTGTGAAATTTTCAATCAGGAAGCTGACTTTTCCAAACAACATCGCTGCCATTGGGGTGAACATAAAATCTTTACTTCAGTCTGCCAGTCTGATTGCAAATGTTACCTGGATGAAATCAGATACCGTGAGGTTTATTTAGCAGTGCACAGATGAAGAATCCCACCACTATATTCTTACCCGACGAGGATTAGATGAGCGCTGCCTAGCTATCCCCGTATAGTGCGTTTTCAGTTCACTCTCCCCTAATTGCTAGCGTACCCGAAGCTGAGCGCTCGCTTATCAAGCGCAGTTCCTCTGGGAAATTGGGAGTTTATGATGAGCTGTTCATCGCGCCAGTGCGCTTCGTACACTGGATCGTACAGTTGACACAAAATAGGTCCGGGTTTTTTGAAGATCAAAAACTTCTAGTACTGCATAGCAGTCAGGAATCACAATAGATATTGGAACACTGGGAAATGAGGACGTTCTTGTCCTCTGCCTATGTAGACGTATTAGTGAATATAAATTCAAATGCTTTCATAGAAACTTTCAGTATCCCCCAACTTGTTGCTCCCTTTAGGAATTTTCAAGGTCCCATGGCTAAAGTTTTAGGAGATTAATATCTTCTTCTGTCGTATAGAAAATGTTGATGTCCCAGTAGAAATACGGCATTATACCTTCGCTTTCACTTAATGATGAAGCATCATTACTTCAGCTTCTGAATTAAGCTCAACCACAAGATTAGTTTCGGTCTAGAGGAGTTCAATATTGCGTAATTTTTGAAGAGCACAGAGGCAGAAATTATCAGCAGCTGGGATAGCCACCGACAATTTATGATTTCTAATTAGGTGAAATTAATTACGGAGTGTATAAAATTCTTAAGAGTGACGTAGTGCCTTATATAAGATTGCTTAAAATAAAGTAAAATTGGTCGACCTGCTTTGCGAAAGGCGGCGCAAATAAAATTATTGAAGCCATGCATAAAGAAATCCGTAGAATTATTCTCTATCTGTAAGCCGTCATAACGATGTTTTGTTGCGATCAAAACTTCTAGCGCCAGGCGGGACTCGAACCCGCACCTACCTCTGACCGGGCGGGAATGCTCTACGCCTTTACACCACCGGCGCCGTTTGATCAAACGCAACATCCACACTCGCGGGACCGATCAGCACTCTTTTGTTCTCGATTCCTTGTACTTCTATTTCGTTTGATTGTCTCTCTTGCACTCTTGAGAAATGAAGCGATGAACTGTGAAGATGAATGTTTACATCTACCCGATAGCGCTTCACCTTCTGAACGTTTCTAGCTATGTCAAGAAAAAATAGTTCATTACTCAAGCTTGAGATGCGTGCTTAAAGGCGATCATGCCTACCGTGGCAATCTTGGAGATAAAGAAGAAGTTTCGACACCATGTTCTTACAAGTGAAATTTTCATTGATTACTCCTGATGTAAACTTAAAATCTATGCTAATAAAATTAACGTAGGTGAGGATAACTGTAAAAGACGGCGTTACACAATCCTTTTTGGTACGCGCCGCGCATTCTACTTCTACGGAATATCGCGGAGCCGATTGGAATGCGCATCTGGCTTATTCAATGACTTGCGATGTCCAGCCGCTGGACAATAAAGAGCATTATCCTTCCCAGAGAGGACTGGTACTATCCCAGCGATGGCGTGGGGATGGAAGAAAGCTCTTGGGAAACCCACATCCTCTCAAAATAAGGGTTTCTCGTCCATCGATCGAAGCCTGTTCAGTACACCATTCGGTTTTTTTAGAAGAAGGAAGGCTGCCTCCCCCCCCCCCCCAACAACGCACTTTACACTAATCGAATTGAAGGCTCTAAAGGGCAAAGCTATGCCTATGTCTATGTCTTTGAGGAATTGATGCCTTATAAGTGAACAAGTGCTCGCATGTTGAAATGCAACCCATCTAGCGCAGATGTGGTTCCACACATGACGGTTTCCGCCACTGGGTTTCAAAAGGGTAGAATATTCCTTCAGAGCCTGTGCCTGTAACACGGTCATATGCTCTGCTACGCGAGGCTTCTAGACTGATCCTTGCCTACAACAATTTCTCGCAGTTAAGCAGAATGTCCATTCGGCTGAGAAGGAACTGCATAACTGTTGAGTTGATTAATCAACAAAAGCTTAAGGAACGTGTAGCGCCATGTTCTATTCCCGATGTTTTATTCCATTGAACAAGAAGAGAGCAACCCGTATACGGCATAGATTCGGAAGTTGAAAGGGGGATTTTCATGCTTTCGAACAAAGCACCTTCCTTACTACCTTCCTTACTACCGGACATCATTTATATGAAGCTCTGTGCTGATTTATTTTGCTTCAAGAGTGGGTGCGCTAGCAGCGATTTTCCATCAAAGACTCGAGCGCGCGTTAAACAGTCCTGTTCTGGCCCTTGTCAATGCAACCAATATGTATACTATATTACTGTAGCGATAGATAGCGATCGCAAGAAAGCGTTCCATATTCTTCCAATTCGCTTTGGCTAAATGGGCTTATTGGCATTTCTTCTCCTTCCCCAGTAACTTAAGCAGGCTAGTAGATGTACGACGGCGCACTCCCTCTGACTAATGTCATGACGTCAAGTACAGCGATTCGCAAGAAATGGATTACATAACGAAAGTGTCCAGTTAATAGAGGTAGAATAATTCCACATACTGTTCATCGCATGGAGGGTCAAGGCCAGCAGTTGTCAGTCTTTCAGTTGCATGCGCCGTTTTTTCTACTACTGTGGAATCTCGCGGAGCAATTTGAATGGCCTCTGACACAGTTGCTTGTGCAGAAGATGGAAGAGCTAATATTTTATCTTTTCGAGATAAGTCCAATAACAATTCACTGACTAGCAAAATATGGAAGGCTTGGTTGGCCTAGGACAGAATAGAACAGTCAGCGCCTTTTCCGGCCTCCCTGCCATGAGTCTCAATTTTCGCTGAAAGTCCTGCTCATGATGTTGTAGAGAGCACAATGTTTTGTTTGCAAGATGATGAGTTGTATTTAATCTTCTTCTGAACGGTTAATGACTGAAACACCAAAAAATTCTCATACTTGGTCAAATAAGGTAAATGGTTTTAAATCGTTAATGCTTAAGAGGGCGGAGAGCTTTTGAGTAAGAGCTGGGACCAACCTCCTTCTTCTTCTTCTTAATAACGACTATTTCATAAGCAAGCAGGAAATGTTCTGTGTGCTTGAATAGTTGAAAGAAGAGCCTCTCTTCGCATGGTAGCCAAGGCATGTTAAAAGAAGCTCACTACTCTCACAAATGCTTGAAAGCAGAGAGCTGTTTTGAGCATAGAGAAGAGCTAACGCCCTTTTGTTTACAGGCAACGCATATTAAAGCAAAAAAGCATTTGTTCCCTTACGAGCAGGAAAAAGGGCGCTATTCATTTCTTGGCCCTCTGGTCACACTTAAAACAAAATCCAAGGAATCTAACAATGTCAACGTAATTAACGCAGCATTTCATTGCTCAAACACCTTGGGTCTGCAATCGTGACTGACTGTCGTCTGATTTCGAGGTGAACCCTGCGTGAGACCGTGGTCCAAATTGCGCTCAGTAGCGATGTTTTATATGACGGGAGGATTCCATAATGCCTTAAATCAAAGGTCTACGGAACCGTAGCAGTAGCGGTGTATGGCGCTGGTGCTCGCTTGAAACCAATGAAGTTGAGACTAGGATCAGCGTTGTGACGACGGAAGTGCTGCGCTGGATAGCCGGTGGTACTCGTCTGGAGCGTATTCGCAACGACACAGTACGTCAGAGATTTGGTGTCGCTCCAATTGCTGGCAAGTTACGTGAAGCTCGCCTTCAGTGGTATGGCCACGTTCTCCGCGCTAGTGGTGACACTGTTCGGAAAATTGGACTTAGCATAGATGTGCCCAGAAAACGGCCTTGAAGGCGGCCGAAGCAGCGTTGGCTTGATACGTTGCATGTCGACCTGAAGGACGCTGGTATCCACCCCGATCAAGCATTTGATTGCATGAAGTGGTGGCACCACACCAGGAGAGCGGACCCCGCCGCTAACCAGACGAGTACTGGAAAATACGAAGACGAGGAACACTCCACTGCGTATAGCTTGCTGATGGTGTTGTTTATATCGTGACACGTGGGAATATACCAGGTTTCACACGAGCGCTGAAACATCTGGTGGGGAGAAAAATACGCCGGAATCTACCCTTTGCATTACTGCCTTAAATGGTTAGGAAAGGAAAGGGATAAGGCGCGGGGTATGTTACTTCGCCCCTATTTGGAATACACCACACATTTGCTTTCATTTAACCACCACGAAGGTGATATAGTGAAGGTGATTTTAATTGCTTCGCAATCACTTTCGCTTGCCAACGGCCAAAGATCAGTGTTTATGCTTCCAGAGAACTATGTCCACTAACAGTTCATCGACCTTCAAAAGATGAAAGCTTGGTTGTACCATCTTAAACCTTGATTCGAAGCACATGCGAGGTCTGGGTTCTCATCAAACATACATGAAATATAACTACGAATGAGTTCATACAGGGGTTTGCGACCATGCAAGGATTCCAGCCATGAGTTTGGCAACTCCTCAAGAGGTAACAGCGACTTTGGTGAACTTCTTGATACGGAGAAAAGTACGCTGCGCCTTTTTCAACTGCTCTACATGGAAAACGGCACCTGTGAGTCCATGTCTGATTTTTGTCAGACTCATGACTCACTCGATATGTGCCCGCACATAGCACACTGGCGCATATTTCACAGATTCTGCGAGAATCGTCACGTTTACGGCAAAGGGGCCAGCAACGGTTGCACGAATTGCAACCCCCGTCAGAGCAGCTGGCCCAGAACGGCAGGCGGACATTGGTCCAAATCGGTGTCATATCACTGTCGCGTTCCACGTCGCACGCGACGAGGGAGACCAGTTTTGAGCTGCAAGACACCGGATTCCATTTTACTCGCCGCAGTTTCACGCGTCATTAGAATAATGTCCCAAAAATCTTCCCGAAAGTCGTCCACACTCATTTTTTCGCACTTTTAATATCGTGTTTGTCCTCTTATTTAGGAGGCTAGTCATCCATTGTGCAAAGGTAAAGTAAAAACAAACGCTTTCTTGTTCACCCCTCAAGTATTAGAAATAATAAAGAATAAAAGTAAAAGTCTACAACGGGAAATACTGCTGTAAAACATATGGCTTTAAGATTTCTAAGGCAAACTGCCGCCGACGGAACGATTGGAGGACCACACGTTCCCACGACCGACCCAGTGCAGACCCAGTGAAAAAACTTCCTCAGTTAGAGGAAGGAGGAGGAATACAGTGGAAGAATGTGATCACATCACAGGAGTATGAGTGCAAAACGCGGCAAAAAAATGTACGGAATGCTCCCACACCTTCCAGCTGATGGTGAGAACCAAGGCCAGAACCTGCAAGCTACGATAGAGTCCACGCAACGAAGAGAACTACCGCTCAAATACTGCTGTATTGGGAACGTGTGGTCCTCCAAACGTTCCGTCGGTGACAGTTTGCCTTAGAAATCTCAAAGCCATGAGCTTTATAGCAGTGTTTCCGATTATAGATTTTTTACTTTTATTCTTTATTGTTTCTAATACTTGAGAGGTGAACAAGAAAGAGTTAGACTTTTGTTTTCACTTTACGTTTTGCACAATGGATGACTAGCCTTCTAAATAAAAGGACAAACACGATATTAAACGTGCGAAAAAAATGAGGCAATGAGGCAAAAAAATGTGGACGAGTTTTCGGGGAGATTTTTGGGACATTATTCTAATGACGCGTGAAACTGCGGCGAGTAAAATGGAATCCGGTGTCTTGCAGCTCAAACACTGGACTGCCTCGTCGCGTGCGACGTGAAACGCGACAGATGACACCGATTTGGACCGATGTCCGCCTGCCTTGAGATTTCTAAGACAAACTGCCGCCGACGGAACGATTGGAGGACCACACGTTCCCAATTAACACGACCCAGTGCAGACCCAGTGAGAAAAAACTTCCTCAGTTAGAGGAAGGAGGAGGAATACAGTGGAGGAATGCGACCACATCACAGGTGTATGAGTGCAAAACGCGGCAAAAAAAATGTACGGAATGCTCCCACACCTTCCAGCTGATGGTGAGAACCAAGGCCAGAACCTGCAAGCTACGATAGAGTCCACGCAACGAAGCGAACGACTGCTCAAAACACCCACCGAGTCCGTTGCGCCGAGCTTCAGATCGTCGTAGTCCTCTTCACATGCGCTGCCGTTACCGCAGACCATCGTTGTTGCACAGCCGCCTCAGTCGTCAGGAGCTCGGAATCAGAATAGAACCGTCGGCGTCGAGTAATGACGCGCTGGGTAGATGTCGTCCTTGTTTACTGGCTTATGATAGACACATGGCGATGCCTTCGCCGCGTCGCAAACAGACGGAGACACAGAAGCACAATGATCCTGAAAAAGATGAGAAAAAATAATTACCGTCTGAGTGGGAGCGAAAAACACATGTGGACGCGGTGACCGACGAGCCCAGTGACGAACGGCAATCGCACGATTCTCAGCGATTCGGTGGGAGGCAGAGTGACGAGGAATTGCTAATAGCCTGGAGAAAGAGTCGTTGATGAGAAGCGGAAGGAGGTGAGGGGTGTAGAGTGGGAAGTGGCAAAGAGTGTGAATTCGTGGCACTGTTTTACCTTTGATGGGGTTAACCGGTAGTAGGCGCTGAATTCTCCTTAAGTTTTATTTCAAGCTCATTCAGAATTCGTGCTCAATTTGCACTCGTTTTAAAGAAACGAACACCGCGAATTCGTTTTCAACAGAAAAGTCAATTATTATTCGGATGATTTTCTACCGGTACACGTCACACGATAAAGCGAATTTATACCAGAAGAAGGAAATGAATTATGACATGGGCACAGTGATAACAGGATATTGTCAGCGGAAAACCTCTCCTGCTTCAAGTTTTGCGGAAGACTTATTACAATAGTGTAAGCTCAAATGGTGAAGCACCATCAAATTTATCCGAAACCTAGAAATCAGGAATGAGCAGATTAACCGTTATCCGTTATCCGTTATCCGGTTTCCGGGGGGGGGTGGCCTATCCGTTTTGTTGTTCGTTATCCGGCGATTTTGTGAAGGATAACGAACAACAAATTAGCTGAATCTTAGCTTTGGACGTGGTGGTGGGCTATGTACAGGATCCTTCACGATCGTAAGAGTGGTCGTCAGAAACAACAGAAGTTTTCAAATCTAGAAGGGTTAATTGAAGTTTCCTCAGTTGGGAACTGGCTACATAGTTTTAAAGATATGTAACTTCCAGCCTTCCAGAAGGCGCGCTAGGCCTGTACCATACCTATGTGAGGCCTACTTAGCACAGCATTGTTCATTCATCTCAAGTCTTGTGCTGTCCAAGAAGGCATACAAACTGCTACTAGCAATCGTCAAAAGTTGAGAGCCGCATCCTGGGAAGAATTTTTTACCGCCGATCTTTCCATCGTATCATTTGTGGTTGCACGATTGCCGTATGCTCGATTTGATTGCAGGTGGTAACGGTACCTTTTTACCCATATGCTGTCGTGAAATATCAAAAAATACTGCAGTACAGCAGTGAATACTAGCAAAACAAATTGGATCAATCCAAATATATAGAGTAAGCAACTTCTCAATTAAAAATTTTAGAGGAGCAATAAACTGCTAAACAAACTTGTCGTCGTGGGTGCTGAAGGCATGTAGATTTTTTGCTTCTTTGTGTTTTTTTTTTGTGAAATTTATCTGCAACATAGGGAACACCTTCGTTTTGGGGCTAGGTCGAATATTCTTCCTCAGATCCAGAAGGTCTGGATGTCATAACTCTTTGAGTGTTTGTCTGCCGTACACAACTGCTTGCAGCTACTACCCAAATGTTAGCATTTTATCCATCGCAGGTAATTCCACGTTGAAGTACCTTGGATCTTGGGATGCTATCGAGCAGCAACAACAATAGCGGTTCATAGCATGTGTAGGACAAGATCGTTATGTGAAGTTTGTTTCGCTGGATGTCTCCTGCCTTCTTATTTCCAGACATCGGAAGAATTGCTCTTCCAAGTGCTATTATAATTTTCAACTGCTCTATTTGAAAAAAGAGTTAAGCGCAGAGTAAGGCTGATAAATAAGACAATCCAACCTATCCTTTGGAAACAGGTGAAAAGCGGGTATGTTGCTGTCTGTGCGTTTCTATACGTACGGATAGGCAGAAACCCCCATAGAGCGTCGTTAACGTGGCGACTGTTTGAAAAACACAACTAAAACGTCTAGAAATGGCTTATAAATTAACAGCACTTCAAGCCCTGATCTGTTGTTAAATTAATGTCATTTAAAACGAGTTTTCATTTTTGTTGTTTGTTCACTATCCGTTTTTCCATTATCTGGCGATTTTCGGTCAAAATTATCCGTTATCCGGTTTTCAAAAATTTCATTATCCGCTCATCCCTGCTAGAAGTCGAATACTGAATAGAAGGAGTGGGCAGGTACAGAATGAAGTATCCGTAAATTTCAATTCGTTCAAATTAAATCAGAAGAAGAATAAGATTCAGTCCATGGTCACAGCTTGCCTAGCATCTGCCTTTGAAATCCTCGTAGCAGATGAAAGACTTCATATACGAGGAAGACCTAGCTGGACTGGACCGGTAAGCTGAAGCCAAAGGTGTACAGCACAGTAGCTATTCCCGTACCAGTGTTTGGAGCAGAATGCTGGTTTGTGAGTTTCCTCACAAACCAGCATTCTGCTCCAAACTGTCATGGAGAGAGAACATTTTGGTGTCGCTCTTATTTAACTCAAGAAGGAGCCGCTAAAATAGAGCGATTCACGATGGGTTCGGAATGAATAGTGCAGTACAGTAGAGGGTTCGATATAGGAGAAATTGAGTGTCTATAAGCAGTCGGTCATCACTCCGATCAAGCAACTGACAGAATGAAAAGGCCGTCCTATTTTGTTTAAGCGGAGCTGGACCCAATTTGGGGCCGGGTATATAATATAGGAGGCCGAGGGATGGTAGGCACATAAGCAAATACGTAGGTTTCAAACAGAAACTGTTCGACACAAGGGGTTCGAGTGTAAGCCAGCAATCTCCAGATAAGTGGAAAATGAAATCTGTGCTCGAGGCGGTCGCACTGCAATGTGGGAAGAACAATGCCTGGGAGAAAAGCTGCGAGAGCCGATGTGACTTCGCCGTTAAACTCAGCTTTGGTGAAAGTATTTTAGCAGGGGCGCGTGTAGCGCAGTCGGTGGAGGCGCCGGCGGTCGCGTGCACCCGATACCAGGTTCCTGGTTCGGATTTTCCGCCCAGGCCAACCAAACCTTCCATCCCTCCGAGGTCGGTGAGTTGGTACCAGACGTGTTTGGGAAGGATAAAGCGTTGACTCTGCTGGCCATCGGCTGGCAACCGCAATTCATTATATGGCCAAATACGCATTCATATCGCCTCTACGACCCAAAAGAGATTGAGTAACGCCGTCCTTTATCCTTTATCCTTTTATTTTAGCAGAGCGCTGAAAGATTGCTGAATCGAAGGAGTGGACAGGCGCTGAATTCTGGATCCGCCGGATTCAATTCGAATTAAGTCAGAATAAGAATCAGATCCAGCCCATAGTCAGAACTTGCATACCGACTGCCTTCAAAAGCCTTGCAGCAGATGGAAGAATTCATATACGAGGAAGACCTAGCTGGACCGGAGATGCAGAAGGATAGGCACAGGGCTCGACTGCTCCTTCATTTCAGCCGCTAAGCACTATTTCTGCTAGGATTTGTACGATGAGGTCCCTCTACCTCAGCTAGGAGTCTGAGAAGTGTGTAACTCACTAAACTACTTACAACTCCCTGAAGTTCATGCCTGAACTATGCTGAAATTGAAACAACACAGAAAGCATTAGTATGGTCTCTGCTCAAGGATGACATATAAATTAAAACAATGAGATGACACAAAATACACTTACCATGAGAAACTCTTGGATATCCAAATAGAACAAGGGGACGAACACTTGGTCCATGATGGTGAGGCTAGAAAGGCTCCAGTTACTGCTCAGTTTAAAAGTTGGGATCGGCGCAGTATGTGTAATGGTGCCGAAATGCTTATGAAATGCTTGCTACGAAGTAAGCAGAAAGGAAAACATGTAGATTTAGTAGCCGCTACATGCTCACGCCAGTCAGCTTAGTCGCACTCTGAAGTGAAACTGAGGGGGCGGGGCCCTATAGGATAGAGAGAGAGGGAGGGCGACTTCCTTGTTAAGCCTCACACGCTCTTCACCCTTTCACCACATCTGGAGTAGTTTAACACGTATCGGGATTGAAAACTCACTCCTACACCTTCAAGGGCTCGTAGCATCCTGTAGATGTGCCTTCCCCAGGAGTATAGAAAAAGAAGGAGAAATGCCGTTCTACAGTGGCATACAAAGAAAAGCTGACCACACCCTCTTTCTGGAGGGCTGTAAGATCGTTACTCCTCCTACTACTTAATATGCTATCGCTATAAACAAAACAGACATTCTGAAACTTCTTTGAAGCACGAATCTTTTCATAAAAGGAAACGCGTAACTCTAGCGTACGGAAAACTACAGTCAATAGATTAATAATAAAGGACAACTTTCGGCGTTACTCAATCCCTTAGCGGGATGTGCCACGCATTCTTGACCTATGCATTGACTTATGGCGCCCCCTCCGAGTGCGTTACCATGTGTCCCATTCAGTAGATCGCAATAGAAATGGTTTTCCGAAGAATAGTCTCTGTCATCACAACTGTGGATGTTCTTTAGAAGTTCGAAGTTTTAACGTCATGTAGATATCCACTTGTAAGAGCCACCCTTTTGACTGAAGGTAAGTCACTTCATAGAATGAACTACTTCATCCTCACAATCTATGGAAGCTATGTTGACATTGCATCAAATAACTCTGTTCATCAGGTACGGTGGCGAAATTGCACGGGTAGACGAATCTTGAATCTGTGAAGAACTACGGTCCGACCCGAAGCAGTAGGCACCTTATTAACTATGTCATCTTTAACATACTGATATTGACAAACCCAGTTAGCTCTACAACAGACTCGAAAAGCTAGGTAAGTCCGAATTGAGCTTTTTTGGTGGAAATTCTAGATGAAATCTTCTAACTGTCCCTTTCTTTAATTCGATCGACCGTATTCTTATAATGACATACAACATGGGACCACCTTGCAACTAGTTTGATTTCGAAAGAGTTGCTCAGAGAGCTTGATCATTCCACGATAGATGTTTTGTAAAAACTGGGTTAAAACTAGCGATTCCAAATGGCGACTTGCGCAAGGTCCGAGAAAGTTTATGTCACTCAAAAATAAGTTTGGATCGGCCTGTGAGAGCGAGTGACTACAACTTGCAATCGTACGAAAGGAAAATACCTGGAAGGCTCACGTCATGGTACATTTGCATTGCGATTTTTGCAACCATTGCCATTTGTAAATGCTCACGAATTTTCATTTTTCTCCTACTGGGATTTGTAGTTGTACACATCAACACTTCTGATTATCTGAAAAAACCTTAACAGCCCTCGTCACTAATGGACTCGATATTTCAGTGCAATGTAGTGTGTCCCTTTCTACAATGTTTGGCAGATTTTCGTTTGAGTAATGGGACAGTTTGCAATTTGGGAGATGCGTCTCTACTCACGTACTTATACCTGTTTCTTTGGTGAGAGCTTTGCCTAGAAAGAGCTGTCTCTAAGGCACATCGTCGTGATGATGAGCCGTCCTCATACCGTGTTGCACCTTCTAATTTCAGTGGTCTACCAACTCATCAAACAGTGAATATCCAGAAAGCCGGCAGTCCGGCGGACCTTTGCGGGTCATCGTGCAGTGCAAAACAGCATTCAAGTTGAATTCCTGTAGCCGCCATAATGCCTCTGAACCAACAAGGCGAATTGTATCGCACAGAGGAATTGAATAACGCCGATTTCTACGTGTCCCCTCAAGTTCCCAGAGCAATCCAATTATGAGATGAGTACATCTACGATGCCAGCAGATAGCCTCAGCTGAACGGCGGTGCCAGTGCAGCTAATATGAAAGGGCATTAGCTTCACCGTGTCCGCCGATGCGCTCAGATGAACAGATGAGCACCCTTTCTAAGGAGGGCCTTGCCATTAGGACAGATAGACGCTAGCAACACTAGAACCTCTGTTAGGAATGGTGGTAGTCACCAAGAACGCCGGACACTGACGCTGAAGTCGAGTGGTTATACAAGGTTTGTGGTCGACTATGTCTTCTTCCTCCCCTCTTCCTGAGCGCTTAGTCCCGCGCAGTCGCAGGACTATGACTTAACAGCAGAGAGTCAGTAGTTCGGAAAAAAGCTTCAGAAAAAAGAGAGGAAAGGTGCGCTGACAGGAGACCGTTACTTTAGAGGTGATGCGCTTTAGAAATTAGATGGCTGTAGATGAAACCTGTCTATAATGCATGCATACGATCACAGATGAAGAGATAAACAGTGGAAATTCACTTGAAACACCGCATAGAGTTGCGGATCTGACCGTTTTATAGTACGAGAACAAAGAAAATGAGCGAGGCTGTTCAGCCTTACTAGTTGCAGCACTTCGGCTACAGCACTTCCAGGGCGGAGGTGATATGGTTGCGAATTTGAATATTCAACCTCGAAGACTCAAAAAACCGTTTTTTTTTAGTACAATCGAATTGGAATATCCAAAATTTGAGAGCACTGGAAACCATTCAATTATTCGAAAAAAATTTCGAAAACACAACTATAAGAGGTGAGCTTTTTGATCATCATTATCACGTTCTATAGTGTTATCGGCCGTTGTTATAATTTGGGATTGTATCCGATTTCTCACCTGTAGCGGAGGAAGAAAATATTATTATCATTGTTATTATTGTTATTAACACTAGTTCACTATTTCGATGGTGGGAAATTAAGCCATGTTTGCCAATTAACCATCTTCTAAGTTTGTCCGAGAGTTGGCTATTCACTAGCTAGGCAATCGTTTTTAGAAAGCGGCACGCATATCACATCAGCGATATCGTGGAGACACTTGCAACATGTGTCTATTTTATAATACTATATAAAGTGTGATTATCGTAAAGGATAAAGAATAAAGGATACCGTTAAGGAAATGGAATGGGCCACGCATTCTACTCTACGGAATATCGTGGAGGCCATATGATTGTGTATTCATTGTAACCTATATAATGAAATGCGGTGGCCGGCCAATGAACAGGCAGGTGTCTTCTCCTTCGCAGACAAGACAGATACGAATTCACCGACCTTAGAGGCACTAGACGGCTTGCTTGGCCCGGACGCGAAACTCGAACCAATAACCTGGAATCGGGTGCACCGGGCAGTGGCGCCTCCTCCGACTGCATTCCACACTCCCTAGTTATTGCCACACGGGAAACTGCGTTTAATGATTCTCAATCAAGCTACTGTCAAATCATTGACCTTGATGGTTGAAGAGTGCGTTACATTTGAACCGACTGCAGGAAAGAGCATGATTGCTTCCCATCATTGTCAAACGCATGCAGGCATGAAATCTCGTTTTGTGCCTGAACGCCTATGCGGGTCTGGCCGTTGTTTTTGCACTTTGTCATATGAGATGGAGCAGTGTGAAATGATCCAACATATGTTGTTAATTAGGCTACTACTAAGCCACGCGAGACAAGCTGTAGGTGTACTGTCTTCAAACAAGATTGTACACGTGACTTGTCTATTAAAACCAAAATCTGATACAACTTGTCACATGTCCATTTTGCTAATGAGCACGGTGTTCGTATTTTTCAGCCTCAATTCGAAAACGTCATTATCAAAGTGCATCATCAAAAAAAAACACGCTGTGAAATGGTTGAAAAACCGGGCAAAAAGTGATGCCCTTTCTTGAATAGTAGTTTAAGCGCAGTCTGATGGGAAAATCGTTGACATTCAAAAAGCCTCCGAGTACAACAAGTGGGATTAAATACTCTCTCGAGAACAGTTAAAATAACTGCAGTTGTTAGTGTTTTCAGTTATACGCAGAAAAAGCGACCTTACACCGTGCTTTTAGAATTGCCTAAATAAAGTATAGGGATTGTTGGTCCTTTGAAGGAACATTAGGTAGCAGCAAAAGTTTCCCTCGTTTTGGCGTTATTAATGCTCCCAACTTTTTAAGAGGTTTTTGTCCTATTCTTGGAATAGCCGTTTTCCTACCGTCAAACACGTAGGATTAAAATCTGAAAATCTTAGAAACTGCGGTTTCTAAGCCATCATTCTTTGCAGCAGCGAAACTCGATTTTCACAACACGAAGAATTTCGGCACGAATTACGGGAGCATTATATCAGAAACGGATCAGAATGTGGACAGGAACCGAATAGAGTATTATGCAGAGAAGTCTAAACCCCAACTGGTGCATGGAACAATTAGCGTAGGTTTTGCGTATTTGTAGGTAGAACAACAAACTACAATACATACGTACGACTTTGGAAAAATTAGGAAACAATTTCGTCTTCATTTTATGATCTCATGACAGGATAGGTGTGAGTGACCCCTGGACTCCATCTTTACTAGAAGAATCCGAAACCTTTTCAAAATGGTTGCAAAGAACAGATCGTGCACTGCAACTCAAAATGGCTAGCACAAAAAATCGGGCGAGTGGAGCGCACGAGTAGAGACTGTCGTGTGCAATCAATACCAGCTTCTAAGTTCGGATTTCAGGCCAACCAACCCTGCGGGAATGGTGATTTGGCAGCAGACTAGTCTGCGAAGGACAAAGCATTGACTTGCTCACTCGAAGGCCACCGCAATTCATTGTATGGCCAAATACAAGTTCAAACCGCCTCCACGACATCCCGTAGAAGTGAGTGCGTGGCGCACCCCAGCAAGGAGTGAGTAACGCTGTCCTTTATCCTTGGTATTGGTCTTGTTCACAATAAAATCTAAGAAACAAGCTATGTTCCTGAGATTTTTTGGACAGAGCGTAGGCTACTTCCGAGAATTTGAAGAAGGCAGTGAAAATGTATTGCAAATACAGTACCGGACGCGTCTTTTGAATAGACGCCGAAAAAACCGCACTTTTGCGGTTTTTGCGTCTTTTTGCTATAACTCGCCCAACGGTCATCCATTTGAAAAACCAAGGATACATCTGAGCTCAGGAGATCGAGCTCTATCGTTTGGTATATACATTTCATATGGAAGATCAAAAATGGCCAAAATTGAAAACTTGCGCTCCATTGAGAAGGCTGGCCGCGGACGAGTTGTCGGCCGCAAGGCGTCAAAAACCGTTGCATGATCACAATTCCTCTAGTTTAAGGTTTTTTGAGAAAAGGATGATACAGTTCGATTCGTCTCCTCGAGATCTACACAACCATATATAAAACTTCGCCAAACCACCGCATTTTCGCAGTGGGTGGTCAAAAATGACTGGAGCAGACTTTTTGCTATTGGAGAAGCTTATATTTCAGGACTTGCATGTTATCGGAGCATCTCAAGCATGGCGTAAAGTGTTTTGTCATGCCAGGAATCCTCCGAGAGTGCGCCGTGCACAGTGCATATCGGATCGAACCTATCAATCAATGAGGGGGGGGGGGGGACAGTTTGTAGAGTGAGCATTTAGGGAGTTTTATGAGAAATTTTCAGCCGCCCTACTCAGCAATTGCTGTACTCTGTTCCGGCGAGACTTTGGAGTGCGCTGTGCACAATGTATATAGGACCCAACCTATCAATCGAGTGGGCGCGGCAGCTCGTAGAGTGAGCATTTAGGGAGTTTTATGAGAAATTCTCAGCCGCCCTACTCAGCAATTGCTGTACTCTGTTCCGGCGAGACTTTGGAGTGCGCTGTGCACAATGTATATAGGACCCAACCTATCAATCGAGTGGGCGCGGCAGCTCGTAGAGTGAGCATTTAGGGAGTTTTATGAGAAATTCTCAGCCGCCCTACTCAGGAATTGCTGTACTCTGTCCGGCGAGACTTAGAAGTGCGCCGGGAGCAATGCATATAGAATCGAACCTATTAATCGAGTGGGGCAACCGCTCGCAGATTGCACGCGCGGGCGTTTTCAGAGCGCAGTAACTCTGTCAAATTCGAATCGTTTCGGCTGCAACTCCTGGATCTTGTAGTCAGTAGAACGGTCTAGCAGTACGCTAAAGTAGAGCAGGGTAGCTTAGGAAGAGACAATGTTACAGGGGTGCGAATATGAAGGTGAGGCTTGTGTGACGTATTTTTTCCGATTTCGGTGGACCACTGCGGGAAGACGCGGCAAGCTAACAGCCTCAAAACGCGTAGGCTAACAGGCCGTTTAGAATACTTTACGAATGCATGCTCAGAACACCTCAGCTGCCTAAACTGCCTTAGCTTCAGCTGCCAGTTTGAAGCAGCAGAAAATAGCAGTTAGAGTTTCTTGCGCTCTTACTCGGCCAGAATTGAGTCTTCAACGCTCGGAATGGTACCACTCTGTTCAACATGAAAAGCGCTATCAAATGGTACCAATTTTGGCCGATTTCGGGAACATCGATTTTTTGACGGTTTCCCATCGAGGACGAGGCCGCTCGAGACCGCTGCCCGCGGCGGGCGGACGGTGACGTCATCGAAAATCGATATCTTCAAATTGTGCCATGCTTGACACCATTCGATAGAGTTTCTCATGCTGAATTGAAAGGTGTTATTAAGAGCAGACAGAACTGTAATCTGGGCGAGTAAGAGCGGGGAGAACATCGACCGTTGTTGTGCTAAATTGCACGCGCGGGCGTGTTCGGAGCGCGATAACTCTGTCAGCTTCAAATCTTTCTGGCTGGAACGTGTGGGTTCCGTAGGCAGTAATATGCTCTAGTAGCGCGCTGAAACACAGCAATGTAGCTTATGATTGGACCAAGTTACAGCTCTGCGAAAATGCAGGTGAGGCTTGTGTGACACGATTTTTTCAGAATTCGGTTGACCGCTGCGGGTACACTAGGCGAGCTAACGGCATGCAAACCCGCGGGCGAGCAAAACAGCGAAGGCGCTTTACGACGATCTGCTCCCAACTCTCCAGCTGCCTAAACTGCCTTAGCTTCAGCTGCCAGTTTGAAGCAGCAGAAGATAGCAGTTAGAGTTTCTTGCGCTCTTACTCGGCCAGAATTGAGTCTTCAACGCTCGGAATGGTACCATTCTGTTCAGCTCGAAAAGCTCTATCGAACGGTATCGATCTCGGCCAATTCCGGGAAAATTGATTTTTTCACAGTTTCCCGAGGGGACGAGGGCGCTCTTCGCTGAGCCTGCCCGAACGATGACGTCATCGAAAGTCGACGATTTCGAAATTGGCCAAATTTTCTTGCCCAAACTTCGTCCAAAATCGTTTAGGGGTTATTTGGGGCGCTGATTACGAATCTAACGTCCGTTTTTGAAAATTCTGCCGATTTCGATAGGTTTTGGATTTCTTCTGGATAAATGAGGATGGCCGGGTCAGGAACACCGATTTTGCTCAAACTTCGTCCAAGGGCAGGATTATTCAGGGTGCCAAATACGATGCCGAAGTCCATTTGG
>OX375868.1:27404464-27489494 GCA_947359475.1 Heligmosomoides polygyrus bakeri
TAACTGAGGGTGGTCAGTGATCCTGACCCTACCAAGGTCAAATGGCTGTAACATACCCAAATCAGCAGAATTTTCAAAAACGGACGTTGGATTCGTAATCAGCGCTCTAAACATCCCCTAAACCATTTTGGACGAAATTTGGGCAAGAAACTTTGGCCAATTTCGGAATCGTCGACTTTAGATGACGTCATCGTTCGGGCAGGCTCAGCGAAGAGCGCTATCGAAATCGGCAGAATTTTCAAAAACGGACGTTAGATTCGTAATCAGCGCCCCAAATAACCCCTAAACGATTTTGGACGAAGTTTGGGCAAGAAAATTTGGCCAATTTCGAAATCGTCGACTTTCGATGACGTCATCGTTCGGGCAGGCTCAGCGAAGAGCGCCCTCGTCCCCTCGGGAAACTGTGAAAAAATCAATTTTCCCGGAATTGGCCGAGATCGATACCGTTCGATAGAGCTTTTCGAGCTGAACAGAATGGTACCATTCCGAGCGTTGAAGACTCAATTCTGGCCGAGTAAGAGCGCAAGAAACTCTAACTGCTATCTTCTGCTGCTTCAAACTGGCAGCTGAAGCTAAGGCAGTTTAGGCAGCTGGAGAGTTGGGAGCAGATCGTCGTAAAGCGCCTTCGCTGTTTTGCTCGCCCGCGGGTTTGCATGCCGTTAGCTCGCCTAGTGTACCCGCAGCGGTCAACCGAATTCTGAAAAAATCGTGTCACACAAGCCTCACCTGCATTTTCGCAGAGCTGTAACTTGGTCCAATCATAAGCTACATTGCTGTGTTTCAGCGCGCTACTAGAGCATATTACTGCCTACGGAACCCACACGTTCCAGCCAGAAAGATTTGAAGCTGACAGAGTTATCGCGCTCCGAACACGCCCGCGCGTGCAATTTAGCACAACAACGGTCGATGTTCTCCCCGCTCTTACTCGCCCAGATTACAGTTCTGTCTGCTCTTAATAACACCTTTCAATTCAGCATGAGAAACTCTATCGAATGGTGTCAAGCATGGCACAATTTGAAGATATCGATTTTCGATGACGTCACCGTCCGCCCGCCGCGGGCAGCGGTCTCGAGCGGCCTCGTCCTCGATGGGAAACCGTCAAAAAATCGATGTTCCCGAAATCGGCCAAAATTGGTACCATTCGATAGCGCTTTTCATGTTGAACAGAGTGGTACCATTCCGAGCGTTGAAGACTCAATTCTGGCCGAGTAAGAGCGCAAGAAACTCTAACTGCTATTTTCTGCTGCTTCAAACTGGCAGCTGAAGCTAAGGCAGTTTAGGCAGCTGAGGTGTTCTGAGCATGCATTCGTAAAGTATTCTAAACGGCCTGTTAGCCTACGCGTTTTGAGGCTGTTAGCTTGCCGCGTCTTCCCGCAGTGGTCCACCGAAATCGGAAAAAATACGTCACACAAGCCTCACCTTCATATTCGCACCCCTGTAACATTGTCTCTTCCTAAGCTACCCTGCTCTACTTTAGCGTACTGCTAGACCGTTCTACTGACTACAAGATCCAGGAGTTGCAGCCGAAACGATTCGAATTTGACAGAGTTACTGCGCTCTGAAAACGCCCGCGCGTGCAATCTGCGAGCGGTTGCCCCACTCGATTAATAGGTTCGATTCTATATGCATTGCTCCCGGCGCACTTCTAAGTCTCGCCGGACAGAGTACAGCAATTCCTGAGTAGGGCGGCTGAGAATTTCTCATAAAACTCCCTAAATGCTCACTCTACGAGCTGCCGCGCCCACTCGATTGATAGGTTGGGTCCTATATACATTGTGCACAGCGCACTCCAAAGTCTCGCCGGAACAGAGTACAGCAATTGCTGAGTAGGGCGGCTGAGAATTTCTCATAAAACTCCCTAAATGCTCACTCTACGAGCTGCCGCGCCCACTCGATTGATAGGTTGGGTCCTATATACATTGTGCACAGCGCACTCCAAAGTCTCGCCGGAACAGAGTACAGCAATTGCTGAGTAGGGCGGCTGAAAATTTCTCATAAAACTCCCTAAATGCTCACTCTACAAACTGTCCCCCCCCCCCCTCATTGATTGATAGGTTCGATCCGATATGCACTGTGCACGGCGCACTCTCGGAGGATTCCTGGCATGACAAAACACTTTACGCCATGCTTGAGATGCTCCGATAACATGCAAGTCCTGAAATATAAGCTTCTCCAATAGCAAAAAGTCTGCTCCAGTCATTTTTGACCACCCACTGCGAAAATGCGGTGGTTTGGCGAAGTTTTATATATGGTTGTGTAGATCTCGAGGAGACGAATCGAACTGTATCATCCTTTTCTCAAAAAACCTTAAACTAGAGGAATTGTGATCATGCAACGGTTTTTGACGCCTTGCGGCCGACAACTCGTCCGCGGCCGGCCTTCTCAATGGAGCGCAAGTTTTCAATTTTGGCCATTTTTGATCTTCCATATGAAATGTATATACCAAACGATAGAGCTCGATCTCCTGAGCTCAGATGTATCCTTGGTTTTTCAAATGGATGACCGTTGGGCGAGTTATAGCAAAAAGACGCAAAAACCGCAAAAGTGCGGTTTTTTCGGCGTCTATTCAAAAGACGCGTCCGGTACTGTATGTCCTGTCCTGGTAGATAAAGTACTCGTGCAATTTCAAGCTGCAGCTCCAAAATGCACGTCATCAAGTTGATCCGGTAGGAACCATTGAAGAGAAATAGATATGTAGGGTTCCAGTTAATAATTCGTATCCGCAGACATATCACTGACAGAAAGCCATGCTTCCGAGTTCCAGATATATGTAGTTTTCTGGGGGAAAATTTTATCGAGCAATGGAACATGTTCAAAATGTACTCCAGATAACAGTTCGTTAACTCTAACTGCCTGGTGATTCACAACTAGAAGATCCTTACCCGCGCTTGTTCTTGGCAGAGGATTTGCCAAGCATCGAATTTTCATCATTGTTAAATAGATACATGCTTTTGGAGAAATTGTAGTCGTTAGAATTTAGAAGTCGAAAATGGCGAAAACTTTCGGCCCGACCTAGCATCCGGCTCTTCTTACGAAATATTTGAAAGGCTAAGTCAGTGGCAAAGCCGTCGTCCCGTCCTTGTGATTGAAAGCAACAGACCAGAGAACGCGAAGTTCTTACTGATTTGGCAGGAGCCAACCCTAAAATCTAGTGCATAAGATGGACACATACTACCGCTTGCGCCATACAGATAAATGATCAAGCACGGGTTAATCATTCCCTTTAGGGATGCGCTACGCGTTCTACTTCTAGTGGATGTGCTGAAGGCAATTTGGGTGCGTATTTGGTCCATTGCTTATTGGAATTGGTTCAGTGCTTGGTTCCGTGAATTACGGTTGCCAAGCGATAGACAAGTCAGTGCTTTATCATTCCTAGACGAATATGGTACAAATCCACCGAAAGGGTTGATTGACCTGGGCGGGAAATGCCAACTAAGAATCTGGTATCGGGTGCACGCCGACAGTCGGCACTTCCTCCGACTGTCGGCTGAAGTGCCGACTGTAGACAGGCCCATAATTAGTGTATGATGTCACTAGACGGGCCCATAATTAGTGTATGATGTCATGAATAATAGTACGTGAATCAAGATCCAATTACGTTCGACATCTACGTACGACTTCAGTTAGTATGGAAGATGAATATAACATTTAACATTTTCATTTAAAACCACCAGTTTCCTTAGCACCACAAGGTATGCCAAATACCAGGAGCAATGTCGAAAACAGATCAGATTTTGCATTCCTTAAGCGCCACACTTTTACTCACCATTTATATGTATATATTTTATATATATTATTATATATATTATATTTATATTTATATTATATCCCTAAAGAGGTGTTCGTTTAGACGAAGCGTTGCCACGAAAGAAAAGATTAAGACAATTAATCAATAACCGCCGGCTTGAGTTTCGCTCCCATCACTGCTTATGCTAATTTTTGAGAAGGGACAGAAACTGGGACTTTACGCTCATCATTGGGTTGCATTAAGAGGAGGGGGGACCATATCACATCGATCCAGAAGTAGCTATGAAATTTTTGGTGAACCCGGCATCCGTCCTCGTTGACAAATATTCTTCGACAGCTAAGCGATTCCTGCCAACCTTAATTTATTAAGTAGATGACATCACTTTATCGGGCAAACTCACGTCTTCAGCAAACAGCTTATATGCAGAACCGTCTGCAATTAGAAAAGCCTTCTATGAGATGCTTTTACGAGACAGGAGAGCCAGAAAGCTAAAGATGCCAAAGCATACACACCCTATATGGCTGGAACTGTGCGATCGCCACTACGACGTCTCGTAGTGGCGATCGCACAGTTCCAGCCATATTTCATCGTTCCAGGTGTGTATGCTTTGGAGTAGAAATCGCTGTAGAATGAAGATTAGCGAACGGGGCCGGTCCGCAGCACATGACGGATTGGCAAATGAGTGCATGGAGGCTCATCCTCACACTGACGCTCGTCGGTCAGAGCAGTGGTGATGGAAGCGGAAATACGCTGAGAGCGCGGCTAACGAAGCCTATGAAGCACCGAGCCGGCCTGCCGGGTTGCAGCCGAATGCCAAGAACCAGATATGTGTTTCTTCTGACGTCGTTGCACACGGACATCCAGCAAAAACATTTAGCTAATTACGGGCAACGTTCTCTTCATTACGAACTCCCACAGGACATTCTTGCTCTAGAATAAGACAAATGAATACTATTTTATGTTTCTGAAGTCTGGAGGAGTATATCTAAATATTCGTGCACTGCGAAGAAGCCGATGATCAGTCTTCAATTTTAAAGCGAAATGTAATGTCAAAGATTTGTTCAATAAGAAATTCCTTCCTTATTTTTCGCCTTCTTGTAGGTTCAGATAGTGGCGCAGATAGAGGAGAAGCCGTCTGCAATTTGAACCTCACATCGAGAAGTTCGGGCCCCTTCTCGGCCAAGCGAAACCTCCATCCCTCCCGGGTTGGTAAGTTATTGTCAGGCTGGCCTGGAGAGAACGACCGACGACTGCATGTGATTGTTTGGGCACGATAAAATAAAAAGGATAATTGACGGCGTTAGTCAATCCCTTTTGGGATGCGCCACGTATTCTACTTTTTCGAAAGTAGTATGTGACTAGAATGGTGGGAGGAAGAGGCTACCACCATTCTAGTCACAAGTCACTGAAGCTCAGGGTTAATCAATCCATTAGAATCCACGGTACGTGCCGCGCATTCAAATTTCACGGAATGTCGCAAAAACAATTTGAATGCGTCTTTGGCCATACAATGAATTACGGTGGTCAGTCGATGAATAGGTCAGCGCTCTACCCCACCCGGACAAGTCTGATACCAATTCACCAACCTCGGAGATATAGACGGCTTGGATGGCCTAGGCGGAAAATCCGAACCAGTGCACGCAACAGCCGGCACCTTTTCCGACTGCGCTAGATGCGTCCATGTTTAGGCAGGATATGCATTCAAATTGTCTTTGCAACATCACGTGAAAGTGGAATGCGCGGCACGTACCGTGGATTCCATTGGGTTGATTAACCCTGAGCTTCATCTTCCTCCCACCATTCTAGTCACATACTACAATATCTACCATATCATAATAAGCTAATTATGTTCTGTTGTAGTGAGCGAAACCTACAAATAAGGAGGCTAGGATACTAGAGGCTTTTTTTTCGAGAAGGAAAAGTACCGTTTTCGACTACAGGTCTAAAAGAAATCAATTCTGAAAAGAATATGGGCACACTGAACACTGGGTAAAAATTCAAATGTTACATTTGCATGAAAGCCATGTGCCTAGTTCAAGGCTTCAGGGCTGATTGTACAGCTCGGGTTTACTAGGTATGGAGGGAAAGGCATTGTTCTGAATAAGTGCTCGCTCGTAGAAATTTTGAAGGAGAGCTCATGGGATCCGCTTCTGTTCAACAAGACATCTTTTCCGAGTGGAGTGCCCCATTCACACTAGGCCAACAAAAAAACCTTTTTGATGAGATAAGGACCTCTTGAGTGGAGGCGTTAATGCGTCTACGACGACGAAGAACAGTTGGTGAAATTTTTGGCAAGAACTAACACCTTTAAACTATCGCAACACCTCGAGCCCACTCTTTAGAGTCTAGTGCTATAACTCACAATAAAACGCAAGAAGTCATCGCCTCGATTGTTGTAGAATATAGCTCTGAATAACTAGTACAAGTGGATGAATCTCTCCATCGAAACTGTTCTATAAATCTATAAATAGTCATTTCAAAAAAGTCTCTGCCCTTTCGTGCAGCAATACCGGAATATGTACATCGCGTGACTATTGGACGAGAGCGAAGTTTTTAAAAAGTTGATGAATCTGCCCTCCACACCTTGCTCCGCAATGTGCACTCTCCAAACACACATTCCTAACGAATTGATATTTTTCTCATATCTGGAGATTTTGAAAACTGCTTCAAGCCGCTGATGCGCAGTAAGTGTCCAGTCTTGAGGAACAAGTTTTAATTGCAGTCACTTTACAGAGGAGTTTAGTTACAGAAGAAATGCTGAACGCAAGCAACTCCGAGCTATCCAAAATGGTTAAGAATTCTCGAAGTTATTACTGTATGAGCTTCCAGGCCCGAAATAGCGGAAACTTCTCGCCTCCTTGATGGGAAATATATTTTCCGCCCTTCTTCATCATTTCTTGTTTTATATCTTCGCAAATAAAGGATAAAGGATAAAGGACGGCGTTACTCAATCCCTTTTGGGATGCACCACGCATTCTACTTCTACGGGATGTCGTGGAGGCGATATGAATGCGTATTTGGCCATACAATGACTTGCGGTGGCCAGCCGATGAAAAAGTCAGCGCTTTATCCTTCCTAAACACGTCTGGTACCAATTCACCGACCCCGGAGGGATGGAAGGCTTGGTTGGTCTGGGCGGAGGATCCGAACCAGGAACCTGGTATCGGGTGCAGGCGACAGCCGGCGCCTCCTCCGATTGCGCTACCCGCGCCCATACCTTCGCAAATAGGGCCTTCTTATTCGACAGTAATTTAATAAGTAACAAAAAGTATGAGTTATGGGTAGTAGCTACCTCACATCGTTCAGTGCCCTTCTCACGCCCTTCAGCACGTCCCTATATATGTCTCCACTGACAGAATGGTACATACATAATTTTTCAACGCAGTAGCATTCCACGTTGCTACATTTTGTGTCTCCATTACTCAACCCGACAGCCATTTTTTCTTTGCCGCGGATAGCCCATTGGTTCCGCCTAAAACGGCGAAGCATCATAAATCACGAATGACGACATCCTATTTCATGAATGGGACAACGACCGGGTTATTGTGTAGTACACTCCAGTGTGATAAAAATATGGGAGCTTTTTTTGTTCTTCTAGGTGGGGGGGGGGGTACTAACAAGGGAAGGGTCTGAAGCGTATGTCTGAACAGGGGGAGCGAGTCATTTCCCTCAGCTGGTTTGAAAATGTGTTTATTTTTTGCCAAGTCGTTAAACCCAAGGAATAGGACGCCACAATGTGATACAGCGCAGCACGCGTCTGGGGGTCTTGTAAGCCCGCGATGTGTCTGCATCCAGTGGTTCGGAGCGCAGGTGGGTAGAGGGTTGACTCCTGCGAGAGAGGTCAGGTATTTGGCTCCTCTGCGTTGCTGCATTTCAACTGATTGGTAGAGATTTGGGGGATTCTGACGTCTATACCATTTCAGACGTTTTCTGCGCATTTTTTCCAGCGGTACGTTGTGGTATTGAACATGGTGATGTATAACTGTTCAACGCCAGTGATGCACAGGTACAAAGTGCATGAAGCACCAATGGGCACCTCACGGGTAGCGTATAAAGGCTACAGGCTCCTCATAGTCTGTTTCCATACATGGACCAAAGGCCTCGGGAAAAACCATCCTGCTAGATTTTCAAAGGAGACCACGTTGTAACGTCGGAGGTGGTTCAAATGAGAAAGGAGGTGTGCGGATCCCGCAAATTAAGCTAAACTTCATCGATACACTCTTTCCCTCATGTCTGCCTGTCACCTGGAAATCAGAGGTCTGCTGAAGGTTTTCTGGAACCTAACACCAACAATGTCAGCCGATAGTCGAGTGGTGATCCACCTGCTCACGCTGAAGTGTGGCCCACCTTTAGACAAGGAATCTTCGAGGGAAGAAATCAAGCTGGCCGAAAGGATGGCCAGGAGGACTCCGAAGCACGTCAACTTGAAGTTTACGAATACGAACAGCTGGAAGTGGTGGAAGGAGAAGAGAAAGATTGGGATCCGCAAGATGAACTGATGGACGTGGAGAGGCAAGCAAGCATTGGGCATATGATAACGTTTTCGAGTGGAACTCTTAAAAAAGCATACAGTGTGTTATTTATGATTTTCCGCAATATTAAGTACTCAGATGAAGCAATACTGTTACGCCTTTACAAGGCGTGTGTCTTGCACATTTAGAGTTCCTTATCTCAAAAAAGACACGTTAAAAGTTGAAAAAGTTCAACAGCTATTTTCCGGACTGCTTTGGTACAGAATATCCGGCTGATATGTTCCACTAGGCTTGCCTGGCTATAAGGATCTTTTCTTGAAGCTGCCTAGTGTGTAGGAGATTAACCGCTGATTGGGATTGCTGTTCTCGCCTTCGGAAGCGTAAAACAAGTTTACCTATTAGCAAATATTGGATTTTTAGACCAGTTAGCCTTCGAATAGGAACCATAAGCATGCACTACAATGGGACGAAAAGAAAGCATTTTTAAAAATTTTCAATACCTTCTTTTCTCGTTGTGCAAGGTGAATGAGCAAATTGGCTGCTGGGGCTTTTCAATGCATCGACCTCAAAAAGCTTTGAAGACAAAATAGCAAAGTCAGATCTTCCACATTTGCTTATGGTTGATCATTTTTGTTAGCAATTCTTGATGTTACAGAGTTGCTGCCATCAGTATTAGTACATGAGGTCCGTATTTATGGTCGCAGATTTCCGTGGTGATCAAACAGTGGAGCATGGGAGTGCAGAACCCATGCTGCGATATTGAATACGCCATCTTTCGGTTTCTCAGAAACGGTTCTTGTTAAGTTCGATGTTCAGCTAGTTTCACTTCTTGTTCGTTCACATTTTCCTTCCATAGCCGGACCGCTATCATTTCAACAGGGCACTACACACTTCACCTACTACTGCGATACTGTTCAGTAGTTATTACTGCTAGTATCCTAGACAGCTATGAAGCACCTTTATGCGGTTCTGTTTTTTTCCTCACATTTGTTGGATACCTATGGCTGAAATTCTCACCAATTAGCATCTGGCGGGTTTCAGAGCCTCAGTGCAAATGATCGTATCTGTAATCCGAACCTACTATTTTCTTTGGACTGATTACGTTTTGTTTTGCGTTATTAATTACTCTTACTCTATCTCCAAACTTAGATTCATTTCACTACGAGTGCGGTTGGTCATAATTCAGCTCCTCGAAAGCATCATCGAGAGGTGGCGTAATGTAGTGAATGCTTGCCTGATATGACCGGACTCTGACCGGACTCCTGGGTGGCTTCCTCTCTTCAAGGTTGCTGAAAGTGACTTCTGCAATCACTGAAACTCACACCATAGGTATACTGAATGCCAACGTCTGCACTTTTTGCTGATATAAAAAAATGTTTATTTGTTTATGTCAACCTTAGATATTTCGACATTATATGTATCATGTTTCGTTATATTGTTGCTTGGTTTTATTTCGATATTTTTTTGAACCTTTGCCCTGGGTCTTCTGAAATAACCTGCAAAAATACCTTACCCCTACTGCAGTTCATAGAGATACTCAAGTTGCTCACAATTTACATATTGTGTTGGTTTTATAGCTAGATACTTATTTGATTGTTACGTCTTTCTTGTTTTTTTTTCTTCGAATGCGCATCTCGTGTGCAGGAGTGAACGATTGAATGAACGCCACCTCCTCTCTTCTTACGTTTGAGATTTCATGGAAAAAGTGACACACCATTCGAAAGATGATCGTTCTCTCTACAAAAAAATCGGTTTACTTTTTCCGTTTTCACTTTCATTAATTTTCACATATTGATAAAAAGCTATTCCCTCTAGGCGCTTCATTTGGCATTAAAGTGAAGCGCCTAGAGGGAATGGCTTTTTTATCAATGTGTCGCTCCTACTCTTTAGGTAATTTTTTGGAAAACGTTATATGCTTTTCGAAAAATAATGTTTTGCTCTGTCAAACACTGTGCTAGTCTATTTGCTCTACTTGATGCTTATAAACTTTTAGGGAATTTTTTAAAAAATAGGAAAATGACCTTTCCCATTTTTTCGCACAGTGTCATACGTCATTTAAAAGAGAATGTTTGTTCTGCCAGAATACATGTTTCGTTTTTTGGTCACTCTGTATTCTGCTTATTTTAGGTCATAAAGTCCAGGTTTAAAAAATTAAACAAAATGTAGAAGTTGTTGGTAAAAATAATTACTACACTTCACTTTAATACCCTAAACGTCGACGGAATTCAAGATGAACGAAAACAAGTAACAGATGGTCTCGTAGAGGTCATTTTTCTTCTCTTAACCGCCCACTTTATTAACCTAAAAATAGATGAAAACCAAAATGGAAAAAAGCAAAACACATTTGATAGAACAGAAATCGTATATAACACTGTGCAAAAAAATTTCAGTGAAATTTAGCATAAAGTCTGAAAAACGGCGGGACTTAGTTTCCAACCTGTGTAATGTTTGCTTGGCTGTGCGATATTTGCGCAGCCGAGAGAGTTATCGGCTTTGGCGTGCACCATGGATCTAGCTTATTGTAGTAGCTCACCGACAGTACAAGCCCCGGATGGCTTTCCCAGGCCATCCGAGGCTTGTACTGTCGGTGAGCTGGTGTCAAACTTGTATAACAAAGATGCAGATCAGTGACTTGTTCATTGGCTAGCCCTGAAGTCATTGTACGAGTCAAATAGGCATTCGAGTTGTCTATCCCGCGGAAGTATAATGGGTGGCGCACTCCAAATAGGGATTGGCTAACGCCCTATACTATCCCTAGCCTTTCTCATAAGCTAAATTTAAAGAACTAATACAAAAAGGGAAAGCGGTATGAACTAACGAGACTAAGACTAAAGCAACACCGACCAGTGTGGTGAGGGCGAGCTAGAAACACTGGATAAGAAAATAGGATGGGCAGTTACCACAGCGAGAGTTTTGTGAAAACTTTGAGAGTCAAAGGACATGCCTGACCAGTTTATTATGTGAATGCAGAGGTACCCTTTAAAGAAAGTTAAAAGCACCACGTTCCTCAGTTTCGATAGATGCGTCGATGGATTTTTTCTGCATAAATCATAGTAGCCTGGAAAATGCTATTTCGGCAACGTTCCTCAGTTTCGATGGAAACAATAAAAATAACGAAAACGATAGCTAAAGAAGATGCAGTTTATCCAAAGTCAAACAATCCACCATTCTGAATCGTTTGTGTTAACTAAAATGAGCAAAAATACAAACTTAAAAGTTACGTCCATACTCAACCTTTAAGCCTCATTGTGGGGGTGATGGAAGAGTCAGGTAGATTTCATTCAGTCCTTACATAGAATACACCACGAACTCGAATTCTACAAGATAACGTGCAGAGAATTTGAGGACGCTTTTGGCCTTCACTACATATATCGTTTGGTGACCACTCAATAAAAATCTTTGTATAATGTATAAAAAAATGTATAAAAATCTTTCAAAGATAAGTCTGCTACCAACTAACCGACCGGTGCTTGTTTGGAACTAGTGGTCGCATTTTGAATCAGTTTGGAAGGCACGAATAAGTTGCCACCACCCTCTCTCTCCACCCCTCCAGTCATATCACACCTGGCGCAAGGGTTTTGATCGCAATTGAACATCCTTCTAACTAGTTCTATCTTCTATGAGAACCGCTCAGTACTCAAGCAAAAATGAAAAATACAGTGAAGTCTTCACTAGTCATGTATCTTCAAATACTTGGAGACACCTCCTTGGATCACGTGGTCGCTGAATATCAACAGTTTCCTGTTCATATAACAGGAAACGGGAAGTGGGAAGTGGGAAGTTTTGAGGGAGACCATGTAGCAATCGCCAGTCGAATCTCGCGAAAGGGGCAAATCTAAAATTATACTATGCCACGAGCAGCGATGTAGCTGAGGCATTGAGACTTGCTTGGAACAAAGGAAAAAATTCTGACTTATCCTAGAGCGTGGTGTGACTACTGTTCGATAAAACTGAAAATAAACAAGTATGCAAAGACAATATTCTAAACAAGCAGTATTCACACCGTTTTCTTTTGCGGTTTCTCTCGGAAGAGATCACTCTGAGTGACATCATATATTTTTTCTTTTCGTTTTCCGGTGTCCCTCAAAAACGGGATAAATACAAAAAGCTTAAAGGTCCATTTCGACGGAAGATATTTTTTTCAGTACAGGTTCAGCTGCTGGCTTGGAACAATATTACCAGGGGACCCATCTATCCCCGGTCGGGAAGAGGAAGGAGACACACGACGTTTTGATTCACCACTCTCCTCACAACTGGCTCAAGAGCCGCACCTGCTGCCATCTGCTATTTACTGGCCTTAGTCGAATTCAGAAGAAGGGGCGGTGTGACGTACTAATGCGTTCTAAACTGTCACCATTAGCTTTGCCCTTCTGAATAGGATAAATCCACCAACAGGTTTTATTTGTACAGGAGCACAGCAAAGAAAATGTGGTATTTTTAGAGCAACCTCGCCGGTGGCTCGACAGCACCAGCAGACAGAATTCCGTGCTGTCAAACTTTACATAAACTGAAATGAGTGGACGCACACCCATCTGAAACAGGATCTCCAAACTGCTGGTTTGCACTCGAGGCTTTTCCATGGCGAAGACACATGGATTTCCAGCACTAGTAGCAGACGTGTTGATTAATTGGGAGAATTTTCGATTCATAATTGAGTGTTTTTGCTCTGCCCAGCAAGACAATGCCTCGAGACACGCGCGGGCGTCAAGGAGCAGCTGATTACTTTCGACGGAACTACTGCAGATGCTCACTCAGTTGCAAACATCGCCAAGAGCGTCTGGCTTTCCGAGTAAATCCAGCATATCCAGAAATTCTCTTTTCCCGTGTTATGAATGGATTTGAAATGGTTTAGATGCGGAAGTAATGATAACGAGCTCATTCAAAAAGACCCATCAACCACAGGGAATAGTCGCCTTTTCATACTGCTCCCTTCCATATGATCTGCCTAATTGTATGTGTGTTATATACCATTTTCACCTCTAATAGTTCGCGTTTCAAATCACGGTGAACACTATTCTTAGCAAGTCTGACGCTCTTAAATTCAAAGCTAACATCTAAATCAAAGCGAGCTTCTCATACATTAAAATAGAAACTTTCTAAAATCTTTAGAATAAATTTTTGGTAAAGAAAGCATTAATATGAATTTCTTTGAAACTGATATTAAGCTGGACGACTACCTAAATAGTTACATGCATAGCAAGATCTCTACTTTCATTGTGCCAAAAAATTGCTGTATTCCTTTACTCTAAAACAAGCTTTGAATATTTTTTTAATATAAACGTATAATAAAATTAGAAATATTAAGCTCATTTAAAGGGACAGGAGGTCAAGCAAAAATCGCCACCATCTGGTCGAGTGCATAGCGCGCCCTTTCTTTTAATACACTATTTAGTTGTTGACTTCCTTGATTTTTGCTTGACCTCCTGTCCCATTAAATGAGCGCAATGTCTCTACATTTCAAACGCTGTGTCCATTTACTGATGCAAATGAATAACAATTCTTCAAAAGAAGTCATACTCAATTTTTCCTAAACAAAAAGTTCTTCTAACCGTCTCGTAGAGCCTGTATTTTAATTTGTGAAAAGCTGGTTTTGATTTGCAAGATGTTCACCATTATTTCAAAAGCGTCAACTTTGTCTAGAGGAATGTCCAAATTGACGTGAAAATGTTAGAAAACCTCATGGGAATTCCGTTCACGTCCATGGAGATCGATTACAGCATGACTCTTTCAAGTTTCATCTGCTGAAGTCATGGAAAGAGGTAGCGAAGTGCTAGAACGATCCTGGAAATGGTTCCATTCCGTTCAAGACTACTTAGTAGCATCACCCTACTCGTCATCAGCACAATCAGCCCTATCTCGACTCACTGGTCTTCGTAGTTCATCTGAGGGCTTGTGTATGCTAGCTGAGCTCACAGTTGGCTTTCACAGCAACGTATAACGGCAGAGCATATGACCTTATGCTTACCCTTTCTTCCTCATCCTGTGGCTAACTATTTACGTAATAGACGCATGGAGCAGAGTCAGCACGACGACTGTCCTCGCGTGACACCGTTCACAACACTGCTTATCGCCATAGATCTGGGATCTTTTCTTTTACACCGTGGGCAATCTTTCCGCGTATAGAATACTTTGCAGCAGTAACCAGAGGGCACATTATGCCACGCATTCGGAGCAGGGCGCGAGTGATTTCATATCTCAATCGGAATCACACCATAGCAATACTGAGTGCCAAACCGACTTTTGCAGATTTAAACAAGAAAAGCAATTTATTTTGACTAAATCCTTGGTAAACTAAGCTAACTTATCGCTGCGTTCCTCATTACTATCCTATGTATGTTCACGCGTTGGGTGGCCTCCTTGTATCTGTGCTTCTGAATGGCTGAAAGCATTGGCCAAATTGCGGTGCATAGTGATATCATATTGTTCTTTTCTTCTACGTAAATTAATTGTAACTGATCGATTTGTTTTTCAAGGTTCTGTTTAATGTGCGCACCTTTGTGCAATTATAAATAAATAAATAAATAAATAAATAAAGGATAAAAGGATAAACAACGGAGTTAATTCACCCCTTTTTGAGATACTATTATTCTTCTCGGGATGTCGTTGAAGGCGTATTTGGCCTATACAATGATCTTCGGTGACCAAGTCATGTAAAAGTCAGTGCTTTGTCCTCCCAGAGAAGTCTGAACCAATTCACCGACCCGGAGTGACGGAAGGCTTCGTTGGCCTGGTCGGGAAATCCGAACCAAGAGCCTGGTATTGGGATGCCCTATTGAATTAGAATGAGTTGCGTATCCAACAAAGGGCTTGATTAACGCCACTTATCCATTATTCTTTATTCTTTATTGCAAGATGCGCATGGCATTCAACATCTACAACCGAAGAGTTTGAATGCGTACCTGTTGCACATGTCTTTCGGTGGATGTCCTGTTTTGTTTTTTATAAGGGACCCAATCATTACACAATAAGCCAGTTTAAGATGGGGCTCTTCTAAACTGCGAAACTTCCCTCAACCGGTAAAATAAGACTTTGAAATGTGTCCCGCCCGCGAAGCACAAGAGCTTGATGTTGTGGTTGGGTGGACCCCAGCCACAATTTCTAGTTCCCGCGCTTCGCGGGTCATTCATCTACTAAGTAAGCCCTTGCAATCTTCACTGAAATCGCGGAAACACTCTGAATGCGCGATTGACTATTCGAGGACCTACAGTGGCCACCTTACGGAAAAGGGCGCCTTGTGCATTCATGGGAAAGCCTGATGCTAATTCGTTGAGCAGCGAAGGTTTGAGCACCTGGAAGATGAGTCGTATTGAACCAAAAATACATAGTAGGTAGTACATGCAAGGCAGGAGCCGAAAGCTGACGGCGCTATGTCCCTACAACAGAACAGTGCTGTCGTGTGTGCAAACAATTGGAATTGGAGTATGGTAGTGTAAGGTCTCGCCTATCGGACTACTAAGACATTCTATTCATTACTAAGATAGTGCTATTCTACTATCAGAAGGGTTAAGTGACGCACTCGACCGAATGTTCTATACAATACTGTTTCTAATAATAAACCCACTTCCGGGATTACGGTTCCAGATGAGTGAAGATGCTTTGTTTTCGTCCCCGCCATATCTAAGGTCGGCCTTTTCAGCTTTGTGACAAATGTCGTCATGTGTGTCTAACGGACGACGGATACTCGTCGTCCGTGTTCATTGATACTAGGCGATAAACAAACTATGAGCGCCTAACTGAAGCGTGTCCAGAACGAATGAAGTAGAAATGACCAAAAATGGATTTGAAATCGCAAATTTATTTGGGACGTTTGACGTATACTACAGTCATTATTTCAGCATAGCAATGCAAATTCCTACGTGTCATATGCAGAAGTTGAAGAATGCGTGGTTCGACCACAGTTCCACCTAAAGCTGCGTATGGATTCAGAAGACATGCTCAAGAAGTCGTGCGACGATTCAGAAGACGTATTTGCCCACTTCGTGCAACGGGCGTCATCATTCAGGAGAGGTGTTCCAAAACTGCAACGTGCTTCTGGATCCGAAAGTTAGTCAACCATAAAGAAAGGATGACGTGGATAAAAACTAGAAAGTATAATTTAAGATTGAATGCTATTCAAACCTGAGCTAAAGGCCCCTTCCTCTCATCGAATGTAAGGCAATATCAGCCAAACATTCTCGTGGGAAAGCAAACTAAAAAGAATCTCGACAAAGGATTCAAAGACTTCCTTTGAGATGCATTTTTCTCACCCCATCTGGCTGCAGAAGAAAAGAGGAAGGACTTTTTGTTTCGCACAGATTTGATTTTATTTCCGTTCCGCTGAAAGGTCAGCGAAACCTTTACTCCTTCTCTGGTTGGTGAGAAGTGGCTTCCGGGATAGCTCAGAGAGGCCCCGTAAGGCCACGCGCCTCGTATAGCTTAGTATGATAACACCGACCGACAGCGCATGCCTTGGGCCTCACTGAAAAGAAAAGAAGTTCAATAAAGGAAAACGCGATGCAAAACGGTGGTGGAAGTTTGATTGCAGGTAGTACCAAACAATTTAAAGCGAACTACTTTAAGAAGGCTCATCACTCTTGAGATCACCAAGCAGTTTGTATAATAACAAGCTTCAGGTCGTACTCAGGTCTCACCTTTACATTTTATTGCCTTGGAGAGCTATCCGCTATCATCACCACCTCTCGACCGCAACCATCTCTGCGAAAATGTGGTCTTTCGAGACTATGAGATGATTAACGCTAAAACTGAATCGAGTGAAGCATTAAACTTAAACCGGCGGTTTTAAGATTTTTACATGAGGAGCCTAAGTTTATATGTAATTTTCTCTGATTTCCAATCCAAAGTGAGGTCATGCCGGATAAGTTTAAAAAAAGCAAAACATATATTTGCATAGTGTTGAAAAAATTAAAACACTGAAAATTCACCTATGCACTAGATGTCTCAAGAAGAAATCACTACGCGTATTACGATGGCTGATGTACGGTCGTAGAAGTCATATCGTGTTTGATTTACCCCAAAGTACAAAAAAGAAAAAATCTCGGTTTACTGAACGAATAGGTTGAGTCGTGAACTCATCCGGTGCGCCTCCATGCCTATTTTATTAGTACACTAGATCAACACACTAAAAACATGTTCAACTACATTTTAAAATTATTCACTTCAACTTGAAAGCTGCTCATTTTAAAGCGAAACGTGACCGTCTAAGATGAATTGTGCGATTTATGGCAGGGGGAAGAACACGCCATTCCTGCTCTTGGACAACGGTGGTAAAACCGAATGTAGACCAGTTTAAAAGGATAAAGGATAAAGGACGGTGTTACTCAATCCCTTCTGGGATGCGCCAGCGCATTCTATTTCTACGGGATGTCGTGGAGGCGAAATGAATGCGTATTTGGCCATACAATGACTTGCGGTGGCCAGCCGATGAACAAGTCAGCGCTTTATCCTTCCCAGACAAGTCTGGTACCAATTCACCGACCCCGGAAGGATGGAAGGCTTGGTTAGCCTGGGCGGGAAATCCGAACCAGGAACCTGGTATCGGGTGCACGCGGCAGTCGCGCCTCCTCCGACTGCGCTACACTCGCCCGTAGACCAGTTTACAACGACAATACCATGGACTAACCTATGATGAGAACCTTCTTTTGTAATTTCTTAGCCGACAGAAGCCACACTGCTTATATTCGTTATAACGACGTCCCCTGAGGCCAGGATATGTCCTGAAATTTACCCTCAGAATAAAGGTGCGACAAAGGCAATAGAAACTAAGGTTTGTCTAAATTTTGTGATAAGGAAATGAAACAGGCCTCTAATCGTAAACATGCGCCGGCAATTCCCCGGTCTAAAACGCTACTACTACGCTTTCTCTCTATCTGCTCAGGCATCAGTACACAGAACTTCTCAGGATGGACCGTCCAATAGGCCCTGACGAGTTTAAGGACGGGTAAAACTACGTGCATAACTCGGCCGAATAACGAAGAGATGGATAAGAATTTCCAGCGACGGTTATTTTCAGTAGGATACTCGGAAAAACAGCAGCAGCCGGAAGCAGTGCTGCTGCATCATCGACGGCGGAGTGTTTCCGCTGTCATCTGCAGCAGCCTGACATCCCGGCCTTTAATTGAGATGTGCATCGCGTCGTGTTGGAGGCGACGAGGAAGCAATAGTGTCGGAAAGCAAACCGCGATATCGAGGACCGAGGCATCCTCAGAGTTGATAATTCTCGAAATCGGCATTTGCATCCAGGTCGACAACTCCTTGTTGAGCACGTATGACAGAGCTCCTGAAAAGTTAAAAAATTGAGTTACGCTACCTCTATGCTCAAATGAATCGGAAACGAATAATGGTCGACACGCCCATGACGTAATGTTATCAGAGAAGAGCATGAAAAAAGGCATCAAGAGGAAGATAAAAATGCGCTTGAGAAGAAGTTGAATGGAGGGCAGATTTACGCACCAAGACGGTTGATGAAGGACGGTCGATGCAAACGTCGCTGAACTAATACTAAGAAGAATAAATATCTAGCTTCTAAAGAAAATGCTCTTGCTTTCCCCACTTTTCCTTAATCTACCGCTGGACTCCGCATGCATAGATTTTTATTTATTTTAAGGATGTGTTAAAGCGGTGAATTTTTAGGTGCACCTTATTTAGCATACAGCAAATGTACTTGGTCAATCTGAAAGCTTACGCAGTATCAGTGCTTTGAAAACTCATTTCCTTGGTTAAACTATTGCCCTAGGTAGATAAAATGTGTAGCTCTAAACGCATGTGTTATTTGAAGGTGGTATTCAACCACTTCTATGTAGTGCTGCCAGAAAAGCTCAATTTTCACGTCATGAAGCTTTAAGGCTTAAATCTCGGAAACAACATGCTAGAATCATATTGAAATTTGAGCGCTGTTCTTGAGTGGAGTTGTCTGAGAAGCAGGTAATAGTAAAACACTGGCATGGGATGCCTTGAAATATCCAATACTCGAAAACCGTTCTATGTGTAGAAACTTCAAGGCGAAAGCTTCGCCAGAGTATATCGGAGGCGAAACTGTTTTTTTTTTCACGATCAGACAGCCAACTTATCCGGCACTCACAGCCCCTTATGGCTGTAACTGCCAAAAGTGGCTTCGCCCCCGGTATTTCATAGCAGAAGATTTATACTGTTTGCTTTGCCTGTCAGGAACCCTGTGCATCAGTCACCATGTTTATTTCATTCCCCATTCAAGCGGTCGACCGTAGACGAAAATCGATAAATCAATCGACAGTGATTGTACGGTCGACATTGTTTACCTGTTGTGAAACCACGAACATCGAGTAAAATATTTTGTTTTATCCTATACATGGAAATCCAGGCATAAAACAAACTAACTAATTAAAGAACTAGTGAAGAAAAAAGTAATTAAAAAAAAACAACACGGTGAAGAGTAGAGAACGATGAGCTCCTAAGACATGCCCTCAAGATATCGGTCGACAAGTCTCCTGTACTCATACAGTGAGTTCCGTAATGTTTTTAGACAACTTCAGGAGTTTCAGTGACAGCTCGACAGATGAAGAATACCCGTGTGATTCCATCTCAAGCGGCCAATTCCGGGGTACACTCAATAAACTCGATATCAGCCATATTTTTCGCTGTTGAGAAATCTTTCGGTCAAAGGTCCCAACTCAGCAGAGGGCGATACGATAACATCGATCGAAATGTAAGGCATACTCAGAAGCCCTCATACGTGATCGAAAAGACGGAAAGACGGAGAGAAGGCAGCCGCTACACAGCTCCTCTACAGAGTTCAGAGGCTAAAAGAAGATTAAACAGGAAAAGTGCAATACACCACCCCACCCACACATTTCTTCCTGTTCTACTCTTTTCAGACTGCAAGAACTCAGTCAACTCAGGCATTTTTCTGTTCTTTCTATTACTTCTCCGCTAAGAAGGCGTCTTTTGGTTTCCTCTATATGTCGTTTATTCACCTGAGGGCATGACATGCTACCACCTACTGCATGCTTAGCCTTTTCGTTGATGTGTTTTCTAAGGTGAATTCAATCCAACCCGGTCGTGCTCTCAAAGTAGGTTAAAATTGTAGGAATAACGTAGGAAACGGAAAATACACACTCCGGCCTCTGTGCCGCAAATTTTGCTACACGGCACAAGGCTTACTCCATTCCATAGTTGCGCCGAATGACTTACTCGCACAGGTATACTTAAGATTTTCATTGAATATTCAGAAAATCGTTCTTCGAAATGTATTCATACTTGAGTAATTAAAAATCGCGATTTTCGAATGTATTCAATCTCGAATATTCAAAAAACTGCAGTTTTCGAATACATTCGATTTGAGTACTCGAAATTTGTGAGTATTCGAAACCAATTGAATAATCGAAAAAATTTCGAGAGCGCAACTATAGTCCACTCGTCTGCTAAAACTCCTTCGTCGTCCACCCTAACGTAATCGAGGATAGGCGCCCAGGCAACAGTATACTGCTACACCAAATGTAGGAATCAGAAAAACTTTTAAAAGGTTTACGAACAACGGACAACACAGTGTCTCTATGCGGGAGGAAGTGTCTCCATGCAGAAGAATTTTTCAGGCACTTTAATAGGATTGCCTTGGAATTTGATGGCCTTGCTCACCATAAATTTGTGGAAGAAGGTTACTCTTATAAAATGTACTCTGAGCAAAGTTGCTAATAAGAATCTCATGATGAAGCACGAAAAGCGATTGCAAATAAGCGCATTCCTGATTAGTAGAACACCAGGGGCCAAGATTCATCAACGATGCCGCCGGTATCATCTAACCGCGTATTCACCATATCGGCCTACGTAGTAAGAGGTAGAGAGAGATACAGATACGATAACCGATATGCCGTTAACGGCCGATAAGCGGTTCTCGCATCTGTATCTCTCTGTGCTCGAGGCCAGCCCTACCTCGAGGTCCAACATAACATGCCAATACACCGTTTAAACGCTTTCTTCGCTCTGTGTGATCTTCGGACTTGCCGCTTACAGCTTTCGTGGATCTCTGAGAAGTTCCCAACGACTTCGTGAAAGCCCTGAACTAATGGCATGAAGAGCTTTGTGTCCTCAATGCTTAGAAGAGGATGTCAAAGATACCTTCCAGCAGTTTTCAAGCTCTAAATATCCTGTCGTTCGCAAACGAAAAAATTTTGCCAGTTAAGTAGGTTCCAGTGAGAATGTAATCGTTACACTGATAGCATCTCCTGTTACTTTCCCAACAGGAGATGCTATCAGCGTTACCGGACACTTATAAGATAAGACCAATAATTAGTTGCGTTGGAGGACCAACCGACAGAATCTCATGGTTTCTTAACAGCATTGTGAGCCAATTGTTGAGCATGGTACCCTCTCACCTGACCAACACAAACAAGTTCCTCTCGAACTACTTCGCAGCTCTCACCTCAGTGAAAGTTGCGTTATTGAGTCACTTGATGTAGCGTCGCTGTATACGAATGTCCAAAACGATGAAGCCTTACAAGCATTATCCGAAATGTTGGATATGCATGCACAGGATATTAACACTTTTGGACTTCAGAAGACGCACATCATGACTCTAGTTGAGGAGTGTTTGAAATGTAACATTTTTAAATGGTCAGGATCGTATTTTTCGCAAATCAAAGGGTTAGCCATGGGCCAACGTCTAGCACCTGTAATTGCTGTGTGTTTCATGAGTAGAATTGAGAGACCAGTGCTGGAACGCTCACCGCTAATGTACTGTAGGTATATTGATGACTGCTGTATCGTAACTTCAACACAGTTCGAGATGGACGAGTGTTTTAGATTATTGAATCAACAGTCACAGTACATTAAACTAACCAGAGAAACCCCACAGGACGGCTGGCTTCCTTACCTAAACACGCAAATAAAAGCGTCCAATGGAATGGTTAGGGTGAAGTGGTATCGAAAACCAAGCTCTAAAAACATTCTGATTCACGCGAGGTCTGCACACCCTATGGCCGCCAAACGCGCTGTGGTTCAAAACATGTTTCGCACGGCCTCGAGAATGTGTACAGGTTCTCAGGAACGCCAAGAATCAGTTTGGTTAGCTTCGGACATAGCTATTTCCAATGGCTATACGGTACCACAACGCCGAAGGACTCTTCACCCTAACGCTCCTCAAAGATCACGCGAAGGAAGGTTACCTCTTGTTCTTCCCTTCATCTCCGTCAAGGTGTCCGCTGCTATCAGAAAAGCTATCGAAAATGCCCAGCTGCAAAATGGTGTCATTTTGGTAGATATTCCAAATGGCAATATCAAAAGCATACTGGTCCGAAACAGACTTTATGATAAGCAGTGCCCTTCGGAGAATTGCGTTATATGTCCATATGGGAATGTGGGAGATTGCTCCAAGACAGGAGTAATCAATGAAATTGAGTGTGTAGCTTGTAGCGCAAACTATATCGGAGAGACGCGAAGGATGCTAGCGGTGCGCATGAGGCTCTCAAAAAGATTGGTGGATCTATGTGTGAGTTTATTTCTCTTCCTACACTTCTAACGTTTGGTCGTAGATTTATGTCAAAACCGCTAGAGAGGCTAGGGCGCTTGGTGGTATAGATTACATAATAAGAACCTTGCACCACATTCAGGCCTTTGAAGACGACGAATTATTAGAAACGTAAGGCCAGAATAAAGATCTACCTCAAAAACCTCGTTGGCACATTATTGACAACAACAAGTAATCGTTACAATTTCGAAGTCGAAAAGACAGAAAGTTTCGGTTTGACCTAATACCTGGTACAATGACTACGTACATAGTTCATCCGTTAACAGCTTCAATAATGTTTCTAAACTACCGTAGCTTAAGAGTTGGACGGAACGAATCAACAAATAATTTGCCATGGCGCAGTTGCTCATGCTGTAGAATTGGAATGGCTGAAATGTGAACCAGTCGGCCGTCTTAATAGCTGTGTCAGAGAATATGCATTTATTATGCCCCACCACTTAACACATGAAAAACATTCAATTAAATAAACGACTAAAGTAGTCGATGTCTGTCTGAGAGCAATATCTGTCAAGATGTCTGAGCTCAGCTGGGAACGGTTTCTCCACAAATCGCAGTAATAATATGCGTTGCTCGACCGCCGACTCGACGGTGGACGGATGTTAGCACTGCATTTCTGAGTCTTAAATACGATAGAGAAAGAAGAGCACAACTATGGCGAAAACAATTCGGGCTCCTTTTTCGACGCACACTGTGAGCAATACAGGGTTCACCCTGCACTGCTCACGCAACTGCACAAGAAACCCCTCTTTCACGGTTACTGAATCACTACCAAGTATTGCCTTCATGCTCCCATATAGTAAGCAAGTTACTTCAAAATTTGTGTTTTTCAAGATGCCAGCTAGGCTTATAGAATACGGAGTTAATAAAATTTGTGAAGAAAATTTTTAGAGAGTGGCTTTAACCTAACTCTGTTCGGGATGCACCACGTACTCTCCTTTGGACATCGTGAAGGCAGATTGAACACGTATTTGGTCTGTAGAGTAACCTGCTGTGAATATCCGACGAATAGGCCCGTGTCTTGTCTTGCACATGTCACTCCGGTGCCAAAACCTCGAAGAGACTGAGGGCTTGGATGGCGTGGACAAGATCCGAACAAAGAACATTGAACTTGAGGTGCATTCGACAACTGGCACCTCCTCCGATCGCGCTACCAAGATCGCCGAGTAGGTCAAAGAATGATAAAGGATGACCTCTGGTGGTGGAAAGTTCCCAACGAGTGAAGATCGGAGTTTGTCAATCCCTTTGCAGGATGCGCCACGCCTTCTACTTCTATGGGATGTCTTCGAAGCAGCTTAAATGCGTATTTGGTCTATAATATACAATGACTTGCGGAAGCCAGCTGATAAACAAGTCAATGCTTTGTCTTTCCCAGACAAGTCTGGTACCAATACATCGACCTTGGATGGGTGGAAGGCTTGGGCGCGAAATCCGAACCAACAACCTTGAATCGGCGTGCACGCGACAGTTGGCGCTTCCTCGCGCCTCGCAGGCCAATTGCTTATTCAAATTGCCAACAGGATAGATAGAAGAACTGGAATTTGCTATACATTTCAGAAAGGAATAGCAACCAACACCGATTTTACTCTGCACACGTACTACAGAAAATATCGTGAATCACAAGAACATTTCTTATAATAATAACAATAAATGCTAACTAAGAAGCTCAGAAAAGATAAGGTAACCCATCAATTAATTGAAACCTAAATCCTGCCCACAAAAAAGAATATTGTATAATTTCTATAGCAGTTAGTCCTTGTCTAGAGAACGCAACGCTTCGTCATGAACGCAGTTTGAGAGCGTTTTAGGCTTATACAGTAGGTTTAAGTGACTCGAAGCGGCCAATAGTTAGATAGCGCATGGTTTTATCATTTTAGTACGCGTTTGGCACCAATTCGCCAACCAGGGGCCAGATTCATCAACGACTGACAGCAATTTAACCGTGAAAATACTGCCGAAATCCCTGACAGCGCGGCTTACCAACAGGCGATATGGTGACATGTAGCACTATATCGCTTGATGAGCCGCGCTATCAGCGATTTCGACAGAATTTTCACCGTTAGATTGCTCTGATTCCAGGATGGATAAAAGGGGTGGGTGTCACGGGCGGAACTCGGATCCAGAACACATTCATGCTGTTCACGAGAGTCGACGTCTTCCTTGGCGGCGTTACCACGTGCCCCTGTTGCCGGTATAAAGCCATCTAAAGTCCTGCTAAAACACAGCATCTTCTATGCAAAAAAATCGCCCACGAGCGAGAATAGAGATCTCAGATCTCTGGATTTAATCAGATAGTCAGAGCAGTCCTCTCATTCGCCTATTTCAATACTGTTAGAAGGGAATCTGCAAGAGTTGCCTGAAGGAGACAACCGTGAAAACCCAAAGCGATAAAGAGGTTCTCCTAGGAGAGGATGGATGAACGCTATGCAAGGAAATCCTACTTACGGTAGAAACGATGATATGGCCAGGACTACCAAGCATGGCAACTTTGATCCCACTTGGAACTAAACTCATAGAAAACGAAAGAGGAGGGGAAATGTAAATGCTTGAGCAGTCTTCCAAAAAATGTTCCTTATGGCTGCCAGAAACAAGACGGCTCTACATCGCTTGACCTTCTTTGAGGACGATAACAATATGAGACACAAAAATTGCATGAAATTCTCTGGCCAACGATAGTGCTGGATAATGTGATGGTCAAACCCTCGAAGCCACCAGTCTTCAAACTGAGCCTGCTTCCACCAGCGTCAACGGGTATTAACGAAAACGACTCGCAATATCCGCAGTATGGGTTGCGTTGCTACGCAGATCCATAATAGGTAGCTCGAGAGCAGAATAGTGCAGTCCTTTTGCTACAATAATCGCTACAGCGAGCAATGACCGGAAGATGATTTGCCTCTCAAAAAACCTTAAGCAGGGCTATCCGAAAACCATAACCATACACACGTTTCTGCCCATTACTTACTTTTTTGGGCACAGAGGAAAGCTGGATTTTTAGCTGGAATCTCCAAGAAAGGATAGTTGATAGTGGAATTTGATGTATTACTACAGTGAATCATTCTTTTCTAACAACTTTTGCACAGCTTACCGAATCTATTACAATAATAGCAAGTGGCTCAGGTTCTAGGTTAGGGTCTGTCACATATCTTCACAATCTCAGTCGAAATGATATTTTATGAACAAAATTGGATGCGAATTTATGCATGTATAGAGGACTTTTGCGCAAACAACCTGAAGCAAACCCTCCTTCTTAGTTATAAATAGCGATTGCTAATCAAATACCGACTTTATGTGGCAAAAGTATGCTGTGCCAACTTTCAAAAACACAAAATCAGCCGATTGGCGATTACCCGACTTCGATGAGCAAAAGATAACTGAGGTCCCCAAGAGCGGCAACCATTCGTGATCGTTCAACCGAGGAATGTAGAGATGAATAAAAAGGATGAAAAATAAGTGTAGGCGTTAGTCAATCCCTCTACAGGATTGGTCAGACATTCTATTTCTGCATATCGTTTGTCATTTCTGGTCTTATAACGTTAGCTTTCTGTTTTTAAGGATCGAACGTGCACCGTGCTCATGTCAATAAATAAATAAATACAAAATATTGTGGAGGCAATAACATGCAGTAACTTGCACTCGCCACCCAATAGACATGTCAATGTTTTATCCTCCCCCGACAGTTGTGGTGTCAATTTACCTATCCCGGAAGTGTGGAGGGTCTTGAACGCTAAAGGCGGGATCCGAACCAAGAACATCGGTTCGAGGGCACGCGACAATCGGTTCCTTCTTCAACTGCGCAAGTAGGAAAATTCGACAAGATACATTCTTCATTCATAATGAATAGATGAGCAAATCATTCGCATATAAGAACGCCACGCATTCCAATTCTAAACAACACCGTGAAAGCAGTTCGACGCTTTCTCCTACAACACTGATCTGACATTTGTGAGATGTGCAGCCAATGACCAGTAAGCGTTGTACCCTTCCTAGACAAGCATTTCACAAGATCTACAATCCCGTCTGTAAGAATGGCATCTTTCGTCGAATTGAATGCGAACTTGAACGAAGCCCGACATCGATCCTTGATGAGCGCAGAAGTAAGAAGAAATATGGAACGCATACCGCAGCTTAAATTGTAATCGTCAATGGTACAAACGAGAGGTAGGAAATTAGGACGAATGAATGAGGAAATTAGCTGTAATCATCTCTGACTATAAATTCGACGAGGAGTAACGGTTCGCCAGTTAATCGAGATCCGATTCGAGATATGCAAGCATACGAACCACATTCTAAGTAGAAAGAGGATAAAGCGAAATTGCTTCGCGGAACGTGGAGTTTTTGCTTTATGTGACACTGTGTTCTTGGAAATGAGAGTAATCGTGGCAGGAGCAAATATTTGCGATCAAGCTAGACTTCAGAAGGGTAGACTCAGCTTTTGCACACAATTAGTTCTCCCCGTCTACCACTAGAGGTTGGCAGTGGAAGATCACACATTCTTAGGCCAAGAAGCAATATAAGATCAGCATTGTTCTCTTGTATGTAGAGCGTCACGAAATTTTGAAGTTGTCAAAAAAGTACACATTAGCAAACTCTCTGTATAAGTACAAAGCACTTGCCGACCGATACCTTCACGGTGTGTCCAAGAAGCTTATCGCTTCCTATTCTTCACTGTGTTGTTTTTCATTGCTATTCTCGCTTCGCTAGATTCTCTAAATAGTTTGTTTTGTTGTTGCGTGGATTTCCATGTTTAAAACAAATAAATAATGTTTAAGACGTAAAACAACTCTAGCAGATAAGCAAACCAGTCCTGACACTGACGAAACACGAAAAACTTGGCAGAACAGCACTAAAATGCTGGAAACAAGAGTCCAGAAGAGCCCTGCCAGTTGTCGAGAATAAAGGTTGTTCCACTATAAATAGAGGAACACCTCCGTGGACACTCCTTGGTAGCTGTTGTTATAGCGACAATGATTATATGATGCTTTAAGAATTATTTATTTTTTTATTTGATACCTTCCGAAAAGCAAGACGCCTTAGCATCAAAAACAAAACGTGTAGGGAAGCTGTGCGGTAGAAAGCTTATGGAGAAGCTTATGGAGAATCTCCTCGAACATAAATTGTTTTTCGCAGTGTTTTCACAGCCGGCTTTGTGCGAGAAAAGAAGAATTACCGACATTCAAGCCTCAACTTCTCGGAGAAGTGTGGAGTGGAGTTGGGCAACAAGTATGAATTAGAATCCAGAATACAGAATAACTGATACAGAGATAGATAAGCTCTTGTATTTGACTCTTGAGGTCGGAAGAAATACTTCCAATTCGGCAAATGGAGCAGATGAGTGCGCTATGGACTGACATGGTCGTTCTGCAGAGATTATGATCTGTGAAGTTCTGAACGGAATACAGAGAACTGGTTCACTATCCTCGCGTTCAGAAATTGTTTAAACGTTATCTATTGGTAAATACTGCCAAAGCGCGTAGAGGCGCGAAGGTGTGCCGGCCGCCGTTGCGTGACCAGATCTCGTGGTCCTGGCTCGGATCTCTGGTCTAGGCCAACCAAGCCTTCCTTCCCTCCTGGATCTGGACATTGGTGCCAGACTCGTCCGGAATGATCAAAGCACCGATTTATTAACCTGTTATAACGACGTCTTGTTGCGATCAAGGAACTCTAGCGCCTGGCGAGACTCGAACCCTCACCTCCTGCTGACCGAGCGGAACTCACACGTATATCGGGGTCGCTGATATAGCATGCCACCAGTTAAGCTGACAGTCTTGATAGAAATGGTTAAATTCACTCTAATTCAATACCATGGAATGCGAGGCGCGTCCGCAAAGGATTTGACTAATGCTGTCCTTTATCCTTATCTTCAAATTACTGCCGATTTTCTCAAGATGTTAATAAGGAAGCGATACTTCTAGGAGAGTCGTTTAAAGGAACAACGGATAGACATCTAGCAGAACTTTCCTAAGAATGTGGGGGACTTCATTTCGGAGAATGACAAGAGACACCATGAACTACGCATAGAGAGCTTGAAACGAAAAACAGTATTGCTCAGATCAAAGATCGTTCAAAAGATTGGGTACAAGCAATACCTAAAAGGGTTGCACGAATTAAGAATCGGGTTTGAGATGTCAGACGGCTTTCTTCCGAGCACCTTGCTCAGGCAAGGAAAGCAGACTTCCCACTGTATCTGGCAGCAGTTGACCGGTGCATCTTGTACTTACCCGCAGGTAAGTCGTTCATGAATCCGGCCCCAGAAGGGATTGACTATCGCCGCTCCTTATGCTTTATCCATTACGCACATTACATGGCTTTTAACACGGTTTTTTCATATAGGAGAGGTTTCGTTTATTGCACGTTTTCTGTTGCCACATTTTTGTTTTCAATTTTCATGTGTGTCTATAATGTAGTCAATAAATAAATAATAAAAATGTAGAGTAAAAAGGACCGTAAAAAGGAAAACGAAACACCCAATCAGGAGCAGGGTTCAGTCAGCAAAAAAAGAGGAAGGTCAAGCAAAAAATGACGGTGAAGCATAACAAAAAATTAAAAAGCTAAAAATTAAAATCGTGAAGGCACGATAGAAGAGAAAATACTACGGTTAGCAGCGTTTACATGCTGCGATGATTAAGATAGTGTTCAACAAACTCATTTTTGGCACTTCAGAGAAATAAAAAGTTAAAAAATGAAGGGGAAGAAACAAAATAAAATTCGCATTTAACGTGATTCAAATTCAGGAAATTCTAATTGTGAAGTCGGAACGGGAAAACAATTTAACACCTCGTGACTAGCATCACAGTAATTAGCAATAATTTGGGTAGCCGAATAACAAACACTTTCGTAAAAATGAACTCAGCGACTTTAATGACATCCTTTTTCGCTTACCCAATTCTGCAAACATCATCTGCCAGCAGTCTCTGTGGCATCGATTCTGAATGCTGAAGAGGAAGTATAAACAGTTTGGAATACACAGTGATAAAAACGAAACGTGGAAACGAATTAAAAAGCCGAAACGTTTGAGAAACACAAAGCTAATGGAACCGGAAAGGAAACTAACGACCAAAAACGATCAGATAACTTCTAATATAACAACAGATGGGTTACCTTTTAGTTGTTTTCAAATGCGAAATAAGTTTCAGAATAGAAACGAAGAGCAGAAATGAAGTCGATTCCAGGGTCCACCTCTGTTCACGGAAGGTAAACAAATGGCGAGAACATAAACCTTTGTGCAAACAGAGTATTCAAGTATAAAGAAAATGTTTTGTCTACGTCATAAGCGCTCTTTGAACCTCATGAAAGAGAAAAGCCATTATTGTTATGAAGGCACCAATCGTCTTACACCACATTTCTTCAGAGCTTCATAGTAAATGTAGAAGGAGTAACTAGAGAACCGGCCAAAGTGTGAACGTTCTACAGGGGCTCCTCTTTTAAAGGACACAGGCTCTTAAGTGAAGCTCTACTTTTGAGACAATCAAAGTATCACCTTTTCTCTAGCAGAAAAAAAATAAAGCGCAGAAAATGTATTTCTGAGGCGAAGGTCCTATACTTCACCATAAGGGTAACCGCCGATATGCCCTTCTAAGTGCGCCGGCTCAATGGCTCCTCTTACAGAAATGAATATAAAAAATAAAGAATGAGTATGAGGGATAGAACTTAAGATTACTGTCATTGAAATTCTATTTTTCGTAAAAGATAGCTTAGTTAAATGCCACGCATCCTGAAAAAATTCAGAAGCTTGCTAAGGCCACGGTAGATAAATGTGTTTCGGAAGGAGGGACATAGTTTAGAAAACCCAGCGAAGTAACTAGAGTCTACTCCCGCTATAACGCTCAAGAAGGGATTGAAGAACAATCCACGTTAGGAGAAGTCGCGTCCTAACCGCAAAGATAGATGATCTTTATGGAATATTTGTGCACAGGTTTACCTGAGTTTTTTAAAAAGTAATGGAGTATGTAAGCAAGGACAGTTCGTGGGCGAAGAATAATTTGATAGGTTTGAAGACGCCACTTTCTTAAGAGTACTCTATGTGACCAGCATAAGTAAGGTAGATAAGATAGAAATTCGTGAGATGCAAGGAATTCCAGACGTGAGCTGGACGCAATTGGGCGAAAAACTGAACGGTCCGAATTTGAATGACTTCCTGTTGTTTATGAAAGAGGAAATGCTCTCTTCAGAGCCTGGAAAAGTCGACGTTTGAAAGGTTACTCGCCCAACTACTTTCAAATCGCAGGAGTTTAAGAGTTAGTAGGAAAGGAAGACTAAAAGGAAGCGAGACAGACCAACTAGCCTGCGGAAGCAGCCGAGGTTGGTAGGTCCCTCGGAGGGAGGCAGATTGAGCGAATGGGACTTTCTCATAGGATCAACCCCTCAATGACCTTTCGGCTGTCGCCCTCCGGGGTCAAGCCTACAGGGGTCAGCAAAGGTGGCCAGCTCCTAGGTTAGTGCTATACGCTCTTCTTTCTTATTGATCATGGATTTCCTGAAAGCAAGAGTAGAAGTCTCACTCTTTCCGTCTTCTTTTCTTATAATTTCTCGAAACTCCTGTGACTTTAAGTTATTGGACGAGAAACCTTTCAAACCTCACTTGATTTTTCAAGGCTTTGAAGAAGGTGGTTAAGCCCGAAACGTCAGCCAAATAAAGTGTGCATGACATTCTTGGCTCCGTGCATCCTGCTTCAGAAGTCAAGAAATAACAATATCTTATCGAGGCTTTATTTTCTGCTGATTTGACTCCCGACGACGAGCAAACACTACAGGGGCAAGTGAAGCGAGGGCAACGATGGCGATCTTTTTGGCGAGACCACCGCGCCTATTCATTTCTAAACAGGATTCTCAGCACGAATGCATGTCTTCAATGAGTCCCCAATGAGCTGCATTCGAAAAACGAATAAGTAAGAAATGAAAAAAGCGACGAAAACAGCAGTTCATCAAAGTCTTCAGCTGCTGCTCTCGAATAGTCGTTTATTGCATTATCTTACACTGGACGTTTCTTACTGGATAATGAAATTAATATGCGTCTAAAAAGCTTGATGCGTCTAAAAAGTACGTGGTTGTGATGACGGGTTAACCACATCTTGAGTACTAGCAAACCTGAAATACAGGTTAAATCTGGACTTTTACTTTTGTTTTTGTCCCTGAAAGTGCATCATGTTGAAAAATTTGTTTCGTGTAAAGTTTTTTTCTCAAAGAAAGGTTAGGCAACGTTTTCGCGGAAAGTGAGTCATTGAAGTCTAGAAGAAGCCAGGTGTTTTCGCCACCGTTCAGCATCCAGGTGCTTCAAAGATTGCCGGGTATTCTCATCGATTAATATTAACATTAATATATTTCAAACGCTCACACAATCCTGTAGCTTTCAATATCAAATGGAAGCAAGGTGTCTTTTACAGAAAACTCGAACCAATAATAGGCTGACCATACACCGTGGTCTTCATTAGAAGGGCGAAAATGTGAACAAAGGCTATCTGAAAATGTTAAAGCTATACACGTTAGCTGGAGTTCCTTAGAACAAGTCTCTTATCCCATCCCGGGTATTCAAGGAAATGTCGCTCTCGTAGAGGCAGAAAATTCGAGGATAAGGAAAGGAAGCGTAAAATAGGGCAGATATACGTTTAACCCTTTAGTGGCTATGTATTAGAATGCCTCGTAGAATATTCCGTGCTTTAGATCCTCAAAAGAACACACAGATCAGTGTTGAGTCTTCCCCTGCAGTGTTCGACTTGGATGAGCTGCAAGAAAGACAGCTGCACTCAGCTCAAATTATGGATGCTTAGGAGAACATGTCAGTGGAACTGGCAGCGCGAACTCTGGATATCGGAACTGTGCGGGTCTCTCAAACCAATTGTAACTAGCAAATAAGGTGTTTCGTGAACAGGAAATGTCCTACGAAGATCGAAGGGCATCTGATAACTTTTGAATCGATGTGAATTTTTAGCGACACTTAAAAAGAAAGGGGCAAACGACCGCCTTCCCGGTGCCAAACGTTTAAACTGTGGGCAAGAAAAAGGCCTGAAGATCCTTTTCCTCATTTTCGGCAGTCCATGTCGCCAAATTTGGAAAGAAGATCTCGTCATCGGATCGGATTACGCCGCCTACGCTTGGAATAGCAGGCGACAGCTTCAAGGACTGGGTGACGCCATTAGCGTATTATGTCCTTGTATAGCAACTATAACTATACTTAGAAGGCAGTCCTACGAGCAGGACAAAATTGGAAGAGGGAGGAACCACATCTACTTTATTTCATCTGCGCTTCATTTATATTCTACTGCAGTCACGACAATGAATAGTTCGCCTTTTTAAGAAAACGGTAGTGCTGGCGGAGGAAGCGTATGCGCAGGGTCTACGAAAATGTCTGCGACAGTGCGAGAAAATCGCCGCAACCAGGAGAGAAAAAGCCCGTGTCAACGAATGGAGCGTATAATAGATCAGAACATCCCATTATGTGGCAACTGTGTAGCAAAAGCCTCACAATTCAGAAACCAGCCGTGGACGGTAGGCACTATTAGCGAAACTAGGCATAGGTTTGTACGAAACTGAACGGAGAATCGTTCATTGGGCGACTATTAACCGGATGCACCAATATAACTTTTGATTTCTGGAACGCGTCGTCCAATATAGTATCCAAAAAAAGTAGATCGAAAAAATCTCATGCGCAAAACATACTCTACAATTTAAAACAAGGGAATTCAGAAGATTTGTGGCATGGTCCTGATTCTGCTCACTTGAGCAACTGTTAAACCACTTGCATCGGTATCACTTCAAGGTTTTTAGTCCAAACTTCTGTGTAGGAGCATACCATTTATTTTCATATTTGAACTCTTTATGCCTTATGTTTTGCATTTTTGCTTGAACCCCGTCTGTTACCCGGAAAGCAGAAGGCGCGGGTTCGAGTCCTGCTCAGCGCAAGAGGTTTGGTCGCAACTAAACGTCCTTCTAACTGTTTTTCTATGCAGTTGTGGTGAAATATGTAAAAAAAAAACAAGGCCCGCAAAGCGACATAAAAAAATCCTATACTAGCCATAAGAGAAACTTCAATAAGAAAGCTGCAAACATCTGCAGTACGTGCGGTATCACGCGGTAAACCCCTAACATGCAAAGAAGTGTTGAAATGTCCTTCGAAAGTTGTTTTAATAAATAATATATGACTGGCCCAAAACGAAGCAATTATGAACAAAGAAGACCTCAACTTTGTTCTGAAATTTGTTAATAAGTTTGCAAAACTCCGAATTTTCTTTACTTCCTGCATATAATTTTGAGCATCTTTGAAACGCATATACCGCCCCAAGTGGAATTCATGTAGCTCTAAAATGCTCGAAAATTCGGGTGACTTGCAGTTCTGCAAGTCATTGCGCCAAAAAATAAACCTCACTGATCAGGTCCCGACGACGTTTTCGTTTTCAAGGGCCGCAGGTCATAAATTGAGTTCTGAGCGCAAAGCGTTCCTTCGAGTGTCTGTTTTACTTGCGACACCGCTGATGCTGACCATGAGTGTACCGCAGATGATGGATACAACGATGTACGCGGAATCTTGCTTAAAAGCTTTTCTATGACGCTAACACTAATAAGTCACTAATGTAACCAAATACCGTTAAATATGTTCCGGACTGCTGCCACGGTATCGTATGACAGTGAGCAAAAATTGCTTTCATTAAAGATGGCACACAACATTGCAGAAAGTAACGGGTATCCAGCCCAAAGTTGGCAGAGCTCGGTTTCTGGGCTTCTTGATGAAACAATTAGTCTCTTTTCTCAACCTCACGTCCAGGAACTAGCTTTCACCATCAAAATTGTAACACTGTGCACTAAAAATTTTAAACAGCAGAACATAGTTAAAAGTGAGAGAAACTATAGAACAACCTAGGCCGTAATGAAATCGTCCTTCATTACGCAAAAGCAAGAGTACAACTAGGAGCAAATATAGCTGTGAGAGAGGTACAGAATGCTGATTGCTACATAGATGGAAGAAATGCTCCTGTTTCGAGTCCACTTGTAATCTGACCGACTTGCGAATGAAGTAATTGTCTTACTTCACAAAGCGAATAGTAGATGGAACGTTTTGAAAGAATCTCACGTAAGTTGCTAGCGGATTTTCTTCAATTTCATCGAGGAGCGTGGAGTGGTTGGGCGAGAACGATTGGCGAATGGACTCAAAACTTGTTTTCAATTCAAAAGTAACAATGACATCACCACTCGATCTAATAATCGAGTGTTGTTTCAGGTCTTAGAAAAACAGGGAATTCCCGAGCGGTTGAGGAGACTACTTCCTCTTCTCCATTTTGGCGAACATATGCCTAGTTATGAATGACTGCCATGGTTTGCCACTTTCTAACCCTCTACAAAAACTTTTGGCAAGAAGAACTAGAAGGAGGATGTGGGCATGTATGAGTTTGTTTCTGGCAGATAGGTGCATTCTATTTTTATCGGACGACTCATTATTTCTTCAAAGGTAATGATGGACGAACAAGACCAGGCTTTAGACCATTGTCATTCGTCGAACAAATGGGATACACTGGTGCGTGCATTAAAAAATGGCGATGAAGAGGTTTGAGTGACAAGCCATCCACTTGCTCTTTATTGCTCAGTCAAACTTTAAACCAGTCCCTGCCTGCAGTCAAGAATGAAAGATGGTAATGGCATTCATACCAGCGTTTTAGAATCGTATTGTTCAGCATGCTCCAGGGGCTCTATTTTTTGGAAGTTAACTTCGTTTTCAGCGCATCTTCCTGGACTGGATGAAAACCACTAGGAGACATAGAATTCCCGAATGTTGTTTTTGTGGGTGGGTGTCGTCGTGGGGCTGCCTGGATCGTGGAGGGCCGTTTTTTCTCTTAGCGTCTTTTCCCCATTCCTTCACTTAGGTTATGGATGCGATTTCAGCTAATCTTCAGTGCGATTTCTCTGCCACAGCTTTCGGCCATCCGGTGTCCCTTCTCTCTTGGATGGATTTCGAGCGTACTTCTATGACTTGTGCATCAATGTTGTGTTTAATTGCAGCTCTCTGATGTAGTGATGTGTTTTTTTAAGTTCATTCCACATCTACCATTTCTGACAGTTGCATTTCTGACAGGTCTGGAGTTTTCCTCCCTTGGACGCATTGAAATCCAAATTATATCGATTTCACTTCAAGCAGCTGGACCTCGTCCATTTCAGTGGATCGTTTTACTTGGCGTACTCCTAGATAGCGAGTTGTAATTTGTGGTGGTCAATTCGTGTGACCTGGGACTTCCTCGCGTACTGCCATGGGTTCTTATCGTCATTTTAAAAGGACCCATATATGCAGGGCCTGCCCTGTCTCCCGTTTGCAGTAGTATCTTGGCCAGCCTAACCGTGATGTTATAAATTTCTGGATTCCTCTTCTACCCACTACCTCTTTTGTTACTGGTTCACTCCTGCTAGCCTTTTCTTATTTTTTTTTCACTCGTGAACAAAGGAGGAATCTTGGCCTTTTCAATACTCTGAGTTCCTTCCCTAATTTCAGTTCATTACGTCCAATCTCTGTTATTGCTGATTCTGTTCTCTATGTTTTTCATGCTCTTGATTGAATTAGGTTCAAATAAACAAATAAACAAAGGTTGGAGTTGGGAAGATCATATTGCCTTCCATTAAAAAATCGGTATAAGTCGTACATAGAAGTGGCCTACATGGGGAGTGTGACCATGTAAGCCACTTCTACCTAGTCGTCCAATCAAGTAACATCGAATGAGGGCGTTATGAAGAACAGGAGTATGCGTAACTACGATTTTACGATTTACGGCTATTTTCGCCAAATTTTTACGATTTACGATTTACGACATTTTGGGTCGTAAATCGTAAATTTTCGTAAATGTGATCTTTGATCAGCAACCAATTGGCGTCCAAATTTATGTGGACCGGGTTGTAAAGGTGTGTCCACTGTTGGTTTCCTTTTATAGCGCATTACTACTTCCCTTTAGAGCTGTTTTTTGATGCTCTAATGTGTTAGTATGGCAGACAAAGCTATCCTGTGCATAGGCTTCTCGAATACGACTTGTCAGTTTCCTAGAGAGAGACCAGTTTTCTAGATCCACGTCCTGTTTGGCAATAACGCCTAGTCAATTTGTTTGTAACAGATTCACGCTAACACTACCGAATAGAAATGACGCAAATCCACGATCGAACAACACTCTTGACTGGAAGCGGGGTTAAAAAGTTGCTACACTCATGTGGAAGGGATAAGCCACCAATGTATCTTTCGGTTTGCATTGCACTTTATAGGGCGGAGCAAACTGATATACAAAGTAAAACGATACAGGTAAAAGGGTAAAAGCGACCGCGTAGCATTTCAAGAAAAAGTCTAACTGGTTTTGACAGTTTTGGTCTCCATTTTCCGTGTGATTGATTTTATCGTGTTCACCCTATTTGATCCGTTTAGGACGCCACATGCTCTCGGAGAACAAAAGTTTGTTGCAGAACTGGCAAAGGGTAGTCCGAGCGAGTGCAGAGAATTATTAAATAGTAGCGCCATATCTTAAAGATTCCAAAATCTGACAAGTACAGGCAAACTTGCACAGGAAACCGGCTTTCTAGGTAGGTTTAGGTTACCGCTGGTGTTCTAGGTCGTTGATTCAAAAGTTGACAGCACTTTTAAAGTTAAGAAACGCCTTCGCTCCACACTCTCTCTACAATTACAATTAAAAGAGCTTCTGACTTTGAATATCGCGCTGTGGTTATTGCTTGGTAACCTTCATGAAGCAGTGGATGTGTAACTACCCTCTTGAAGCGGCCTATTCACCGTTTTCACTTTCTGCGTTTAGAATGAACTTCTGTAAACTCAATCTGAACCTGTTTCAACTTAAGCCGCGTTCTTCCCAACTCACAATTCAAATGGGACTACTTTTAAGTTAAACTAGATACCTTCTAAATCGAAATTGTGTCGTCTATAGAATCAAACTGAAGATGCCTCATGTTGCTGTTAAGGAATGCGTTAACCTTCCCATTTTAAAGCGACTACAAATGGTGTCCACGGAATATGGTCGTACTGGTTCGGCGGCCTAAACTGTCTTATCCGTCGGGAATGTTCCTGGACTAGTTTCAAGATGTAGAAAAGCGGAGATCTTTCGGAGCGTCACACGATGGGATTGCGTCATGCGCTCACTCGTACGCATGGCGCAATCCCGTCGTATGCCTCAGTATGTTTGTTAGATTACTACATGTGCAGTTGCTGTTTTCGCCCGCATTGGTCAGTGGTGAAATGATTTTTTTTCAAATTTTTAGTTTTGATAGCGACCTTTTCTCTGAATTTTGCTAAGTTATAGATAAACTAAAAAATTGGTAGAACGCTAGGAATTCAAAAATATTCAAACGATGGATTCAGCTTGAGCTAAAAGTAACACGGCAAACAAATAAAATTTAATCATATCTGGTTAACATTAGTAGAAAAACCCTTTGCAAATTTAGTTGCACTGCACTACATGTCTGGTGACTCTTACGATTTACGGTTTACAATTTACGATTTACGATGGTTTTTTCGTAATTACGACTTACGATTTACGAAATTTCAAATTTTATTTACGCACATGCCTGATGCAGAAGAACCGAGTGCGGTAGGCGCGTTGATTGTTTGACGCGTGTTTTGTCGGAGTTATTTATTTATTTAGTTATTTGGGCGCGTGGTGGCCTGGTCGGAGTAGGCTGTTGCATGCCTCCCTAATCGAGGTATTTGCGTCGGGCCCGCCCAGGCTCAATAAGCTTTTCATACCTGCAGGTTAGGAAAGACTGCCCTCGAGCTGTCGTGCCAAGATTGGTATCAAACCTTGATTCGGCTTAGGTTTCGGCGAAATCGCTCTCTCCAGAGCATGGGAAAGACAAGTCTCTGGAAAAGGCGGTTGCGCCGATACATAAGCCGAATCAAAGTTCAATACCAATCTCGGCACAACAGCTCGACGATAATCTTCCCTGCCGTCAAAGATATGCAGAGATTCAAGCACAGTCGCACGTGGAATATATTAAGTGGTTCGCCTGTCAGAAGTATATTGTCAAGTGTAAAATGTTCGCCGACGATATCAACCTATAAGAGATCCATCTATCTATAAGAGCGTCGTGAGCCCGGAAGGTTCAAACACACTTCAGATAGCAAATGATCATATTAGTTGCTGGACAAAGGCGTGGGAGCTGCCTCTTATAGCAAAAAAAAAACTCATTTTCTTACGATTGGATCAAGAAGACATCTTGACATTCCCACTTACACTATCAGTGGTCAGGTTTTAGTCAGAGATGAAGAGGCTCGGTATCTGGATTTCATAATTACAAGAAATCTTTCCTTCAGCAAGCACTGTAGCGTTCTAGTGTGGAAACCAAATTACCGCATAAAAAATCCATTCGAAGTCTTGAGCTGAAAAATATGACATGATTCCTACGGAACCTAAGTAACCTGAACTATTTGTTCATACTTCATTAATGAGCAGCCGAGCGAGAACAGATCTTATAGTGATGTTTAAAATTCTCACTAAAAAGCAGGACAACGACACAGAATTCTTGGACGGGGAGCTGACGAGATCCGTCAGAGGAAAGCTCAAACTGCATGTACCAGTTGCGAAGTCAAGACTTAGAACAGATTTCTTCACTTATAGAACTCCTGCGGAATTACACTCGCTTCATGGTAGATAGACGATATTATGACTGTGTCTATGTTTGGAGTAGAGCTATTGCTGTTGAAGATTTCAAAATGTGATTGTAGTTGATTGATGAGTGATAGCATGTTGTTCTTGTTTTTTTTGCTTTGCATTTTTGGTCGTGAATCGTATTCGTGCCTTGAATAAAAAAATCTATAACAATCCCCCCATATAAATAAATAAATAAAGTGGTTCGACTGTTCTTCGGAGCATTATAGAAGACCCGCTCTTGCTCCGAGGACAGGCTTCGAAATCCTACTATATATAAAAGAGTAAGCGGTTGTCCGTCCGTCTGTCCGTCCGTCCGTCTGTCCGTCCGTCTGCCTATCCGTCTGGCCTTTCCTATCCTAGACGTCGAGTAACAGGCGTCCGGGTTCAGACCATGTGTCACCCATGTCAGGTCGAGAGGGTCAGAAGACATGTCACCGACGTCGTTCTACAGGCGTCCGAATTCAGAAAAGGTGTCACCGACGTCGTTCAACAGACGTCCGGGTTCATAAGAGGTGCCACCGACGTCGTGCAACAGGCGAACGGGTTCGGAAGAGCTGTCGCCGAAGTCGCGCAAAGGGGGAAGGGGGGGCAGGTACAGAAGACATGTCAGCGATGTCCTTCAAAAGACGTCCGGCTTTAGAAGACGAGTCAACGATGTCGATTAAACGATGTCCGGGTTCAGAAGGCATGTCACCGATGTCACGCCGTGAGCGTGGGAGGACAAGTTTGGGGGGGGGGGAATATCTTGAAAAGTGAAATTCTTGAAATTCGTGAAAGTGACCTGGAAGGGGGAGGGGGGCTGGAGGTGACACGGAGACGGGGAACCAGTAATACGGGATCTCTAAAATGGGGTCAGTAGACGGGACCAAGGGAATGGGGAAACCAATAATGGTGTTCAGTAGACGGTTACCAATAAGGGAACAAGAAAGGAGGAGTTAATTAAGGATGGTTACCTATAAGGGCAATCAAAAAGAAGGGGTCCAGCAGCTGAAGCGGGCAAGAGGGGACCACTAAAAGATGACCTGTTCGAGAGAACCAGTAAGGTGGGGTGGGGAGGGGGGGGGGGGGGGGGTGGCGTCCGGATTCAAAAGATGTGTCAGTGTTGTGGGGCAACGGGCTTCCGCGTTCAGAAGACGTGTCTCCGATGTCGGTCAAAGGCCGCTTGGGATTGCAAGACGTGTCACCGACGTACAGAGGCAGGCGCGTTCGCTATATATTAGAATTAGAATATATTAGAAGATATTAGAAGTTCCGTATATTAGAAGTTCCAATTTCAGGGTTTGGGGCGAAGCCCCCAACCAGACGTTTGGCGGCCGGCAGGCCGTTGAACGTCTGGTAAGATTACAACCGCAAAGAATGAGCTTTTTATGCAATACATGTAGGATTACTGTAGTAACCATATCTGCTGATGCAAAGGATTTCCATATGGGACCAACAGACCGTATGAGTAGGGCACAAAGCAATGACAGGATGGAGGTTCTCCATCCATGAACTCTGCATGGCTCCATCAGGAAGATGCACCACCGAATTATTTTGTGACTGGAAATTCAGCGAAAGTTTAAGTCAAAAAGTGTACCGAGCGGTAGTTTGACCCGTAGCGTTCAGTAGACCAGAATGCTGGCCTGTGATGAAGGAAGCGTAGTGTCGTGCAGATGCTGCAATACTGCGTTGTACGCGTTACCAGAATGGATCGCCTCCGTAAAGATGATATACAGGATCTCCAATAGCTTATCTATTACAAGAATATTTTTATTTTCCTTTTTTTATTAGGACTTTTTTACTTTTTACTAGTATTTTATATTATTTTATTACTTGACATTTTTCTAGTACAAGAAGGTTGTACAGTATTTGTGCCCCAATGTCATACGAGTATATATTTTATTCGGACTACAAACACCGTTAGACATTTCCATAAGAAATATAAATCTTCCCATTTAAAATCTTAATTTTATTCTGCTTCGTCGCAACACTGGAACGTCGAATTCCGGCAATTGCGAATTGCTTAGTGCTCCATTTAAGATGGGATTCCATACCAAAAATAGAGCCGTTCTGTTCAAACTTCGTACATACATGAGAATGGCTCCAAAATATGAAAGGCCGCTCGTTTCCCGAGCATGGTATGACTGAATGAGGTTATCGTAAAAATAAGCATTGGCTGCGCAAAGGTACTTCGGCCCGCTATGGAAGGAAAAGAAGTCCGAGACATAGGCATAGGAGCATCTCGCATCACCCCAAACGGTCTATGTCAAATTATACGAAAAACGAACTCAAAAGAGCCAAACACTACTCCACTTTCCAATATGAAAAAAAGTCGTAGTCAAGAAAGATGCTCGCCTTGATTCAGTGAGTGCTTTTCGGTGAAGCCGCCATGTTCACCTTTTGAAATACGACAAGGCGTAAAGGCGGAAGGCTATTGAAAAGCATAAAATTGTCACCGCAGATTCTGACCACCACTTTCACTAGTATTTATCGCCGCATATAAATACGCTCCCCCGTTGTGAATGGCTTCTGCGCTCATGCAACCATAGCTCCGTTCTCAGCAGTTTTTCGACTATCGAGTATCTCATTGAAGTGGCTCTAGAGACTCATGCTTGGCGAACATCAACCCATCAAACCAGTTGTGCCTTTACGATGTTGGCAGTGAAATGAAATTTCTAATGTTCAGGTTGCTAAATATTTTTTCATTCTGAGTTAAGCTCCCAGTGCGCTTTAAAGCATTGTGTGGTTATGCCCTCATAAAATTTCCGCAGACTTGTATGACTTTGAATACCAAAATTTTCGAGCACTCGAACTCGAAAAAAACGCTATTTCTTTGGATATGCGAACTACTCGAGTGTCCAATTGCAAACGGAAATTACTCGAAGTCCTCAGTCGATCGCAAATGCAAGGTAGACTGGTATACAAACTCGCATGGAGCATGACACCTTTAGAATACTTGAATATATGCCGTTTCCTTGAAATTTTCGATTACAATAGTGATTCCGGGAAGAGCATAGCGCAGTCGGAAGAGCTGTCGGCTGTAGTACGCACCCGATACCGCCTTCGGGGTCTGTGAATTGGTACCAGACGTGTCTGGGAAGGACAAAGCGCTGAAGTCTTATCGGCTGGCCGCTAAAAGTCATTGTATGGCCAAATATGCATTCAGATCGCATTCACTACATCATGTGGAAGTATAATGCGTAGCGCATCTCATTCCGAGGTTGACTAAGGCCGTCCTTTATCCTTTATCTTCTACAGTAATTCCGAATACCAAAAATTTTTAGTATTGGAGCTCAAATACATCTCGAACAAAAAAGTCGAATTTGAATAACTAGCATCGAATGGAATTCATTCGAATACCTATCCAAAGAGTCTATTCAGAATAGTTCGGGTACAGTGCATTGGTCATTTCCGGACAAAATACGAGGATCTAGCGGTTGGGTTTTACCCATTACCAAAACGTCTTTCGATTTTTAATGCTACTGCACTATGACCTCTCTGATATGATTATTCATATAACTGCAACTTCTAGCCATCAGAATTCCAGCACAATATCGCTCACACCGCAAGGCACTGTTTCTGATTAAGAAAAATTGCAGAAAATTTCTGCAATACTTTTAGGAAGTTTTCCGGATCTGGATATTCTATTATACTTGACTCGTCCAGTTCTATAAAAATGACCATACCTCGAGGTCAGACGAGGATAGCAGCTTAGCCGGAGATGCGCAAACGTCGTCCAAACGTTTTTACATAACTTTTACAACGAAAGCAGATTCCAGGTGATGAGCACGTATTTCGAGTCAGCCTAGAATGCCCATATACGACACAGCTTGCCAGTATTAAGGCATACAAGCACTCTTCAAGGTATGCCGGCGGAATAAAGTACCCGGCGCATCCCGCAAGCGGTTAATACCGACCATTACGTGGTTTTTTAATGACTAATTAAATACAGATACATACTGTAGACTAATGACTGAGTTTCTTTTCCTATTGAAGGCAAAAGGTCGACTCATTAGCGCAACGGTCAGCTTCAATCAGCTCAGAAAGCAGTGACCTTTCAGTAGACGCTAGTGCTCTTTTTCTTGTTCTCAAGGGTCTTCGTTCTAATTCATTTCATCTTCATCTTACATTTCAAGAACAAGTATTCTATGGCAATATTAGTGACTTATAATTACCTCTGACAAGAGCCGGAGGCTTATTAACGTGCTCGGTAAAAAGAAGTGAAACGCTACGGCAGCTGACGTAGTCAAAACAAGAAATGCGGTGAAAGCACGCGAACTTCGACGCTAGGAAAACAGAGTAGCTGGAACAGTTTTTACTGGACAAACGGAACAACTGTTACTGATGAAACCGGATCCTACTAACAGGAGTGATGCGAAAAACACGGCTTTCATCTAAATAGCAGAGGAGAAGCTGTTGTCCAGTGCGAATAAAATATTCTTTTCAAAAAAACGACCAGCTCAGCCTGTTGCGCAGCGCGTCTAGACTGAGCGGCATGGCTTTGAGTTTTGGTCTCATTACAAGGAGTGTCAACACACGCCATTCTCCTCAACAAACACGTAGGAGAACAATGCGCGGACGAACAGCTAATTAGGTTAGATTTGATAGGAGCGAGAAGAAGCAGGCTAGAACACGAGAAATGCTGACTGGGACGAAAGCGCGAAAAATTGCTTCTGACGATGTTTAGCATGGCTGCATTCTCTTAAGATTTTATTAAGTTATTAATACTGAAACACAACAAGTACGAAAACGGCCATTATTTTTGCTCCAATCTAGTAGTATACATAGTTTTGCCACAGTGAAAGGAATGGAATTATAGAAAGAAAGCCCTACATCCTACTTTCGCTTTTGGCTCTCGTAGAAATTAAGAACTTGGGCTTGTTAGTAGGCAACATTAAGTGTCTGTTCCACGTTTTGGTTCTCTGCTTTTAATTCCGAAATGAAAATCCTGAAGCACATTAGAAACAACGGATTCTCCATCCGTTTAAGAACCAAATTTTTCGCTGTACTGTAGTACGGGTTTGAAAGTTACACGAGTTGACCTGAAGATGTAAGCACTATTAACGTCTTCTGAATCCAGACGCTCGTGGTACGACGGCTGCGACACTGAGTACTAAACCACAGGTGGTGATATTATTGGAATACCGGCCGGTAAAAAATGATGTGAAATTTTGGTTCGTATCTGAACGCGTAGTAGGATAGAAATGTGACTCAAAAGCCGAAAAGAAGCAGGATGTTGAGCGTGTTCCGCAACCAGAACACTCCTTCTATGGCTTCATCTCTTTTTGTGGGCGATGCTAGCGCTCTCCCATTGTATTGGGTGCATATCGATGCCTTTCCCACAGTGTGTTCATGGTCAGCAACACGACGAGGAGTCGAGCACAATACGGAGAAGCATTAGAAGCTTTGGCAAGATGCCCTCTAACAGGATCGGTGGAGCTGAACTTGCTCAGTGATGCCGATTAGTTGCATGTAATTTTTCTCTGTTATGTTTTTGCAAATGACACATTTTTCATTCCATTTCTGCTAATTACCGAAAATATCTTTGAAGCTAGGAGCAGCTTAAAATTTTAGAAGTTATTCTATGAAATTATTCTGTGTCCTCAAGCTGTTTTGTTGATACCATTTCGCTTTTATTTAACCACTGTAAGCGATTTATATAAATCTGTGCATGAAAGAGTCTAAAAAGTCAGCCTCGACTCTGTGGTACTCCCGTATTGATGCGGGTTTTCTCCAATCTTTTCAAACACGCTATAACAGAGATTGTATATAGCAAGGTGTAATTAAGCAGATTTGTCGAACACAAACTTCGACGTTCATCAAAGAAGGCTTGAATTTCATGGGTAGATTTCCATCGGTCCTGTGAGATAAAGCGATCTGAAGTTGCTGGTTTTCAACAGTCCAGTTTACAGAATACTTTCCTACAGCTTGAGTGTTACCCAAATGGATGAAAACAAATCTAAAATCCCAACCGAAGGCTTGACATGTAGCGAAAGCAATTTTTCCTGTAAAACAATACGCCTTTAAGGAATGAAATTGCTCTCTCGCCTTCTAGTGACATCTCTTTCCCGGTCTTTATACAAGAAGGGATCATCGGATCTGATTTATAAAATATAATAGCTAGGAACAGATACAGCAGTTCAACGTCTCTTTCATAATGTTAGCAAAAGTAACTCGTTAATGGTCCAACGTTCGCATGAGGAGAATGGTGTAGAGAACGAGAACCTCCCTAACTGAGTGCACTATTTTGACAGCCGAAAAACTTCATCGTTTGGGTAATGCAGCTACTCAACCGTTTCTAATTTGCCGCTAAAGAAGTGGCAGTCTCGTAAACATTGAGAGAGTAAAAGCGTTTTGTCTGGTTCCCCGTCTGGTGGAAGAGTAACTAAGTAGAATGAACTGCTAACAAGTTGCCTGGAAAACTGAAAATGGGTTAACATTTTTAGAACAATACCTTTACAGAGAAGAATAATGAAGAAGTCTAAAAGAAATTCCAATTTTCTTCCCGTAGGTCGATAATGATTCATTCCACTTTTAATTCTCAAACGCCCCTTAGAAAATATGTAGATAGAAAACTGAAAGAAAGCATGAATAAAATGATCGCCCACAGTGTCGCTGAAAAGAATGTGATGAATAGCTGCTGCAATGTTCGAAGCACTTGTTCGCTATCACACGATCCCCTTTCTACGCAGTACTAGTAGTTCCTATGTCGAAAAGCAGACACCAGTCAATCACGACATCTTTACCAGCACTTTTTTAAAGGCATTGGTGGTTTTGGAGGTGGTCCGAAACAGGGGCGCACATTTAACGGTTAACGATTTAACGAATTTAACGAATTAACGGAATTTTTCGTTAAAATCTGGTTTAATGACTTAACGGAAATTTTTAGAAATTTAACGGTATTTTTAACGGACTTTTTTCTCAATAAATTGATTGCTTATCTCCTACTTTTCAGCAACATTATGGGCCTCATCCTTCCGATCAGGACTGTCCATGAAAAACTATTGAAATCAGCAACAATATTTCAATACTTTCATGCTATTTTCACATCGATGGCACATTTGAATTTTTGGAATTTATGTATTTTGGAGCTAGAAAAGTTCTTCGCTGAGCCACCCAGCACACCAACACAAACATGCTGGTCTAATCCTCACGTAAAATACGCTTATCTCCACATGGCGCTGCTTATCTCAAAATACTGCTGCTTGCCACCTGAAACAGTGGAAAAGAAGCCGGTGGTCTGATTTGAGAAAAACGATAACAACAAAACATTTTGGGAAGCTACCTTTCCTAAACGTTGACACGTCGACGACCGTATCACACCCGTTCGGCCGTGTGGGACCGTGTGACACGATGTCGTGTCACGATCCCGACGTTGCAAAAAATCGATTGATCCCACGCACCAGGTACGCGTAAGTCGTGCGTTCGTCTACGTGATAACACTGATAGGCTATTACTTGTATTTTTTAAAATAATTCTTTCTGTACTAACGGGCTCGTGCACGCATCGAGATTGCGCATGCTCGTAGAACACTTGCAGAAAACGGTTTCGCAAAGAACTAGGAAAGAGGGGAATCTGGGGATCTGTCTGACTTACCCAATCCACTATGTACCGTTCTCTTGAATGATAATTCCAAACCTATTCTTCTTCTACGCTCTGAAGATAATTTATTGCTGACAGCCTGTTTATGTCGCTGTCCATACTTTATTGATAGGGAATTGTTTGTTTTTCATTGTGGTGTTACACTCCATTCCTTGAATTTAGTTATTGACCCATTGAAGTTGGAACATAGAAGGTTTTTCTTGTTTTTATTTTATTTTAAGTAGCAGTTTACAGCTAATTGTATTTATTAACGAAATTTAACGATTTACCGGAAATTTAACGAAAATTTTCCGTTAAAAAATTTCGTTTAAAAAAATTTAACGCAGAGGACTTCGTGTGCACCTCTGGTCCGAAATATCTCCTTCATCTTCGACCGAGTTTCCGTATGTGGAGCCGCTGAAGCCAACCAAAGGTTTTCATCCCTTGGTGGTCAAGGAATCTGTCCTGCATCCAGCTAAAAAGCAAAATCACTGAAATCTTTCGTGGCTTGTCATCGTAAGTCCTAATTTAAGCCAAATACCCTTTCAAGTGGTCTTTATGATTTTCTTCGATGTGGACTGAGTGGGACATCCCACAAGGATTAATGGCAACCTTTCCTCCTTAACTCCATGTAATTCCATCAGCAGTCCATGTCGCGCTCACCGCAAAAGCACGAGGGGGTAACTTCTACAATACGATCCAGCAGCGGATGATGTTGATACAAAAGCTCTTAGACATGACAGGATATGCTTTGCCATCTGTCATCTCCAAGAAATACTGACGACTTGTGTAGAAAGCATCCAACCGGCAGGTCTTAATTGTGCACAACAGTGTCCGCCATCATTGCGCCAGCCATGGCGGTTTCGATTACGATGCTCATATTTAAGACAGAAGTCGTGTCTAACGAAGTGTCGCAGAACACGAAGAAGCCTTTGGCGTTTGGAACACTTATTTCGACGAAGGGCAGCCTTACAACCTAGTGGAGAACGCATCCCGTTTGCTTCATTTGACGAGAAAGCAGTGCCAAATAATAAAGAAAACATAGGGGCAGGTGGCGCAGTCGAAAGGGGCGCAGGCTGTCGCACGTTCCTTGAATCAAGTTTTTTAGATCGAGTCCTGTCCAAGACCTTCCACCCCTCCGGAGGCCACGAATTTGTACCACAATTCTTCAACCGATAACATACTAACTGCTCCGTATGTTTGCCATTGCAAGACGTTTAAGCTCCATATGAATGTAAATCTCATCCATAGCATCTCTTAAAATATGTGGCGTAACCCACAAAAGAACTGGTTAACACCGAGCTATATTCTTTATTTTTAATCTGAACAATGACCTGAGCTTGCTACTCAGTGTGACATAAAGGGAACTATTTATATTGAGGGTAATAAAACTGATGTAGGGACAATATCAGAAAACACGTTTCATTCTCAATTTAACAGTTTGTTTGGCATCGATCGTTCTTCTGAAGTTGGGTGAAAAAGCATTAGCTCAAAATTTATCAAATCCGCATTACTTCCCAACCTTTATCATGTGAGATTAAGTTGAGCGCTGCGTCAGAAACTGCTGGGCTGTCCTCGTCAAATGACAATCAAGCGTTTCAATTTCCTGCTCCTTTTTTTCGTATTCATTTTGATCGTAGGTTTTTTTGTTTTTTATTTCTTTGATAATGAATATTGTCTTTTTTACGATTTTCCTCACTGCTTGCTTAACACTTTTCCTCTTCAATTTAGAACCACGACAGGCGTGATAAATAAAGGAGCCAACGCGAACCGTTAGAATGTTTGTTCGAACCTTTTATTTGTGAATGAAACAGTACGAAACGCTCAGCAAAAATGTACCAGCAGCCCACTGAATTTTGAAAAACTCAAGGCATTTTGAGGCGGAATCAGCCGGGTAACAACATAGGGTTAGAATGGGGATTATTTCCGCAGCGATATTACACATCCTTGTAGACCAACCTACGCGGAGCAAAGAACAAGGCAGGGAAAGGAATACCGGGGTCCGGCTGATTTAGCGTACCCGTTATAAGATGCCTTGTTGTTGCGAAGTGGGCACGAGCCCGACAAGAGCCCAAAATTATAGCAGCAAAGGGAAGACTCGGGTTTCTTGCCGTCGCATTTCTTACATCGTGACATACATTCACACGACAAACGACTTTAACGGTTTCCGTTTACGATATATTGCTGTTTTAGTCGCAATTATTCTTGTACAAAATCAAAATGGCCTGCCAGCTGGTTTCAACAAAATGCTGTGCTCTTTGTCGCGCACCTCGTTTCCTGGATCTCCTGCTAAAGGATAGAGGGATAAAGGACAGCCTTAATCAAACCCTTTGGGAAGCGTGATGCATTCCGCTTCTATGTAAGAGATGTAGTGAAAGATAAAAGGATAAAGAAATTCAATCCTCTTTGGGATGCGCCACGCATACTACTTCTACGGGATGTCGTGGAGGCGACATGAATGCGTATTTGGCCACACAATGACTTGCGGTGGCCAGCCGATGAACAAGTCAGCGCGTTATCCTTCCCAGACACGTCTGGTACCAATTCAACGGCCCCGGAGGGATAGATGGCTTGGTTGGCCTGGGCGGAAAATCCGAATCAGGAACCTGGTATCGGGTACAGACGACAGCCGGCACCTCCTCCGATTGCGCTCCACGCGCCCTTTGTGAAGGATATGAATACATATTTGTGCTATCGGTTGCCAGTTGATGTGCAGGTGAGTTCCAGTTAAATCAGATGTCAATTCACCGACCTCGGAAAGATTGGATGCTTGGTTGGGCTGAGGAACAGTGTGAACAAGGGGCATGATTTTGGGTGAACGCGGCAGCCGGCAGTTCCTCCGGCTGCGCTAGCACTTTTGCACTTTCGAAGCACACAGCTATTGAGCAGCATATTCTTCCGACCTAAAGCTGCGACTTTCTCTGCTATGCTCTCACGTCATCAAGTGTTTCAGAACAAGTGTGAGCAGTGCCCGAAAGAGGAAAACGTCTGAAACTAAGCTACTTAGTGAGGCGATGACGAAGGACGTTAACAAGCGAACTGACTAATGATCACAGTCACAAAGTGCCTTCTGTTCTGCAGAAAACAGAAGGATGCCACCTGGCAGGGGTGTCAGCTGACGGAGTCGGTTATAATTCACAGCCGAAATGTGTAAAGGGCGTTAATAAATCCTAGTTTGTGATGCCTTGTTCATGCGGGATGTGGCGTGGGTCATTTGCCCTACACAGTAAATGCGGTAGTCATGCGATGAACATGTCGGTCTGTTCTCCCTCCCAGAACAATGTCTGGCACCAATTCACCGACCTCGGGGGATGGATGGCTTGTCTGGCTTGGCCGGGTGCGAACCAAGAACGGCGATTCGTGATTGGCGTGACAGCCGGCACCTTCTCCATCCGCCCTCCACGCTAGTCCGACTACTTTATAATCGCGTCTTAACTTCAACGGTCAACTGCGAGGAGCGTTTCCAACAACATGGAATTGCAGAGTGCTAAGCCTCGAATACATTTTCACAGCACAGCAAACTTCTCTTCGCTGGTTAACTTCTTGAAGCAGACTTCGCTCTATATGTACATATTGCCGAAAGGCACTCCCCCTCAGAGTGAAGTCAGGAGTTTAACCTGGCCATTCTTCTGAGAGCTACGATTGTAGAAAACTGTTGTTCTAACCACACTTTGCTGCAATAGCCATTTATTGAGAGGGTACTGTAATAGGTCTGAGATGAGCTACGTTTCTTGAACAATCAGACGTATGAGGAATGTCTCAGCTGTGGTGGGTGAGCGCCGCTAGCCAGCATGTAGGCTTAGAGTTTTTGCCACGCTTTCAGAAAGACTCTTTCTCTTCAGACTCTTTTGCGTGGAGAAGGCATTGCTCTGCAGAAGTGGACGTAGGGCATGTTCCAACAGATTTATGCTTGAACTCAGACGTGACTGCTCTAATGCGCGGATGTAGTGAAAGAGGTTGGAGTTTGAACTAAGAATGTGAGTTGAGCCTGGCGAGATCACTGACGTCAACCACGCAATCGAAGCAGACGAAATAAAACAGGGCCTGTCTTGTGAAGACGCTATCTAAATCCCCTCCCACCCTAAATTCGCTTTCTTAGTTTTGTGATTTAATTTACAACATACGGACGCGTCGGAGGAGGTGCCGGCTGTCGCATGCACCTGATATCAGGTTCCTGGTTCGAATTTCCCGCCACGCCAACCAAGCCTTCCATCCTTCCGAGGTCGGTGAATTGGTACTAGACGTGTCTGGGAAGGATAAAGCGCTGACTTATTCATCGGTTGGCCACCGCAAGTCATATTATCGCCAAATACGCATTCATATCGCCTCCACGACATCCCGTAGAAGTACAATGAGCTGGCGCATCCCAAAAGGGATTGAGTAACGCCGTCCTTTGTCATTTATCCTTATCCTTATCCTTAATTAACAACATCAATAGAAGTAAACGATATGGCTAGCTGTTGTAAGCAATAGATGCAGCGTTGCTGTGAAAAGCGTTCTCCAACTCTTATTCATCTAGAAAAAAGAGAGCATTCAATCTTTAAGAGGCATCTGTACAGTCTCGATCCTGGAAATGTTTTCCTTGTGAATCGATAAAGATTCCAAGTGAACCATTAAATTAGATTTCATTCAAAGTCTGAGAAGAAAGGTCTTTCGGCAACAGGTAGACTTGAGTTGAAGCTTTTCTGCGACAACAACATTTTTCGTACAAGAGAAACAATTTCCTTTGCTCTACATTTCTCAAACTTTCTTGATGGTCTTCACAAATTGTGCTTTACAAGATGCTCGACTTTCCTGGCTAGTTACTGGCATAGTTTCTAATCTCTCACCACCTATAGCAGTTTGTTTCTTTCTCTTCTGCTTGTTGTAGTTTCTCTGATTCTAACTTGTTATTTTGCCTACAGCTGCCTACACTTGCATGTGCATCAAATAAATAAATTTAATAAACAAATAGTGTGACAGCTCATCGCCTTCCACCGTCTTCCAGTGTGTCAGCTCATCGTCTTAGGGCTGCGTATCTCCTATCCCGCCTATCAACACTTTTGTGTTAGACAGCTTCGCAGCTTTCCCTGCAGATCTAAGCAGGTAAAATTGGGTGCTGAGACTTTTATCAGGATGCACATATCCATAATGAAGAATCAGAGAGGTAACAGTGAGCACACCATACTGCGATGACTTTTCCTTTCAAGAAGATGGTTACGAAAAGCATCTTTCCCTCGAAAAGTGGTTTTGCATTGCAAAATAAGTCTGACCTATTATATAAAAAAGCGAAGTGAGTGACTGGATTCAAATCATTATCGCCGGGCACTTTAAATGTTGTTTCTGGAAGTTCTGCTGCAATAAAAGCTCTTGCGCGGACGGGACTCGAACCCACACACTTTGTGCTTTCCAGGCGGCGATGCCACGCCTTACACCACGGTCGCTGCACCACCAACCGTAACATCCGCGATATCCTCAATGTGCAGCAGCACTCTTCCGTGATATCGGGATCGATAAGTGATCGCCAATGATGACTTTACGAAGATTCTATGTACGTATTGTCCTGATATGCATGAGCTGCTCTATACGCGCGGAAAATTAGGAGACGTTTAGAGCCTGCTTTCAAACCAGATCGGCGTGATTTTCAACGTTTTTTGCAAAACTAATGGTGTTGTACAATGTTTTGGCGGTGTACTCACATTGCTCAGACGATAAATGAGGTCCTAGACTTGAGTAAAGGTTCAAAGCCTCGAAAAAGCTCAGCTTCGAAAAGACAGCTGCGCATATGCACAGAGTTCAAACCAAACCGAAGGAAGTAATTTGAATGAAGCTATGCAGCACAACAGCACAGAAAGGTCTACGCTAATTGTGAGAGACAAAATACGACGACGGCTTACTCATAGAAATCATGCATGAATCAATGGTTTGTGGATCATTAATGGATCGTCTGGGGAAGTGATGGATCGGCGAAATTGCCGTTCATGTACGATTAGGCTATCTTTGCAGGTTCACTTCTGGAAAGTATAGTCGCCCTAACTGCCCAAATCTACGTCAATTCATTTCATTTCGGATGACGAAGCACATACTTAAGCTTCCACCCGGCTAAAACATGCACCCGATGGTTCGCGTCTTGCTCAAGGCAACAAGGCTTTATATCCTTCTGGAGCCGCGGACCCTATGAAAACATCATTGCACTGACCGATCCATTGGCTAGCTACGATTAAAGCCGACCATTGTCCTTTTGCTCTTTAATTACACGAAAGGAAGCTGATAGACTCCTAATGAAAGGCCGCCCTTGAGTCACGAAAATAAAAATAAAGGAGTTGTGGCGAGCACAATGCTCGAGTGAAGAGGTACATATGTCCGCATGCCACATCATGAGAGCTTGAGCTGCCGTGGTGGATGCAGACCTTTAGAAGCAGACGAAGAAGAATGGTCAATGTGTCGCCTAATGAGGAGCCGTTAAATCTATTGCAATATAGTGGAAACTTGAGAAGCAGGCTCTACCAATAAATGGAACGAATTGATGAGGAGAGTGGAAACAGACCAATCATCACTACTGAAGACATGGTTCGGGAGAAATGATGAAGCTGACGTATCAGACTCTGCTCCGTTTCTGGTCGTGACGTATTGGCTGGAAAACACAGTGAACGAAAGAGAAAAAAATACAGGGTGCGTAAAAAGTATTGACACACTAAACGTAAACGTTATAAATAACAACACATCATAAAATTTTATAATTTTATACACAAAATGTCAACAATGATCTAGCGAACAGAATAGCATCACTTGAATTTTATATGAGCTTCTTTGGTGCGAATGCAGGGGCAAAGACACTGAGGAAGGGCATCGACGGGGCGCCGCAAGTAGTCCACGTCGATTTCGTTATATGCTTTAACCCTCAGTGACTTGATACTTTTGTGCACGCAACTTGTAAAAGTGTTATATACTCTTCGAGGACCTCCAAAGTGCTAATTCTGGCGGAAGGCTCGCTGCAAGGGAGGTACATCCGGCCAGTATCATGGTTTGTGCATTCATCACAAGCGCTTCTCGTTTTCATGTATACGGAAGTGAGGATAAATCAGTACAACAATCTGTATTGAAGTCCTAAATGAGCAACTAGTTCCTTGGCTTGAATCCCATATTAACAGCAAGCCGCATGTCTTCCAGCAGGATTAGACTCCTGCGCATAGTCGAGGATTGTTCAGGACTTGTGCCGCGCCAACTTGAAGGACTTCATTTCGGCAGAGGGATGACCTCTGTATGAGCCGGATTTGAATCCGCTGAATTACCCTACTGATCAAAGCATGGAACGAAATCGACGTGGACTACTTGCAGCGCACCGACGATGCCTTTCCTCGGAGTCTTCGCCCCTGTATTAGCAGCAAAGAAGCCCATATAAAATACATGTGATGTTATTCTGTTCGCTAGATCGTTGTTGACATTTTGTATGTAAACTTGTTACATTTTATGATGTGTGGGTATTTCTAAAGTTTACGCTTAGTGCGTCATTACTTTTTACGCACCCTGTAGTTTCTTATGAATGAGAAGAGCTTTTTAGGTGTGCCCTTTGAGTTTTTTGAAAGGCAGGCTGAAATTTATTAGGACAATGCAATGAAATCAGTGGGATTCGCGTCAGCACAACAACTCTGTAACGGCATAGTTTCGGTCCATGCAAGATCAAAAATCGAACAATTTTTTGAGGTTATGGACCCCACGCGCACGAGCATTCCGAGTGTTCCGAGCATCACACCATCGCTACATGTTGTATCTAGCACAGCGTTTATTACGAAAGCAACTTTCGTAAGCTGGTCTTTAAAAATTGTTCTTTGTGGTGGTTTGCTTTACTCAAATAAAATTTGCTTGATTGCTAGGCAAAGCTCATTCGTTTTGTGCCAGTTCCTGACAAAAACCTCGGCTAGAGCTTTCCGAATAGAAAACCCAGTCTTTTCACTCACCAAGTTAATATAAAAATAATATTTTTTCCAAATTTTCTTCTTATTCACTGCCTTCAAGAAACCAATGACAGGGAGAATGTATGACGGAGACCTCCATTCTTCATACAGAGAATTTAATTGGCCCATTGTAGGCATTCAAAGATCGTACACGTAGTTAAGCCTGTGAAGGAGTTCACCGAAGATCAGTTATCATCGCTGGTATCAGCGGTTTCGATGAGAAATGGGAGCCTTGAAAAATAGTTATTACCAAGCCGAAAGGCAAATGACGACATGCATCAAAAGAGAGGAGTAAAGAGGTAGAACAGTGACTCAAATAAGAAGGCAGAAGAGCTGTGTTTTTCAAACTGCCACATTCATTGAGATATAAGGACTGGAATTGCTTTACAATAATCCTCAATGTATGGCCTGATCCGCCTAGCAACAGTGCTTACAAATGCCTTCCAGAGATGAATTCAGGCGCTACTCAATTATTTGTCCTAAATGGGGCGAAATTATCAGATCAGAATAATCAGGCCGCATCTAAAGAGATTCCCAAATGGACGCTATCTAAACGGGTCGATCGGCTCCTTGATTGGCTGGTGCGTGTTCGTCTGGACTTCAGATTGGCTGCGATTGGCCGCCACATTCCCTCCTCTTATGTAGCACACGTTAACTACTACGACCTGAACTTGAATGCAAAGTGGTTAAGTTTGGTATCTGTCTTATTCTTTGTAGTCAGCTACCTTTATAAACGATGAAATACCCTTTTATTTTAGACATTTTAATCAAATTGTTGTCCAAACATCAGACTTTCTTCATGTGAAATGCGCCGCAAAAATGCAGCCGTTCTAATAGAAATATTTTCCCCTTTCCGTACACCAACGGAAAAGGATAATGCAGTAGATCAGAAAACGGGTAAAACGATTTCCCTCACGAAAGAGAGGAGAAAGAATGACGTTTCCTCCTATAGTTCCCCTCACTAACTCCGCGGAATGTTTCTGTTGCGCATGGACAACCTACTCTTGATGTGGTTAAAAGACGGTAGTTTTCGAGAGAAAGCATCCACGCCAACTTGTGAAGTGCATAGGGTTTCAGACTGGCTCTGACAAGAGGTGCAAGTGGCTGTTTTCCAGGAAAACCCGAGGACGCGGACGTCGAGAGCTTTTGAAGCAATTTAGAGTTGCCAAGTCCGCAATAATAACCTTACACGGCCCTACATCACGAGGGCAATTTCTTTAAGACCACGAAAGAGAAAGAGTTCTTCTCAACCTGACGCGACGTATTTACAGCCGCACAAAACTTTTACTGAGCTCTCAAGTTTTAGACTCAGTGTAAGTCGCGACAAATGGTAGTCAAAAATGATGGAACAAGACAAAGCCTCGGCTATCTGTTCAGCCAGTCAAGAAAGGCAGCGATGATGTAGAGGCCTAAGGGCAGGGTTTCGATGCATGATCATTTATTTCACAGAAAACAAAAAGATGAAGGCCGATTAAAATTGACGGATGGGCTACTTAAAAAGACATGCGTGCAGTGAAAAGTCGTCGTGTTAAACGACCATGGGAGCGGGCTTCTTATGAAGAGGAATTACCTAATGCCTTAGTGGAAAAGGGGCCGCTAAGACCAAAAATCATTGAGCCTCAACTTGAACCCTTAGCTGGGCAGAAGGTATCGTATGCTTCGAAGTGTTTCTCGATCAAAAGTTTCTGTGTCCTTGCCTTATTACTGGCTTCTTGAACGACTAGTGTCTCAAGATCCAACTATGATCCTAGTCAATTGATGAGAGCGACAAACTGAGAAAACCTTTTTGCTATCTGGCGTGAATCAGTAGGTAAAAGTTTGAGACCCTATACGGATATTTGTCGCGAGAAATTCCAGTGCCACATGGGTGGTACTCGTCGGGTAACCTCAAACTTGGGTATTTAAACTGTTTATTATAAAGAATAATACGAATGGACACACGGCATATACCAAGGAAAAGTTCCTCACATAATCACAGAGAAATTAACCTAAAAATAGAGAAGACTAAGAGAATCGATCTCTCCTCTGGCTATATCGCGACGTCAAGCTTTGTTCTTTTTCGCCGCTTAAAACCGCCGTCTGGAGAACTTTTCGAGCTATGTTCCATTTCTCATGCCCATGCCAAATACAGTACCGCGCATGTCTTTTGGTCAATTCCCGAAAAAGCCGCTTTGGAGCGTTCCAAAGCGGCTTTTTTAAATAACTTTCTTTAAAATCAAGCACTTGTAAAAAGAAACATCTATATGAGCTTAGCGGGCCAAGCTCTATCTCCTGACATATAAATCAATAGAGATGAACAATGCATATAGGCCGGACATAATCAATCGAGTGGGCGCGAGAGCCTGTAGAGTGACAGTTTGGGGAATTTTATTGAAATTCCCAGCCGCCCTACTCAGAAATTACCTTAAGACTGTCCAGCTTGCCTTTGGAGTGCGCCGTCAACAATGCATATAGAATCGAACCTATCAATCGAGTGGGCGCGACCACTCGCAGAGTGAGGACGAATGGGCGCGAGAACCTGTAGAGTGACCGTTTGAGAAGTTTTATCGAAATTTCCAGCCGTTCTACTTAGGAAATGCTTTAAGCCTGTCCAGCTTGCCTTTGGAGTGCGCCGTGAACAATGCATATAGAATCGAACCTATTAATCGAGTGGGTGCGAGAGCCTGTAGAGTGACCGTTTCGGGAGTTTTATCGGAAATTTTCAGCCGCCCTACTTAGAAGTTGCTTTAGGACTGTCCAGCTTGCATTTGGAGTGCGCCGTAAACAATGCATACAGAATCGAACCTATCAATCGAGTAGGCGCGACCACTCGCAAATTGCACGCGCGAGTGTGTTCGGAGTGCAATAACTCTGTAGAGATCGAATCGTTCCGGCTGCGGCTCGTGGATTTTGTAAGCAGCAGCAAGCTTTAAAAGTCCGTGGAAGTGCAGCGTTATAGCTTCTAAACAAGCGAAATTATAGCGACGCGAAAATGCAGGTTTGCCGTGGGTGACACGATTTTTTCCGACTTCAGTCGACCCCTGCAGGAAGACGCGGCGTGCCAACGGCATGCAAACGCGTATTCTAGCAGAACACTTTACGATGACATGCTCACAACTCCTCAGCTGCCAGAACTGCCCTGGCCTCATCAGCCAGTTTAGAGCGGCGTAAGATAGCGGTTAGAGTTTCTTGCGCTCTTACTCACCCAGATTTAAGCTTTCAACTCTCGCAATGGTACCGTTTTTTTCAGCTCGAAGAGCTCTATCGAACGGTGTCACTCTCGACCAATTACAGGAAAATGGATTTTTCGATGATTTCCCATCGAGGACGTGGACGCCCAGGCCGAGCCTGCGCGGACGATGACGTCATAGAAAATCGATATTTTCGAAATTGGCGAAATTTTCTCGACCAAAATCATTTCTATGTGATATCGTATGCAATTGAATGTGCATTTCGATTGTGCTGCGATTATTGGTAGCCAGCTGTTAAGAAGTCACTGTTCTGTGTTTCCAGATATTTATTTGTTTATTTATTATGCGTCGAAAAAGACGCACTTAGCAATTAGATTAAACGAACAAACACTGACGCCATAACCAAACAAAAAAAACGCAACCAAACAGCTGCACCAAAGAAGTAAAGAAGAAGAACGGCATTCTTTGCCTTTTCGGCTCATAAACCTACAACTCCAGTGGGATGGGAATTAATATTCCAGCAAGTAGGCGCTTGTGAAAAATTAGGAACATGACTTAGTCTTTTAGGTGGAAAAAAGCACTAAAAACAAAGGGCTCACTAATTTCATCTGGAACAAAACTTTTACCAATGCAGCTGGAAAAAGGTGAATTTGTTTCTAGGAGGCAGCAAACCAATGCAGGGAAAGAAAATAGCCTGTCCGCATCAGCCAGCCATGATGCTCTGAGGTAGATACCAGAATTTCGGCACATGGATACGCTGGCCGCCTATGCAACTGGCATCTAAGACAAGCTAGTTTATTTATTTATTTATTTATTTATTTATTTATTTATTTACTGCACTCAAAGGTGCGCATAACCTCAATCACATCGTTAACTAAGTCTAAAACCAGATCCAGTACTATAAAAAAACAGCAAAAGATAAACAAAACACAAACAACTTACTAAAAAAATAACGAAGGAAAAATCAAAAGCACTCGCAAACGATGTGGCAAGGTGAGATACTAAAAGCGTGCTCTAAATACTCGTGTTCAAAACCACTAGAAATTCGCTTGTCCTTTTACCTTGCCGTGCCTTCATTTTACAATTAAAGACTGTGAAATATAGAGCACAATGAGATGGTATGGTTATGTAGTCCAAAGTCTATATGTACTACAAGGCAGTTCCTTCAAGATGTCGGAACATAGCATAGTTGGAAGGCAAGTTCGGCAATGCATTAGAATAGCACATAGAAAGTAGAATGAATCGCTTTTGTATACGCAGCCCAGCTATAGCGCGGTTTTTTTATAATCAAACCACTCTCGAGCAACATTATAGGCTGGTCAACACCTAAGCGTCAGGAAGTAGCCTTACGTGCTCAGGCGAGACAATGCTTCTTTCCGTGACATCCGTTGTCGCTACTATAGCCGCGACTGGATGATATAAAAAGCGAATAAGCCTGTAGAATGGCAAAAATTTTCAAAAGATTTTTACTAATCTAGTTAGCTGCAGAGATTGGAGGGAGCAAGCTACATTGTAGAAGCAACAAAGAAAGCGCATAAGAAGATTCCCAAACAATCCAGATATGTAGGTTTGTGAACAATTCGTCGACTACGGAGGGATGGAACGATTCGCTGACCTAAGTCCAACTGAGCCTGGAAATGACACATCTCCTGTGACTGCGGAACGACGCAACGACACGTCGTATTTTGCTGCAGATATTTGGCTGCACCTTTGACTAGATGGAGTATGAACCTCCCAAATTATCGACGTGCACAAATAAGTAGCAGCAATCACGAACGTCCCACGATGGAACCAGTCTACAAGAATGACACTATGACACTAATATCTCTTTCACAAAGATCTGCTCGGCTTATAACGCTTTTTGCTGCTTTTCGTTTCATGTACTTATTGTGCATGCAATAGATGCTGAATGTTAAATGAGTCTCCAATCATTTCGCCAGAAAACCGTAAACTTACGCCTCGGCAAACGACACTGACAAGCTTTTCGAAGCTGGAACGAGGGTGATTCACTGACATGAAAAGGCGAATATTGACAGTAACACGATGAGAAGATGTTTTGGAGAAAGCAATCGGGAGGAATATTCAGAATATCGAAGTCCCGCAGCGGACAAAATGAAAAACAAGCCGCCGTCTCCGACTTCATGGCTTATTATTGAAAAATTCAATTTTCACAGATCGCTGAACACAGCGCTGAGACCCGAGCCTCTATTTCTGTCTCGGCGGTCTAACATCATCACCGCCCTTTTTGCAACAGCTATGATTTGGCTGGAATGTTGTTTGCGCACAGTGAGGTGGCGATGTCCGTTCCTCCACGTGGTGCCACTGGAAACTGCTCGCTTTGTGAGCTAAGCTAAGCACGGACACTCGAATGCAGGCGACAGGCCCTTGTGACAGGCCGGCCTACGAAGACCCATGTCACATCACATGGTGTATGAATAGTCATGTTTTTCGAGATTGTGCTACGGCGTCCGCGGGAGCCGACGCGCACTCGCAGAGCCCGGCGAGTGTGGAAAGTATGCGAGGGTCCCTGATGCGAGGACGGCATCGGGGGGCAACTGAGTTAGTCCGAAAGTCCCGTAACGTAAGCAGGACCCGCGTAGCAACGCTGAATGTGGGTACGTTGACGGGCCGCTCGTGCGAGTTGGTTGAAGCACTGGAGCGTAGAAGAGTTGATTTCTGTGCGGTGCAGGAGACGAGGTGGTCCTGCAGCAAGTCGAGGGACATAGGACGTGGCTTCAAGGCTGTTCTATGTGGAAGTCCCAGGACTACCAGTGGTGTCGGAATAATCGTCTCCGAACGATTTCGTGACTCGATTGTAAGCGTCGAACGCTATGACGATCGGTTGATGAAGATCGTTGTCGCCGCGAAGGAGCGACTCTATCACTTCTTCTCTGCGTATGCTCCGCAGAGTGGCTGCTGCGATCAAGCCAAGGAAGAGTTTTGGAGCCTGCTTGATGAGAAGACAGCAGAGGTACCGCCGAAGGATGTCATCATAGTCGCTGGTGACCTTAATGGGCACGTAGGTGCTGCGAAGGACGGGTACAGCTGTCATGGTGGTTTCGGATACGGGTCTCGTAACGCCGATGGTGAGCGCATTCTTGAGTATGCGGAATCGCATAATCTCACCATTGTGAACACCGTTTTCCGAAAACGCGACTCCCACCTCATCTCATACTATAGTGGGAGCTCCAAGTCTCAGATAGACTTTGTCCTTGTCAAGGATCGCGACCGAAACATTGTCACAGACGCGAAGATCGTGCCGTATGAGACGGTCGCCCCACAGCATCGACCGCTTGTCTGCACCTTTAAGATCACCCCTCCGAGGATGCAGCAAGTTGAGCGATGCAGTGCTGCAAGAATCAAGTGGTGGCGAATGAAAGAGAAGGAAGCAGCTGTGATTTCCCGCGTACGGTTGCCGACAGTCACGACTGTCGACGAAACTTGGAAGAGAGCAACCGACGCGATACGCCAAGCTGCAAGGTTAGAACTCGGCATAACGAAACCTGGGCGACGCAAGGTCGATAAGCAGACATGGCTGTGGACGGACGATGTGAAGGCAAAGGTTAGAGAGAAGAAGTCGCTGTATCATGTGTTTCTCGGCGACAGAACAGCCGACAACTGGCAGGAGTATCAGAAGGCGAAGAAGGCTGCAAAGAAAGCCGTGGCTGTTGCGAAAGCCACTCATTATAGTGATGTCAACGAAAAGCTCGAGTCGCGCGATGGTGAGCGGTATTTGTACCGACTTGCTAAGACCCGCCATCGCCAAACCGAGGATATTGAAAAGTTCTTTGGCATCAATGATGAGAGCGGCCATCTTCTGACAGACCGCAAAAAGGCGCTGAAGCGATGGCGTGATTACTTTGAAGAAATTCCCACTATGGAATTTCCTCACCCGGCCATCCCTTCTGTGGGTTCTGTTCACGGTCCCGTTCACAAGATCACCGTGGAGGAAACAGAAGCGGCTCTAAAGAAGATGAAGCCATGCAAGGCGACAGGACCGGATGATCTGGCAGCCGATGTTTGGAAGTCGAAGCTCTGGTATCCTGCTGAGTGGTTGGCTGAGTTCTTCAACCAGGTAGTAAAGGAGAAGAAAGTACCGGAGTGTTGGCACAACAGTACGACGATTCCGATTTGGAAGAAGAAGGGCAGTCCTGCGGACTGCTTCAATTACCGTCCGATTCGCTTGCTTTCGCACAGCATGAAGATCTTCGAGCGAATCCTCGATAGACGAATCCGTGAAATCGTCAAGCTCTCTGACAACCAGTGCGGCTTTGTGTCTGGTTGTGGGACCATTGATGCTATACACGTCGCCCGCCTCCTGGTGGAGAAGCATCGCGAGAGACAGAAGCCGGTGCATATAGCCTTTCTCGACTTGGAGAAGGCCTTCGACCGCGTACCGCGTGAAGTTATATGGTACGCCTTGCGACAACACAACGTACCTGAGGAACTCATAGAGTGGGTGCGGATGCTCTACTCTTGTCCAAAGAGTCGAGTTCAAGCTGCAGCTGGAACCTCGATGGAGTTTCCCATCTCTGTCGGGGTGCACCAAGGTTCTGCGCTTTCTCCACTCCTCTTTGTTGTCGTCATGGATGCCATTACGCGAGATCTTCAGCAGCCTGTTCCATGGACGCTGCTCTATGCTGATGACGTAATGCTCGCTTGCGAAGAGAAAGATGATCTCGAGCGGCAGGTGCAAGCTTGGTGCGACCGCCTGGCGATGTTCGGACTCAAATTGAACGTCAAGAAGACCGAGTACCTAACGACTGACGTAAGCGAGTCCGGCTCCATTAAGATTAACGGTACTGAGCTTCCACGCACTGCGGTCTTTAAATACCTGGGATCAGCAATAGCGTCTGACGGCGGTCTGATGGTTGAAGTGAACTCACGAGTGAGTGCAGCTTGGTCCAAGTGGCGTTCGCTGACTGGTGTGCTCTGCGATAGGAAGATACCAGAGCACCTGAAGTCAAAGATCTACAGAACAGTCGTGCGGCCGGTAGCAATATACGGCGCTGAGTGTTGGCCTGCGACTAAGGAAGTTGAAACGCGCCTCAGCGTCATGGAGACGAAGATGCTGCGCTGGACGGCTGGAGTCACCCGCATGGACCGCATCAGAAATGATGCTATTCGGCAGAACTTCGGTGTCGTGCCGATAGCGGACAAGATGCGCGAAGCTCGCTTACGATGGTACGGCCACGTTCTGCGTGGAAAGGAAGACAGCGTCCGCAAGATAGGCCTTGAGTTGGAAGTGTCCGGAAAGCGGCCTAGAGGACGCCCGAAGCAGCGTTGGTCGGATACGTTACACATGGACATGAAAGTAACTGGCGTCCACCCCGATCAGGCGCATGACCGGGAAAGGTGGCATCATGACACCAGAAGAGCGGACCCCGCGACGAAGCGGGACAAACGCTGAAGAAGAAGAAGAAGAAGAAGAAGTTGTTTGCGCACAGTGACAATTCATAGCTTATATAGTCACCTAAAAGAAGGCTATATAACAACAGTTAGACTGTGATTGCTAGAACTATTTTGTTTATTTTATTTAGTAAACATTGCCTGCATGTTTTACAAAATCGAAAAACGAAGGAAGTACATAACATATAACAGGCTTAACTGTTTCTCGATCTGACCCTTCTCTGAGATGTGAACTTTACTAAATCGTAACGCCGTGGCAAAAGAAACTCTTGATAGCAAATATGGAACGCAATGACTTTGGTATCAAAGAGGCAGTTACGACGAGGAGGATGAGATATCCAAAATGATCATTTTGATGCTTCAGCGCTTCTCTTCCGTTGCTATATTTGAAACAGTGTATTATCGGAAGGACAGATGTAGAAGAGGAACAGGAATGAATAGATAGATGAGTATTGAAAATATTGGCGAGATTGGAGTTTCTGCTGCACATAATACAGCAGGTCTTCTTACTTAAGCCAACTGCCATGTATTGTCCATACATATGAGATCCCGATTATTTTCTTTTTCTTTCTCTTGTCAAGCGGAAGGAATGACGAACGAATGATAGTGGTTCATATCTAATAAAAATACATGCTACTTGTTCACTTCTACAATTATGTGCATTCGATGTGCCACAATTTTTGACAAATTTTTACCGCCGTTCACTTCTTAGACAGATTTTTGCATTCTTATGCAGCTGAACTTTTAAAAAATATTGCAGAAAGTGCTCTTGAATATTTGAAATGTGTTACGTGTTACGCAACGCGGGTTGCTATTGGGCTCCACTCCAATACTGTATATGGTGGATTAAGGACCGTGCTAATCAATCCCTGCTTAGGGATAGCTCGACAAGGCATAAAAAGAACGGGCATTCTACGAAGATATCGCGAAGGCGATTGGAATACGAATTCCGCCGATACTTTGATAGCATATCCAAAATCATCACATCCTCCCAGATAATTCTCGTATCAACTCATCGTCCCCAAATGGATGGAAGGCTTAGCTGGCCTCGGCAGAACCCTGACCAAGAACCTGGAATGGGGCTGCACGCGACAGCCGGCGTTCCCCCGACCCCGCCACCACGTCACCTACCCATTATCCACTATGTATAACCACTAAAAAATTTGCACAGCTGAATTGCACATATTCCTTCTATGCTGAAAATTTCGCACAAAAAATATTTTTAGCAAATATTTTTAGCACAAGGACGAGAATGGTAACACAGTACATTGCGTTTTCCACGGATTTTCTTTTCTTTTTGGTAATCCTTGTAATTAATGGTATATAAACGAAGTTAGTTCCTCAAAGATGAGAAAAATCGTTGTACCCATATATGAAGGAACAATTTGGTCATTGTATAGGTAACCCGAGTGAAATGTATTCTGAAACACAAAAATCGCGTGACTACCATACATAGCAGATCAGCCAGCAAAACGAAAACGTTCCTTAGGAGCTCAATAGAGATGAGCAGTAAGTTCACATCAACGATTTTCGTATTATCGTATTTTGGTCGTGTTTAGTGGAGGAAATTTGCGGGAAGCGATGCGCGTATAATACCATGGAAAACGACGTTACACTTTATCATAAAACAGACTTGAAACAACTGGCTTTCATCGTCTTCAAAGTTGAGGAAATGATGCTCTAAGCAACGCAAGACCATTACAATTGTGCAGTTGGACGCGCAAATGCTCATGATGGTGACCCAATGGTTTTGATATGAAGGTGGTACTTCGCCAGATGGTAGCAAGAATGGGGCGCGCTCCACTCAAAGTTAGCAAGCAGATGGCTGAAGGCTATTAGTGTGAAGCTCCCAATAACGAAGAATCTCCGTTTCTTATGCAGTTGCCGAACGGTGGTCCACTTCAGCATCCACCTTTACACTACCGCTTGCTATCAAGCTCCACCAACGACATTCTCTAGGCAATAATTTCATTGGAGAGTTCAATTTTCTATAGGATACTCTCATCAGAACCTTAAAATTAAGGCAAAGATTGGCGGAATCCATCCGTTAGGATGCGCCTCGTATTCGGCTTCTACGGTACTTTTGCTGGTTTTATAGCAATACTACTAAGCAATAAGTCTCTTTGTAAATGGTCGTGACCAGTCCCAGCATATCCCTCCTGCATTGTCGCCTTTGGTCTATTAAATATACATGGTAAACGAGCACTCGGAATGGATGTTCTCTTCAGATTTATATGAGCTTTTCTCTAGTTTTGGCCATTCTTGAGTTTGAAGTGTCTACTGTTGAGTTTGTTTGATTCAGGGGTTTGCCCACTGTTCATTGTTGTCGTAATGTGCTGTTGTACAGCGCGCCTTTTAGCGCATAAATTAATAAATAAAGCAGCAGTTCAATACGTGTTGAAGCGAACAGTGGACCATGTTGGGCACACGTCCTTGTCTTTACATCAAGCCACAAGAACAAGCGGCTAACGATTACTGTGCCTTTCACGAAACCTTTTCGGAGCAGACTCAAACTAGAAATTATGAATATTCAGCTACGAACGCTGAAACAGTTTTCCGATGACGACTGCACGTTGTGTGAGGCCCACTAATCCTTTCGCAGTTTTCTCTGGGGATTCCGCAGGAGGCTGGAGGAGCAAGAGATGCAAAGCAGTTTGCAGAATCGAACTTTGGCCTCGTTTCTCTACGCATGCTGGCCTGCAGCGGTTTTTGAAGCGCCTGATCTCCAGCCGTATTCCCACATGAAAACTGATAATGAGATAATGATGCCAGCAGGTGTTGCTCGTTGCTTCAGCTGTCACAACGCCTAAGCGTTCTCTTGGGAGGTGTCGTCACTAAAACAGATATACGGTGTTCATTTCTCTCGTCTGAACTTGATGCAGCACCACACGATGCGACATTCGATATAAGATGCTATTCTGAATTCTGATGCATTGTATGGACGGTTGGTGATATTCGTCTCTAAACGTGGTGGTACTGGAAATTCGCTCGCTTTGTGAGCTAACTGGACACGGACACTCGAATGCAGGCGACACGCCATTGTGACAGGCCGGCCTACGAAGACCCCTGTCACATAACATGGTGTGTGATTCTGCTCGTTTTCCGAGATAGTGTTATGGCATCGCCGGGAGCCAACGCGAAATTGCAATGCCCGGTGAGTGTGAAAAGTATACGACCGTTACCAGTGGAAACTTGCTCTCCCCTTGTATAGTAAGAGTTATCCAAGGTAGCCATCCTGTCGTGCAGAAACTCGATGTAAATTACAATGCAATGCTAACTCCGTAGAGGTTCTAGACTTGAGCGTTGCAGATTGTCAGGCGTTGCTGATCTATTTCATTGCGCATTGCAGATCTATTCCATAGCGTCGCTTGGTTTGAACACTGACATTTTGTCGAACCTCGGGAAAGGGTTTTTGTTGCAGAAACCTCATCGTGATAAGCAACGGATATTGTTGACAAGCATAGCAGGCTTGGCAGGCTGCATATGTAACAGCTTTCTTCCAAGTGTAGTTGTTGGACGTATGGCACAGACTTGCTTCTCCATTTGTCAAGCCTGTTCTCAATCTGTACTTCGGCCAGAGTATCGCTCTTTGACCTATGTGAAAGTTCTGCAATAAGGCTCATTGGTGACGAGGAAATGTGACGCCGAAGTTGACGAAACCTTATCATTGAATTAACGAAACAGTGTTTTAAGACCATCAGAGCTTGGAATGGCGACTAGAAAAACGACTGCATTGTGATCATATTGTCTCGTTTGTTAAAAATATGTAAAAATTTTCTGCTTAGTGAGCACCAAACAGGTATAGCAAAGCAGCTGAAAAGCAAGACGTCAAGGGTGTTCAGGTTGTTCTGTAACACCAGTAATTTCAGCAATTCCCAAACTGCCTCTACCTCCATAGAATTTTATAAAGTACCTAATGCCCTCCCTGAATCCTCGAAGCGATCTTCAATTTTCCGTGAGATTTTACTGTCAGCCTTTGTTAGTTGCCTGGCAGATTTTGCTTCACGATGGCTCTCAAAAGTTGGTGTGCATGCAAAGTCGTTGCGAAGACGCTTACTACAAGCTTCCACGGTCCTAGAATCAAAGACGGATCACTTCGGAGAAGGTTGTTACAAAACGGCGGAAAAAACGCGCTCCTGCGCCGAATGGACAATGGACAAAGGTACGGTTTAGCATTAGGTAAGGATTTGATGAAAGAGTAGTAGGAAACAGAAACAGGTGAACAACATACTGAAGAAGAAGAAGTATAGGAAGAAGTGGATTGGAGAGAACGACCTGAATGCAAGAAGCACCTAGGAAAAGAACCATGAAAGAAAGGCGGATGACGCTGGGGAACGCCGCCCACTTTGGGCGGCCGGGCATGCGTAGAGAATCCGATAACTGGACCGTCGAATGCCAAAAGCCCCTGAGAATTAATAATTAATAAAATAATATAATAATCACACTAAACTAGTTATCCAGAGTAATATTCCAAATATAGATACACTTCTTAGCAAAGAAACTAATTGGCTCTTATAGAATAGAGTATTGGGAAGTCTACCCATCTTAAGAGCCGAACAAACAACAAAATAGAAGTTGATGAAGCTGGACAGCATGGGATCACTTTGTATGTGATAAACGTCAGACTATTTTAATCCAACAGCTGAGCGACTACTCGTCGTTTCTAACAAAGAGCAAAAGTTTTTAAAAATTTAAAGAAGACAGAAATCAATGGGTGAAAAATCAGAAGACAAATACATAGAAAAATCTAGAATGTTATTCAATGTATCCAATATGGCTAAAATAATTTACAACAGTTAAGGAAATAATGAGAGGCATAAAACGTTTTTCTTTAACATAGTAAAAAGGAGTGGATTTCAGACTTTTGTAGCATAAATTAATAAATAAATTCTGAATAGAAGAACCAGCTGTAATGTTCCTTCCAGGATTTGCAGCAATTTTTTGAAGTGTCCTTCCTACCGTAACATGTGCTCCAGAAAAATGAAGAGTGAGAACGATATTTTGTCATGTTCCCATCAATTAAGATTTTGAGTAATATTAGATTTCGTCCAGACATCAATAACTCTATCTTCGACGTAGGCGATTAGTAAAACTCTAACAGTTTCAATTGCTCTGCTAAAGAAACCATTTGAACCAGAAGCACTTAGCGTGAAAGAAGAATGAAGAACTAGAGAACGTTGAGAATATTCACCGCTATATAATGACGCATTAGAGATTCAGAGCACTTTCTAGAAATTCTAAAAATTACACGGCTTGTCGGAAATTGCGAGAATGCACTCTATGAAATTGGCATCCTAGAGCTAGCACTCTTCTTATGCGCAATATTCACGATTGGAAGATTGCGAAGCTTTGAGACTTCATAATAGTGACCGAGATTTGTTTTAAAACGCATCACAAGATTAGATTTATTTATTTATTTATTTATTTATTTATTTATTTATTTATTTATTTATTTATTTATTACATTTTTGGCTTGAAATATTAGGGGGGGGGGGGCAAAAAGTAATGAGACACCCCGTGCCGTGTCCATATTTTTCGTGGCTGGGGTGTGGTTTCGTGCTTGTCGTATTTGTATGTTTGTATGCTACTTAATGATGCCCATCTGAGAAGTTACCACTTCCGCCCTTTCCAGAAGCATGCCAGAACCGCAGTCTGTCTCATGCCGAAACCCCAGTCTGACGAGTCGACCTGTGTCGCGCAAATCTCGCCCAATTCCCAACCCCGAGCAGTCTGGGCTCAATATTCACGCAAGATGAGAAGTACGTCTTCTACCTTAACTCTGCCAAGCAGCGAGTCTGGGTGAGGCCTGGTGACCTGCTACCGACCTTCGTTCGGCGAGATGTTCAGGACGAGAGGCACCTTTGGAGCTTTTGGGTCTGCGCCCATGGACAGGTTTACCGGAAGCTGTTTCCCAAGAGCATTACAATGAACTCCAAGGCCATTTTGAACGAAATAGAAGAGATGGGCCGGCGACTAGCTCTTATTCATTCGCTGCGCTTCAAGAAGGTTCTCCTCTTCGACAACGCCGCAGCCCATCGGGAACAAGTAAGCACGGATAAGCTTGGCCAGCTGGGCTACGTTCACATGCCTCACCCACCGTATTCGCTGGACATCTCTCCATGCAACTACCACTACTACTTGAGCCTACAAGACTTCCTAGTCGGAAGGGACACAAGAACCCAAGCAGTCCTTGACAACCATATCGAGCAGTTGATCAACACCAGGCCCAAACAGTTCTGCAAGGATGGGATCAGGAAGTTGGCTGAGCGATGGCAGCAAGGTCCTTGCCCTTAATGGCAAATACATACATTCCTCAGCATCGTTGAGTTGTAATTGAGCTATAAGGAGATAAAGATTTTTTTTCATTTTGTCTCATTACTTTTGCCCCCCCCCCCCCCTAATAGAAATCCATGCAACGAGCAATAAGAGAACCTAGCGAAGGCAGGAACAAGCATGAAAAAACAGCAGCATAAACTTCTAAGACACATTCTAAAGATACCGATTCTTTTACAGCCATGTAGTGAGTTTGGTAATGTGTGCCGTTGGCAAGTTCAAAAATTCCGTGACAGCTCTACAGGAACGCTAATCTTATAGAGTGCGTTTCAAAAGTATGCATCCACTCCAAAACTTGCCCATGTCTCCTTTCGCGTTTATTTGTGCTGAACCGCACTAGCTTCACTAGATTCCTCGTAGTCGAAAATAGGCAACACTCACTTTTAGAAATTCTTTCGTCTCACACGAGAATCAGAATTTTGAAGAAAATTGGTTGAAAATTGGCGTTTCAAAAGTATGTATGCACTTGTGAAAAACAAACTTTTTACTAAATTCGAAAGTCGATCGGACCACCATTATTTCTTATAACACCATGCATCGTATTATTCTGCTACTGACAAGGTTTTGGATGGTTCTGTCTTCGTTGGCGTCCCACGTAATCAAAATTACCACCAGGTCATTGAACTGTCGGTTATTCGCGTGGACTTTTCGAACTACGGTCCACCACATGTTCTCCATTCGGTTTCTGTCAGAAAAGCAGGCCGGCCAATCCGTTACTTGAATGTTGTGACGGTGGAGCCAATCTTTTGTCGACTTGGACACACGGGCTGCAGCGTTGTCCAGCTGCAGAACATGTGTCTGCCGTCTCTCTCAAGAAAGGCATAGGGCTAGACTCCACTACACCTTGACATTCCAGACTGTTCATGCGACACGACGGAAGCCTAAGCTTCAGCATTCCGCCGCTGAAGAAGCCGACCACTGTCACTAAAGAACCGTCGCCAAAGTTGCGACAACGGGGACTTCTCGAAGGTCTCTCCAGTAACGTCGTTATCGAACGGGGGCCATCCTGATTAGATTTTTTCCCGTTGGTAAAAACGAAAGAAATTTAATCTGGATGGCCCCTTTCGGTACCGGCATTACTGGAGAGACCTGAGAGAAGTCCCCGTCGTCCGAACTTCGGAGGCAGTTCATTACTGGCAGTGGCCGGCTTGTGCAGCAGCGGAATGCTGAAGCTTAGGTTGTGTCCCTTGTGTAGCGTGATCAGTCTGGAGTGTCAAGGTGCACTGGAGTCCATCCTTCTGCCTTTCTTGAGAGACAGAAGACATCAGACACATGTTCTGCAGCAGGGCAGCAGGCCGTTGTGTCCCGTTTGTCCCATGGTCGGTCTGGAGTGTCAAGGTATACTGGAGTGTATCCTTCGGACTTTCTTGGGAGGCAGAAGACATCGGACACATGTTGTGCAGCAGGGCAGCGCTGCAGTCCATGTGTCTATTCGAACGAAGATTGGCTCCACCGTCACACCAATCAAGTAACGGACTGGCAGGCCTGTCAGTGCATTTGCGATATCTCCACCATTTTAGGAGAACGCATGGTGCAAAAGCATGGAATCATTATGCTGTCGTCTTTTATCCATTTGTCCTAAATCTCCCGTTCCCTTTTAAATCAAAGACTTAATTGATTTTTGAACAGCATTTAACTCAGCAACTGAAACTTCCATTTAAAAACGTAATTATAACAAACAATATTACAGCTTACAGTGTGCCGAACACTGAAGAAAGCTAAACAGTCGAACACCAACCAACCAGTTAATATGTACATACTACAGCTGTTCTCGAATGACGTACTCGAATAGGTATTCGAATTATTTTCATTCGAATTTGAATAATCGAATTCGAATATTCAAAAAATCGTATATTCGAATTCGATTGTTCGAAATTTTTGGACATTCGAAACTAATCGAATATTCGAAAAAAAACTCGAGAGCACAGCTATAGTGCACACACATGACGGCCGCAAGAACCAAACCCGTCAAGTCCTCTTCATGAAGCGATAGCCCTACCTGTTTCGCCACCGAGCTACCAGCTCCAGTCAACATGAATATCGCCACAATCCAGTCTTCACGGTGTGGCATTACGGTTTCGTGGTAAATTTGATGACCCGTCCCTAGCTCGCTTTAACGAGCCGACAAAAGTGAAACATAACATTTACGCTAAGTGAAGGGAGGAGATCCTCTTTATGAGTCGTTCTCGCCCGCGTAACACATGTACATATACTCCAGACCTTCCTTTATTACTATCACTCGAAAGTAAGTCGCCATATTTTAATAACTCCACAACTGCGTATATGTTTCGGAAGCGAATTGATTCTTCAGGAATTGGATTCGACTTTTTGTTCCAGGAATATGGCGAATCCTTGTTATCGTAGTGGCTTCTCACTTTCTGAAGTGTTGGAAGATTGCGAAAATTGTTTGAAATAGTGCCGCTCAAAAAGCAAGGCAATAATTTAAATTGCTCGCGAAAATGCCACAAAAAATTCTTCCAAACAGCAGTGGACGGGAAGAGAAGTCAAACTTTGCGACATAGATCTAGTGCTCTATTTAACATGTGCATGGAAAACTGCACTTTGGTCTTGGTGTTGTGTTGTTCTTGGTAGAGTACGGCAAACAAAAAGTAGAACACCTTTTTCTCATAAATCTGGAATGCACGTTTTTGTTCGCAACTTCACCTGTTTGTTGGCATGAAAGAGATAGAGTAACGTCTATGTAGTCATTAACCAAGGTATGTGAAACTAAACCTCTCTTCTGTCCTTTACTGAAGAAGCTGCTCTCAACAGATTATTCAACTAGCTGAATAGGGTGTGACGATGCCAGGTTCGAGTACAACTACGAAGCTCTGCAATTGGCTCTGCAATTCTGCAGAATAACCTGAAAAAAGTTGCATAATAGCGCGGTACTGAATCTCACAGGAAATCCGACAGCGATTATAGTAGACACAGTGAAACTGCTGAAACTCGGAACAAAAAGTGACGCTGAAGTTGACTGACGATGTGAGAAACTTTGCAGAGAGAAAGACTTGGGTAGGCGACTATGGCGTGAACATGGATTTGGAGACGTTCGTGAGTTTCAAAGAGTGAATATTTCATAACGCGAGCAAAAAAAAAAGAAAATACAAGGAGGTCCACATGAAGTGTTACGGGCTACAGTAAGTCCATTTTTGGAAATATCTCTTACATTTTGTGCTTTGCTGCGGTGTTATTCGTTTTCTCCGTATCCTTTAGTCACTTATGACCAGTCTTATTCTCCGTTTCTAGATAAAGATATATAGATATAGATATATCGTTCAGCAGTAGTCGTCCGTTTCCACGTCTTCAAAGATGCTCAAACTTCATCGGATTCAAGTACACCGCGTCATCCAACGCTTCGAAGAGACTGGGGCATCTAAACCTCGTCGTGTCTTCCTCACGAACTGTAAGGACTTCTGCCCTCCGAAAGGCCGTCAAAGAGATGTTACACCGAAATCTTGCAAGAAACAATAGGAAACTAGCTAAGGAGCACAGCGTAATTCGTTCAACTATGCAACGACTGACGAGAGATGATCTGTGATTGTATTACTACAAATCTGTTGAAGGACAGCACCTCGCGGAAGAAGTGAAGGCTTCAAAATTGGAGAAATGCTGAAAGATGAAGGCCCTTACGCTCGGTGACAAGCGCGACTGAGTTCTCTTAACAGAAGAGAAGACATTTACCGTCGAACAACTTTAAAACTCGCAAAATCAACGAAAACTGCTGCCAAAAGGATTTGCAAAAGCCGTCAACATCGGATGAGCTCATTTTCCACAGTCCTTTATCGTGTGGGCTGAAATGTCGGGCCAGGACAAGACCAAGCTTGTTTTTATTCAAGAAGAAGTTAAGATAAAGCCGAAATCTACGAAAATCAAATCCTGAAAAACGTGATAATACCTTGGGCGTTACGTTATTACGTTACGTTACCTACGTTGATGTCCTTGTCAACACGCACTTGGCCATGAACATCGATTCGTACGAGTCTCTGACCACCCGAATCGGACGTCTGCGACTGAAGCGATGTGGCTCCGTGCCAGCTTTGACTGTATTCGTCGCGTATGCCCCAACATCCGACTACGACGACGAAGAGGTAGAAGCCTTCTACGTGGAGCTGGAGAAGTTCTATAAGGAAGATCACACCTTCTACAAGGTGATCGTCGGCGACTTCAACGCCAAGATCGGGCCACGAAGGTCGCCGGAAGAACTTCACATCGGAACCCACGGTTTGGAGTGGAACGAGCAAGATGAAAGGCTGTCTGAGTTTATCATGTCGACCAAGACGATCCATGGAAGCTCACAGTTCCAGAAGCCTCCCTCTCTACGATGGACCTGGGAATCCCCCGGTGGCCAGTTCCACAACGAGATCGACCACATCATCTTCAATCGCAAGTATTGCCTGACTGACGTCTCCGTTGTCCCCAAGTTCTACAAGGGATCAAACCACCGCCTCCTTCGCGCGAGGTTTCGCTTTTCGCGTCAAGGAGAGAAGGCCGCGAAGTTCAAGAAGAGGAATCCCAGAACGACCATCAACTGGGACCTCTACACCTCTCTTGTCGGGCTTTGGGAAGATGCCGTCATGGACAACGTCGATGAGGAATACGACCGCTTCGTGCACCATCTCCACGATAGTGTTAAGGGAGCCGAGAGCCTGAAGACCACCAAGAGACGCCTGTCTCCGGAAACTCTCGAGCTGATACGCCAGCGTGGAGCAGCACGAGAGTCAGGCAACTACCAGCTGACGTCCGAGCTTGCGAAGCTATGCAGAGCGGCGATAAAGGAAGGAGAGAAGGGCGGAAGTGTTGACTGAAGCAGCAGAGGCAGGGTTGAGCATCCGCAATGCCCGCCGTGACAGAACCGTCACCTCTTCTAAAAAGGACCATGGAGAAGGTCATCCACGACTTCTACTCCGATCTCTTCGATAGCCACGTCCACCTGCCCTCATGCCATCTTCCGCAGGATGGATACGTCGTCCCCTCTGTTCTCTCTTCCGAAATCCGACACGCCATCTCGTCGGTGAAGAAACGTGTAGCACCCGGCCCTGACAGGATCAGACCCGAACACCTGAAGAACCTCTCCCCAGCGCTCATCAACACCCTGGCGCGGCTCTTCACACGATACCTGTCGGAGTGCAAGGCTCCATCTCAGTGGAAGACCAGCAGGACTGTCTTGCTGTACAAGAAGGGAGACGTGCACGACATTGGCAACTATCGCCCGATCTGCCTGCTGTCCGTAGTCTACAAGCTGTTCACTCGAGTCATCCTGAATAGGGTCAGCAGAACGCTGGACGAAGGACAGCCACGCGAACAAGCAGGATTTCGGAGAGGCTTCAGCACGATCGACCACATACACACCATTACGAAGCTCATCGAAGTGTCGCGAGAGTACAAGCTGACGCTGTGCCTTACGTTCATCGACCTGAAGAAGGCATTCGACTCCGTCGAAACTGAAGCGGTCTTCGAAGCCCTGCTCACTCATGGCGTTCCTACTCAGTACATCACAGTCCTTCGAGAGCTGTACAGTGGATTCACGACCAAGATCTCTCCATTGTACAACGACGTCGTCATCGACGTAAGGAGAGGGGTTCGGCAAGGGGATACCATATCCCCGAAGCTCTTCAGCGCCACCCTCGAAAACGTCATGCGCGAACTAGAATGGGAAGACATGGGAGTGAAGGTCGACGGCCAGCAGCTGCACCATCTTCGTTTCGCTGACGACTCATCACACCGAGCATCAGCCAGGCGGAGCGAATGCTGGCCGACTTTGATCGTGTATGTGGGAATGTTGGACTGCAGTTGAATCTTACGAAGACGATGTCCATGAGGAACGGACAAGTTTCTGATGCCCCATTCTCGCTCAACGAAACGAACATCTCCGAATGCTCCAGCTACGTGTATCTGGGTCGCGAAGTCAATATGGCCAACGACCTAGCGCCGGAGCTGAGCAGGAGGAAACGAGCGGCTTGGGGAGCTTTCAAGAGCGTCGAAGAAGTCGCGAAGAAGACGAAGAACGTCCGACTCCGTGCCCACCTATTCGACTCCATTTGACTTCCTGCCCTAACATACGCCTCAGAGACCTGGGCTATACGAAAGCAGGATGAACACGCGATCAGCGTCGCGCAGTGTGGAATCGAGGGGACGATGCTCGGAGTGACACGACTCACGCATGTGAGAGAAGGCCTCCGGAGTTCCGAGCTTCGCCGACGTTCGAACATCAGAGACGCTGTCGCGTGGGCCAAGTTGTCGAAAATTAGGTGGGCCGGCCACGTAATGCGCTTCGCAGACACCCGCTGGACGAGAGCCGTTACTGACTGGATTCCGCGGGATGTCAAGAGAACACCGGGACGCCCAACATTGCGTTGGTCGGACTTCTTCGTGAAAGCTTTGAACGACCGATATGACGCTCTTCGTGTCCCTCGAGCGAGTAGGATCCATTGGACCACTCTGGCGCGCGACAGGGACGAATGGAGACGCTGCTGACGCCCGCTCGAGCAAGTCGATGATTAACGGAACGACAGGTGATACAGGTGATACCTTGGGCATACGAAAATGTTAAGGACATGAATTGGACCTTCCAGCAAGATTGGGCACCAGCTCACGGTGCCAAGATGACTCTGGAATGGTGTGAGACCGGTCTTCCGGATTTGTGGATGAAGGAAGTTCGGCCTTCAAACTCGCCCCATCTCAACCCTATGGATTTCGCCATCTGATCAGTCTTAGAGCAAAAAGGCTGCTCTTTCAGACATAGTTTGCTGGATTCGCTGAAAAGAGCTATGTAGAAGGCATGGGACGAAATTTCGCCGGAACTTATCGCGCGCATCCTCAAGAATTTCCAAAAGAGATTGCACGTTTGCATTGAAGCTAAAGGAACTCATTCTGAATGTGGTGAATGACATTTTATGCAGAATTTTCTTGCCTTTCCAATGCTCATACACTTTTCTTATTTTAGTTGGTTTGTGTAAAATTGTATATAGTTTTCCGCGTAACACTTCATGCGGACCACCCTGTACTAATCACTGGATGACTAACCGAAAGAAAAACAACGAGGATCCGAGAGAAACCTGTTAGATTAGAGTGCAAAGAAGAGCTTCTGGAGAAGAGTTCTGTGCCGCAATGCTTCTTTACGTTGACAACTTTGAATGTCTTATCCATTTGTGTTCTACAGTCTCAAACAGCGAGTAGTTCATAAAGATAACGTAGGAAGAAAAACTAAAACTCAAAAAATGAGAAAATCTAGTTGCCTGATGACTGTCCTGTAGAATTTGAACACATTTGAAAGAATATATTTTTAAGATGTGAGCAACTTCACCGTAATCGACTAAGCGAGCTTTTTTATTTTAGGGGTATTAGGCGTGTTTCTGAACTCAGGAAATGGATAGTACTGCGAGAGTCTCCACCCCTCATGTAGTTGAAAAACATGTTTCGTTTTTGCTGAATCCTTGAACCCAAAGAGCTACGAACCCTCGGAGGTGGGGCACAGTATCGCAGCACGTGGGATGTATGGGAAATGGCGAAAGGCTCTGCCGCAGGCGAATCGGTGGGTTAGCAGAGTGCGACGTTGCTTCAAAGGTGTTCGACTTCCGCGCTATGCACTAATTTTGCTTTTTTTTCATAACCGCTGCCTCCCTACCAGTTTGCTTCCTACACGTCTCCTACGCTTTTATTTCACTCTGATTTGTCAGATAAGGGTCAGATTCGTGATCATTACCTCAGATATCCCCACAAACGAAGGTTGGGGAAAACGGTGACCATGACCTTGCCGTTAGTCACCCCTACCTGCTGTAACTTACCGTGCTCCAGCGTAATGCGAACAACGGATGTCGGATTCGTGATCTGCACCCCATAGCCCTCCTGGGCGAGGTTTGGGCGAAATAGGTAGGGATGACTAATGGCAAGGACATGGTCACCGTTTCTCCCAAACTCCGTCTATAGGGGTTGTCTGTGCTGCTGATCCTTATTTGACAATTTAGAGTGAAATAAATGTGTAGGAGATGTGTGGGAGCGAAGTGGTAAAGGAGGCAGCGGACACGAAAAGAATGTAAAAGTAGTGCATAGCGCAGGAGTCGAACATCTGGCTCCTCTGAATCAGCGTCGCACCCTCCTGAGCCGTGGATTCGCCTGCCGCGGGCCTTTCGCCATCAGCGCATGCACGTATGCGCCGACGGTTCAGTCCTGCATTACCCACATTCGAGGGCTCGTAGCTCTTTGGGTTCAAGGACTCAGCAAAAACGAGACATGATTTTCTACTGTATGAAGGGTGGAGATTCTCGCAGCACTGTCCATTTCCCCGTTCAAACATACGCATGAGACCCTTCTCTGGTGAGAATTTTTAGACAAAGTGTTTCTATCAGAAGGTCATCCCAAACAGGATGCGTTATCGATGGAATACCTCCAAGAACTGCAAGTGTTTTGTCCATCAAATTGATCAGCTACCACAATTATGAGAAGAAATTCAGCTTTGCCTAATACCAGCCATCATATTTACCCCGGCATGTTTTCGTTAAACAATGTTGTCGCTTTTGTTGAATAAAATTCCGGCTTGAAAAAGCCCAATAACTATGTATGAATCCAATAAATACACCTTGTTGCAGCAGCAATGAACGAGAAGAAAGGACAAAGGGTAAATGTCGGGGTTTTAGCGTTAATCAGACCTCTTTATTCTTCTACAAGTAAGCATTTATTAATAATATTTTATTAATAAATGTTGCTTGGCTCGCATAGAGTTCGGCAATAGCCCTACTCATGTGAATCGTCAATTTTTAATCGTTCAGTAAATATTTAAAGCACATGAGAAAGCGCTCAATTCGGTTGAAAAAAGCAATAGATTCTATGATCTCAAATTAATAAAACACTGAACCTAGCTCAATGCTCAAAAACAACTGCGTTAACGGAAAAGAGGAAGCAATAAGGACAAGAAAAGCAAACCACAGGTTGCTACTAAAAGCATTTTGATCCTTTCATAGTCAAAAGTTGAGAGCTGAAACTGAGTGACATACACTTACATACAAAATACCCGATCCTAAGGCATCGTTTTACACTATAAATGGGTGCCTTTGGAAAGGACACACTGCAGCTTAGTGCGGAGCATTTTATAAGTTACAAGCCTTTTTCCAAAGTAAGCCATGCATACATAGGTGATGTGTTGATGAGCAGGCTTTCCAGTACAAGGATCTACATCGCTCACGGGCACATGTGCTCCGCAGAAGGCTGCTAAACATCCTTCTTAGAAGGTCTCTTCTTAAGCGAAGGACGAAACTTTGGAAGGTGGTATTGTATAACGGTAGTAAGCTGTTAATATGAAATTGTCACCCAATTTCAATGCCGCTTGGCCATGGTGGAATATTACGCACCTATTTTGGCTCATCATAGGCTTAAATAAATCTCTCCTTATCCCTTTGCTGATTTTTGAACAGCATTTTGCTTCAAGGCTAAAAGCTCCATTTTTAACGAATTTAATTTTTAGCAAACAGCATAACTGATTACAGCGTTCAAAACGCTTTGATGATGTTCATCCAAGCAGTTAATACCTACATAAGGATGACGTCCGCAGGGAAGGAACTAGTCACTTCTCATGAAGCAATAACCCAATCCGTTGCGCTACCGAACTACCAGTGCTAATATAGTAATGGGCATGCATGTTTGCTCATGCGAATTTTCATGGCAAGAGGTTAGTGCTTGGATGTCGCAGTAAATTTTAAGGGCTCTCACGCTTGGTTCAACGACTCGTCAAAAACAAAACGTAATTTTTACACTGAAGGAAGTATGGAAGTTCTCTTCACGACTGCTTTCGCCTGCCAGAAATACACGTTCTTCAGACCCTCCTTTATTAGTAATAGTCGGAAGTCGCCATTGTTTAGACACTTCACATCTGCGTATACATATTTATTGAACACAATTTTATTTTTACAAATCTGATTGGAGTTTTGCTCCATGAGCATAGTGAACTCCTTCAGCCATCCTAGGAGGGAGCGGTTACTCACCTTCTGACGCTGTGTGGAGCAGTTTAAAGTCGTTGGAGATAGTGTCGCCCGCAACAAATAAGGCAATAAGTTAAGCAGCTCATCAAATACAATACCAGCCCTATCTTTTGTCCATTCGGCGCAAAACTGCGTTTTTTGCGCCGTTTTGGGCGAGAAAGCGCCGCTTCCTAATAAAATGCTTCCAAAGCAACCATTTCTGAAAAGAATGTCATATTCGTAATGGTGAGCAGATTTCCTATCCGATGATGTGCAAACTAGGTGTATAATTTTCATATGAAAATCTTATAAAGTGGTGGTTACTGTATTGGCCCAAGGAGTATGGTCGGTTTACGGCCTCTCCCTGCTCCCTCGAGATAATTACCTCCTGAGGACCTTTTTGCTTTGGGGGCAGTCTGCTGGAAGATTCTACTGCATTGTATTGATTCTACTGATCCTGATCAGCACCCAACAGACGCCTTTCCAACGAGGACTCAACACTGGGCAGAGGATCCCTAATAGGCCTAAACATTCTCAGGCGACTGTCAGCAGTCTGAAGTGCAATTTCTTCAAAAAGCTCCAAGTTGGGACTCCAAGCAGGACTCTGGTTTGCCCGCAGCCCCAATCACAGAATGACAACACGGTTCGAAACCCAAGAAAAGGAAAAGCTGCCTTCGGAAAACCATCGTGAGTAGCCTATGAAAATATTTGGTTTGTGCCGAACGTTTTCACATGCCTATTCCCGCTCCTTGGCAGCACTAAACTAATACTAAAAAAGTGCTCTGGTTTTTATACTTTTTTATACTCTTTCTTGCACGTTTTCTAGAAGTGAGCAGATCGTGTCCTAAGATCCTTAGAAAGCTGAACACACATGTGAGTTAGCTCTTTTACCGACTTTAATCCCATGTTTCTCGGTTACCAACGTGTCCTGTAACTTGTCAACTGGTATAATAAAACAGATTCTTTTAACTTTAAAGTTAATAGGTTCCCACACATGGATTCTGAAGTTTCTATCAGAGCTAAACGTAATGTCATATACACAGAAATCCTTAGAATAGCAAATGCTTGCTCAAAATTTGAATATTTTTGTAATAAATTAGAAGATTTTTATAAAGTTCTTGTAAATAATGGATTTAATAGAAGTTTTTATCGTCAGTAACATTGGTAGGTGTATTTTTAAAATAGACAAATATTGTATAAATAGAACTTGCTAGACCATAGCAAAAAGGCTATAAACTTTGTGAAAACATTAAGCCGAATTTGAAAATTTACTAAAATATACTCGTCATTAAATTGTTCACATACGTGTATGTTTATATTCATGAAACTTTGCTTTTGTAATTTAATACAAAAGTTAAATCAATCATTTAAACTTGAAAATAATAAATTAAAGCCAAAAAACAAGATTAAGATAGAAAATAATGCCGCCGTGATATCATTCCTAGCAAAGCAAAATGACTTACACTGTGGAATGATACGAGTTATCCGTTCTGATAGCAAATACTGTACTACAGTTGAGTTATTTTTGTTAAAGCGAAGACTAGAGTCAGCTGATCGACTAGTGTGAGTTTAGAAACCTTTATAATTTTAACTTAAATCCAATGTTAGTAAAATAAATTATACATCAATAAAATAAACTTTTAAACTAAACATAAAATATAAAAATAAAATTTTTAAAAAACTTTTAAGTTTAATAAACATTAAAATTATCAGAAATTGAATTAGTAAATTAACAATTTGCACGTCCAAAAGTGTTGTAGCACCTTCCTCTTCACTGATGAGCCACCGGGAAGGTGTTATAACAAAAGGTTCGTCTGAAGATAGGTGGCGAAACGAACCTTTTGGAAAAAGAAAAATGTGTAATTTTATTCACTACGCTTTGAATTTTCTTTATTAATGAGATAAATTCTGCAAAGTTGAAGTGGATCGGTCGAACTGTAACTAAGCCATAAACTTGAACACTGGAGCAACAGGCGTAATTCGTCACCTCGAATCCACTGCATGTCAGGGTTTCATCTGCTGAGTTGCATTTCCTTCACTCTTGAAGGGACTAAAACCAGTTTTGCAGAAAGGTAGGCAACCCGGCTTTCACCGATCCACAGTAAGCTTATCGGGGCTTATGACATTGGCGATAAGACAAGTCGAATTGCTCCGGATCAGGTCGAAGGCTTCTCCCAAGTGCACACCTTACGCAAAAAATTTTAAAGATTTAGTTTTTCTGAATTTGCGCCTTTGCATCACTCTCTTTCAAAAAACTGATACGACAGATTTCTTTCTTAAGAAAAGAGCTTTCCAAAGATATATTCTTATGTCGATCCGAAATGATCGATATTTGGACATTTTACTGAGACCTGAAGCGAGCTCAGACGAGCGTGAGACCGCTACTCGACCTGAGCCCGACGCCTCTCGTTGGGTCACCGACCTTCCTTCCTCGCACCATGGTGTGAGGCCCAGCGGAAATAGATCGTTGCTACAATACAATAGGACATTGACTAGCCGGGAATCTATACAATGATGGTTTCTTCAGTATCGGCATTATATTCATGATTTTTTCATTGCTTTTAATATTTTCTCGATTTTCTCCCGTGCAAGTTCTTCACATCTTCTTGGAATGAGGCAGATTAAACTACAGACTCTAAGAGATGGTTAGAATAACTTTTATTTTAAGGAAAATTTTGTATAACATTTTTGAATTTCTTTAGTTTACCTTTTAAGCAGAAATTCTCTTTAATACTTTTTTCCCGAGTACAAGTTTTTCACTTCATTTGCAATGCTATTTATTTCTAAATAAGAGTTTATTTCTAATTAAGTTTCGAAGGCCTCTGTTGTGCATTCGGAGAAGGCACAGATTGTCGCGTACATTCCGTATCAGGGTCTAAAGGTTTGCGAGTCGGTCGGGCCAACTGAGCCACCTCCCATCCCTTGGGGGGCTGATGAATTGGCGTTAGATCTCCCTGTGTATAATAGAACATCCACTTACCACATCGCCACCGCAAATCATAGCATAGGTTGATTACACATTCAAATTGCCTCCACAATATCCCGTTGAAGCATTTAGATTGCATGGTGCTATTAAATAAAGCCAATAAATTAATGAAGCTCTTTTTCCTTTACTTTTTATGAACATGTTGTTGCACATGAAGCGTTGATTGGAAGATTATACGAAGCAGAGAATTAGACATTACTTAGCCATACCGCGAGGCAGATGGTGTGCTCCATATATTGGTCACACAATCTGCCTCGCGGTTAACTGTCCAGGATTGATGCCTGCACAGAAACCCTGAAACATCAAGACCTAATGCAATCTAAACACTTACAAAAACGAAATACCTACGAAGAAGCTGTTCCATCCGTCTGTCCTTATTCTAATCAATCGTCCGTCCAGGCAAAATTACGAGTTTTAATTTATTACTTTTCCCCAAAATAAAAGTTTTATAAAATTATTCCACTTGTTAGGGTGGGTGGGCAAAAAAATACAGATCTCCAAAACAAGACAAAACAAAACAAATCTTATATCTTCACTCCTTATGCTTACGACCTTTCAGAGGGATGTAAGGTGTATTCGGGAGGAAGTTATACAACGCGAAATATGCCGTGACATGACTCTCAGTCAGATATCGTTCGCCCGTTCGGCCGGAAAACATGCCCGCATCAGGTTTTGTTTAGAAGAGAGAGGACTGTTTAGTGGACTGTTTTAGAGGACGCGTGCGCTACCAAATTTCCTACAGATCATGATGCTAAGATTTTATTGTGCGATCCAACGGCAGGTGTAAGAGTGTTGCTCAATGTTTGGACACGTCACAGAGCAGTAGGTAGCATGCAGTAGAGGTGTCAGAGAAAGCTTTAAAAGCTAGAAGAAGTTAATCTTATTTTTCATCATCATCTCGGTCACGATCGTACATTCATGGAGCGAAACTCCAGAGGTCAACAGTTTGTAACCACCAAATAATTTTAAAAAGACGAGGTATGCGGTGCAGTATGCAGAAGCACGGCTTTCAAGCGCATCGGGGATCATACCAATTATCGATTCATTTGCGTTAAATTTCGACGCTGCTCTTAAGTCGTCGAAGTCTTTTATCCATTACAACCTGATCACTTTCTTGTAAAACTCAATTGGCCCCATACGGCAAATCCTCCGCAGGTTTGGATCTACACCTATGCAAGCCGTTTATAAAAACCAAAGTAAAATCCATCATAAGAAGGAAAAGCTTTTTATGGCTCTCTTACGAAAGCACATCTTGGCGACTATACATTAGCGTTCGGTAATCCAGGTGTAGGAATAGCTTAGCTTCTACGACTGCGAGCTTCTACGACAATAGGTGCATAAACTATAAATTGAAAATCTGCTATATTCACGTCGAATTGAACAGTTTTCAAAGCAAATTGGACACTCTTTTAAGCTAGCCTAAGACTTTTGAAAGCAAAGCGACGAACTCTTCCAAATCGAAATGAGCTTATTCAACATTAGATTAGAAACCCCCTAAAAAGGTTAAAAATATTAAAAACAATGAAAATCGTGAATGTAATACTGATACTGAAGAAACCATCACTGTATCGTTTCCCGGCTAGCCGATGTTCTATTGCATCGTGGCAACGATCTATTTCCGCTGGGCCTCACACCATGGTGCGAGGAAGGAAGGTCGGTGACCCAACGAGAGGCGTCGGGCTCAGGTCGAGTAGCGGTCTCAGGCTCGACTGAGCTCGCTTCAGGTCTCAGTAAAATGTCCGAATATCGATCATCTGGGATCGACATAAGAATATATCGCTGAAAAACTTCTTTCTTGAGAAAGAAATGTGTAGCATTAGTTTTTTTTTGAAATAGAGTGATGCAAAGAGAGTGATTTCCTCTGAATAGCTGAGGTGGTCGGGTCGTGATCACCGATTTTGCCCAAACTTCGTATAGGGGCTGTGGGTCACTCGGAATGATGCCAAAGTTCATTTGGACGATTATGGCAGGGGACCACTCATACCGATAACTGAGGGTGATCGGTGATCCTGGCTCGACCACCCTCAAATGGGAAGTAACCTATTGAAATCGGCGAAATTTTCACAAACGGACGTCGGATTCGTAAAACCCAAATAACCCCTTAGATGATTTTGGACAAAGTTTGGACGAAAAAATTCGGCCAACTTCGAAACTGTCGCCTTTCGATGACGTCATCGTCCTCTCAGGCTCGGTCACGAGCGCCCTCGCCTTCGACGCGAAATTGTCAAAAAAACCGATTTTTACGAATTTGGACGAGATTTACACCGTTCGATAGAGCTTTTCTTGCTGAGCAGAAAGGTGCCACCGCGAGTGTCGGAAACTCAAATATGGCCGAGTAATGGCGGAAGAAAGCTCACCGCT